>OY997266.1:42197050-42797050 GCA_963921465.1 Triticum timopheevii | reverse complement strand
CCTGTAAGGGTCCATGTGTCTAGGGTTATCATGTTGGCAGTGCAACACGACCCCTTGATGCACCTAGGTCGTCCCTTAACCGACATTGGCAGGAACTCAAGCTATGGTAGAGAGAGATGTAGAAGAAATTGTTGTCGCCAAATTGGGGTCGAGGGTGGTCAAGTCAGCAGACGTGATATTTAGCTGGCATCTCTCATCTATATCTATACTACTATTAAATAAGCGAACTGCGGACGTACTCTGCCAGAAAATCGTCCGCCAAATACGTTTTACCTCAAAGCGTAAATCTGCTGATGTCCCACGTCCGCACCTCCTCGGCTACAATCACGCACGCAAAAAGGAAACAAATTACCGGCCTACCTTGCCTCCCCCACGACGCCCTCCTGGGCAGCGCTCGGCTGCCGCCACGATGCCCTCGTGGGCAGGGCAGGCGCGCCCCTCCGCGCTCGGCCGCCGCCCCTCCGGGCTCTCGCGCCGCCGCCAAGCAATTTGATGCGGCGGACGAAAACTCTGCCATCCGCATCCGCATCTCTTCTCGCACCTACCGCCGCCGCCCCTCGCTCAAAACACACACGCCCGGCTGCCTCCCTACGCCCCGCCGATTCACCGCGTCGCCGCCTCGCGCCCGGACACCAGCGCCACCCCACCTGCCACACCGCTCGCCATCGTCGTCGCCGTCGTCGTCGCCCCTAGACGCCCTGCCTGCGCGCTCCTCGCCGGCACGCTCCGTGAGTCTCTCCCCGCCCCCTCGCCAGATCCCCCCCCCCCCCCCCCCCCCCCGGCCACGCTCTCGCCGCGCCGGCGGCCCTCCCCGTCACCCTTGCCGCCTCCCACGACGCCCTCACCTGTGCGCGTCTCGCTATCCCCACGAAGCCCTCGCCGGCACGCTCCTGGCCTCCCTCCCCGCTCCCCCCATGGCAGACCATAAGCGCGCACGAGGGGCGGCATCAACTTCACTCACTGGTGTGTTATCTTCTCCATCGTCCTTCATTCCCATTGACTGGAAGCAATCTTGTCGATTTCATTTATTTGATTTTGATTGTTCGTCGCCACTCTGTTGTAGATGAAATAACCTCCGCTGCCCGTGGCTCCCTGACTCTCTGATGGCAAGAACAGGCACTTGTGGCACTCATACAAGTCAACAGCCTGCACTCTAATGGTGCACAAAAGGGCTGTACTCGATTAGTCATTTCGTCAGATTTTAATGCGAGTCCTTACTGACAAATGCATGCTAGATTCATCAGTGCTCCACTGGTCCTTTCTCTGCAGCTTCCTTTTGGGTGTATTTTCTAGGCACATAGTATGATACATGATACATAAGGGCAACATGAATAGATTGAAATACTAAAATTCACTATTTGTAATGGATATGTCATCTCCTTGAACAGATATGAGCAGCCGGTAGTATTTGTTCATCGCCATTTTTTGCATATAGGGGTAGTAAATAAATGTCTTCATACGGAATTATACATCAAAGGTGTGCTACAGTACTAAAGATATATTTATTTTCCCATTTTTGATAACTGTCGCAAAGGACGGACACATATATAACAAGTATATTATTTCACCTGTTGAGCACTCATAATTGAACCCATACAACAAGTATTTATAGTTCTTTCTTACGAGTTGTATATTTGCATAGTGATTTTGTATTAACTATAGATTCCCCTCAGCTACTGGAAGGTCCTAATTGCAATTCTGAGCACTCCTGATTGTACCCATACAACAATTCTTATAGTTCTTTCATAACAGTTGAGTATTTTCATATAGATCCTGTACTAATAGAGATTGCCATCAGCCAGTGAAATGTCCATTTTTTTGGATCACCTCAATTCTGCAACTCTGATCTGGTGCATGTAGCTCCCGCTTGCGCAGGGTCCAGGGAAGGGTCCGACCACTTCTGCAACTCTGATCTATCTGTAATATTTTTCGAGTTATCAATATTGTATCCAAAACATGGGGAATATTCGTTGAATTAAATCTGAGTCTACACGTGATATTTTTATCTCTGTTTATCCCATTTGTTGAGCAATGATATTATTTTTTAAGGCTGCTTGTTGAGCAATTCAATGGAAGACCCGCGTTCACACTGAACATTGTATTCGTACGCTTCCATGTATTAAATTTTATATATTTTTTGGTTGATGCAAGCCTTCTTGTTACCTGAATGTTGTTTATTCTGCAATACTTGTCTTATGTACAATCCAAGCTTCGACTCAAAGTCAGAAGTTGTTGGCTATTTCAACCCCTCCCCTGTTGTTCATATAGTCTTAGATTTGGATTTAGAATCTCTTTTTATTCTGCAACCAAAGTGTTAGTAAAGTATACTGATTAGCACCTGCAATCTTTTGCAGGTTTTCATTTTATGTCTGATTTGTTTTCATATTCACTCACCCTCGAATCAGTGACAGTTGACAATTTGGAGATACATATACAATAGCTAGCTATTGACAAGCCTGATTTTATGTTTTTTCTCGAGGGTCTCAATATCAATCAAATATTTTGATTTTTAGCTGAATGATGGAACAATGGATAGTGGTGCTTAATCTCGAACTAGGCCACAGAAAGCTTATTTACATAGATACTTTTATGTCTCCTTAAAATTTAGTCCACATTTATGACTGACTTTATGCTCTGCTAATTCTGTAACGACATGTTAGATTTTTGCTACATGTTTGAGGTGCTATGTTCTGTAATGGCATGTCTTCTAGGCGTCAGGGAACGATTTGCTGCGACTACAACTAACATGCAATATATTTGTTTACAGCTCAGCATTCCTTCTTTTCTGTTGAGTTTTGTTGATATAGCAATTAACATGCAATGATCTATATTTATATTACTTCCGAAGTTGCATGTGAACGATTGCTGGGTTAGACTGTTAGTATACGGAACTATTTGTATATGAGAAAAGAAAGCATTCCTTTAAAAACTAACCTATGGGTATGGTTTATCTTAGTTGTTGGTCTGCCATTTGAGGGCGTGAGCACGTGAACATTTTGAATGTACATATGATTTATACTTTCTTGATCAATAATAACGGACATGCCAATGAAAGTAAGGTATTTTCACTGTCAAATGGGAGGTTTGGAGTATGATATTTGGTCTATTCACATGGCATTGGCCCTGCTTGATCAACACACGATTCTTGCTGACTTCTTACATATCCTGATGCACCAGCCACATGCACCTGCACCTGCACCTGGTCTTGTTTTCATATATGTTACAGGTCATAAGACACTCCATTTTTTATTTGCCACATTTCTATCCATGTTAAATCTGTGGTCATTTCATTATTTTTTTTCTTGGTTCTGGAGCAAATTATGCTTCCGCTAAATGCAGTTACAGCAGGTCAAAAAACTAAATACAGTTACACAATAAAGTTTGAGGAAGATGGCTTTCATGATCACATTTATTTCCTCCTTATTGTTTTATACATTCAGAAGTTATGCTTGACAAGACAACTTATTTCTCAGACTAAACCATATATGTTAATACATTGATTTATGCTAGAACAACGTAATTTTGGAATGTATAGCTCCTAAGTGCCGAATACATGAGACTGAATTTGGTTATCCAGAACATGATTTGGTCTTATTGATAGCAATGTGAACCTTTAAAAAATTGTTTTAATTCATTTGTCTTCTCTTAGTGGACCTGGAATCTTTCTATGGCCTTTTTTCCTAGGGCTGCATTATTTGATTTAATCCTTTTTTGCCCGAGCCGAAGGATCTAATGAGAAACTGTTGGTTCACAATCAACCCTTGGAAGTGTCAACATCTAGATCGACAAATTTTACAGCAAGGTTGTCATTAAATTCTTTTGAGGCCCCTATAGAAGTGAAGTTATTTCATGTAATTATAATTGTGCTTGCTATTTATCAGGTGACTGGAATTTTCAGCTGCGTCGGTCGAGATGTGCCTGAGAAGTAGGTGAGACGGCACTAAGGCTCAGATGGAGGTGACACTGCCTGTCGCGGCATCTCCAAGATGGAGATGGAGCTAGGACCTGGACGTAGGCAGGGACGGCGCAACTTGTTGTGGTGTCGGCGGCGGAGGACATGCAGCGGGTTATGGGGTTTGGGTAGAGGTGGGTTAGAGGGATGACGGCGGCATCAGCGGTACCTCGGGCAGACCAGGGCGGCAAGGCTGCAACGTGGGTGGTCGTGTGTGTTGGCGTATGCCTGGAGGAAGAAGGTTACAGGTCCGTTGGATGCATATATGTGACGGTGGAGGGAAAACGGACCCGACTGAAGAGAAACCAAGAGAAACCTTTTTGAGCCTGAAATAGTCGCTCTCAATTGTAACCATAGCAGCTTGGCACGGTTTTGAAGGATCAGAGTTGCTTCTGTGTTGTATGAATGAGTTTTTTCTTTCAAATTTAAGTCATTTGTTTGCTCTATATGTTGAAGACGTTCGTTCTACACGTCTTCCTACGGGTTTTGAAGAAATAGAGTTGCATGGTACGACATGGTGAAAAGAGAAGATGCACATGTGTTTTTTTATTTGTAAGTAGCTACGTAGGTTAAGTTTCATTACTGGACGGAATCATCACACTCAACACGTGCGTTGCACGTGCACATTTACTAGTGCATGCAAACAAGTCATCATATTCGCATGTCTCGCATGAGTCATTGCCTTTGCGGTCGAATGAGCCGCCTACAGGAACATCTTTACCAAGTTATCGTAAATGCAAACACTTCATATTATTAATATCTTTTGCAGGAAAAATTTCACATCTATTTATCATTTGTCATGGCAATACAAAAAACATCAGAAATAAATTATTCAGATTCATAGACCACTTAGCGACGACATGCACCGGAGCGAGCCGAAGGAGTGCTGCCGTCATTGCCCCTGCCTCGCCAAAGCCAGACAAAACTTGTTGTAATAGACATTCAGGAAGACGTCGTACTAAGGCCCCACAGGACCAACGCACCAAAACATCAATTGTCACTGCGTATATCGGAAGGATCCAACCTAGACACACGAACAAAGACTGGATCCACGGACATCCACTGTAGACCAATACCGACTGAATCCCACATGATTCGTCGGAGGCACACTTTCACACGCCCACCAATGATGCTAGACGCACCGCTGGGACAGGGGCAAGGTGGGGAGGACTCTATTCTATCTTCAGGGAGTTGCCGCCACCATGCCTTTCTAAGCAGGACACAAACTCTAATCGCCCTTGAAAAATCACCTAAGGCCACTGGAGACAAAGCAGACCAATGGCGGCACCGACGGGAGGTCGAAAACCCCTAGCCGCCCATGTACTCACATGAGGAGGCAAAAGGGTACTTATACATATGTCAACATAAGTTTAGCTGATATCACTTTTTTCAGGGTATATTTGGTTTATGCCCCCTTTGGTCCTACCTAATGTTGGCAAGAACTAGCTTGTGAATTTTCTGTCAAGGAATCCTTCATGCTCACTTGCAATTATTTTTTCTCAACAAACCAAACAAAGACAAAAAATATGATAGACAACCATTTTTTTAGAAGGGTTGTCATGGGACACTAAGCAAACACACCTTTCGCCACTTTTTATATTCAACTAGAACAATGCCGTGCGTTACAACAGGATATAAAAATTATACTCTCTCCGACCCGAATTACCTGCCACTCGAATGGGTGTATCTAACACTAAAATAGTGTTAGATACATCCATTTGAACGAAAAGTAATTTGAGATGGAAGAAGTAGTACGTTAACTTGTGATTTACCTGCCCATATTAATGCGATTGTGTAAATATGTTTATCAAATCCTACTCGTGATTTACCTAATATTGTGATGAGAAGTTTGGTAAGTAAATTAAAGTAAAATTGGTTCAGAAGATAAGTAAATTAAGGTGATTGATTATCATACGAGAAAGGTTGGATGAAGGGGAGGTAGGAAGAAAAGTTCTTTTTAAATAGTCTGTACTAGCTACTACTTAAAAAGAACGTACGGTTTTCATTTCACCTTTCTTCCCACCACCCCTTCGTCCAACCTTTCATGTATATGATAATCAATCACCTTAATTTACTTACCTTCTAAACCAATTCCACTTTAATTTACTTACCAAACTTCTAATCAAAATATAAGGTAATTCACGGTCAGAATTTGATGAACATTTATTTACACAATCGCATTATTATTGACAGGTAAATCATAAGCTAACATACTAGAATATTTATATCGCGTTGCAACGCACGGGCATTGTTCTAGTCTCTACTCCTAATGGAGCAGTTGGTAGTCTCGCTTCCAGGTTTTTTTTCGTCCCACCACTTTCGTCCGGTGTTTTTTCGTAGGTTAACCGTCGTAGATTTTTTTCGATGCTGGTTTTTTATTCACCGGTTTATTTACACCTCAGCTCTTTCCTTGCAAATCAGCACTTTCCAAACGTGCACGCAATCACGGATCTAAATTTACTAACTTATCCAAATCAACCGATACCTTACATTATTACAAATTTCTTTAGGAAACAAATAATAGATTTTAAGGAAACAAATAAAAGATTTTAAAGACGCATCATACTTTACTAACTATCACTAAAAATCAAATCTAAATTAATTAACCTTACCTTAAATCACTCAATCACTTTAATTAGAAAACATTTTCTTTTCTAACTGCACCCCGCTTAGTGTGCACATAACAATCCAAAGTAATTAGAGTCACATGATTGAATCCATTTATTTAGAGCGACATGATTGCGTTCCGGGATGTGTCGTCGAGGTCGTTGCTGCCTCCTACACTCAGGGTGTGTCACCGAGATCGAGGCGAGCATGAGGAGCTGTGGCCACCGCCATGGTCACCCCATCGCAGGGGATGGAGCACGCCGTCGGCCTACAGCTTGTGGAGATCACTGTTGCTCTTCAGGCCGCGTAGTGACCGGATCTTGCCGATGTGTCCCTCCCCGACGACCTCCTCTTCGCCCGGTTGGCCGGCATGGATCTCGCCACTACTGCCCTCAACTTCTCTGCCTCGAGCTCGACGGTCAGCCACCATGGATCCCCCAGCTGGAGGGTCACGTGAACCAGCCGTCCTCCCATGCTGCAGCGGCGAGAAGGTGACATGGCTCTCCATACACGAAGAGTGGAGTTCGGTCAAGTACTTATATACTTGGCCTCTACTGTTGATCCATGTACATGGAGAAGAACAAACAACCGCTCATTCATGCTTCGTTCCACTCCTTTGCGCTACATTACTGGAGGGGACATTTTTCTATCTCTCTATGTTGTAACAAGCCTGCTGCCTGCATAGTTAATGGATTTTTTATTTAAATTTATCGCTACTTAGTGCTTTGTTGCAATTGTTCACCCAAGATTCTTTCTGAGCGTATGTAGGCATACTTAGCTTTGCTATTCTATTTTTTCTGGCGCATAGAAATAAGAGTATTGTCCAGGTTAGGTATTCAATTGAGTATGGTATTTGGATTGCTATCAAAATGTCTTTTCTATGCATGTGATTTCTCACATCTGGTTATAATATTTGTGAAGACGTGCATTGCACGTGCACTTGAAAGCGGGCCCGTGGCCCGCGCTGGACGGCGCCGACGCCGACCCGAGCCACCTCGTCCGCGTATTCTTGGAGCTGTGGCTGGTTGATTTACATGAAATTAATTCCCTCAGTTCTGGTGGCAAATATAATACACATAATCCATATTGTTATGCACTAGCGTGTATGTGTGAAATAGATGGATTATGATCCCGTATCCAATAAGATGGATATGTGTGTGTTAGAGAGAGAGGGAGAGGGGGATAGAGAGTGAGGAAGAGGGAAGGAGAGTGTGTGTCTGTGTGTGTGTGAGGATTTGATGGTAAAAAAGGTCGCCAATGTCATAATATTGAACTTCTAAAGTTAATGTGGCCCCGTTGCAACGCACGGGCGTTCTTCTAGTAGAGATAAAGATAGAGATAGAGAGTAGAAATGATGCCTCCATCTCTTCTAAGGTTTTAGTCAACTTCTTTCTTTTACCTATTTTGGTTTTATTTAATATTTTGTATTTGTTGCAACAGATTTATTTTGTTATTTGTTGCAGTCGTACTTTGCTTTGGATCAAACCTTTTCTTTTTTGCAACCACACTTTTTTTAGGAACTCTTTTTGGAACAAAACTTAATTTGTAAGGCACCCCTTTGCCCGGGTTTATTAGCCCCCTTCATATACTGTGTCGAACTCTGGCCCGAAGTTTAATTAATTAAATACTAGATACAACCGTCTGAATAAAAATTAAATTAATTTAAGTAATTTCGGACTAAGGCAGTATATGTATAAAAAAGAATACCATTCAAAAATTTGTTTCGAATAAAAATTAAACGATAGAGTATAAATTTTGTGACGTATGACTTATATTTTTCTAGTTAAATGTATGATTTTTTTTAAATTATATTAGTGAGACTTATAAACCCAGACGAAGGAAATATGAAAGCATTTTTTCTTTAAAAAAAGTTAGTCTTTTTTTTGAGAATTATTTAAGAAAGTCTGTCAAGGTGTGCCCTAGACCACTCCCTTGCACAAGCCCAACCGACTCGACTCCAACCGCTTTTTCTCCCTTTCTCGCCACCACACCTTCCTCCCTCCCCCTCGCTCTTCCCGCTTCCCGAGGCCTCCCTCCGCCGCCCCGCCGACACACGGGACCCACGATGGCAGCCCCCGCCCGCGCCCGCTTCGTCCACAACCGCAGCCGCCGCCGCGCCGACGAGGACGACTCCGACGACGAGGACCAGCGGCGGCAGGACGCCTCCTCCTCGTCCTCCTCTGACGACGACGGCAGGGAAGAGGAAGAGGAGGAGATGGAGGTCGAGGGTTCCGATGAGGAGGAGGAGGAGGCGGTCGCCGACGAGCCAGCGGCCAGGGAGTCCCCCGCGGCAGCGGGGAGGGGCGGCAGGAAGGGCCCGATTACCATCAGCCTCAAGAAAGTCTGCAAGGTAGTGGCCGGCCGGCCGCCGCCGCCGGTGTTTCCCCTGTTTTCTCGGAGCCTTTTGCTCCCGATTTTGCCACGCGCTGTCCACGATTTCCCGTAAAGAATGTGTATTTCCGAGATTTCGGGCTTAAGTTCCGTGCCGCAGTCGCTTCCCTAGTAAGCCGCCGCGGATGTTTTGGGAGTTCTGTTCAGAGCAGGGGCGGTTGCTTCCCCTATCCCCTAGCGTGTGCGGTGGAAATGGCTGCTCCATTCCGCATTTAGCAGGACTAATTTAGGATCTGCCCACTTGAGCATCGTTTCAAGCTTCTTTTTTGGAAAGATTTCTATCCTTGATGCTGTCTGAACCTTTTTATGTCAGTGTTCTTTTACTCTAGTAATTTTGATGTGTGCTCTGTTATGTCTGGCTGCAGGTGTGCAAGAAGACGGGGCATGAGGCAGGGTTCAAGGGGGCGGTGTACATCGATTGCCCCATGAAGCCTTGCTTCCTATGCAAGATGCCAGGTCCTGATATCTGTAACTATGTATGCTTGTTTGTTTCTACTTTGGGATTGGGCTGTAGAAGAACTCAATAGTATACTAATTTGAGTTGCTGAGTTAGAAACTGACAGTATATCCCAATGAGAAGAGGGTAGTTCAGGAACTCTGTTTTAGTATGAATTAGTGCTTCCTTGTGTACATGCTCACAGGAGTTTAGTCTAACTGCTTGTTCCAGATACGTATAAGTAAAATTTTCCACTTCTATTGAGACAAGAGGGATACAAATTGGATGGTATTGATGAACCGCCACATATTGTTTTCAAATGCATCTGCGGACAGGTGTCTCAGATAACTGTTTCCTTTGACTGTTTGACAGTATTTATGTATTTTCATTTTAGTAACTGAAAGCTTGACATGGATGGAGACTTTCCGAGTCACTGATACTATGATGCTTTCTACGTTTGCGCTTTGCAGGTCATACGACCTTGACTTGCCCACACAGGGTAGCGATGGAGCATGGTGTTATCCCAGCCCCTAGAAGGAACACAAACACTTCACTGGATTACGTCTTTCAGAGTCAAGTGAAAGGCAAGATCTCCATGGTGCGTGAGTTGATGACCACTGTCCTTTTTCCGCATCATTATCAGTTGCAGCACTAAATATCACTGCTTTCTCTAGTGCAAATTGTGTCTAAAATAAATTCCTCTCCCTAATTTTAGATTAAGCCTCGGTTTCTAGTACCTAACCAATTGGAGTGTGGCAACATAAAATTTCACCAAAGACGTGTGACCTGCCTGGAATTTCATCCAACTAGGAACAATGTGCTTTTATCAGGAGACAAGGTATTACAGTCCTACCACTGGGCTTTGTTGTCCGTTTAATTCCATATAAGTATGGTCACATTGCAGGTATTTATAGGCGACTAAAAATTCCTTGTTTTCCTGTCCACACAGAAAGGGCTACTAGGCATCTGGGATTATGTTAAGTTGCATGAGAAGATTACTTATGATTCTGTGCACTCCTGCATTCTGAATAGTATGAAGTAAGAGCTTAGCTTGATGGCTATTATCCGTTCTTTTATCCAAGGATGAAATATGGCAACTTGATATGATCTTATTCAGGTTTGACACTGCCAATGATGGAGTGCTATACACAGCTTCTTCTGATGGGACTATCAGCAGCACAGACTTAGACACTGGAATTGGTGCGCCCTTGTTAAATCTAAACCCAGATGGTTGGAGTGTAAGTTATCCCCATTGCTTTCTGATCAAGCTTATACAGATTGCTGCGCTAAAATGGACTTTTTACACATTGCATTTTGATATTATCTTTATACATCTCGTGCTGTGTTAGGTGAACATTTCTTTGCATTGTTCTGATTTTTTTTCACATCCACTTTGGGCTTGATTTAATCAACCCTGTTTGTTGCTTTTAACAGGGTCCAAGCACTTGGCGCATGATATATGGGATGGACTTAAACACCGAGAAAGGTCTTCTTTTGGTGGCGGATAGTTTTGGGTTTCTATACTTGTGAGTAAATGAGTATCCCCAGGAGCTTTTTTCATACCTTCTCTGAAATTAATAGCTTACATGCAGTATATGCAGCTTCTTTAGAAACTGTTGACTTGGATGTTAATATGGTGTATTCCATGCATTTGCTTGGGAACTCAATTCCAAATGAAGTTATGAGTGATGAGTTTCTATTTTTATTTGAGTTCAAGATATAGGTGGATACTGTCATATGTGATTCAGAGATATCATTGTACATTGTCATATGTGACATATACCATATACGCCTTTGCCATATCAGAATATCTTGCATGTTAGCTATATGTCTGTTTTACACCCTTAATTGTTGCAGATTGGATAGACGGTCGAAGGAAAGAATCGGGCAACCAATTCTTATACATAAAAAAGGTAGCAAGGTAACTGGCCTTCATTGCAACCCTGCACAACCTGAAGTTCTTCTGAGCAGCGGGAATGACCACTTTGTGAGTGTGCTCTGCTCTGCATACGTACAAATCCCTTTCTTTACTCTATATCTAATAATTCACATATGTCCACTCTGTGATTATAGGCCCGTATTTGGGATACAAGGAAACTTGATCCCAAGTCCGCTCTTGCCAGCCTTGCTCATGGCCGGGTTGTTAATTCAGGATATTTTTCTCCACGAAGTGGGAATAAGATCATGACAACATGTCAGGACAATCGAATTCGTGTTTGGGATTATATATTTGGTAATCTGGAATCCCCAAGTAGAGAAATTGTTCACAGCCATGATTTCAATCGTCACTTGACTCCCTTCAAAGCGGAGTGGGATCCGAAGGTTCAGTTCTAGCTATGGATTGTTTCTTTTTTTTTTCCTTCCAGATTTTTCGTTACCAAGTTGCAGCGACTAACATGCTACTTTGATACCGAATGTTAATGTTGTGCAGGATTACTCGGAAACAGTTGCTGTCATTGGTCGTTACATAAGTGAGAACTACAATGGGGTTGCTCTACATCCCATTGATTTCATAGACACCAGCACTGGGAAGCTTCTGGCCGAGGTGATGGACCCCGACATTACCACCATCAGCCCAGTGAACAAGCTACATCCTCAAGATGATATCCTAGCCACAGGAAGCTCAAGGTAGACCACTCGATCTGTATTACCCAGCATATCTACCAATGCTAGATCTTTTTCACTCTTACGAGGTTCTGCCGGTGCAGGTCCATTTTCATTTGGAAACCAAAGAACGACGTCGACGATCCCACGGAAGAGAGGACCAGCCAGAAGGTCAAGGAATATGTATACGGGTCAGGTTCGCGGAAGAAACCAAATGGCAAGCACGACAACAGTAGTGATGACGACTCGGATGGTGGTGGTGGAAAGAGCAAAAAGGCGAAGAAGACTCGCTTCACCCATACGGCAAAGGGAAAGGGCAAATCCAAAGCTTGATGATAGATGTAGTTAGTGCAGCAGCTATTTTGGCAGAAAGAACCTATTGACAGCCGCTGCTGGAGCTCATTTTGGGTACCATCTCGCGTCTTAGTCCTAGCTTAACACGCTGAAGCCCTATGGTAGTATACCACGATCATCTCAAGCAACAAACGTTTTAGAGTTAGTTTTGTGTTGCTTTTGAATCCTGGTGCGCTGAAGCCTTTTGGTACTATGGCAGTATGCCGCAGCCATCTTAAGCAACAGACATTTAGAATTAGGTATGTGTTGCTTTTGAATCCTGATGTGCTTTAGGGGTTAAAATATGTGTATATATGCTCCTTATATCTGCTTCTCCTCAGTTGCTTGAATGCAGTTTCAAACACAAGTTACTGATCATCTGCCCTATGTGTTTCAGTGTTTATTGTCATCTGCTCTATGTGTTTCAGTGTTCGTTGTCTGCTTGTCCATGAAGTGAAGCAATTAATATGCACAAATGGTATGTCTAGGCAAAATAACCAAATATAGCAACTTGGACAACAGTATACCATCATGTGAATGACTGAGATTATGTCACTGGGGTCAGAAATCCACCAATATGCCACTATACTGACTGCTGAATAGTGCTAAATTAACCGTGAATTTCTGCTTTTGACAGCACAAAACGTTGAGCCACATGCCAAACAATGTTTCTTGCAATGTGGATTGTTCAGTAGCTCACTAAGCATCTACAATCAGAGGCTTTGAGCTTTGGTTTGTCGTCCGATTGGAACTGATTGGTTAGCACTGGTCAAACCCCAAAAATGGTCCATCTGTTGTCTCACACCTCCTGGTCAAGGTGTTCCAACACCAAGACAGGTTCTTTTGGCACCTTCAAGAAGATTTGGCTTTGATCCCAGCCAGCTCCCTCCATCTGTTTGATGAAGTCAGCAAATCCGTCCTCCAATGCAGTAAGGCTCTCTTCTAGCCAGGCGAAAACGTCGTCCTGCTTCAGCCGATTTTGGTGAAGCCAGTGGGCTTGCCATAGGCTCCTTAGGACCGACATGCTCGTTGCCGCCTCCTGAAAACAAGCAATGCAAACACATCATGTGCATTTTTGATACACGATGCATAATTATGTTAATACGCTGATGTTTAGCGGTAGATCACCTTGAATGTAACCAGGTATGTTGCCTCCTCTGACCCAAGCTGCTCAACACAGAGGATGTACTTCTCATTCTTGTATAGCTTCAGCAGCATATTCACCTGTTTTGGGAGTTCAGAACACGCATGAGCAAGTGGTACCAAAAACCATATGTGGAGTTGTGAAATTGGTTGCAAGTACCACTTGGAAACTGCAAGGCAACCACCAGCAAGTGGCTCCGGTGATTTCAACCCTATCAGACCATGATACAGCTGGTTTATGCTAACACTGACTAATTTTACATTGTCTTTGATGCAAGATATTTTACTTCACCACACTATTGTGAAATGACTGAATTAATGGGGAGAAGTTCGCAGCTTGGCGTGGTAGGCAAATTTACAAGATTCTGGCTGTGAGTTCCACTTGAGGTTACATTTTTACGTTTAAAACTAGGTGCAAATCAATGTCAGTGCCTCATTGGAAATTAGGTGTTGGACGAGTCCTTCAAAACATTGTAATGATGAAGTCAAGAACCAACTTCCCAGCTTTGCATTTGGAAAAATCATACCATAAAAGAATTTTTTTTGCTAAAGACACAAACCATGTCCATGTGAGTGGATTCCTCTCCACCGAGCATCCTCTCCATGGGCACACCAAAAGAAATTCGGGGTTGCAAGAATCTCTCCCATGTTAAAATATTCTCCCCCTCATTGCAAGCAACATAGCCTAGAACAGAAGGACAAAACAAGTATCAACAATTTTTCCAAAAGCAACCAAGAAAAAAAAATGTAAAATCAAGAAGTGAAGAACATGTCACCAGGAACTGTATGATTTGCAACATGTGACCTCACAAGAATCCGAGCGCGTTTTAGGTTGACCTACAAGTACAGACATGAAGAGGGAATAAAGGCGACGAATCAAAAACTAGTACACTAATATTATACACTTGTGTATATGGGTGAAAATACATGGTCTAAAAGTGCAAACATGGAGCTTTATTAAATTGAGCAAACATAATTTAAGTCCAGCACCTTACTGTGCGGAACTTGAGAACTACTAGGGACTGGTAGCGAAACCAAAGATGTAGAAGACGAACACCCAGCCATGTCAGAGTAAGAGTTAAGTACGAAGACTGTATACCTGGCGTGTCCTGGAATGAAATACCAAGAATCGTCAAACAGTGAGGAAAGTTAAGGTTGTTATACTGGAAGGAGGTTCGTTATTACAAATAAAGAGAGCTTAATGAATAGTATTACCAGAATAGTACACCGATAGAGAGGCCTACCAGCTGAGCTCCTACTTCCCATACTTCCTCCTGAAAAAAACATAACAGTTGCTTGTTGAAAATTTTGCAAAAATATTCAGCAAGATCTTCTATGTACTGAACCAAAAAACATGAATGGTGCATAACGAAAGAAGTTTTAAGTCCATTTGATTATGAAACTCCAAAGGAACTCTTTGATACTCATAATATTATTTGGTTTTTTCCTACACAAGTACCGTTTTTCTGCGGTTTCACAAAATTGACTGAACAATAGACGCTGAACTGACTATTGGAGAGAGTACTGAAATAGCTAGTACCTTTGCAGCAATCTCCCCTAGATTTCCTGATTTTGCGAAGTGATTTTGGATAACACGATTGGAAGGATCTCTAAATCCTCTTCCTACAGCCTGCTTAAGAAGTCCAGAGTCAATCATTTTCTAAGGGATATTGAGGAGAACACGTTGGTTACTTCCTCCCTAGATTTAGTCACATATACCTTTGCAAGATTCCCCAACGATGCAAGTGGGAGGAAGTAACCAGGATAGAGAGGAGTGGTGAGATCAAAGATGCTGCCATATTGCACAGATAAATAGATAATATTGAGCGGGTTTTGCTTCTTCACTTGATTTTATACATTTTTTGTTATTATTTAACAGAGTTAGTGCATGAACCTTCCAGCACTCCCAATGAAATCAGCATACATCCGCCACTTCTTTGGGTCATCATCAAAAAGTGTTCCAAATCGTCCACCTAAAACAAGTCATTCGTAGATATTCCAGGACAAAATATTCTGAATCAATAGTCAGGCATAATCATACCAATAAGAAGACGTCCGAAAGCTCCTATGCCATCTTTTGATACCCATCTACAGAAGAGGATTTACATGAGCTGATCCACTCACATTCATGTTTCATGTTGACTGTTAGCATGTTGTTATGTGCCCTCTGGTATGTTGATTTGTTGATACATTATTTGGTTAAGACATGAGTTGTGTATACAAATATAATAACAGTGATCAAATCAGGATGAAACATAGCTAAGCTAAAACTTATATGAAGATTCTTTGTCTTCCAAATAACATAAATTAATATTAAAGTTCCGGGTTTCTAATAGCCTATAAAACATAGCAAAGATGGTAATGACCTGATAGCAGCGGCAGCAGCAGCTGCTGAAGTTCCTGTAAAGGACCCAACACCTACAGCCTGTGCCAATCTATGATCAGCTAATCATCAGTTTCGACATAATAATTGAAGAGTATGACTTGGAAGTCTTTTCTGACTACGATTGTTTGAGAGCACGTGGCAAAATCTTGAAGTGATTTCGGAGCTATCAAATAATGCAATCCATATGATCATATATCACATGCATAAGATGTATCAGCTCATCGTTTCAGTCACTACAAGATTATTTACTTCTGCAAACATCTGGATTAATAGATTATTATGGGGTACCTTCAGAAGACTTGATGTAACCAACGTGTGACAGATCCATCCTGTCACGTTTGTTGGGAATTGCAATAGCATGTACTGCAGGTAATCATCCGAGACAGATTCTGAAATATAAAGGAGGGACAACACAGAGTTATAGGTTTGAGAAGTGGTGTATAGTTTCAGACATAGTGTCAGTCTACAACTTTGCAAATTGCAATAATGACCTCTTATGCAGCATATTGAGAGAAACTGAGGAAAATCCATACACAAAATCAAGCTCTACATTTGGCAGTATTTGATAAGAGTGGTCAAATAAAAAAAAATCAAACTACAGAACTAGCAAAACAATTTGTTTGCTGCATTATGATTAGAAAAAACGTCAATCACTGCATTTCCTAGGTTGTAAACCTGAACCTCCACAGTCCATACTCCATGACAAAGAGCAAAAGCAAAGCATGGCATAGATCCATAAAACCAAAGCACACAGGGATGCCAGCATTCACCTGGAAACCCAGCTGGAAGTACAAAATCACTAACAGCCTGGGGAATCGAAGAATTCGCCTTTTCATCTTCGACAGCGTTCACCGAAGATTCATCATGCTTCTCCCAACGAACTTGCAGCTTAGAGTCGCCGTCCAACATATACCTGCTCGCCACATCAATCAGATGACGAGAAACTCGTCGCAGATACAGACTCGATAACTCTTTGCAAATTCAGTCAGGCGTATCAGCAAACACATGGAGTTCAGAAGAGAAGAGACCTCTTGGCGGCGCCGTCCCGGTACCTCTCCACGAGCAAAGGCCTGGCCTTTCTGCAGGAGCCGGAGCTGCCGGACACGTTTCCATCAAAATGAAAAATTGCGGCAGGAATTCAAGAAAGGGAGCGGTGGAATCGAGGATCGAACTCGGAGTCGCCGGGGCCGCTGCTGGAGGCCGGCGGAGACGCCAGGCGCGAGCGTGGCCGGGGCCGTCGCCATGGGGGATCCCCGCCCTGGAAGCGGCCGCCGACGGAGAGCATGCTCCGGTGCCGTGGACTGAGCTGACCGGTGGGTAGGTGGAAACCGTGGAAGGATAGGCAGCGCAGCTTACAGTCCACTGGTTTGTTTCTAGTAGTAGTACCAGTTATTTTCCATTTTAAAAACGGAAATATTACTTGGCGAACGTTCGCTCGGAGGGAGTGCCTAGCGAACACGCCAACAGCCATCAGATAGAAAACACGAATCTTGAATCAGGCCGGGTCAACACGTCAGCCGAAACCAAAAGTTCGTTGGGTATGCTTCCTCGCGAGAATGTCCTCACCGACAGGATCATATACCCTCTCACCACCACACCGCCCCGCAGTTGTGTTTCCATTCTGACATCCATTTCCCTCCTCTCTGTCGGCAATCGTGATAGAGGCAATGGTGGCACAAACCTCAAGCGCGGTGGGAGGCGAGGGTGGTGTGGCACCGGCCATATCCTTCGGGAGTGGCTCCCGCTGGGGAACTCGAGTAGGATGCGGTCGTGGGCGACGCATCCTACTCGGTGGCTACCGCGAGCTGGTTTGTCAGAGCCAGCACGCGCGGCGAGAAGGCGACGGTGGCGTGGATCCAATGAGGTCATCACATTGGTTCATGGGAAGCTCGAGCAGCAGCAGGAGGAGGAGGAGTGGCTTCCATGGGGAGCTCAACCAGGAGGAAGAGGCAAGGAAGGGAGCTCAACATAACCTATGCTATAGGGGAAGATGGACGGGGTGTTTTTTAGGTGATCACCTAAAACATTTTGAGTATACAGGAGCTACTTGCGCGTGTTTCCTGTGCCAACTTCTCCTATATCAGGGTTTGTTTAGAGGAAAGGGAAACCATTGGAGATGCTTAGATCGAAAAATCCAATTGGCTTAAGTGATGTTGCAGCACACGGCATGTTATGCTAAATTGGGCATACCTCTATCACTGGTTGTTTGGGTACCCAAAATTAGATGAAAAATATTAGAAAATAGGTTTTCGGTGGAATATTAGCAAAACTAATTTTAGTTTTTTTGTTAAGCTAAGTATATGTAATTCATTATTCCGACAAAAAATTATAAAGTTCTTCTTTTAGTTGCGTATTGAAAGCCACGTTTCTAGAGAACGATGCGGCACAATGTCACACCTGCTCCTGTGTAGCAGTGGACTAAATAGGGAGAAGGGTAACTGGGCTGAGCCCAATGGGCGTCTTGGGCCGCCTGTGGCCAAGCGTATGTAAGGTACTACTTAAGTCTCCTGCTACGTTGTATTTGTCAGCGAGGAATTGAACTCTCTCGTTCTGAATCTCAATCCCCTTCTCCTACCTTGCTTCACCGTCTGCTCTCCTCATCCCAAATTCTCTGTGCGATCGATCCCCTTCCAAGGTTCGGTCGTCACAATTGGTAATCAGAGCCTTCAATTCGCCGGATTTTTCTTTCCCCACCGCGACTCCCATACTCCCTTGGCCGGATCGGTAATATCCACCGCCGTAGGTGCGATTTCACTCCGGTGAGGTCGCGCGAAATCCTACGCGGGGTTCGATCTGCTCGGGGCGGGAGCCACGGCGCCTTCCAAACCTTCTGTGCAGACGCGGCAACTACTAGCCGCCATGGGGGAGCAGACCAGCAACCTTACCGCCCTGATGGAGACGCTCCTCTCCAGATTTGACGAGGAAAAAGTGCTCGCGGACAAGCGGGCGGAGGCGCAGACAGCATTCAACACTCAAGTCTCGCAGGAGCTACAAAGCTTGTCAACGCAGATCGGGCTCACCCAGGCAGAGCTCGATGATGTGCGCAAGGTTGCGTCTCCGTCGGCTCCGTCGGCTCCGTCGACAGGCTCGCAAGTCGATGATCCCTCCGCCCCTGCGCCACGCCCAGGGGTAACACGGGAGGCCCCGACACCACCGGAGCTCCGTCCCGCACCGTCTCCGAGCGCCGTGCCAATTCCTCAAGTCATCATCGGCACGGCCCCGTTCGCGTGGCTTACCAACGAAGGGCCGCCTCTGCTTCCTCGTCCCGCCGATCAGATTGGACTACAGGAGCGCGGACCGCAGCCAGCCGCGCGCGATGAGTACTACGCCCGTCCTCCCAAGCATCAGTTCCCTCGGTTCGATGGTGAGGTACCGCGTGTTTGGTTGGATCGCTGTTTAGCTTATTTTGAGCTGTACAGGGTGCCGCCGCACAACTGGGTGGCGACTGCCGCGCTCTACGTCGATGGCCATGCCGCTCTCTGGCTTAGAACGTTTCGTCAGATGCATACGGACATTACATGGGAAATGTTTCGCTGTGCAATTGTGGAGGAATTTGGTCCTGAAGAATTCGAGTCCACAATGCACAACCTACTGCAGCTTCGGCAAACAGGGACAGTGGCAGAATATAGACAACAGTTTGAAGTCCACATGTATAAATTGCTAGCGTTGGATGCCTCTCTTAGCTCTAAAATTTTTGTCACCCAATTCCTGTTGGGCCTGATGGATGAGCTCCGAGCAGCAGTCCGTCTTCAGGCGCCTACCAGCATCACAAGAGCGACGGTCTTTGCTCGAATTTAGGAGGAGGAACTTGAGATTCAGCGTCCTCGTTTTCGTTTGGTGTCTGCAGGACGGCCACTGCCTGTTCCAAGTACCTTGCCAGCACTCGGGCGTCCCCCTCCAGCACCTGTCTTGCCCGTTGCAGCAATACCTCCAGCACGTGTTGTTCCGGCACCCAAACCGGCTGCTGACGATTTCGGCCGTGAACGCCAACTTCGCGACTACAGGCGACAACATGGTCTTTGTTTCAGATGTGGGGACAAATACTCAAGAGAGCATCAGTGCAAACGGTCAGCTCAGCTGCTTACAATAGAAGTGGGTGATCATGGCGAGGTGCTATCCGATGAAGCTGTCAGAGCATTGCAATTGTTGGACGAACTGGACGGAGCTGGGAACCCCGAGTGTTGTCTGCTCTCTGCACATGCTGTCGAAGGAACTGAAACTGCGGAAACCATTCGTCTTCGTGCCACGGTGGGCAATCAAACCATGTTGTTGCTAGTGGATTCTGGAAGCACTCATAGCTTTGTCAATGCTACTTTTGCATCTCGAATTGGTGCAGCAACCACTAACATCTCTCCAATATCAGTGCGCGTCGCTAATGGTCAGAGATTGAATTGCACGGCCATGGTGCCCCGGCTGCAGTGGTGTGTCCAAGAGCATCAATTCACTACAGATATGCGTGTGTTAGAATTAGGAGTTTATGATGCAGTGTTGGGTGTGGATTGGTTAACCCAACACAGTCCGATGCAGTGTGACTGGCAACTAAAAACTATGCAATTTGAAGACGAAGGCAAGACAGTGCATCTGACAGGAGTGCGATCAGATGGTCAGCCAGCTCTCAGTGCGATGGATGCGGCTACCTTGTCGCAAATGCATGATTCCAACGAGATTTGGGGAGCAGCACTTCTTGAAATTCAACTGAACCAACCAAGTTCAGACTCTGGACAACCAATTCCTCCAACAATTCAGAAAATTCTGACAGAGTTTAGTGACATTTTCGAAGAACCAACTCAGCTGCCCCCGCACCGACAGTATGATCATGCCATTACCCTAGAGCCAGGGGCCGCACCAGTGAATTGCCGCCCGTACCGATACTCGCCATTGCAGAAAGATGAAATAGAGCGACAGGTTAGTGAGATGTTAAAAACTGGAGTGATTACACACAACATGAGCCCGTTCGCCGCCCCAGTACTGCTTGTTAAAAAGAAAGACGGCACTTGGCGCTTTTGCGTGGATTACAGGCATTTGAATCAAGTGACGATAAAGAACAGATTCCCTCTTCCTGTTATCGATGAATTATTGGATGAACTGGCAGGCGCCGCGCTCTTCTCCAAAATCGATTTGCGTGCGGGCTATCATCAAATACGGATGAGAGAAGGCGATGAAGAGAAGACGGCCTTTAAAACCCACCATGGCCACTACCAATTCCGGGTCATGCCATTCGGTGTTACAAATGGACCACCCACATTTCAGTGTGTCATAAATTCTGTTTTCTCGGGTCCGAATCGCAAGTTCGTCATCACCTTCTTGGATGACATTTTGGTCTTCAGTCCTTCCCTGGAAGAGCATGAGGAGCATTTGCGCATAGTCTTTGCCACTCTGCGCAAGCATCAACTGTATGCGAAGCAGTCCAAATGCTCGTTTGCCCAGCCCAGTGTCGAGTATTTGGGACATGTGATTTCTCGTGAGGGAGTCGCGACAGATGCAAGCAAGACAAGGGCCATGAAAGCGTGGCCACGACCAACAAATGCAACAGAGCTGCGTGGGTTTCTCGGACTTATAGGTTATTACCGCAAATTTGTGCCTCGATATGGCATTCTCGCGAAGCCGCTTACTCAACTCCTCACTAAGAAGGGTTTCAATTGGTCTGAACAAGCTCAAACAGCGTTTGATCTGCTCAAGGAGGCGATGGTGAACACACCGGTGTTGGCCCTTCCTGATTTCAATCGCCCGTTCTGGATCGAGACCGATGCGTGTGGCACGGGCATAGGAGCAGTCTTAGTACAGGATGGTCACCCAGTTGCTTATCTTAGCAAAGCCCTAGGTGTTCGCAATCAACGTCTCTCCATCTACGAGAAAGAATTTCTCGATGTGATGATGGCCGTGGAGAAGTGGCGTCCATATCTCCAGCTCGCCCCATTCGTCATTGTCACTGATAAGCTTGTGTCACCTCGGTGATCAGCAGCTTGAAACAGAGCTCCAGCGCAAGGCGATGTCTAAAATGGTGGGGCTTCAGTTTTCATTCAAATATAGGCGCGGCCCGGACAATGGCGCGGCGGATGCGCTATCCCGAGTCGGTCACCTGCTCTCAATAGATGCTTTGACAGTTTGCCAACCACAGTGGCTTCAAGAAGTTGCAAATTCCTACGAAACTGACATGGACATTCAAGATTTGCTCCAACGTTTGGCATTGAACAGTCCAGATGATCAGGGGTATGAACTGCGACAAGGAGTGATTCGTTGTCACGGCAAGCTTTGGATAGGTGCCAACACCGCACTACAGACTAAGTTGATCAATGCATTTCATGCCAGTGCAATTGGTGGCCATTCTGGTGTTACTGCAACCTATCAGCGCATCAAGAAACTGTTTGCTTGGAAGGGTCTCAAAGCTGCATTCGAAGATTTCGTGCGCCAATGTTCCGTTTGTCAGCATGCAAAACATGAACACCTGAAGACACCAGGCTTATTACAGCCACTTCCCATACCAACAGAACCTTGGCATGATCTCACCATGGACTTTGTCGAAGGTTTACCATCATCCGAAGGGTACGAAGTGATTATGGTGGTAGTGGACCGCTTCACTAAGTATGCTCACTTTGTTCCACTCCGCCATCCTTCACTGCAGCTACTGTGGCAAGAGCATTCTGGGACAACATCATCAAGTTACATGGGGTGCCACACTCGATTGTCTCAGATCGTGACTGTATTTTTACCAGTGCAATGTGGCGTGCTCTGCTAGAGGCCGCCGGGACCAAACTCAGCTACTCAACTGCCTATCACCCGCAGACCGACGACCAAAGTGAGCGTGTTAACCAGTGCCTCGAAATGTACCTCCGTTGTGCCGTGCATGATACACCCAAGCAATGGCGCAAATGGCTTCCCACGGCTGAATTCTGGTATAACACTACCCATCACTCCTCACTCAATACATCTCCTTTCAAGGCTCTGTATGGACAAGAACCTAATTTGGGAGGCTTGCCTACAATCGCAACACACCTTCCTGAAAATGCTGATGCTGATTTGGATTGGGCCAAACACAATGACAGCTACGCACACAACTAACTCGTGCTCAGAACAGGTGCAAACAAAAGGCAGACAAGCATAGGACTGAGCGAGCATTCGATGTGGGAGCTCAGGTACTACTCAAGCTTCAACCTTACGCTCAATCCACAGTGGCCAATCGTCCATGTCCCAAGCTGGCATACAAATTCTTTGGACCATTCACAGTGGAGCAACGCATCGGCGCCATGGCATACAAGTTGGCATTACCTCCGGACAGCAGAATACACAACGTGTTTCATGTCTCCCAGTTGAAGCCATTTACACCAGATTACACACCAGTCTTCTCAGAGCTGCCCCGCACACCAGATCTCACGGCTGCCCCGCTCCAACCGGAAGTCATTTTGGATCGTCGTATGGTCAAGAAAGGTAATTCTTACATTGTGCAGGTCCGGGTTCAATGGTCTTCACTCTCACCAGACTCGGCTACATGGGAGGATTACACGGTGCTCCGTCAGCGCTACCCTGGTGCACCGTGCTGGACCGATGACGCTCTCGCTCAAGAGGGGGAAATTGTCACACCTGCTCCTGTGTAGCAGTGGACTAAATAGGGAGAAGGGTAACTGGGCTGAGCCCAATGGGCGTCTTGGGCCGCCTGTGGCCAAGCGTGTGTAAGGTACTACTTAAGTCTCCTGCTACGTTGTATTTGTCAGCGAGGAATTGAACTCTCTCGTTCTGAATCTCAATCCCCTTCTCCTACCTTGCTTCACCGTCTGCTCTCCTCATCCCAAATTCTCTATGCGATCGATCCCCTTCCAAGGTTCGGTCGTCACACACAAGCACACAAGTAACATAGGTGCTATGTGTCAATTTCGTCATATGATAAGATGATTCCAAGGACGTGAGGAACCATGGAGGAATATCTATTGGGCTAGCTGCAAGTTTCTGTACAGTTGGAGTTCAGCATGTCTCGAGTTAAAGAAATTGAACTAAAAATTCTTTTTAAAATTTTGGGGATGTTTGTTTGGTATTTCTTGATAACTGTGACCAACACCCCCAGATAAAATTTACTTATTCAGAAGCATAAAACTTTGCAATGGGTCACCTTGATGAAGTCCGCGAGATGGACGAGAATCACTCTTCAAATGTCCAAACACCTTGAAATTTTGCATGCACCTACAAGATTCTCTCAACTTTCATGCGTAAGAATTTCAGATTTTTTCCGAATTTTTGCTATTTTTTTGAATTTACTGTTCAACATGGTGAAACTTCAGGAATACAAAGATGCGACTAAAATCATCAACGGGGTAAAAACGCACCACATGGGTTGCTAGACTGTCAATGCTTTCTATTCTTCGACCTCTGGCCAATCTGAGAAGAATCATATTCGGTTTTCGATCTTCTAAATGATCAAAGATTGGTACTGGTAAGCAACATGTACAAATTTTCATTTGTGTTTGCCATTAATCAGTCAGCTGGAAAATTTTCGCGCGTTCAGTCGATTCTCACATGTGAGAGCAAGACAACACTAAGACAGAGATGGGCTCGACACGACGTCAAGTGCAGGAGAACGGAACATCAAGTGTGGCAACGGCGTTGCCAGCAGGGGCACGGAAGCAGATTGACCGGTGCGGGTTGGGGACTTTTACTTCTGACCGCCTCTTAGATTGGCCATCCGGTCGAGTTTAAAATGCACCACATCTTTTAGTTTACTGTCAATGTTATCCATTTTCTGACCTCCTAGAGTCACGGTGTAAGGTAGCCAATATGAGAAGAATCTGATAGGGTTCTGGATCTATGAATTTTTTAGACAAAATATTAGCATATGGGAAGCTTGCAGTGGCATGTATGGAAATTTCTCCATTATGTGTAGGCAGTACATGTTACAGAAATGAAGAAACTAAAATCACGGCTGAAAGTGAAAGACATAACCCTCACTCCTTATTTCCACAAACAACTATAAATGACGTTGCACATGTCAAGCATGAATCCACGCATCCACAAGCCCTGCCAATGTCACCATTGATTCTCCATCCTCGAGCAGAGCCTCTTTCGCCTGCCGCATCACCGCTAGAGTCCGCTCCCGGAGCACCTTCCCGCCTTCTGAATCCATCATCCACTTGACCTTCTTGGCAACCTCCTTAGCCTCCACCACCTCCTTGTCGTACCCTTTCATTGGGACGGCCAGCTCCATTTCTTTCTCGAGAAATACCGCATTCATCCTCTGCTCCGCGTATAACGGCCATGCCACCATTGGCACGCCAGCCATAATAGACTCGAGCACCGAGTTCCAACCGCAGTGTGTCACGAAACAACCCACTGCGTGATGTGCTAGCACGTCACCCTGTGGCGCCCAAGACTTCACGACAAGGCCCCTGCCCTTGGTTCGGTCTAGGAAACCTTTTGGAAGCAGCACATCCAAGTCCGGCTCTGTCGCCGTGTCATCGCCTGGCGGGCTCCGCACGACCCACAGGAAGCTCTGTCCACTAGCCTCCAGCCCAGTGGCCATTTCTCTGGTTTGGCTAGCGCTGAATCGGCCGAGGCTGCCAAAGCACAGGAACGCCACACTGGCCTTGGGCTGCGCGTCTAGCCATGCGAGGCACTCATTGTCGCGCTTCACGCCCACCTCGTCCGACTTGATCAACGGCCCAATGCAGTAGACCGGGGGTGTCGAGAGGCCGGCTGGGGCGGAGAGCCCGGCGAGCATGGTGTCCATGGCACGAGGCTCCAGCGAGCGGAAGGTGTTGACGATGATGCCCTGTGACCGGAACAGGTTGAGGCTCACGTTTAGGAAAGCATTGTAGGACGCGCCGTCACGATCCATGAGCGGCTGGATGGAGTGGGTCGCCGGGAAGGAGGTGATCCCAGGGACGTGCACGATTTCCTCGCCCATTTCCCGGAAGCTCCTCGTGCTTTTACCATGCAGAACCGGGAGGTGCATGATGAAAGCCAGGATCTGGGCGCCGGAGGTGTTGAAGAAGTAGACGGGTATGCCGAGCTCCACGGCCACGTCCACAGCGGCACTGCAGAAGAAGTCCACCACGAGGACGTCCGGGGAGGCGCCGGCGAGAAAGTCACGGAGGTGCGGGTTGGAGTGGCGGGCGATGGATAAGGCCGGTATCATGGAGCGGTCGGACTCCAGAAGCTCCACCTGTGGTAGACGGTGGAAAGAGATGGAGGGGTTGGCTGCGGAGACGCCGGCCAGGAAGGGGCCCGTAGTGCCGGTGTCGTACACCGGGTTCATGAGGACGATGGTGACGGCTAGCCCACGGGCGACGAAGAGCTTGGCGAGCTCGACCATGGAGACGAGGTGGCCGATGAGCGGGGAGGAGTAGAGCATCACCCGCGGCTTCCGGGGACTGATCATCGTGGTGGTGTTGGCTGTGGTGCCGTCCATGTCGACAACAAGAATTTCCGTTTCTGAATTCTGATGGGTGGTGTGGGTTGTGGTTTCTGTTTGAAC
This sequence comes from Triticum timopheevii, assembly GCA_963921465.1. NCBI lineage: Eukaryota > Viridiplantae > Streptophyta > Magnoliopsida > Poales > Poaceae > Triticum > Triticum timopheevii. Next base: position 42,770,739 of record OY997266.1, on the reverse strand, counting down.
TTTGAAATGTGATAGAGGGAGTAGGAGATGGCAAGAGAGATCGATGAAGATGAAGAAGACGAAGGGGACATTTATAGAGGTGCAACATGGATCGCAACCGTGTGTTGCTCAGGTTAGGTGGGGATCGTGTTTGAACTTGCATGCATCGGTCACACTCTAATCTAATGGGCACCGAACCCTTCTCAGCTTCCACGTACTCTAGAGCTTCAAGGTGGCAGACAGAAAGAACCTGGGCGCTCACTCTATCCGTATATTGTATGCTAATATATGATGATCATCCGATGAAGACGCATTATATTATGCTACAGAAGGGCGGCGTCATCAATGACGAACAGAAGTTTTACGTCCCGGCCGTATGTGCTAACGTCCCATGAGGAGATCAGTTCAACATAGAAACAATCACTTAATTATTAAAGTCTGCTACTCGTAGTGTACTCCCTCCGTCTCAGTTTACAAGTCCTACGCATATACCTAGATTGCCAATTTTATCACCCTAATATAAACTATATAACACAAAAATTATACCTTTTGAAAATAGAACATCTGAAGTTTATATTGGTATATTTTTTGTAATATATGACTTGTATTAGGTTGGTCAAATTGACGACCTAGGGGTATGCGCACGCCCTGTAAACTGAGAGAGAGGGAGTACTAGGAAATACACGGGTGCTCTTGGGTGCCAGCACCCTATATGCAAAAATGATTTACTAATTAAAGAATAGTCAAAAATTCTGAAACTTTTTTGGGATAAAACATGATCAAGTATTCTACTCATATAGAAAGATTCACCGGGGAATGACTTTCAATATATCATGGGTTAAAATTCATCAAAAAACACCATGTACAAATACTATTCACGCTATATTGTCGTCATAAATTTATTTTTCCGCCCTCAAGTCAACAGAAATCATTTCTTGACCAAACATTTTATACGAGTACAATACTTGGTCATACTTCATTCCAAAACAGATTCAACATTTTTTTAAATTTTTTCCTGAAACTATTAAAAAAAAGGGTAGCAGCGATCCGGTGAACTATGTCATCACCTGTTTGTTACCGGCAGTACTTTTCATGTTAAAAGAAAAAAAAAGGAGCACCAGTATTATTTTTTTTTGAACGTAGCACCAGTACTTTCTGTTCCAAATGAAAAGGTTGTGCGTTGTACTTCTGTACATATGCTTCCTTATTTTAAGTTAAGATTTATTACAATCAGGATCTAGGCCCCTTCCGGTGACTGTCGTGTTGGCTGTGGTGCCGTCCATGTCGACAACAACTTCCGTCCCGATCGATGTTGTGACTTGTGGACTGTACGGTTCTTCTGGGAATGTCACGAGGACGAGGGAGTAGGATGACAAGCGATTGATGAAAATGAAGATGATGAAGACGAACCAAAACTTTATAGAGGCGCAACATGGATCACAAAGGTGATGCCCTAGTCAGGTGGAGATTGTGTTTGAACTCATCCGGCTTTCCACTGCTGCAGCAAGCTTCCTCCTCTCGCTCCGTACCCCCCCCCCCCCCCCCCCCCCCCCCCCCATCGCCGCCACAGGGCGCAGCCAGGCAATGGCTAGCCGGCATCAGCAGGACGTTTCGCCCCCTCGCTCAGGGACTTCGTCACAGGGCGGCCCCATAGGGCTGGGATACTGCACTAGCGTCGGGCACGAGGGTGCGGCGTCAGCTCTCCACGGCACTAGCGCTCGGGGTCGGTGGCTTCGTGGTGGTGGCGCAGGCTAGCGCTCATGGTTGCGGCAGATCAAGATCCGACACGATCTGGTTCCTGATGGTGGTTGGCGTCGCGGGCTGCGGACAACATGGGCATGTGGCCTCTGCCAAGGTGACAGCGGTGTGGTGGAGGCGGTAGCATGGTGCAGCTTGCTCGTGGAGGTGGTGACGGTTCGGTTGGCTCGATCCAGCGAGTTCGTATGGCTGCGGACAACCGAGTATGGGTGTGTGTGCTTGTGTTGGTGATGGTGGCGCGGATCTAGTGACCATGTTCCTATAGACGACGCAGGGTGGTGGTATGGCCTTCTCTTCTCATGGGTTCGAGCCTGCGGTGCATGGGGCTCGACAGGTGCTGGATGCAGTACCAGTGGCACGTGCGGTGGTGGTGGCTCCGACCTGGGGCTCGTGCTTGGGCAGACCAGATTTGGGCCCGAGGCAGGTCGAGGCTCTTGCTCCTAGTAAATGAGGTTGGACGCAGTCCGGGTGGTGCCCGCAAGCGGTGAGCTCTCTCTCCTCGCGGATGTGGTGGTTGTTGTTGGTGTTCAGGACCCCGCTTCTATGTTGAGAAGATCGGTATTGATGGCCACGGCTTGTTGTTGTGTCAGCGTGCTCGGCGATGGCCGCCGGTAGGCACAGGGTTGCAACTCCCCCAATCCATCGGGACTAGCTGGAGGCACAGGCCTTGGCGGCTCCTACTGGGAGGTGTCGACCCAGACCTCGTGGCTGATGTCGGGCTAGGAGTGAAGGGAGACACCTTTTACTCCTCCTACCGTGGTGGGTGCACCATGATGTGGGTGGTGAGTGGTGTCTCGAACATTGATGCCAGGGAGGCAGCCCTAGATGGCGGTCCGCATGGTTGGCTCTCCGGCGGGCACTATGGCGGTGGTGGTGTCTTTCCCTTCTTGGTCGTGTGGGCGGCAAGAGGGGGAGTGGCGGATGGCTCGGGAGTGCTCTCTGTCACATGCACTCGCATCCCAATCCAGAACTGGAGTTCTAAACTCGTCACACTTGTTCTGGGGGTCACGTGGTGGCATGAAGGAGTTTCTGAGCCAAAGCTCCGCACTTTGTCGCCGATGACGGCGCCGCTATCTTCTTGAAGAAGTTGTAATGGTGCTCCTCTCCGTGTCTGGGTTTCGACTGAAAACCTTTGTCCGATTGTGGACTCGACAACGGCGACACTTAGCACCGTTCTCCCTTCTGGGGACGTTGTCGTGGAGCTTAGGTGTTATAGGATGTAGTGTGATGTTGTACTCAGTTCTTCTTGTGCTCTCTTTCTTTAGCGTAGTCGTGTGCGTCTTGCGTGATCCGATTATCATAGGATTGACGTTTATGAGGGCTAACTCATCACCTTATATCGTTTGTTCGTATACTTTGTTCGGTTGTTACTTTATATATAAAGTGGAGCGAAGACCTGTTTCGAGATTGTGTTTGAATTTGCATGCATCCCCATCACTCTAATGTCACCGAACCTTCTCAGCTTCTACTCTACAGGTTCAAGGTGACAGGACCTGGATGCTCATTTTATCCGTATATATAGTACTACCTCCGTCCTGGTTTATAGGTCCCCTTTGTAGTTTGTGCCAAATTTTGACTAAAGATTTAACTAACAAAATGTTAATGCATGTCAAGAAAAATTATCTCATTGGATTCGTATTTGAACATAGTTTTCAAAAATATAATGTTTGATGACATGCGTGAACATTTTGTTAGTTTAATATATGGTCAAAAATTGGCACGAAATACAATGGGGACCAATAAACCCGGACAGAGGTAGTATATGCCAACATATGGCGATCATCCTCCGATGAAGGCACATATGCAACAAAGGGCGACGTCATCAATGACAAACAGAACCAGACTTTACGTCCCGGACGTATGTGCTAACGTCCCATGAGGAGATCGGTTCAACATAGAAACCAACTCTTAATTACTGTGTGCATTAATCAAAGTATACTCCTACTACCTTTTCCACGCTAAATATAATAGTACTACTCGTGTCAAAGATAAAGTAAAATACGGAGTACTTCCTGTCCAAGGAAAAATTACGAAGTACTCCCTCCGTTCTTAAATATAAGGTGTATTAGGTTTTCAAAAAGTCAACTGTTGTCTATGTTTGACCAATTTTACAGCAAAATATATAAAGATTTATAATACTAAATATATAAAATGTAAAAATATAGTTCATGATGAATCTAGTGATAATGATTTGATATTTTAGATATTGATATTTTTGTCTATAAACTTGGTCAAACTTAGAGAAGTTTGACTTTAAAAAAAAATAATACACCTTATATTGAGGAACGGAGGGAGTAGTGCACAGCCCCGTGCTCATGGTTGCCTAACCTATCTCTCAAGAAAAAGAAAGGGGGTTAACAAATGCCATCGCTTGTGTATTAGAAGCTGTCCTTTTCTTAATGAATTTACTATTCACCCAGGTGCAGGGTGCATTTGTGCCCAGGAGCAGAATGACACTTTCGCAGAATGACAGATTTCTTCCCTTGAACTTGTGGAAGTTCTTCTGCACCATATTGTCGGTAGAAGAACCCTCTGCTCCCTTCACATGTGAGTCCTTTGCTCTTGAGTTCTGTTCAACACTGAGATGACCGATGACATCCTCAACAGAGAACTCACGTCTCAAGTGCTTGAGAGAAGCAGCAAAGTTCCTCCAACTAGGAGGGAGTTTTGCAATAATGCAACCCATGACAAACTTGTCCGGTAACTCACACTTCAGGAGCTCCAACTCCTTAGCAAAGCATTGTATCTCATGAGCCTGGTACACAGGACGGTTATCAACCATCTTGTAATCATGGAACTGCTCCATGTCATACAACTCACTAGCAGCATCACTTGCGCTGAATTTGACTTCGAGCGCATCCCACAAGTTTTTGGCAACCCGCATATGAATATACGCGTCAACCAACTTGTCTCCAGTCACACTCAGAATTGCTCCCACAAAGATTGTGGTTGCCTCCCTAAATGCCTTCTCCTACTCAGGAGCAATCGTTTCTGTGGGGGGCACACTACCAACCCAGAACACGTTCAACGCTGTGAGCCACAAGGTGGTCCTTGTCCGCCAACGCTTAAAATGCGTCCCGGTAAACTTTTCCGGTTTCAGAATAGCAGCAAAGCCTTGAAAAGAAAAGTGCCTATGTTAAGGTTTTTGGATTGTTGCAAATATTAGCACTTTTCCAATTAGACTAATCCACGAGTAAACAGTAAGCATGGCAAATACGGTATGCATCTCATACCGATACCTAAGCATACTAGCACGTAGATCACATAGAAGCAAACCATATATGAGCAGCACATATACGGCTAGCACAAGTACTAGTAGACGAGGGATGAACAGATCATACCCTCCAGTTGGCCAGGCCAACGCGGTGGCGGCAGCAGCAGCCTCGGCGTCGTCTGTGGCCTTCTTCTTGGTGGCGGCGTCGTCGGCCATGGTGTCGATGCAGGGGAAGTAGTGGAAGAAGAGGCGGACGGAGCTGAGGACGGATCGGGAGCAGTCGCGTTGAGACGCTCTCCAAAAACCTTATTGCCGATCTCCCGGGCAGGATCTCGAACGGCAGGGTTTCGGAGGCACCTGCTCTCCCGGGCAGGATCTCGAACGGCAGGGTTTCGGAGGCACCTGCTCTCCCGACCAACCGTGCACGCGATCGTCGGGATGGGGTCGTCAGAGGCAGCACAGAGCAAGGAACAATAGATGACGGCTAGGTTACACGAGAGGGAGGGAGTGAACCGAACTAGGTCACTCCACTGGCCAGAGCCTTCTTATATAGTCCGTCGGGCAGAAAGTCGTGGGCCTGGACGGAGGCCCACGACGGAGTCGACGCACTCCCAGGAAGGGAGTCGTCGTTCCCGGAGAAGGGCCACACACTTGCGAACAAAGTCGATGAATCCCGGGAACGCAAGCCAGCCCACAGTCCCTAAGCGGCAAAAATAAGCTTCGGCTCGTTCCCGCAACCCCCGGTGCGTGGTGACGAGGCGTGGCGAGGTGGGCGGCGGAGGAAGAGGAGCGCGCGTGTATCACTCTTCTTCCAAGCTCCCAATGGCAAGTGGTAGAGCAACCCTTATAAAGGGGTCTCAACTCTCCTCAACTAGCAAGGTGGGATAAACTTCCCACCACCTGCCATCTCATACATGGGCCTCAAGATTAACCAGGAACCATTGTTCATATGGGCCTAAAGCCCATCTATGATTCAACAACATGTTCGTTGTTGACCATCTAAGTTTTCAGATATTTCACTGTTCATCTTCTCCAAAGAGCATGCACGCAGAGAGGTTAACTTAACCTCCGTCACCGGTCTATACAGAGACCGATGGTACCGTGGTCGTGAAACTGTCAAGGCAGTCCCTGCTTGTTCGCCACTTGGGCTGCGACCCCGCTTAGTTTGCGGGTCCGCCTATCGAGGCTACACTTAGGCTTGTTGCGACCAGTAGCACACTTACTCTAGTGCAATAGTGGAATTAGGAATTAGGTGCGAATTATGCCCTACTTGGATTAGCGTTTTCACTCGTATTCGGTTGGTTTAGGATACTCGTTTTGTTTCCACGCAGAAAATCAGCTGTAACCGGTATTTCATCTATAAAACAAATACAGGTGTAAAAATTTACACCCATTCCAAACGGGGCCTTATGGGGTAACAGCTCCCAGCCTTAGAAAAAAAATACGTGAGCTCGAACACCTCTCGGCAGTCGCAGGTCACTCTACCATGACTCCTACTCATGCACCATGTAAGCTTTGCCTCATCCAACATGTTGGCGACCATGGTGTTGGGGGACCTGGCGAGTGAGACGTGCCCCATGCTGCTGAATCGGTTTATGGCCAGGGTCATGAAGCTGCATGGGTATGTGTCGGTACCAACTCGGATGAGCCTGTGCCTGTCCGAACTGATCATTTTTGTAGGCGATCAGTCGAGCTACCCACACGTAAATTTTTTGTAGACGGTCAATTCTCTCCATTCACCGACCTCCAAGACTCAAGGGTGTAGGATGACAAATTTGAGAAAAATCTAACTAGGCTTTGGATTTGCTACGTGATCAACGACTAGTAGACATTAATGGTAAGCAATATAAACATATCTTCAGTTGCATCTACGATTAAATGGTCACCTCGAAGTTTTCACGCGTTCCGTCGATTCACACACATGAGAGCAAGGCAACGCCAAGAACGAGATGACCTCGACGCGTTGTCCTCGGTGAGGCCTCGCCTGAACTGACCTAGACAATGGGACACTGTTGATATGAGTTGTCATTATGTAAGCACAGGAGGACTACATTGTAAAAGAACAAAAATATAAACGGGAGAAGACCCCAGAATTTTCCCCAATGTCTCCTCTCCTTCATGAACCCTAGTTCACAAATCCATGAGTAACAAGATGGTATCAGGGCGGGACGAATCCTGTGTGGTTCTCCTGTGATTCCGATTGAGTTTGGTCGTCGGTGGGGTGCTGTGTCGCTCCTATTGTTGGAGGTGCTTCTGCTGCTGGCTTTGCTGTAAGTGTCGGGAAGCGACCTCGATTCTGTCCGAATCAAGTACAATCGGGGAGGTTCCTGCAGCTACCAGTTGAGTTGAATAGATCTTGGGCGTCTGGACTCCCTCGCCCGCTACAAGCTAATTTTTCTCTCCTGCCATCCGGCGCCGTGAGCAGGTCTAGTTCGTCCCCAACTTGACTCTCGGACTCCTTGAGCATCTGTGTTTTTTATTGCTTTAGAAGAAGAATCAGTGTTGCCTGGAGCTGCTTTGGTGGTCAACTGGCCGGATTAAACAATACTATTTGCTAGTGTTGCAATCTGAAGTAATTGCCGTACTCTTTGACACATTGTTGAGCTGTACTAGTTGGTTCCTCTTTGTGCTGCACGTGTTTGAGAAGAAGAACCAAGTACTAGTGTTGGAATATATTCTTGCTCACTAAGAAGAACCAAGTACTAGTGTTGGAATATATTCTTGCTCACTGAACCATGGGAGATCCAAGTAAAGAAAAAACAGGGGATTCTAGTGTTGATAAGATGTATGAAATATTTAGCAAACTGCTTGAACACCAGCACCAATCAAAGGCTGCTGCTGAGCCAGTTAAGCATACACTTGAGCCAAATCTAGTCAGACTATCAGGACCTGGTGACTACATCAGTTGGGCACGCCATGCCAAATTGATTCTGAGCGCCAATGACTATGATTATTTACTTGTTGGCAATGAAGAAAGTTTGGAGAAAGGCGGTGCATGCAGGAAACAAATCAATGATAAAGTACTAGTATGGCTGTTGGGAAGTATGGAACCAAAATTTAGAGAACAAGTGGAAGGCATGGACACTGTTTGTGAGGTCTGGTCATCTTTGAAGAAACAATTTGCAGGGAAAACAAATAAAATGCAAGCCACCCATATCAAGCATGAGTTAACTAATTTGAAGCAGCACTCAAGATCTGTAACAGAGTGTGCAGGTGAAGTAAAGAAATTATACAGAGACTTACATTATCATCACCCTTTTGAACCTGTTCACAAGGATGACTTGGCAATTCATCATGTGTGGTTTGAGTCGTTTGTGAGCAAGCTCTTTCTTGATGGCCTAGACCAGGAACTAAACCTCCGTCGTCAATTGATATTTGCAATGCCTGAGTGGCCTAGTCTTGATGATATTATTTCTAGCATGATTGAGGAGGAGACTCGTTTGGCACAACCGAAGGAGGATGGTCAGGAGCGTGCAGATGCTCGTGCTGCATTATCCGTACAACCTCGCCGTGCTACAAATTCCTTTGGTAAGGTGGATAAAAGCAAATTGCTTTGTGACCATTGCAAGAGAAAAGTACACACCAAGGGTGAGTGTTTTGAGTTGCATGGTTATCCATCTTGGTGGGATAAAGGGAGATCTTAGCTAGGGGGAGCTCGGGGTTCAAACAAAAGATAAGCTAATTACAATGCATCTGCAAGGGAACTACCTGTGGTAGATATGCAAGCTCTTGAGGATTTCAAATCCAAGCTCAAACTCTCCGAAGGCTCATCTTCGTCCCAAGGTTCCTCCAAAGTTGATTCTAGCTTTAATGCCATCACCCAACGTATGGAATCCCACCAAGCCCAGTCAAGATCATGGATAATTGATACTGGAGCTACTAACCACATGACAGGAGCCTCAAACTTGTTTACTTCCTACACACCTACCTCTGGTAAGGACAAAGTTCGTGTTGCTGATGGTTGCATGGCACCTATTACAGGGCGTGGAACCGTCCAGTGTACCAAGACATTGTCCTTATCACCAGTTCTGCATGTTCCTAAATTTCCTATCAGCCTATTATCAGTTAGCTCCATCACTAGAGCTCTCAATTGTAGATGTTGGTTTGATCCCACCTGTTGTGTTTTTCAGGAGCTTGGGACAGGGAGAGTTCTCGGGACTGGGACCATGCATGAGGGACTCTACTATCTTGATGAAGGGGAAGATGAAATTGCTCTTGCAACCTGCATGTCTCCTACTCAAGAATTGTTACTTCACCACCGAAGATTGGGACACCTCTCTTTTGCTACTATGTCACGTATTTATCCCTCTCTCTTTAAATTGTGTTCTAGAGAATCCCTTGTATGCGATGCATGTGAATTAGCAAAACATACAAGGGGTACCTATCCTAGCAGGGGTTTGCGAAGTCATAAACCATTTGAAGTAATACATTCTGATGTTTGGGGACCCTGTGAGGTTTATTCTGTTTTTGGACATAGGTGGTTTGTGACTTTCATTGATGGATTTAGTCGTTACACTTGGCTTTACCTTTTGAAGCGTAAAAGTGATGTGTTCCCTGCTTTCAAAGATTTGTGTGCTCTCATTCAAAACCAATTTGGAACAACTATAAAGACCTTACGTTCTGACAACGGTACTGAATATGTTAACATGGAGTTTGGACAGTTCCTTGCATCACATGGCATTGAACATCAAACTACATGCGTAAATACACCAGAACAGAATGGTGTTGCAGAACGTAAGAATAGGCATTTACTTGAAGTTGCTCGTTCACTCATGTTCACCATGAACGTCCCTAAGTTTCTTTGGGGGGGAGGCAATAAAAATAGCAACATATTTAATAGATCGTATGCCTCTACGCACTCTTGAGTTTAAGACTCCAGCCGAGTGTCTTTTGAACACAAATGATTTTGTGGTCCCTCCAAAGGTATTTGGTTGTGTTTCTTTTGTGCATGATTATCGAAATTCTGTTGGGAAATTAGATCCCCGTGCCATCAAATGTGTCTTTATGGGCTATTCTCCTTCTCAAAAGGGCTATAGGTGTTGGTGTCCCTCTGAACGTCGGTTCTTTGTGAGTATGGATGTGACCTTTCGTGAACATGAACCTTATTATCTTGGATCAGCCAATGACACTGGCATTGCTCTATCCCCACCTGAAGTAGGACAAGAGGGGGAGAGCAGTGGTGGAGGCACCCTTATTGGATCAATACCTGTCCCTACTCCAGATGCTTCTGCTCTTGATAATAATATTCCTAGACATGGGGAAGAGATAAATCATGAGGAGAGTAACAATTCTGGTCATGGAGACATGCAAGATGCAACAGGAGATTCATTATCACCTTCACAGAATGTTGATCACTCTGCACATGATGACCCAGGTACTGATGATCACTCTCCTAGTCCTATTGCTCCTACTAGCACCATGGGTGAGAGTGATAACCAATTGTCGACATCTGTTCCGTGAGGTAATTTACCCATTGCCTTGAGAAAACCAACTAGAACCTTAAATCTTCCCCCACACCTAAAAGACTACGACGTTGGTTATAAACACAACATAGCCAATTTCATCTCCTACAAACATTGTAGCCCATCCTTTCAGAGCTTCATTACATCTCTAGATTGCACATCCATACCTAATAATTGGGACACAGCCAAGGAGGATCCAAAGTGGAGGGAAGCAATGCTTGAAGAGATGCGAGCTTTGGAAAAGAACAAAACCTGGGAGCTTGTGGATCTACCACCAGGTAAACAACCTGTAGGTTGCAAGTGGGTTTTCAACATTAAGCATACCCCAGAGGGTAAAGTGGACAGATATAAAGCTCGCCTTGTGGCAAAGGGATATACCCAAACATATGGAATTGATTATGAGGAAACATTTGCACCTGTAGCTTAAATGAATTCTGTTAGAACACTCATATCATGTGCAGCAAACTTGAATTGGAACATTCACCAGATGGATGTAAAAAATGCCTTTCTTCATGGCGACCTTCAAGAAGAAGTGTATATGGAGATCCCACCATGGTTTGAGTCTGGCTATGTTACTAGAAAGGTACTTCGCTTACGTCGCTCCTTGTACGGGCTCAAACAATCGCCAAGGGCCTGGTTTGATAGGTTTCGGCGTGCTATGTTGAGAATTGGGTACACTCAGAGCAATGCAGACCACACCATGTTTTACAAACGCAGAATGAGCAAGGTTGTCGTCCTCATTGTATATGTGGATGACATTGTTATCACAGGTGATGACCAAGAGGAAATTATTCACTTAAAACATCATCTTGCGCAAGAATTTGAAGTCAAGGATTTGGGACACTTGAGATATTTTCTTGGGATAGAAGTATCTAGAGGACCAAAAGGTATTTTCCTTTCCCAAAGAAAATATGTCCTAGACCTACTACAAGAGGCAGGTATGTTTGGGTGTTGTCCAGCTGCAACCCCAATTGAGCAAAACCATCGCCTGTTGAGTGATTCAGGAAAACCCGTGGACCGTGAATGCTATCAAAGATTAGTCGGTAAGCTCATTTACCTGTCTCATACTCGACCAGATATTGCGTTTGCTGTTAGTGTAGTGAGCCAATTCATGCATGACCCAAGATCATCTCATATGGATGCCGTGACTCGAATCCTACGCTATTTGAAGGGGTGTCCAGGAAAGGGTTTACTGTACAGTCATCAGGGAAACCTCCAGGTTGAGTGTTATACTGATGCAGATTGGGCAGGCTCACTGGATGATCGACGATCAACATCTGGGTACTGTACCTTCGTTGGTGGGAATTTAGTTTCATGGCGCAGCAAGAAGCAAACTGTTGTGGCTAGATCCACGGCAGAAGCTGAGTTTCGATCCATGGCACATGGTGTATGTGAAGTATTATGGTTAAAGATTTTACTGACAGAACTAGGGTTGTTCAAGGAATCACCACTAATGCTATACTGTGATAACAAGGCCGCCATAGATATTGCAAATAACCCAGTGCAACATGATAGAACTAAACATGTGGAAATTGATCGTCACTTCATCAAAGAGAAATTGGATAGAGGGATAATATGTATGCCTTATGTAAGTTCATCTAGTCAAGTAGCGGATATACTTACAAAAGGTCTACCTGAGAAATCATTCTCTATTTTCTGTAGCAAGATGGGTCTGTATGATATATTCACCCCATCTTGAGGGGGAGTGTTGATGTGAGTTGTCATTATGTAAGGATAGGAGGACTACATTGTAAAAGAACAAAAATATAAATGAAGAGATGTGAGAAGGGGATCGGGAGAAGACCCCAGAATTTTCCCCAATGTCTCCTCTCCTTCATGAACCCTAGTTCACAAATCCATGAGTAACAAGAGACACCAAGTCTGGCAACGGTGTCGCCAACAGGGCAAGGAAGCAGATTGACTGGTGCACGTAGGAGGCCTTTTTAGTTCTGATCGCCGCTCAGATTGGACAGCCGGTCGAATTCAAAATGCACCACATATTTTAGTAGACTGCCAGTTCTCTCCATTTTCTGACCTCCTAGACTCGCGGGGGAGGGGGGGGGGGGGGTAAGATAACCATATGATAAATGTCTAACATGGTTCTGGATATAAATTTTGAGAAGGAATATAAGCATACTGTCAAGTTTGGAATGTTTCCGCAAAAAAGAAAGAGTTTGGAGTGGCATGTATAGAAATTTCTGTGTTGATAGTACATGTTACAGAAAGGAAGAAACTAAAATCACACTTTTAAGACCCAACGCTCACTCCTTATTTCCATGATCATTTATAAATGATGTTGCACATATCAAGCTTTAACCCACGCATCAACAAGCTCCGTTAATGTCGCCTCTGATTCTCCACCCCCAAGTAGAGCATCATTCGCCTGCTGCATCACCGCTAGAGTCCGCTCTCGGAGCACCCTCCCGCCCTCCGAATCCATCATCCACCGGACCTTTTTGGCAATCTCCTTTGCCTCCACCACCTCCTTGTCGTACCCTTCCATCACGACAGCCAACTTCATCTCTTTCTCGAGGAACACCGCATTCATCTTTTGCTCCGCGTACAATGGCCAGGCCAGCATAGGCACACCTGCCATAGTAGACTCAAGCACCGAGTTCCACCCGCAGTGTGTCACAAAACTTCCCACGGCATGATGTGCTAGAACGTCACCTTGTGGTGCCCATGACTTCACGACGAGGCCCCTGCCCTTGGTCCGGTCCAGGAAACCCTTCGGAAGCAGCACATCCAAGTCCGGCTCTGTAGTCGTGTCGTCGCTCGGCGGGCTCCGCACGACCCAGAGGAACCTTTGTCCACTAGCCTCCAGCCCGGTTGCCACTTCCCTGGTTTGTTCGGCGCTGAACCGGCCGAGGCTGCCAAAGCACAGAAACACCACACTGGCCTTGGGTTGCGTGTCCAACCACGCGAGGCACTCGTCTTCACGCTTCATGCCCACCTCCTCTGACTTGACTAGCGGCCCAATGCAGTAGACTGGGGGCGTCGAGAGGCCAGCTGGGGCGGAGAGCCCGGCGAGGATGGTGTCCATTGCACGAGGTTCCAGCGAGCGGAAGGTGTTGATGAAGATGCCCTGTGATCGGAACAGGTTGAGGCTCACATTTAGTAATGCATGGTAGGACGCACTGTCACGATCCATGAGTGGCTGGATGGAGTGCGTCGCCGGAAACGGGGTGATCCCCGGTACGTGCACGAGTTCTTCGCCCATTTCCCGGAAGCTCCTCGTGCTTTTCCCATGCAGAACCGTGAGGTGCATAAAGAAAGCCAGGATCTGGGCGCCGGAGGTGGAGAAGAAGTAGGCGGGGATGTCGAGCTCCGCGGCTACGTCCATAGCGGCACTGCAGAAGAAGTCCACCACGAGGAAGTCCGGAGATGCGCCAGCAAGGAAGTCACGTAGGTGCGGGTTGGAGAGGCGGGCAAACGCTAAGGCTGGCATCACGGAGTCATCAGACTCCAAGAGCTTGACCTGTGGCAGACGATGGAAAGAAATGGAGGGGTTGGCCGCGGAGACACCGGCGAGGAAGGGGCCCGTGGCGCCGGTATCGTACGGCGGGTCCATGAGGACGATGGTGATGGCTAGCCCACGGGCGGCGAAGAGCTTGGCGAGCTCGATCATGGGCACGAGGTGCCCCATGAGTGGGGACGAGTAGAGCATCACCCGCAGCTTCCGGGGACTGATCGTGGTGGTGTTGGCTGTGGTGCCTTCCATGTCGTCAACAACAACTTCAGTTCCTGATTGGTGGTGTGGGTTGTGGAGTGTACGTAGGTTTGTGTTTGGAATGTCACAAGGGAGTAGGGTGACAAGTGATTGATGAAGATGACCAAGAGGAACCGGACATTTATAGAGGCCCAACATGGATTGCAGCCGTGTTGCCCAGGTTATTAGGTGGAGATTGTTTGAACTTGCATCCGTCACTCTAATCTAATGGGCACCGAACCTTCTCAGCCTCAAGGTGGCAGACAGAAAGTACCGGGATGCTCACTTTATGTGTACTCCTATAATATATGGTGATCATCCGATGAAGGCACATTATGCTAGAAAGGGCGACGTCATCAATGACGAACTCAATCAGACTTTACGTCCCGGCCGTGTGTGTTAACGTCCCATGGGGAGATCAGTTCAAGATAGAAACCAATTACTAATTACTAGAATCTGGTACTCCTACTACCTTTGCACGTTAACTAATACAGTAGGGAGTAGTGCTGTCCAAGAAAATAGTATGGAGTAGCAGCGGGCCGGTGAACGTACGTCATTGCTTATTGTGTTAGCCGCAGTACTTTGTTTATTAAAAAAATCAGCAGTAATTTCTTCTTTGGTTACGAAAGACCTATCTTGATCGACTACCTAAGTATTATCGTCAATCGATCCTTAATCAAAATAATATCTGTGTTATGTTATACAAAACTAGTCTTCTAGCCTTATTCTTAGTTTCTTATGATTAATCTTAATATGGGTAGACTAGAGGGTGTGAAGAGTACAAGGCAATACCACTTTAAATTGGCAAAAATGACGGTAACTATTAGAGAAAGATCGGGAAATTGGGGAATCGAAAGGGCGATGAAAACTAGTCCACAGAGGATGAAAGAGAAAGAGGGGGAAGAAATAAAATACAAAAAGTAAATATAAATGCAATGCAAAACATTTTTTAGGGGAAAACGTTGTCCCTTTATTCAAAGTTCATAGCTCCCTCGGTAGCAATCTCCGAGCTAACACACTCAGGAGAAAGATGGAGCCAAGTTTTACATAGAGATCTAATACAACCTTTCTTAGCAAAGACATGTGCGACTTTATTCACCGAACGTCGCACCCAAGCAACCCTGAACTCCTGAAAAGAGCTCAGTAAATCTTTGACCTCCTCAACTAGTTGCTCATTAGTTGAAAGGTCATTTTGGCGTTAAAAAAACAGGCCACGTGTAAGCCGGTTTTGTTTCACGGGATTTGGCTTATATCTTCATACTTTTAAAAATAAAATAATTCCCTAAAGTAAGCTGAGAACCTTCTGGCACCCACTCGGCTTATAGTCTTCTTCGTCATGGGGCCGTCAAGCACCTCAGTGATGATCACGTGGCAGGAAACATTCCCGAGGCTTGACTGTAAGCCGAGAGTTTTTTTTTCTACTCCCTCTGTATCAAAATATAAGACCTTTTTTGACACTATAATAATGCCGAAAATCATCTTATATTTTGGTACGGAGGGACTATATGCCAAGTGGATTTGATAAGGCAAACACTTCTTTTTCTCATATTTGGCTTATGGGCAATCAAACCGAGTTCTCATTCTTTGCCATGCGTTCTTCACTCAGTACTCGGCTTACGAGAAAGTAAGTTGGGTGCCCGTGTTTTTACACTCGGCTTACATCCAATCACATGGTGATGTGTTATTTTCCTGTAGTAGTTGTAATAAAATCTTTAAGATTTCAGAGGCTACTCATCGAATGTGGAGGTCAAATATGCTTTCTGTTCTAAATGAAAAGGTTGTGCGTTGCACTCTTGTACATATACTTTCTTATTTTAAGTTAAGATTTAGAAGAAGGTAAACCCTCCTAGGACAAATAATGTTAAGCAACCAACTTTCTTTCTTGAAATCAAAGAAACCAACTTCATGTTAAGAAAATTGGGGTTTTCGGCCTACCTTTTATTCCTCTTCTGTCTCGGTGATGCTGCTCACGATTAAATTTGAGGCTAGTGGGTTAGACCTACTTATACTACTAATTTCAGTCCTCGTTTGTCTGTATGCAGATAACCATCCAAGTTCAAACCAACTTATTTACAAATAGAGTTCAGGTGCGGCGAACGACCACAATATAATCCAATTTTGATTGAACACTATTTGTTAGATTCTAGGACATGCACATGTGAGTTGTACGCCATAACTAAACTAAATGGTCAATTATGTAGAGCATAGTCAGAGTTGTAATCTAACCATTGATCTAGTTTCGTTCAATTATCACTGTACCCATATAGTCTTTCCAGTGTACATAGTATATTGTGTTCCACTAATCGAATAGCTTCCTTATATATATATATATATATATATATATATATATATATATATATATATATAAATACTTAAGTACATTACACAAGTACTAATTTCGTGTTAAACATGCAAAGTATTTCCATGTATAATTTCACAACGGGGCATTCCGAATATTAATAATTTCAAGTAATTTAAATATAGTTTAGGACGCGTGATCCCAACATCTCCCAGTTGTCCAGAACTATCATTCAAATATCCGTAAACCGTGTTGCCCAGGTCAGGTGGAGATTGTGTTTGAAATTGCATGCATCCCTGTCACTCTAATGGTCACCGGACCTTCTGAGCTTCTACTCTACTGCTTCAAGGTGGCAGACGGAAAGAACCTGGATGCTAACTTTGTCCCTATATAGTATGCTAATATATGACGATCATCGTATGAAAGAAGTAGCATTATGCTACAATTGACAACGTCATCAATGACGAACGGAACCAGACTGTACGTGCCGGCCGTATGTGCTAACGTCCCATGAGGAGATCAGTTCGACATAGAAACTAGAGGTAATAGCACCAGGAGTCCCAGAACTTGTCATGGATGTGATGATTTGGTCCCAAACTTGCAAAAGGCAACTATTGAGTCACACAACTTGCAGCCAATGTGCAAATTTGGTCCCAGCCAATCAGAGCACGACAAGTGGAGCCTAGTCAGCACAGCCGGTCAGCCCAGCGCCTTTTGCATTTACCCCCCTGGACTTTGCACTAATCAACCCGCACTACAGCTGCCTGGGATATTCTACTGCTCCACTCCACTCCACTCCACTCACTCATCTCCTCATATTTCTCTGCTCTCGACCATCTCCTGCTCCCCAGCTAGTCACCGCCGTCCAGCTCGCCACCGCCGTCCGTCTAGCTCGCCGCCATGGTGTCTTGGAGTGAAGGATCCAGCTCTTCGTCTGACGGGTACTCTGTCACAAGTGAGGTTAGCTCCAGATCCAGTATAAACATACTCACTTGCATTTAGGGTTAGCAATGGGGAATTTTTTCTGACAACAAATTTTTCTAGGCTCCTGCTCCTGCCACCATTTTCTGCTCTGAGTGGAGAGGCCTGGCTCCAGATCTTGCAGCTAGATGTGAACATCAGTGTGTCTGTGAGAAGTTAGTTTCATTTGAATCAGTTGACAGTGGAAGGAGGTATCTTGCTTGTGCACAAAAGGTTAGCAGATCTCTAATTAAAGCCATCAAATCTTGTAGTGTGGCATTTAACTGTGGATTAGTGCATCAATATAGTTCATTGAGCAAAATCAGTTCACTGAAGAAAACAGTATTTAGTCAACTGAAGTTTTGGTTATGCTAAGAATTATGATAGTGTTGTATTAATAGATCAATAGTGGTACAAGCTTTGCCATTTATCTAAAAATGTTTTCTTTCTTATTTTGTAGGAAATACCTAAATGCAACTTTGTGGAGTGGATTGATCCTGAATGGCCTGCCACTCTGAAGATGAGTTTAGCCAGGGTTTGGGGCATGTATCAAGATGAGAACAAGCTGAGGCTCAGGGAAAATGTAGTTAATGCTGAAGAGAATTTTAGGGTTGTGAAAGAGAAGGAACAGATGGAAAAGGATCTGAGGTTTTTTAAACTAGATTTTGCTAAGATGGTGGCTGACAAGGGGCAGGCAATTACTGAATTGGGCAATGCAAGACTTGTTGTTTCTGACCTGAAGCAAGAGCTTGAGAAGAAGAAGATGTCTGATAAATCTAGCACTACCATTCATCAGGTTGTGAGGGCTAAGGTAGAGAAAGAGAGGGATGAGATGAAGCAAAAGATGGACAGCATGAAGCAAAAGATGGACAACATGAAGGAACTGATGGACAACATGAAGGAAGAGTTGGACATAGTTGTGTCACAGAGGGATGACCTGAAGAAGGAGAAGAAAAAACTTGAGTACATGATTGGTGATTTATTCAGGCACAAGGAGGAGAACAAGAGCAAGATAAGGAGGTTGAAGGAGATCTTAGATGAATTTGAGTAATTCATTGCTGGTGTAATGCTGCCTTAAGATGGACCTTTTAATTAGTTGTATTCCTGTAGTGAACTTGGTTAATTTCCATGGCACTGATTATGTATGACTGCTCTAAGTTAACTTATTTCCTATATGTATGACTGCTCTAAGTTAACTTATTTGGTTTTTAATTTTCCTTAGATAACTACCAAATGCGCGGTCGGCTGTTTCAAAAAACCCCAAATGATTGTTGCTTAAAATTTAAACATGTTTATAACAGGTCGGGCCTGCACCTAAAGAAACCGTCTGTTTGACCATTAGGTTGACCGTTAAGGTACAAGTGGGGCCCACATGTCAGTGTCTCTATCTCATATGTCCTCACTTTTTACAAAATAGCACCTATAAACATTTCTGAAAAAGCAATCGGTCCCTGCTATTTTTCTGAAAAAGCAATCAAGGAGCCGCTCCTCTCCTCGCTGCCGGCGCCCACCTTTGCACCGGGCGACATCCTGCGAGCCTCCAGCGCCGGCGCCCGCCCTCGCCACCTACTGCCACACCACTGCCCGCCTTTGCGCCTCTCCTTGCCTCCACCTCGTGCGCCCCGCTTCCGCGCCCGAGCTCGCGTAGCTGCTGCTCGTGGCCATGGACGCTGCCGCGTGCGCCCTCCGCTACCAGGCCCGGCGAGGCGAGCTCTGCCGCCGGCCATCTCTGCGCCCGAGCTCGCGCAACTGCTGCTCGCGACCATGGCCATCACTACGTGCGCCCTTCGCTGCCTGGCCCGACGAGCTCTGTCGCCGGCCGTCCCCACGCCCGAGCTCGCACAGTTGCTGCTCGCGGCCATGGCCGCCACCGCGTGCGCCCTCCACTGCCAGGCCCGGCGAGCTCTGCCGCCGGCCGTCTCTGCGCCGAGCTTGCGCAACTGCTGCTCGTGGCCATGGCCGCCACCGCGTGCGCCCTCCGCTGCTAGGCCTGGTGAGCTCTGCCGCCGGCCATCCTCCAGCCTCCGTTTCTCCAGCCACTGCTCCGGGCGGCGGCCTGCACACAAGGCCCCCATGGCGCGCGCGGCGACCGCGGGCGGAGCCCCATGGCATGCGGCGACGGCCACGGGCAGAGCCCTTTGGAGGCTGATTCCAGGGACCCGATTGCTTTTCTAAAATGTTTGTAAGGGCTAATCCGTAAAAAATGTGTGGATGAGGCGCTGACATGTGGCCCCCACAAGTCAGTTAACAGTAAAACAAACAGTCAACCAAACGGTGCATTTACTGGCGGGCCCAACCTGTCATAAACATGTTTAATTTTTGAGTGAATTCCACTTTTTACCCCATATTTATACATTTGTGACACTAATTACCCCTTCGAGTGAAAATTCGTCTAGAATACCCCTTTTGAAATCTTTGGACCCTTGTTTTTTGATGCGTGTCCATCAGGTAAGGTGTGAGGTGACGCCCTGTATCCAAAAACATGTGGACGGCCACAAGGAGTGGAACAGATAGACAAGAGAAGCTTGGACAAGATCGCCAATGATGCCCTCCGATCCTTACAGTTTTTTTTACGAATCAATGACGCAACATGCCGATCCTATCGACCATAAACAAACAAAATGTAAAACTGGGGTAAAACCGTGTTAAAAGTCTCCAAAATCTGACATTTCGATAAAAGTTCCGCTAAATAGGGTAATATGTGTCACAAA
The DNA here is from genome assembly GCA_963921465.1 of Triticum timopheevii. NCBI lineage: Eukaryota > Viridiplantae > Streptophyta > Magnoliopsida > Poales > Poaceae > Triticum > Triticum timopheevii. The sequence continues at coordinate 42,750,647 of OY997266.1, read as the reverse complement.
TGTACAACTACAAGGTAAAAAATGGAATTCACTCTTAATTTTTTAACAGAGGATTTGGGATTTTTTGAAACAGTCAACCCCTGACCTGGTAGTTATCAGCGAGAAAAATAAATCCGGTAGTTTTTTGGAACCCTAACCCGTAAAGTAGTAGTTTTATGCTATTTACTCCCATAAGATGGATTAGCCACCATCTCTAGTTAGCATAGAAAAATAAGAATTGAGCTTCCAATGCACCATTAGTCGTGGCTTTCTAATCTAGTTTTCTAGTTTTGAAGACCTTTGGAGGTTATCCCTCTTGTAAACAAAGTCATGGCCTCCAAACAGACAGTGCATATGAATCAAGGACAAGGGGAAACAAGCTATGCTCACAATTCCGGTATTCAGGTACCCTCTTTCAAAGCTACATTATCAAGAACTTATTCATATTACAACCTCATTTACCTTTGCCAAGAAAAATCGGGAGCTCATAAAATAGGTAGCTTATATTACTCAAATTTAAAATTAATATAGGAATTTAAGAAGCATGCTATTTAGCTATAAGGCTAGACTAGCTTTTTTAAAGAAATAGTACAAGTCAATTGCAGAGCGCTCAACAGAAGAGGATGAAGGAACTGATAGAAGCGGCCATTGTTGACTTATGCAACAAAAACACCTTGTGGCCCAAAGAGATGATGATCACGGATTTGGGCTGCTCCACTGGCCCAAACGCGTTGGCTCTAGTATCCATTGCTGTCAAGGCGATACAAAATAACTCTATTCAGTTTCAGCAACCACCACCGGAATTGTGTGTGCTACTTAACGACCTGCCTGATAACGACTTCAACACAGTCGTGAAGAGTCTAGTCACGCTCTCTCAAAACAATGAGCATGTTGTCATGACTGGTGTCATACCGGGGTCATTTTACGAGAGACTCTTCACTAGTAGCTCCATGCATCTTGTGTGCTCGTCCAGTAGCCTACAATGGCTCTCAAAGGTGCAAGTGTGACACTGCTTGATGGATAGATACAATGAACAAACCTCTTCATTATGTATGAAGATCTTTTATCTTTACAGGCTCCTGAAGTTCTAACGAGCAACCAGATCCCGTCATATGACATTGACGAGCATGCTAGGCGGGAAAGGCTCCCTATGGTCCTTGAGGCTTATGCACAACAATTTAAGAATGATTTCACACATTTTCTAGAGCTAAGAGCCAAAGAGTTAGCCCCAGGAGGCCGAATGGTTGTTTCGATAATAGGGAGGAATATTGATGGTGCAGCGTCCTTTCACATATGGGAAATCGTAAGTCGGTTTCTATGTGCCATGGCCTCAGAGGTACATTTTGTTAGTTTTTCTCTTGTACAATTTTATTATTCTCTAACATACAAACGAGGAGATGATCTTTCTGTATGATTGATAGGGTCTAATCGACAAAGCAAAGTTTAATTCTTTCTACATGCCGATGTATGGACCTTCAATAGAAGAGCTGAGGGAGCTTATCCATGAAGAGGGCTCCTTTTCAATCAGGGAGATGCTAGTGCATGACTTTACTAGCGGCGTGGACAGTGCACTCATCACCCCAACCTGGACCGCAAACCAGCTAAGAGCAGCGTTTGAGCAGACAGTTGTGCAACAATTCGGTGAAGTGATGGATCAATTCGTGAGGACTGCGGAGCGCTGTTGGAGCCTAGATGGAAGCTTGCACGATGAGCTTGTAAGATTAGCTATGCTAACAGTATCAGTCACCAAGGCATGATAAATTAATGATCACGGAACTGGCCACTGCGTAACCGTGACTGCTTGCTTTCCAGACATTTGATGAAACCGAACCATTGCTTTATTTAAGGCAATGTCACATTCTCACTTCATTACTATAATTGAATAACTGTAAATATGTTCTGCTTGATATCCCAGATGAAGTTGTGGCGGATTTATAACTGGTTGCATGATATCCTTAACCTTTTGGAAGACAACCGCCTTTTGGCACTTGATTAAGGGAAATGTTTTGTGCCGAATGACAGGCTAAAACTGAACGGGTCGCGCGCGAGCCATGTGATCTGTTAGAATCGTGCGTCCCTGCGCGCGTCTCTCTTCCTCCCTTATCTGTTCTTGTCCTTCATGCACTTGTTTTCTTTTTCTCCCCCAAAGTGAGCGCCACATCTCTCTCTCACCACCGCATGCCGTGCCATATGAGCAGCGAAAGGGGCGAGGGATGCCGCACAACTGCCTCCGCTGATGACTCGAAGGCCACCGCTCACCGCGGGGCAAACTTGACAACCACCTGTCCCCAACATGCAACGATAGCCATAGTGTTGCTTGCAACCTAGGGCATGGCAGCTAGCTGCAACCACCAATGAAAGATGCTACAACGACAGCCTGTGGTGCTGCAACCGGTCAGTGGTGCAGCTACAACCGGTCGCACGCCAGAGCTGAACTGGCAAGCATTTTTGTTGTATCCATGAACAGTTGGGTTGGAATCGCTCATGGCAAGATCTTCAACCGGGAAGGGTGAGGCCTGCATCCGCGGCACCCGCTAACTATGAGGACGACAACGTGTGTGCCAGGGCGGTTTTTGCTACAACCGGCACGTCAACTTGTGTCGACGGTGTGGAGCGGTGCTGGGACCCGTCGGTGTAGAAGGTGCAACCAGTCACCAGAGAGCTACAATGATGGTGACACAAGCTGCAACGTTTTGCTCGAACTGGCTCTCTGGATGCTGCAACTGGTGGCCTGGGTGCTGGAACCGGCGACTCGAGGTGTTGGGTGATGTTGATTCCTGCCGCAACCGGTGACTAAGGGTGTTGGAACCAGCGACTGCAAATAGAAGCCTCAAATTCAGGCCTCCTAATTAGTAAATTGACGACTCTAAGTTTTATTGCAAATAGAGGCCTTGAATTCAGACCAGCGTGTTTGGTTCATGGGAAATAAAGATGGGGAATAGAAGTAGAGGGGGTGAGGGGATTAAAAGTCCACTGATTGATTAGGGGGAATGTGAGTTAAAGTGGGAGGGCGAATGGAAGTTGTGGAAGCCAATTCCCACCATTTTCTTCCCACGGGATACCCAGTTAATTCGTAGGGAGAATTTTGTCCCACACTGATTCGAACGGGCCGTATAGTTTGGTTGCCTACGAATCAGTGTGGGGCAAAATCCCACTTCCACACTGATTTGAACGGACCGAATAGTGAAAGCAAGCTACTTCCACACCGTGGGAATTGCCTGCATATGGTCCAGCCTGGCCCGTGCAGGAAAGATTGAGCCCGTTTGGTAGCCTGCTTTCACTATGCGGCCCGCATTGCATGGAACTTAAAGCACGTCCGGGCCAGGCCCAGGGAAAACGCCCGAATCGGCAGTAGCTCGCGAGCCTGGCTTGGGCGAGGCAGGGGAGGGCGACGCACTTCTTCCCTCGTGCGAGCAAGGAGATGGCGCGAGCTCGCCCGCGTCACTGAAAAATCGACGGGAGGATTTCGGCTCACCTCCCGTCGAGTCCACCCCTATTTAGCCCATCCCTCACCGCCCCACCTCCCGCCACCATTCTCCCTCCGTTTGAGCTTTCCCACCGACGCGCATCGGCACCGACGAGCAGGTAAGCGGCGCATCTTCATCGGCCGGCGGTCCACGGCGTCGCCGCACTTCATCGGCCGGCGTTGATCTTCCACGACCGTCCCCATCGTCCTCGAGCTGCAGCCATGGCCTCTGTGAGTTCAATACCCCTTTCTCTATGTTCCTTCTATCTAGATCTGAGCTGCAACTAGGGTTTGATCTAGATGCATGGTTGGTTGGTGGTCTGATATGATAGCTGATATGGTTGCTTGCTATGGTGCAGTTGCAATTTGTGGTAGGGCTAGATGTTCAAGCATGTGGTAGGCTAGATTAGTAGTAGAGTTTGAAGTTGAACCTTATGCTTGTGTTGATTCGTGCTTAGATCTATGATTTGTAACTATTGGTGGTCCTTTTGTAGCATGATGTTTATTGTAGATGTATGTTCCTGCTCATAGATTGTCCGGTATGCTTGGTATGATAGCGATGAAGCATGTGCTTACTATGATAGTGATGAACCATGTACTTGTATGCTTCTGCTTTCATGGATTTTCTGGTATGTTGTGTGCTATGCTTACTGTCAATGCGTGCTGCAATTGTAGGACATGACCACGCAGATGCAAGATCTTAGTCAGGCCCTTGTCCTGTCCGACAGCCAGTTTGCTCCATCGTTTGTCGAGGACTCACAACCTATGTCCGAGATGGCACCTGATTTAGAGGTGTTCGCATCTGATTCCCTCTATGTGCCAGGAGTGCTCGTTGAGCCAACTGCCGCTGCTGCCGCTGCACTCAAGGTAGCAGCAGGAAAGGAAAAGAAGGATGGTAGGTCGAACAACATGAAGTGGCAGCCGTTCATGTCCACCTTCGTGATGAACAAGATGTGTGAGCTCATCTCTAGTGGAGTTAGGACTGACAAGGGCTTCAAGGAGGTGCACTTGAACACCGTCGCGAAGCAGGTGTTCGAGTTCTGTGGGCAGGAGGTGTCTGCCACCTAGGTGTACAACCACCTGAGGAATGGAGAAGTCGATGGATCCAAGTGTCCAAGGTAAGAGACCTTAGCGGCGCCTCATGGGATGAGAACACTTGCTCCATAGTTCTGGAGGCAGACACTACGCCGGTCATTCGAGGTTAGCTCACAGCCCTCTTCCTTTTCATACTGTCCACCATTGCCTATCCTAATCGCAACTAACAACACTTGTGTTTCATTCTTAGGACTACCCAAGGGACGTTGAGTTCCTCAACACACCCATACAGAACTACAGCCAGATGCATCACATCTTCTCCTTCGGGCTGGTAACTGGGAAGTATGCCATGGGCTCTGGGGAGCCTCTTGGTTCTCCCATGCCAGACTTCCCTGAGACCCCGGGCGTCGAGGTCCTTGATGGCCCTGACAAGCCCGCTGCGAAGCCCTTCGACAAGCCATTTGACCATGTCCATGATAGGAAGAGGAAGAGAGGAGGCCTGATGGAGGAGGAGATCAATGTCTTTTGCAGCATGACTGAGGCGGTGAAGGAGGTGGCAACAGCCATCAGGGAGTGCAAGCCCCTCGACGTCTACCCTGACCTATATGGCGCTGTCATGACCCAGAGTGGCTTCAGCGACGAGGCTCTCATGGTAGCTCTCAGCCACCTGCTTGACAACAAGGCCCTGGGTGTTGGGTTCGTTGCCATGGCCGATGCTCACAGGGTGTTGTGGCTCAGGAGCTGGCTGGGCAAGCACTACTACTAGAGTAGTGCTGCCTGTGAGCGTGCATGATCCCCGACGGCCTGGCGGTGGCGACGACGACGACAATGACGATGACGATGTACATTTTGTGTAGCTAGTGCTCAAAAACTATTTGATGGTCTGTATATTTTGGTGAGGTAGTATATACTAACCCCTCATGCTGATGGTGAACTTGGGGTGGTAGGACGACACCCTCTTTTGGATGTGGTGGTAGGTTAACACCAAGATAGTGCTAGGAAGAACTTGCTATGCCGTATGATCATGCATGCTTTACTTATCTTCTGCTCCATTGTTGTTTGTGTGCTACTTTGCTTGCTACTTGCACTAGTAGAAAAAGGGTCAAACGTGCAGCACATTAGTGCCGGTTTGTATTAGAGCCGGCACTAATGTATACATTAGTGCCGGTTCCAACGGCTAGCCGGGCCGCTCTCATTAGTACCGGTTCGTGGCTAACCTTTAGCACCGGTTCGTGCCACGAACCGGTACTAATGAGGGTGGTGGCAGGATGTTGTCAGTCTGGGCCCCCTCCAGCACCTTTAGTACCGGTTCGTGCCATGAACCGGTACTATAGGTCGACGTACATAAACCCTTCGTCCACCCGAGCCACTCTGTTCTTCCCCTTTCCCCTCACTTCTCCTCTGTTCTTCCCCTTTCCCCTCGAGCTCCTCACAAATTTTGCCCAAAATTTGTCAAGATTTGAAGGCCCCCATCCATTCAAATGATCACAAAGGTTAGCAACTTTGTCCTTTCAACTCTCATTGCTAGATTAGCTCTTCCCATGCTTTGTATAGTTACTAATTTGTGAGTTTAGTAATTTGGGAGGAAATATATATATATGTGCTAGTATTTGATTTATATGCAATTTGAGGTCAAAAATAACACTTAGTTTGCATATGTAGGTGTGGTTTACTTAGTGCCTTCTAAATCTCCGTCGTAACCACCGTCGATCGCCCGCACCGTCCCGTCACTGGCACCACCTTGTGGTGAGCCTCTTGTTCATGTAATTTTATATAAAAAATTGATGTTTGTGTGATTTGGATATATAGTTAATCATGTAATAATTATCTTACCCGTACGTTGTTTGTTATACGTAGTGCCATGGTTTTGATATCCGTCCCCGTCGGCCCTCGTCCTTGTTATGATTCGGATGTGGTATATTATCTTTTAAAACTATTAGTTGCATTTCGTGTTTATGACAAATTATGCCCATCAAGTTGACATAGATATTTTTATCTAGGAGGTATGTGAACCGGAAATTCCAATCGACCCTATTGTCGAGAGGTTAAATTTAGTTGAAAGAGAAAACGAGTACTTCAAAGAAAAATTGAAAAGAATTGAGGGGGAGAAGATGGAATTGGAGTTGCATGTTGCCGATGTCGTCGATGATCACAAGATCAAGATGGAGAAAATGCGCTTGAAGAAAGAAAGATTAGAAAATATGCCATCGATAGTGAGGCTTGGTATCATTATGCTGTTGGATCAATTGTTACCTTAGTTGCGATCTTGATCGCATTTGTTGTTGCATTTAAATGCTTTAGCTAGAGCGTTATTTGTTTGTTGCATTTAAGTGTTGTATGAACTTTATGTATGAACTTGTATTAATTTGGTCTATTCGGTGTTGTGTAATGAAGATGAGCCGGCAATGGATGTACGATGACCGATGCTCTCCCCAGTTCGTTGAGGGCGTGCATACTTTTCTGCTTGCGGCTGAGGCAAACAAGCGAGCAGATGGTTTTATGCCTTGTCCATGTGCTGTCTGTAAGAATGGTCGCAATTACTCTACGTCAAGAACCATTCACGTCCACCTGTTTGAGTCCGGTTTCATGCCCCACTATAATGTTTGGACCAAGCACGGAGAAAGAGGGGTTATGATGGAAGACAATGAAGAAGAAGAGGACGACGACAGCTATCCTGGCCATGGGTTCCCTGAATACGATGATACAACAATGGGGGAAGAAGCTGAGCCGGTAATGCGGGAAGAAGCTGAGCCCGCAATGCGGGAAGAAGCTGAAGAAGAGGCATCAGATGAGCCCGTTGATGATCTAGGTCGGGCCATTGCCGATGCAAAGAGAAACTGCGCAAGTGATTTGGAGAAGAAGAAGTTGCAGCGCATGTTAGAGGATCACAAAAAATTGTTGTACCCAAATTGCGTAGGTGACAAGAAAAAGCTGGGCACCACACTGGAATTGCTGCAATGGAAGGCAGAGAATGGTGTATGTGACAAGGGATTTGGAAAGTTGCTGGTAATGATAAAGGATATGCTTCCAAAGGACAACGAATTGCCCGAGAGTACGTACGAAGCAAAGAAGGCTGTCTGCCCTCTAGGGTTAGAGGTGCAGAAGATACATGCATGCCCTAATGATTGCATCCTCTACCGCGGTGAGTACGAGGATTTGAACGCTTGCCCGGTATGTGGTGCATTGCGCTATAAGATCAGCCGCGATGAGCCTGGTGATGTCGAGGGCGAGCGCCCCAGGAAGAAGATTCCTGCCAAGGTGATGTGGTATTCTCCTATAATACCACGGTTGAAACGTTTGTTCCAAAACAAAGAGCATGCCAAGGCGATGCGATGGCACAGAGAAGACCGTAAGAAAGACAGAAAGTTGAGAGTACCCGCTGACGGGTCGCAGTGGAGAAAAATCGAGAGAAAGTACTGGGATGAGTTTGCAAGTGAGCCAGAAAAATCGAGAGAAAGTATGGGAAGGAGTTTGCAGATGACGCAAGGAGCGTATGGTTTGGTCTAAGCGCAGATGGCATTAATCCTTTTGGAGAGCAAAGCAGCAACCATAGCATCTGGCCTGTGACTCTATGTTTGTATAACCTTCCTCCTTGGTTGTGCATGAAGCGGAAGTTCATTATGATGCCAGTGCTCATCCAAGGCCCTAAGCAACCCGGCAACGACATTGATGTGTACTTAAGGCCATTAGTTGACGAACTCTTACAACTGTGGAATGGAACAGGTGTACGTGCGTGGGATGAGCACATGGGGGAAGAATTTGACCTCAAGGCTTTGCTGTTCGTGACCATCAATGATTGGCCTGCTCTCAGTAACCTTTCAGGACAGACAAACAAGGGATACCGCGGATGCACGCACTATTTGGATGATACCGACAGTATATATTTGAATAGTTGTAAGAAGAATGTGTACCTGGGACATCGTCGATTTCTTCCGAGCAGGCATCCCGTAAGAAAGAAAGGCAAGCATTTCAAAGGTGAGGCGGATCACCGGACGAAGCCTCGCCACCGTACTGGTGCTAATGTACATGATATGGTCAAGGATTTGAAGGTGATATTTGGAAAGGGTCCTGGCGGACAACCTGTTCCGAAGGACGCGGACGGACGCGCACCCATGTGGAAGAAGAAATCTATATTTTGGGACCTGCCATATTGGAAAGACCTAGAGGTCCGCTCCGCAATCGACGTGATGCACGTGACGAAGAATCTTTGCGTGACCCTGCTTGGCTTCTTGGGCGTGTATGGGAAGACAAAAGATACACCTGATGCACGGGAGGACCAGCAACGTATGCACGGAGAAGACGGCATACATCAGGGTCATGCAAGCTACGCTCTTACCAAAGAAGAGAAGGAAATCTTCTTTAAATGCCTGCTCAGTATTAAGGTACCGTCTGGCTTCTCGTCGAATATAAAGGGAATAATAAACATGGCAGAGAAAAAGTTCCAGAACCTAAAGTCTCATGACTGCCACGTGATTATGACGCAACTGCTTCTGGTTGCATTGAGGGGGCTTCTACCGGAAAATGTTCGATTAGCCATTGTGAAGCTATGTGCATTTCTCAATGCAATCTCTCAGAAGGTAATCGATCCAGAAATCATACCAAGGTTACAGAATGATTTGGTGCAATGTCTTGTCAGTTTCAAGTTGGTGTTCCCACCATCCTTCTTCAACATCATGACGCACGTCCTAGTTCACCTATGCGAAGAGATTAACGTTTTGGGTCCTGTATTTCTACACAATATGTTCCCCTTTGAGAGGTTCATGGGAGTCTTAAAGAAATATGTTCATAACCGTGCTAGGCCAGAAGGAAGCATCTCCAAGGGCCATCAAAATGAGGAGGTCATTGAGTTTTGTATTGACTTTATTCCCGCCGATTGGTGTTCCTAAATCGCGGCATAAGGGCAGACTGGATGGAAAAGGCACGCTAGGAGGGGAACAAATAATATGTATGGACGAGCATTCTTTCACTGAAGCATACTACACAGTTCTACAGAATTCCACCTTGGTGGCTCCGTATATGGATGAACACAAGAATTTGCTACGCTCCAAACACCCGGAGCGGTCTGATGAGTGGATTACACGTGAACAAACCAGGAGTTTCGCCAACTGGTTGCAGACACGTACCATGCATGACACCTCTATTGAAGATGACCTGTACTTGCTGTCCCAGTTACCATCTTCGAATATAATGACTTTCAAAGGGTACGAGATAAATGGTAATACATTTTACACGATCACCCAGGATAAGAAGAGCACCAACCAAAACAGTGGTGTCCACTTTGATGCAGAAACCAAGACAGGAAAGGAAACATATTATGGTTATATACAGGACATATGGGAACTTGACTATCGACGTGGTTTAAAGGTCCCTTTGTTTCGGTGCAAATGGGTCAATATGACACGAGGCGGGGTAATGGAAGACCCGCAGTACGGAATGACAACAGTGGATCTCAACAATCTTGCGTATGCAGACGAACCATTCGTCCTAGCCAATGATGTGGCACAGGTTTTCTATGTGAAGGACATGTCTACCAAGCCAAGAAAAAGAAAAGATAAGGAAGCGAATGCATCGTACGATGAGCCAAAGCGGCACATAGTTCTTTCTGGGAAGAGAAACATCGTGGGAGTGGATGACAAGACAGACAAGTCAGAAGATTATGAAAAGTTTGATGAAATTGCTCCATTCACAGTGAATATTGACCCGAGCATCCCGTTAAATGATGAAGATTTTCCATGGTTACGGCGCAAAGGGACACACGCGAAGAAAAAGTTTCACACCCAAAGATCTGGGATGTGATCGGCTTCACTATCCTCACTTTCTTCTGTGTTTCACACCCAGGAGGGAATGTCTGTAATAGTTAGGGTAGTTATGTGTTTTGGCATTTGAAACGCGAAGAAATTTTATGTGCAAACAAATTCTTTTCATGCATTTACTGATTTTTTTCCAGCTAAATGACCCTGAAATTGAAAAGCAATTCAAATGAACTCAGAAAAGGTTGAAAGTTGGCATGGTATCATAATTTCATACAAATAGCATGTGCAAGAAAGTAGAGAGGGTTACGGCAAAAACTGGATGCACTTCGTGTACAAAATGGATAATCTCTTTCGAAGTATCAGGGTTTCCGACGAAAACTGAACTGTTACAAAGGCATTTCATTTTTTAAATAACCTAAACATTACTAAATTGAATATAATGATAAAACACACTAATATTAAATATAAGAAAAAAGAATCACTGAAAAAACTTTTTTCAAAGTTAAGTTATTCACAAACTAGTGATTCACACAAATTTCAAATAATTCAAAATTTAAACTATTCAAATTTGAAATCTACCGGCACTAACAGAAAGTTTGTAATTTTTTGTACCTAAAGCAAAAATATTCACAAAGAAACTCTAAATACAGCAAAAAAAACTCAAAAATAAATAAAACAAAAATAAATAAATCAAAAAAATAAGAAAATAAAAAAGCCCGCCTACTGCGCCATAGCGGCCTGCATACGACTAGAAACCCAACCTGTAGTTGGGCCAGGATGCAGGCCCGCAAGCCCAGTAGGCCCACAGGCAGAGTAGGAGAGGTAGGCCTAGAAGGCCTGCTATTGAGATGAGTTCAATGCAGTGCCCGCGTCGGGGCTTATAAACTGGTCCTGGCGCTCCTAAACTAGCAAGGTGGGACTAAACTTCTGCGCCCCTCGCCTGGCAGCGCACACCCTTTAGTACCGGGTCGTGGCTCCAACCGGTACTAAAGGGGGTGCCTTTACTACCAGTTTGTGCCACCACTCGGTACTAAAGGGGGTCGCTTCCCGCCGCTTGGCCTGGCCAAAACAGACCTTTAGTATCGGTTGGTGGCTCCAACCGGTACTAAAGGTGCCTTCTATATAAGAAAACACTTTAAAATTTCGTCAGTTTCTCATCTCTCCCTCTGCTTCTTCTCCTCTGCACCGTCGCCTGCCGCCCCCGCCGTCTGCATATCCCTCGACGCCGCCCCGGCCCGTCGCCGCCCCCGTCGCCGCCCTGTCCCCGTCGTCGCCGCCCCGTCGTCCCGTCCCCGTCGTCACCGCCGCCCGTCCCGGCCGCGTCGTCACCGTCCCCGTCGTCGTCGCCGCCCCGGCCCGTACGTCCCCGTCCCCGTCGTCGCCGCCCCGGCCCGTACGTCCCCATCCCCGTCGTCGCCGCGCCCGTCGCCGTCCCCATCGCCGCGCGCCCCCCGTCGCCTCTCGCCTCGCCGCCGGTGAGCACGCACACACACACATACATTTTTAGTTATAGATTTTTCTGTTTTTAAGAAATTGTTAGACATTTTTCTGTTTTTTAGAAATAGTTAGAAATGTTAGAATTGTTAGAAATGTTAGAAATTGTTAGAAATTTTTCTGTCTTTTAGTTATAGAAATAGTTATAAAAAAGTTAGAATTGTTAGAAATTTTTCTGTTTTTTAGTTATAGAAATAGTTATAAAAATGTTAGTTATATATATAGAAATGTTATAATTTTTTTTTTCTGTTTTTTAATTATAGAAATATTAGAAATGTTATAGAAATGTTAGTTATATATAGCATTGTTAGAAATGTTAGTTATATAGAAATGTTAGAAATTTTAGTTATCAAAATCCAATCATTAAAAAAATGTTACTTTTTGCGGGCATATAGCTAGTATTTGTTCTCGACGATGCCCGGCCCGCATCCTCGCCGTCGACCCGTCCGCGACGACGTCCAGCCGACCCATGTCCGGGACTGGGCTCCGCCGGGCTGGCACTGGGAGGTGCTGCTTGGAGGGGCGTGCCGCTTGACGAGGAACCCGGCCGCGGGTCCCGTCGTCGACCCTGATCTCGTTTGGTGGCGTTCGCGTGGGCCAGTTTCGGTGCGGAGGGACCCGGCCCCGCCAGAGGTGGTACGTCGCCATGTCAGGGAGGAGGACGAGCACGTCCATCGCTACATGGTTGCGTTAGAGGGCGGCAGGTTCTCCAATACGTGGCAGTATCTTCGGGGATCTCACTTCAGCTATGATCCTGTGAGGGTTCCTTCTCTTTGGGTGTCCACCGCCCGCGCCAGAGGAACCACGAGTGTCCTAGATTCTTCTGTAGTATTCGATCTTTATTAGCTAATAGCCAGTGATGTACTATTCAATATTATATATTATCCGAGACGATGTATTCGAGATTATATCTATTATTCTGGATGATGTATTCGAGATTATATCTATTATTCAAGATTTGAATACTAAATTGTTTTATATTTCTTTTGGATTAGTTAAACAAAAGCTATGGCAGACAATACCGACAGAGAGGGAGAACATACCATGTTCGATATGATACACGGGGCAGATGATAATCAGAATGAAGAAGATTATGACGGCTCCGAATTTCTAAACAACACCGGAGAGGGTGATATGATATTCGATCGCGACGAAGTCATGAACTATGATTATGACGATGACGAAGAACATGTTGATCCTGAAACAACAAACACCGACGAGGTATATATATTTATATAAGCAGGCATCTGGTGATCATCACATGTTTTAAATGACTTGAAGATATATTAACGAATCGATCTTTGTTCTTTCAGCCATCCGGATCGAGCAAATCTTTAGGCAAAAGGACGAAATGAGGCCCGAACAAAAAGTTGAAGCCGGGCGTAAAGTACAATATCGAGGCATGCGGCCCTACTGGCAAACCATTAGCGCCTAAGAAGATTGCGGACAAGTTCGTTCGTCAGTGTGTAGTTCTTGTGAAGGACCAACTCCTGATCAAACTTCAAGAATGGAGAGCGCCAGCAAAGCCACGTCCAGATGTTACTTTTGTCGACAAGAATCAAAAAGATCTGCTTTGGGATACTCTCATGGAACATTTCACCCTACCAGATCATTTCACAGAAGCAGATGTGCAGAAAGTCAAAGAGGCTGCTCTTAGGATGATGGCGACTGCATTCAAGAACTACAAGAATGGTGAATGGAACAAGTATGTCAACGGAGGAAGGAAGACTCCAGTATTCAAGGGAACACTGGAGAACCAACGTGATCATTGGGACGATTTCGTGAAATTCAAGGATTCGGAATTAGCTAAGGAACGGTCGAGAATAAACAAGAAGAATGCCGAAAAAAAGGATAAGTTCCATAAGCTGGGGCGAGGTGGCTATGCGGTGGCAATGCCTAAGTGGGATAAGTCTGAGAAAGAGATGGAGGATGCAGGTGTCACTCCGGCTACTAAGAGCTGGCCCCCCAGGGTCAGGACTTGGTTCTATGCGCATGGGGGGGAGTTGGACCGGGAGACAGGCAATGTTTCGACGAGGGCAAGTCTGAAGGGAGCCGACGATGTGATACTTGTTGCAATAGAATAGGCACGAACGGGGGTGTTCCAGCCCAACAGAGAGAACGACGAGCTTACGCGTGCCCTGGGAAATCCTGAACACCCGGGAAGAACACGAGGCAAGGGCGCTATGCCGTGGTATGAGGGGTTTTCAGACTGGAACAACGACTACAGAACCCGTGCGAGAAAGAAGATTGCGGAGGAGAAGAAGAGGAAGATGGAGGAGGAGCAGAGGAAGCGGTACTATGAACGCCTTCAAGGCCTAGAAGCAAGTCAAGCGGAATTGGCAGTCAAATTCCAGCGGCAGCAGGAGCAGATCGACTCACTTACCCATCAAAGGGGGTCTCAGCAGCTGCAGCAGCTAGCGGATGATCCAGCATTGGATAGCACCGGCCCATCCATGCCGAGAAGCAGTGTGGGTTCCGTCCCGGACGACGCAATGCTGGGTAGATACCCCGTGGATGACATCACGGAGAACACTAACTGCGAGCTACACGTCAAAATGAAGAACATATCCATGAAGGTGGCGGACGGCTATGCTTTCACAAATCCCCCCGAGGCAACCTTCCATTGCAACCCGATTCCAGCGGGCTATGCTCGTGTCTTGGTTGATGAGGTGGTGGACCCACCATATTCGGGGCTACAGCTTGACATTGCTGGAGGTGACGGCGAGCGCTTTCTCGGAGAGGCCAAACATCGTATCATCCTATGGAAAAAGGATTGCATCATCTTTCCAAGGCCACCGACACCGCGTCACCCGAGTCCTCGTCGAAGTCCGCCACCGAGTCAGCAGACTCCCGCTCCTCCAAGTCCGGCAAAGTGTCAGGACAATCCTCCTCCTCCAAGTCCGGCAAAGTGTCAGGACAATCCTCCTCCTCCAAGTCCGCCACAGCGTCAGACGTCCACTCCTCCTCCAAGTCCGGCACAACCTCAGGCCACTCCTCCTCGTCCAACTCAGTCCCGTCAGCCATCTCCGCCGCCTCAGCAATCGCAGAAGAGACACCCCGCAGCTATGGTGCGTAGTGGTACAAGTCGAGGTAGTACAGGAAGTACAGGCGGAGGCAAGCGATATAAATATGGTCCAAGCCTAAAGCCTCTTCCGCAGAGGTCTTATGACAGGTCTGAGGAGGAAATCACATCCATATCGAAGGCCGAGGTGGAAGCCCATTTTGCACCGAAACCGCCACCGCCACCAAGGGAGAAAGTGCCTGAGGAAACATTGACCACTTCATTCGTATGGCTCAACCACCAGCTTCCAAGCCTGTTGACACAGACTATGAGCGCCACATCAGGAAGTTAAATCGAGCACGTCTACAAAGGGAGGCGAGCACGTCTACATCGGGATCGAGCAAACAAGAAGCAGCTGCCAAAAAATGCGGGAAAACCATTCCCCAGCTGGGAGAACAGGCGGCGCAATCGATCCCCTCGCTTGTTGTGCCAACAACAGGTGACAGTACGCGCCCCCAATATTATTGTGGGCAAACAGTGCATGTTCCCGAGGTGGGCAATGTGGTAATAACGGAGGAGCATATAATGCAGGCTGAAGTTCTCAACATCACTGTTGGACAACTCCTCGAGATCGAGCCCATGCCTTTGCTTAGAGAGGATGAAGTAAAACGGAAATATGTCCGGGGCCAACCTTTGGTCGCGCCAGACAAGGTCAAGAACCTCCCAACGAGAATGTATGAATTGCATCAATGGTACATGAACATTACCAAGATTTCAGAGCGAGTGTCCCTCATGGTGAATGTCAAGCAGGACCATTACTACCATGAGAAAGCTGGGTTCGTTGAGTATTCAGAACTGTTTCAGTTATACAATCAAGACGCACTCGACAAATCTATCGTCAGTTGCTATTGTCTGTAAGTGATTTCTTTCTATAATTTAAGTCTCAAGCTAGCTGTAGTGATCCTTTTGATCAATCATTACCTGTAATTATCCTCACTATATTCTTTTCTGTGATATTATGCGGGATGAAGATATATGAAATGAGAAAAGGTGGACGCTTTGGCATTGAGTTCATTGACCCAAACACCGTTAATGAATACACATGGAAGATAAATGAATGTCATGCAAAGGAAGTAGAGGACAGCATGCTAGAGTTCTTGAAGCGCCTCAAATACAATGAAGATATACTACTTCCTTACCACTTTGGGTGAGTCACATTGTCTTGTACTACAAATTCTCTGTTTTTGCCTACTAGCTAGCTACATGTTTTTGCTTACATATGCCCGCTTAATTAAGACATGTAAACGTGTGTGCATGCATATTTTACTGGGTCTTGTGTATCATTAAAGTTGACACCGGAATAGTTGAAGTACTGGACTCACTAATCTCAAAAAACACTGACTTTAACATCTTGTATCGGATAGTCAACAGGTAATTTCAATCATTATTAACTATATATCTCGGCCTATTTAGTTCGTCATTTCATGATATGAACTATTTAATAACCCCTTTATTCATTTTCTTTGTCGGCGGGCAGGGCTTGGGCAAGATTCATCAGCGTCACGGAAGGTGAATGGAAACAAAAGCTTCAATGGTTTCGACCCAAGGTAAGTAATTAAGTAGTACTAGCTAGCTAGCTAGCTGCCATCTCTTTAATTATCATGCTTGATTAATTTTTATCTGATCAAATTCCATTCTCGTAAAGGCCCTGAAGCAGGCGCAGGGGACTGATCTGTGTGCATTCTGCGTTTGCGAGAACATTCGCATGATGGCGTCCGAAAGGAGCAGATCTCAAAGACAGCAATGGGTACGCTTGTCAGAACACTATTCATAATTTTTACACCATTATCGATATCTAGCTAGTCACACAACTAATACACATGCATATTGATCTCCTTCTTAACAGTTCAAAGAGGTGCGGGAGAAGCTCATAGAAAGGGAGCGCATAGAAGCACTTCAAGAGGAAATAGCGGGATTTTTGCTCGACCAGGTCATAAATCCGAATGGAGAATTCTATTACCCGCTACCGCCCCCATGAAAACCACTTTCAATTGTCATCGTGCTCCGAAGGCACCAATTAGGCTAATGCCACTGGCTCCGAAGGCAACATTCATATGTAGGAGAAATTGTATATAGCTATACATGTGTGTATGTGTGAATTAATTAATATGATGGTTTAATTTGTGAGACATTGATGTGATATATATATGCATGATTAGTTCTACTAGAAATTCTATATATATGCATAACGTGTACAATGTGTAGTATCGTAAAATACCAGCAAACGAAAAAGAATTAAAATGGAAACACAAAATTAAATGAAAAAAAATCATAAAACTAAAAACCCCCCAAACCTTATAGTACCGGTTGGTCTTACCAACCGGTACTAAAGGGCTCCAGGTCCCCGAAGCTGGCTCGTGCCACGTGGTTGCCCTTTAGCACCG
Source organism: Triticum timopheevii (assembly GCA_963921465.1). Lineage (NCBI taxonomy): Eukaryota > Viridiplantae > Streptophyta > Magnoliopsida > Poales > Poaceae > Triticum > Triticum timopheevii. The sequence continues at coordinate 42,733,475 of OY997266.1, read as the reverse complement.
GTTCGTGCTGAACCGGTACTAATGGGGGGGGGGGGGGCTTTAGTGACCACAAATTAGTGCCGGTTATGTAACCGGCACTATAGAGCCTTACGAACCGGTGCTAATGCCCGGTTCTGCACTAGTGTTGTGTGCTCCATTGATTTGCTGCTTAAAATCTTGCTCTTGTGCATTGCTAGGGAAAGTGGTACGCCGTGTTCATCAGTAAGGTTCCAGGGGTTTACAGTTCGTGGGAAGAAGCCAATGCACAAGTGGCATCGTATAGCAACAACACCCATAGAGGGTTCAAGACTAAGCAGGCAGCAGAATAAGCTTACGCCGACTGGGTGCGAAAGCACGGAGGCAGTAGTGTTGACAGTGCCAAGGTTGGAGGTGTCAAGGTGGATCGTTAGTTTGGGCTGAAGCTGAATAACTTCATCATCTTCGCCCAGTTCATCGCCATTGCTGTGCTGTGGCGTTGGTGTGCTAGGTGTGGGTAAGCTCACCAACTAGAGTACAAGGTAAGCACAACATGTACGCCTATGTAACCAAACACCGTGTTCATGTGCCGCTGCGACCAATGAAGGCAACCAAACAAAGTGCATTTGCGTATTATCTAATGTAGGGACACTAGATGCAGGCAACCAAACAAGTTGCAGATGGCGTATTAGGGCATGTTTTTGCTCAACCAGGCTGGGTTGAGAAGTGTATGCGATGCAGACACCGTAGCAAATGGCAACCAAACACGCCCTATGTGACTTTGCCTCCACGGTCTAGTCGCCACCGCAATGGACATGCAAAACAAGTATGAAAATAACTTAGACTTCACTCCATTTCGATTATGTGGTTCCCCCCAACTTCTGGTGGCGAAGTAGCTATCAAAGACGAGGGGAATCGGTGGAAACACGCAAGGAAAAATGGAGCTTATCTTCCTTTTCTGAGAGAAAAATATAAATTTATCAAAAACACTTAGCATCACCTGACTGATAAAGCCACTTATGTCCGTTGTCTCTGTCGCCGTCAGATCTAACTTTGATCAGACGGCTCGGGAGCAACCTCTTCTAAAGTTTAGATTTGCAACTGGGTCTCTGTTGTAAATTTTGTTCCACTGTAACAACTAGTCTGTTTGATGAAGGGGAGCCGGTGACGCCATGGCTTATGGGGTGGAGGGGTGGAGCCATGGCCGAGCCAGAGGACGTTGTTGACTCGAGAGGGAAGAGCGGTGGAGGAAAGGAAAGGAGATCAGGTGGGAGGGCAGTGGAGCAGGCTCGCCGGCATCGGCAATCAGCGGCTGGAGGAGGCGGAGGGTCGGGAAAGGCGACGCTAGAGTGGGTACTTGGGCGGCTGCTCCGGCGATGTCTGGCTGGAGGGAAGTAAGGGGCGCACTGAGGTGACCTCGGGAGCGTGCCACATGCTGCCGATTGCTGCCATTACTCGCCAGAATCGACCAGCATAGGTGGTGGCAACATGAGCGGATATGTTTTTTATTTTTTCAACAATGGCCCTGTTGCAATTGCAACAAGACTTTTGTTGTGCGATATGGCTCTTGTTACAGGATGTTCCTATAGCAAGGCTCTTGTTGCCATTGTGACGGATATATATTGAAGGGGACATGTCCTAGATCTCATCACCATTGTGATGTTTTGGTGCACTACACAAGATACTTTACAGGAAGTGTTTTGTATACAGTGAAATGTCAAAGTGGTGATGAATACACAGCACAAAAAGTTGTGGAAAGAAGAGGAATGATCGAGAATGGACACCTGCTACTCCAGAGAATGATTCTTGTCTTCAGGATTCATCGGTGCATCTTCATTTTGGATACATGTTGTGTGTCATTGTCTTCTAAATTCGTTTAATTTATTTCTCATCTAGAAGAAGAAATTATCACTAAAACTAAAACGTTGCCGATAATAGGTCTTGGAAGGTATAATTATGTTAAGCAATCTTCATTCAATTCATTCTTACATGTGTTTTTATTGTAATTCATAACTTGCCAATAAAATATTTGTTTGGACACAAATATTACATTTTAGGCGTACTGTACATAAAAGGATAAGGTTATAGCTCCTCCACCATTCATCTCTCCTCATGTGCATCACTTTTGCTTTTGTGGAACTACTTGCTGGTCAAAGCTAGCATTCGAGGCAGTTTCAAAACCACCTCATGTATTCTAAGTATCAGCAACACATGCTTTGAGGCGGAATGGAGAACCGCTACAGGCCCATGTATCAAACCGCTTTCAACGACGGTTTATGTAGAAGTGTACGTGGCTTTTTTTGGCTTGTTCTTCACCTTGTTAATCGTGGCGACAATTAATGAATGGTTGTGTGCCGTGGGTCTTTCGAGTTTTCCTTTTTGAAAATTTTTGTATATTTTTGTATTAAAGCAATCCAAGGTAATTGATTTTTTAATAGTAGGTTAAGTTTTTTTTCTTGCGGGATTAAAGAAGGTTAACTTAGTAACAAAGTTGGAATTTTAAAATGGATAATAAAGTCTCCCGGATGTATAGGACACGTTGACTTTAACTAATTTGATTTTTTTAAAAAGGAGGAAGACCCCCAGCCTCTACATCTGGGCGATGCATGCAACCATTTTATTAGTTATCCACAAAAGATCTTACAAAGTAATATATTAGTAAGACTGAAGCCACCACTAGGCAACATCTGACGCTACTCCTATCTAGTTGATGAAGGGATGCTGATAGTCTGGGCCTAATACCAAACAGACCTCGCAGTCAAACCAAACATCTAAGACCTGAGACCCCAACCAAACCACCTGCAGGTATGGGGTACCCACCGGTCCCGCGCACACTCAGAGGCCGCCGCCGCCGCCAACTGCTACCAATCCATCTTCAAAGTTGTACTGACGCATCAACCTTGCCCTGTCTAGATGCCGTCGACGCCACCACGACTCCAGACAAGGCCACCATCCTGCGCTAGTCCATCGCCCAGCAGCGAGACCCCGCTGCTCCATGCCGCCAGGAACCGCCATTATCGACATGTCGGATGCAACGCCGCACCTCCTTCGCGAACACCACCTGCTGTCACTGGTCCCACCCCTCCACCTGCAGTTCCTCTGCACTCCCAACCAATCCCCAAGACCCCTACTGACACCTCCAGAAAGGTCACGACGTGAAGCACCGCTACCGCCAAATCTGAAGAGGATTCTAGGTTTTCACCCGACATGAGATCGGGGTGGGCGGTTGGGCCCTCAGTTGCGCCTTCATGGAGGAATGCGATGCCCATGGACAACGCCGCCGCTGGGCCGGCCAGACCGGCCAAGGTTTCCCCCGGGCCCAAGGTACACCACCAAGGCTCACCATCACCGGAGCCTGTAGCCGCAGACCACCGGGACGACGAGAGAGGCAGCAGGAGGGAGGGGAACCAGTAGATCTGACGCCGCGAAAGCTGTCGGAGGATCACCGGCCGCCCGATCCAATCCCTGGCAGCCCACCTGCCCCGCCGCGCTCGGACGAGGAGGCCTGCCCTGGGGGTCGCCGCCCCGGATCCAGCAGCCTCCGTCCCAGATCAGGCAGAGCATCGCCAAGCTGCCGCCGCAGCCGGCCTTAGGAACCGGCCGGCCGGCACGCCGCCGCGCTCATGGAGACCGCCATGGGCCAGATCGACACCGCTGCCATAGATCGGGGCCTCATCCTCGAGATTGGGGATCCTGCGCATCCCTAGGCCGGAGTGAGAGGGCGATGCCTCCCGCTGCCATCACACGCGTGGGCTTAGCCCGGTGCCGAGCACCGGCGCCGGTGGAGGGGAGAGCGGGAAAGACGAGGTGGCCGGCGGCGGAGGGTTGGGACCCCTCGGTCGCCCGCGTGGGGCCGACGAAGGGGGGAGGGGAAGAGAGGGGGTACTTGCTGTACATAAACTAATTCGATTTGAAAAACAAAAAACCACATAGTACGAACAGATCCAGCTTTCAAACTAAAAGTCCGAAACAATAAACAGATGGAGAAGTCTCATTGCATAACCGTAAGCTCAAATTCAAGATTTTCCCTTGCCAGTTGCCACGGGAGGTTGAATGCGGTTGCGTTGTCCACCACGTATGGGTGCCAACTCTGCAAAGTTCGTTCGCTAGCTTTATTGACCGAAAGCAGCACGGCACCACCGCCTTCTCTTCAATTTTCTGCGCTTAATTGGATTCAGCCATTACCTTGTAACCACCAGCACATGCATGCATGCCCGGTAATCAAAAGAATCCATTATTGCCGAGCGCAAGATCTCCTCGGGTGTGCCTATATATGGCCATGGAGGCAGAGATCGACCATCCAGTCCATCTACCGATCGCATGCATAACAACGTAGTACGCCACAAGAATTAGGCACTCAATACCGATCGCATCATCGACGATTATTTATTCGGGCAGCCCAGCTAGGCCAGCTCAATCTCAATGAGCTCGCTGCGATCCAAGCTCGTCGTTGTCGTTCTGGTCATGGCAGTAGCTGCTGCTGGCAGCCTATCCTTGCTGAGCGCGGAAGAAAGGCCAGCTCTACTCCGTGGCATGGCGCCGTCCACGCCGAACTCGGTGCGGGGCGTCGAGTTGCCGTGGCGGCGCCGTGTGCTGCGCCGGGGAGAGAAGATCCTGGCCTGGCGGTGGCGCCACAATCCGCCCTCCGGCCCGAGCAGCCGTGGTCACGCCGTTGTCACCGTCTCGCCGGACGAGGAGGAGAAGAACCAGGGTCCCGCCCAAAACATTGGTCCATCAGTGCCATGACCAACGCACCTATGTATGATTATGAAATATGAATACGGTCGATAACATGAATCGCCTATATGTATGATACTGTACACATGAACGCATCCGTTTAAGGACTCAAACATGCATTGCATGAGCTGGAGTATGTATTGAGTATGCGGACGGTCTCCTTATATAAATACCACTAGGTAATGTACAACGAGCAACCCATTAGTATTTTGTGTAATTTATTTAGTCTCACAATCTTGTACTAGCATGCATCTTGTGAATTAGATTTCGTATTTGTTTGTGTTTGACTACGCGAAAAACCGATGATGCAGACAACGATAGAGAAAATTAAGGCGAAGCACAAGCATGCTTTGGTGCAGTGCTAATGCTACTAGGGCTCTTCCTTTTGTTCTAGAGATGAATGCTACTACTAGGCTTTTTTTTTTTGAGGGAAAGGAATGCTACTAGGTTACTACTCCCTCCGTCCGAAAATACTTGTCGGAGAAATGGATGAATCTAGACATATTTTAGCTGTAGATACATCCAATTTTATCCATCTCTCCGACAAGTATTTCAGGACGGAGGGAGTAGCATTCTGTATGCAGGCGAGGTAATTTGTTTTCTTCGAAAATAGGCCCAAGGTGGTATGGTACCACAGTTTAACCGAGCTTGTACATCCAGGTCACTGCCACCATGCATTGCTCCACTGCACATCAGTCTAAATAAGAGGCGCACGTCACCAAACACCTACCAGGAACTAAATGCCATGTGTAAAATCCGTGTGCTCAAATGATGCACTGATCCATCAAAAAAGCAAAAGTGGGCGACACGTCACTCTTCTCTTGATATTCATACGCTGATTTTAGGTGGGTAGTTTCGTTGTATAAATTACTACCTCTGTACCGAAATACTTGTAGTTCAGAGAACTTGTACAGAGGGAGTACAAGTTGTGTAAACACGTGCTAAAGTAGTTAACCTGATGTCGTGGATAAGTCAAGGGGGTTAACCATGATGAGCTGTCCTGCTGATGAGGTGACAAACATGCAAAACTTATTGATGTATAGATGAGTTGCATGGATTTAAAAAAATAGTGTGTTGCAGCCATCCAAGAAAAAATAGAAGACATATTTTTCTATTTGCGCGGGAAATGGAGAAGATGTATTACATGTCGTCCATCAATCCTATTCCATCCCATCCATCCATTAGTCGGTAGCTGCCATATACACTCAAACTTGTACTCCATCTGTCCCAGAGAGATCCCCCACAACAATTCCTTAAGCGTTTTTACATGTTTTTGTTTTCAAGCATCCACAAATAGGCACAATGCCTATTCATCTGCGGTTGAAAATTTTAAGGATGCCATAAGTAGAACACATGTTTTCTTTTTTTTTCGAAAAGGGGGAATACCCCGGCCTCTGCATCAGCATGATGCATACGGCCCTCTTATTAAAACAAAATAGAGTAGTAGCAACAAGGTTCCAAAGGTCCTGAATAGTAAATAAAAAGAAGCAACACAAGCTCACACAGAGCCCGGATCAGCTAGATACATGAAGCTAGCCAAGACCAATAGCCACAACCGGCGAGGCAAAACTAGATAGGAATACTAAATACCTATCCTATTACATGACCGCCATCCAAACCGGTTGAAGATATCCCGAGCTACCATCTCCCAACGGACAGACCCAGTAACCAAATGCTCCCTGGCCTCCGTCTGGGTGAGTAGCGACCACGAACGAATCAGAGCCGTAGTCCGGAACAAAACCTGCACAAAATGTATATATGATGTTCTGTTAAAAACCAAATCGTTTCTGCAGTTCCAGATGGTCCACAACAATGCACAAACCCCCACCCGAATATGTCTCCCTAATCTGGGCTCAATCCCATTAAGCCAGGTCCCAAACAAAGCACTAATGGAATTCGGTGGTTTGATGTTAAAAGCAATGTGGACCGTCTGCCATAGAACTTTTGCAAGCGGGCAATCAAAAAAGAGGTGTTTAATAGACTCATCCCGATCACAGAAACTACACCTAGTAGGTCCTGTCCAATTGCGCTTCTTCAAATTATCCTTAGTTAAAATTACTTGTTTATGAACAAACCACATAAACACTTTTATTTTCAAAGGAACTTTAACATCCCAAACATGTTTGGACGTTGGAATGGGGCTTGAATTAATAACATCAGTATATATTGATTTGACCGTGAAGCCTCCAGACTTAGTCAACATCCAGCGCAATTCATCAGGTTGTTGAGATAACTGGATATCCATCAGCCTCCTGACTAGATGGAGCCATTGTTCCCAACGATTGCCCGCTAGCACTCGTCGAAACTGAATATTAAGGGGGATAGTTTGGAAAACCGAAGCAATGACCACCTCCTTGCGTTGAACAATTCGGTACAAGGAGGGGTATTGGATGGCCAGCGGTGTGTCACCAAGCCAGGTATCCTCCCAGAAACGTGTGCGCGAGCCGTTTCCTACGACAAACTTCGTCCTATTAAAGAAAGCCTGCTTGACCTTCATGAGCCCCTTCCAGAAAGGCGAGTCAGTCGGCCTTACAGATACTTGCGACAAAGTTTTTGACTGGAGGTACTTGGCGCGAAGGATCTGTGCCCACACAGCATCCGTCTCCGACGCGAGCTTCCACAGCCACTTGCTAAGCAGGCATTTATTCTTAATTTCTAGATTCTCAATACCTAGACCCCCTTGGTCCTTAGGTCTACAGATAATGTCCCACTTAGCCAGTCTGTATTTTCTTTTCAGCTCATCACCCTGCCAGAAGAACCGTGATCTATAGAAATCCAGTCTCTTCCTGACTCCAACTGGTATCTCAAAGAAAGAGAGAAGAAACATCGGCAAACTTGTGAGCACCGAATTAATAAGAATTAACCGGCCTCCATAAGATAAAAGCTTGCCCTTCCAGCAGCTCAGTTTCTTCTCAAATCGGTCTTCAATGCACTTCCACTCTCTGTTCGTTAGCCTACGATGGTGGATAGGAATCCCTAGGTACGAGAAAGGTAACTGTCCCAACTCACACCCAAACAATTGTTTGTAAGCCTCCTGTTCATCTTTAGCCCTACCAAAGCAGAACAACTCACTCTTATGAAAGTTGATCTTCAACCAGGTCAATTGTTCGAATAGGCATAACACCAGCTTCATATTCCTAGCCTTACACACGTCATGCTCCATGAAGATGATGGTATCATCAGCGTATTGTAGGATAGAGATGCCTCCATCAACCAGATGAGGCACCAATCCACCTACCTGACCATTTTCTTTAGCCCGTCCTATCAGAATTGCCAACATATCTACCACGATGTTAAACAAGATAGGGGACATTGGGTCTCCTTGTCGTAGGCCTTTATGAGTCTGAAAGTAATGACCGATGTCATCATTAACTTTAATACCCACACTACCCTTTTGCGTAAATGATTGCACCTGCCTGCGCCAGGCTTCATCAAACCCTTTCATACGCAACGATTGTTGGAGAAATGGCCACTTTATCTTATCATACGCTTTCTCGAAATCCACTTTAAAAATCACACCATCCAATTTTTTGGAGTGGATTTCATGGAGCGTTTCATGCAAAACTACCACTCCTTCAAGAATGTTTCTGTCTGGCATGAACGCGGTTTGGGATTGATGCACTACAGAATGTGCAATCTGTGTGAGCCTATTGCTCCCAACCTTAGTGAAAATTTTGAAACTAACATTGAGGAGACAGATCGGCCTGAATTGCTCAATTCGTACCGCATCCGTCTTCTTAGGAAGTAATGTGATAGTCCCAAAATTCAAATGGAATAACTGAAGCTGTCCAGAGAAAAGATCATGAAACATAGGTAGTAAATCCCCCTTAATAATGTGCCAACACTTCTTATAAAACTCGGCCGGAAAACCATCCGGACCAGGAGCCTTATTATTTTTCATTTGAGCAATTGCCTCAAGAACCTCCTTTTCCGAGAACGGGGCCAGCAAAATGTCATTATCGGCAGCCGAAAGCTGAGGTATATCCTCAGTCATGGACTCATCTAGTGTCACCGTATTCTCCTTCGGTGGACCAAACAGCTGCTTATAGTATTCGGTGATATAAGTTTTTAGGTTATCCTGACCTACAATTGTACCCTCGTCCTGCTCGAGCTGAAAGATTCGCTTTTTTCTGTGCTTGCCATTCGCAATTAAATGAAAGAATTGAGTATTCGCGTCCCCCTGGACCACTCTACGAATCTTAGCACGTAAAGCCCACTTCAATTCTTCTTCACGTAATAGTTCTTTCAAACGCTTTTCCGCTTCATTCTTAACCTGAAGCTCAGCAGGGACTAAAACAATAGACTCAGCTTTTACATCCAAGTCATGTACAAGAGAAAGGAGTCTATCCTTTTCAACCTTATACTCCCCACTAAGATGCTTAGCCCAACCCCGCAAGAAGCTCCACAAATGCCGGATCTTATTTTGCCAACGCTCAATGGGTGTGTTACCACGGACCTCATTCGCCCATTCCCTAGCAACCAAGTCAAAGAACCCGTCACGTTCAATAGAGAATGAGAAAACTAGACAAGAGAGAGTCCCCGTGTCATCGGTGTGCATGACACGGGTGACAACCTGATCCAGCTTCTTTGGTCGCATGTTCCTCGAGCGTCCTCTGTTGAGGCCACCAAGCATATCCCACGCAGTCGATGGCGACAGCAGGGCTCTTTTTGTGGGGCAGTTTTGCGGCATTCGCATGCAATGGCTTGAGGCAGTGGAGATGAAAATGCAGAGCTAGTGGCATTGTTGCGAGCTTAATTGGCAGCTGCTGGTGTTGAAGGTGGCGGCTAGGCACATCTCGGAGGTAGTGTTGGCAGAGTGGCATTCGTGCCCGGTGGTTGGGAAATCTGTCATGCGACAACGATCCCATGATATGCGGGTTCAAGTGTGTCAATGGTGGGCCGAACATTGCGATTCGGGCATCTCGTGCAGCCATTGATATATTGATATGCTTTAACCATATTCATAATTTAACTCTAGTGATTCAGTAGAAATGAATTTGCATGTCTTTATGATTTATCTAGAATAACATGTTAATAAAGTCCTAGACTAGTTTTGGTTTCATGGAAAATAAGCATTTTATGCTCACAAGAAAAAATTGAGAAGTGTTTTTGGACGACAAGAGCACCAACGCCGAAGAAAAGGGTAGTGTAGGTCAAAGAAGGCCCAGGCGCCCTATGGTTGAGGTGCATGTGCTCAATAATGCCGCTTTGCCCCTGTGCACCTCCAGATTACATATACACCAAAACCCCTACATAGATTATGTCACAATTTTCTGTGGCCACCACTTAGCATTCCAATGTGTTTTCATCTACAACCATGTTCTGGCACCCTGCTGGAGCAGGAATTCATACCATCTTCATAAAAAAATGATCTTCGCTGCTCCATGATGATGTTTGCGTAGTTCAACCCCTAAACTATTGCTGCCTGGAAGTAGTCATGAGGCAATCTCTCACTTCCGCTTCAATACAATGATCACACGAGCTGCCTAACAAGATTATGAGCCACCTAATGTATTCTCTATTGTGATTATGCCTATGTGTCGAGTTGTTACTTTATAATAAGATTATATGTGATTTTTATGTTTGATTAATAGATGTATATTGCTCTTTGATTATTTATTTACTTATTCATAGTACAGTTCGAGTGAATGACCAATAGTGTGAGTGATATGCCTTAGTTGAGTTTAATTTTGCAAGTAAGGTACCTCGGTGATAGTAAGAGGATAATGAGTTTACAATGGTGTCGGCACTAAACATAAAAAGCCAATAAACTTGTGTTGTAGAGCACTCTACTTATTACCTGATAAACTGTAAGGATGTTGGAAGCGTCATATATGTGTCATGTATTTTCAGTGCAGATGTCTATATATGTTGTCTGATTGATGTTTTTTTTTTGTAGGTAAAGCGTCGTTTTCTTCTTGTTAAGTTGCTAGTGGATGGTGTGGCTAGTAATAGGCTCTGACTTCCCTCTACAGCGGTTCTTGTGCTCTGTGCAAGCCATCTAGGTAGTCTGGCAGCGGTGCAGACCTAATTTAGCTAGGTTTGGAATCCATTTGTGTGGTTTTCGTTCATTTTTTCCTCTTGACCGAGCTATGAGAGAATATAGCTCCGCCTTTCCTCGTCAACTAGGTCAACTAAATTCTTATTAATGGAGTTGCAGACACCCATTGCCCTTGATTGTTCGAAAAGATGATTTAAATCCATTATTACTTAAGCTAACAGACGTTACTGAGTTTGGAAAGGTCTTCTACTTAACGTTAGTACACTACAACTATACTTCAAAGTTTAAAGAGTAAAATACATTTGCGACTGATAGTAGGTACATAGATACTTTAAGTAAGGCCCTATATGTCGGAAATTGGTTTTGGATTCCGAGCTCCATCGAGCTCGGGTTTTTGAACAATAGAAAATCCATACTCTAAAGTTTCAAAAAATTCTGAAAAAAGAAACAGATGAACCTAAAGATGTGTACTACATCCACTTAAATTTGCATGATTAAATACGTTGTGGTTCAAGCTACACAAAAAAACATGCCTTGCGAGCATATGCACTTTTCGCTATGAAAGTCTATGCTTCTTTTTAATACAACTCACATCAAAGCGTATTTGATCATGAAAGTTTACAGATAAATAGTATGCATCTCAATGTTCATGTATTTTTTAACTATTTTTTCAATTTAAGACATAATTATTTATTATTATTTTAAAAAACAAGGCTCCATGGATCTCTGGAGCAAGAAATCCACTCTCCCTATAAATTCGATGCTTCACATATACTTCGGTACACCCCCACTAATTGAATCAAGGGTGGAGATTAAGACATACCCTTTCAGTTAAGAGGGTATGATGGTCAACTTAAAATTAATTAATTAATTAATTGGTGTACTCCCTAATTCATTACTTTGGCTTTTGTACGTATTATATCACGTATACTTGGATTGGTAACAAGTACCCCAGATTTGAGTGGCAACGATGTGGTAACCGTCGTCGTTGAGCACGTCCACCTCTCTATCTCCGTCTAATTTTCTCTCTCGACGCCGTAGGATTGCTAGGGCTCGCGTTTCTCATCGCTCGGTCTCTCAGTTCGTCATTGGAGGCATGAGTCGAGCCAGGAAAAAGATGAGATAAAGGGGATATTAATTAGCATAGCCTGGATGCGGCCTAGTACTTCCGGTGATAACTGGATCTACTCTTTCCTCTTGTGCACAGACTTGCTCAATCTTAGCTGATGGATTAAAGCTCGATCGATTCCTTCCGCCTCATGCAGAAGATGAATTGATCGCTGATTCATTTTTGCCATTGGCCGCCGGCCGAATAAACACTAGTAGAAAACATGGCATCAGTCCCAGTCCTAGAGGGCCTTTAGTCCCAGTTGTGCAATCGGGACTAAAGGCCCCCACTTTTAGTCCCGATTGGGTTACGAACAGGGAATAAAGGAGCTCCACGTGACCACTGCGGGGCGCCGAGGTAGGAGGACCTTTAGTCCTCGTTCGTGACACCAACCGGAACTAAAAGGCAGCCACGCGTCAGCAGCTACCGGGCGCTGGGTTTTTTTTTTTGGAAAGGAGGAGTTATGGGTTTTGGTGGGTTTAGGAGTTTCATATTGTGTTTTCCCCTTTTCTTCTTGTGTTTACCATCCAATTATTTTACATTTAGGGTTTTCATTTTTATTTTATGTTTTCCATTCAACTCGATGCTAGCTACTACATATAGCAATGAAGGAACCATTAATTACACAACATCGTCATGAACATATATAGAGAGAAGTAACCTCTATTTTTCCGTGCTTGGTCGAACAACAAATTTCGTATATCTATTCGAACAAGAAGTTTTGGTATATCTGTAAATACCAACGAGGGTTCCCCACAATTTTAACTAGAAGATACCCCACGCATTGTTGTGGTAATTCTATCACTCAAAAACATGCCGACTCACCCCTAAAAAACATGCAGACTCGAGGAACATGAAATATACATTGTGGGTGATAATTATTTGATATTTTAGCATAATTTGCATTAGGAAATCTTCGATACATAAACAAAAATACCAATACACATAGGTACAAATTATTAGTGTTACTTCTATATATTTGATAGTGGCATGTAGTTGTCATGGCTTCCTCTTAGAGCATCTCCAGCCATTTGCCCCCATCGCCCCCCCCCCCCCCCCCCCCCCCCCGGCATTTTTTCAGCCACTTGGGGCTTGGCCGGCGAATTTTTTGGCCTGGGGAGGGTGGGGGGGGGACTTTCCCAGTCGTGCTCCCAATGGATAGTCATTTTTCCGACTCCATTTTGGCCTGTCATTTCGACGAACAGCCTGTGGGCGCTCCAGGCGACAAGCTCCTCCGCCTCCCGGCCTGGCCGAGCTCGTCCGCCGGGTGCCAAGCTCTGTCCGCCTCCAGGCGTTGCAGGTGACGCCCCGGGAGAACGCTCGTGTCTGCTCGCCCGCTCCCGTGCACGCTCGCCCGCAACTTCCCATGCTCGCTTGCCCGCAGCTTCCTGTCCCGCCGCTCGCGTGCAGCTTCCCGTGCCCTCTCGTGCTCGCGCGCACTTCGCCGGCCCACCGCATCCTCTCCATCGCCAGGAGCGCCAGGGACGCCGCCGCCACGGATGCCAGCGCAGACGCGGACCCATGTCTTCGAGCTCAACGCCGCCTCCGTGGGTGCCAGCGCAGGAGGGTGCGTGGCCTGGGTGTGGGCTAGGCTCGTCGTTCTCTCCAGCTCGGCACTGACAATGGCGCGGGAGACTGCTCTGTCCCGGCGAGCAGGGCACAGTGGCGGACACGGGCACGCAGGTCGGGCAGCGCTCAGCGAGCAGGGTGCGGTGGCGCGTGCGAGCTCCGCCCCGGCAACACACAGGAGGGCGCGGGCGAGCTTCACCTCGGTCACGCAGGCGGGTGCCGGCGAGCTCCTCCCAAGCCATGCGCAGACGTTGGGAGCGTCGCCTCCGGCTGGAGAGAATGGTGAGCTCTGCCCCGGACGCGAGCGGCGAGTGCGAGCCCCCACGACAAGAAATATGTCAACTTATGACCTTTTGTCAGTGATCCTGAAAGAAATGGTCGTAAATATACAACCATTTGAGACCAATTAATCGTAAGTTGTTCGGATGGCTCCAAACCCTAAACTATAACGACCATTTTGGTCAGAAAGGTCGTAATTTCCTTACACTAAATGGTCGTAAAGCAGACAGCACTAGCTCGCTGCCTTATTTATAGTTGACCACGACCAATATAGATGATCATAACCTTGTAAATTGTGGTGGATTGCTATGACTAGGCGCCACCTCATCAGTTTTGCTTATGTGTCATGTCTAGGTGTCAATTTTTGCCCTAGGTTGTGAAGCAACCTATATTTCTATTATTCCCAAAATTCTCATAAATTCTTTGGGTCATATCTTCATCAAATATGTCAAAAACCTTCCTTGCCTAGTTCAAAAATAATTCAACAATATTTATTTTCCTATTCTGTTCAGAACATCACTTTGTGAAGGAAGTGCTATTTATATATTCTTGATTGCCCTCAAAAATTTTGGACACTCTTTCCTATCCAAATCATTGCCTCAAGGCAAAATTCGGCTCCATTTGCCCAGTAAATCTTCCTCGGAAAATTTCCAAAGTTTTTGTCCATCTAGAAGCTTTATGAAGGAAGTACTAGCTATGCATATCCTAATGATTTGTATTTTTGCCACATCTTCTATATGCCCATATCATAGCTCTCCACAAAATTTTAGCCCCATCTCACAATCCATGAGAGATCACCATCCAATCTTTGTTTCTGGTAATATTTTCAGTTTGTGAAGCAACTATATTTTATGTTGCTTTATAATTGTTGAAAATTTACCAGGACATGACCCTGCCCATAGAATCTCCCTCCAACAAATTTTAGCTAATTTAATTTAACAATTTCCCCTCGATATTTTTCCAATTTTTTTGTTTAGTGGAGAGCATTGTGAAGGAAGTACCATTTTGTTATATCCAAATGATATGAAATTTATACAGTTCCTTCACATGCCCAAATGATCACCCTCCTCCAAATTGTAGCTCAATCAAATCAACTATGTGAGCCCAGGATCAATTTCTATTTTATGGCCAGATTGGCACATTGCAAAGCAAGTGTTATCTAGACCCCTCCTATCACCCTCACACTTTTTGGGCACTCGTCCATACCCAAATCATTGCCACATGATAATATTCAGCTCCATTTTCCTAGTAAATCTTCCTCGGAAAATTTGCAAAGTTTTTATCCAGAGAGAAGCTTTGTGAAGAAAGTACTAGCTAGGCTTATCCAAATGATTTTATATTTTTCCACATCTTCCATATGCTCAAATAATCACTCTCCACAAAATTTGAGCTCTATTAAACAAACAATGTGAGCTCATCATCCAATCTTTTATTTTTGTCATATTTTCAGTTTGTGAAGCAACTATATTATATATTGCTTCATTATTTCTGAAAATTTACGAGGGCATGACCATACCTATGTAACTTACATACACAAAATTTGAGCTCACACTACTAGGGAAAAGCTTATACACAGACACTTATCAATAGTGCTTGTTAAAGCGAAGCGCTACTGCTACAAAGCAGTAGCGCGTGTCAGCGCAGCGCGCTACTACCATACAGATAGCAGTAGCGCGTTCACACAAAACGCGCTGCTACTACGACGACCAGAACGGTTGCTGCCAGGCTTGGTACAGTAGCAGCACGCTTCTACGGACCACACTACTGCTAACAAAATAGTAGCAGCGCATTTTAGGGCGACAGTGCTGCAACTAACAAAAGGAAAAGAAAGGAAAAAAGGAAAGGAAAAAAGAAAAGGAAAATTAAAGAAAAAGAAAAAGGGGTTTATCATTTATGCCACTAGTTGTGTCTCACTACTCAATTTTGCCACTAGAAATTTCAACTGCTAAAAAATGCCATCGCTTTGTCAGACACATGCTTAAAAATGCCACCGGACACCATTATTTGCAGCTCAAATCTTGTTTCTCATGTTATAATGACACAAATACCTATGGAACAACATGTCAGCTCTCCCTCTATCTCACTACAATAAAGTGTTGGTCCCAATTGATCCCAACAATATTCTTATTTTCCTGTAAATTTATTTGCTTACTTACTCCTAACAAGTGGGGCCCACACTTATCATTGTGAGATAGAGAGAACTGACATGTGGTTCTAGGAGTATTTTTGTCATATAACATGGTCAACGGGTTTGACCTAACAATAACGATGTCTAATGGCATTTTTAAGCAAACATCTAATGGACCGATGTCATTTTTTAGATATCTAATGGCATTTTTGAGCAAGCATCTCCCGGAACAATGGCATTTTTGAGTAGTTGTAACTTCTAGAGGCAAAACTGAGTAGTGAGACACAACTAGTGGCACAAATGATAAAACCCAAAGAAAAATGAAAGCAATAGCAGCAGCGCGTTTCTGCGAAAGCGTTGTACCTACTTTAGCTATAGCGCGTTCCGCCAACACGCGCTATAGCTAACTTATCTATAGCCGTAGCGCATTTCTGTGAAAAACGCTATAGCTAAGTAGCTATAACGCTTGTTCTTCAAAACCGCTACTACTACGTTTGACTTACCACTTCGCGGGCGTCCCTCCTTTCCCCAATTCCACAGTCTTCTCGCCAGATCCCCAACCTTTACCTCACCGCCCCTGCACTCCCTCGTCGCCTGCCTCTATCGCCGTCATCGACGCCACCGGAGCCGCGTGCCCGCGAAGCCACCCTCGTCCGCTCCTCATCGCCCCTGCTCACTCGTCGCCCCTGCCCCATCGCCGCCAGAGTCGCCGTCGCCGTCATCGCCGCCCCTGCTCCCTCGCCGCCCCTGCTCCCTCATCTCCCCTGCCACGCTTGCTCGCTCCTCGCCGCCCCTGCTCCCTCATCGTCCATCCTCTCTGTAAGCCCCACGTCCCTCCCTCTAGGTTAGTTAACTTAGGTGAATTAGTTCACTAGGTTAATTAAGTGAACTAAGTGAACTAGCTAAGTTAATTTAGGTAAACTAACTAGGTTAGGTAAGTGAACTAGCTAGGTTAATTTGGTTTACTAACTAGGTTAATTAGATGTTTTTTTAGATGTTTGGTTAACTAACTAGGTTAGGTAACTAAGTAGATGTTAATTAGGTTAGGACAGTAGTGGTACTGTTAATTAGATATTTTTTAGTTAGGGAAGTAGGTTAGGTAACTAAGTATGTGTTAATTAGGTTAGGTAACTAAGTAGATGTTAATTTAGGTTAATTTGGTTAACTAACTAGGTTAGGTAACTAAGTACATGTAAATTAGGTTAGGGTAGTAGTGGTACTAGTAGAGTTTAATTATACGTTTTTTTAGTTAGGGAAGTAGGGTTTTACTAGGTTAATTAGGTGAAGTTAAATGAATGACCTAAATGAATGAAATTAGTAGTTAACTGAATTCTTAGGACAAACTTGTATATGCTTAAGTAGTTAACTAAATATGTTATAGGGTTGTATATATAGTTGCTTAAGTACTTATATACTTGTTCTGAACCCAATATATGCTTAAGTAGTTGTATAATTCCTCGATTTTCTTGAAGTGTGAAACATTGAAGTCGTCATGATATATGAAAATTCCTCGATTGTGCCCAAGTGGCCTTTTATTGTTTCCAGGGAATGAAGTCGAGTGGCCTATGGTTTGCTGGAATGTTGATTCATTTCCGTTCCGGAAAATTTCAGGTGCTCGATTTGTCCACTTTTTAGCAAAGGTCATGCCGAAATTTTCCGTGAATTTCGGGATGACTTGTGCTACAAACTAGGACATATCGAGTGCCCGGGATTTGCCGCACCGGGAAGGAATCAACGTTCCTGCAAACAAAGGCCTTTTTATGTCATTATTCATTTTATTAGGTCTAGAATTAATTGACTAGATTTAATCATAAGAAACGTGGCTAGCAACGATGAAGGACAGGGTTCTGGTGATTGCGACGACATCTACTTGGCGGCAGACAAATATTTGAGCCTTGCCAATGATCAACGGTTGTTGTTGCTGGGCCCATCTGCCACATCCGAGACCGACATCGATACCGGCGCCAAGACTGGCGTTGAGACCCAGACCGGCACCGAGACTGGCAAAGCCATAGAACCGAAATCGAAGAGGAGATGTCGATGCCCAAACCAGCTCCTCACTACTAGACAAGTTGTCACGTAGGTGGACGACGATAATTTTGAGTTGAAACTGCCTCTGGAAGCCCGCTCCTGCTAGGGCAATCAAATAGGCTGGATCGTACGGCCGTGCGCCACCATCAATGATGAGAAACTAAAGAAGATACCAAATATGAAGCACTCCCTCCTAACCCTGCTACACCAGATATTCTTGTTCCTGGGCCGGGATGAAATCCAATATCCTGATGCACATAAAGATCCAACAATGAAGAAGATAAACAAACGCGCCATGACCAAGTTTAGCAACGTGTTGGCCGCCTGGAAAGTAAGGGTGAAAGCAAGGATCATCGAAAAAAAAGGAACCCTTCTCTGAGATTGTAAAGGATAATCCGACAATCATGAAAGAGCAGTTTCAAATATTCAAGGTGGCTTGCGATGCTGAAGATGCCAAAGAAAAGTTGAAGTACATGAAGGGGCTTCAAAAGAGGAACATGGGGCGCCACCACCTCGAAAGTCATGGTTACGTGGGGAAGAGGTCCATATGGGCCAAGGAGGACACGGAATGCGAAAGTCTAGGCATCCCAGACCCCTTGGAGGATTTCACCGTCCCGTAGGAACATGGCGTCCTCAGGGCCCGGTACCATTGGGACCCAGTCAAGAAGGTTTTCAAGACGGACCCGGTCACGATGGAGTTCACGAGACTACTGGTAATTTTAGTTTCTTATCAATTCGACTGCACATTTAGTCATATTTGTAAACGATCCTTGTTCCTTTTGCCGAGAGAGCAGCACAGGATTGCGGCCAAAAGCGACTCACTGTCTGAGGCATTGGAGAGGCCCAAGTGGGACACCCCATTCAACCGGGCATTGAACATATTGAAACATCTCCCGGTGGACACTCGGTCGTCGTATGGACGCGTGCACGGTGTCAGAGACAGCGCCACGTGGAAGAAGTACTACGGTGAGACCACGGAGGGGAGAAAGGAAAGACAGAGGTTAACTGAAGGAAACATCGACAAGAAGGTTGAGACTGCGGTTGAGAAGAATTCAGCTAAGACAGTCTCAGCAGTGGTACCTCCGTAAAACAGGAGCTGACAGTCTTGGTTCCGGCTATCGTCAGTTGGAGCAGGCAAAATCCAGAAAAAGATGCAGCGGACTTTCCCCTCGCTGACTTCTTCGGGAGTAGCTCGACTAGCGTTGCACCAGCACCTGCTCCTGCATCGGCTCCCGCACCTGCTCATAGCAGCCCGTCCTCCGTCTCAGACGTGTTTGGCGGTGCTTCGTCTTCGGTTGAGCTCGACACCCTCACGGTACCTGTCATACCGGCCCTCTTCAATAAATGTATAATCTCCTGTTTCCATTCCCTTTTGGATGTCTGACATCGCAGACATGTCTTTGTAGGTCGACACCCCGTGCACCATATTGTACGACATCAACGGCCAGAAGGTGGACATGGGGAAGGCGATGATAATGAAGCCGAAGGAACAATTGTTCCACAGCCGGCCAATCGCCCCTGACGTCTTCAAGGTTTCCGTGGCCAGTGTGAAATCGGGCCACGAGAATTTGGTTCCTCCGGTATTAGGGGGAGATGACAACGAGACCCCGCAGCGGCTTGGCGATTGCAAGACGTGGGTCTTGTTGTGGCCAAAGAGTCTGCTTCATCTGGAGGCGGCCGGGAGAACACCCACAACCACGCAACCTCCGCAAGGTATGAACATCAACACCCCACCTACCCAATTAGCGCCACCTTTCATGCTGGTAGCAGACTGGGTGAGGAAGAGGCTCCATTAGTCACTGATGATGTCACCATAGATGATGATGAGGATGACGATGACACTCAACAGTATCTCAATACTGGCGCTATTGATGACAGAGGATTGATGGCTCAGCAGTATGAGTACTCAGGGTTTGAGTGTCATGAGTCGGTGCCTGAATTGCCGCCTTCGGAGCCTGAACGTCCTGTAGACGACCTTCCACCAAAGAAGCATTGGAAGAGAGCGAGGAAAGGCAGCAATAAAGCTGCTGCTATGATCCAGCCGCCTCCGCAGCCTCGGGTTCAAGACCGTATACCTGTTCATGGTGCGGCGAAATACCATATCGCCGGTGAACCAATCCTACCTGAGGCATCGGTACATGCCATACACGGCGATCTAAGCGTACTTCATGATGATGTGTTGTGGAGAGAGAAAAGCCTAATCGCCTCGAAAAATTCAGGATACCCACTCTACGTAGTTAACGTGCTGCGAAAAAGGTTGTACGCCGACTCGTGCTCCGCGGAGAAGTTCTTCCTTCGATTCGATTACATCTTTGACATGTTTCACTTGAAGAAGTTGGATTTTACGTTTGTCTACCTTTATGTCTTGTACATGAACTACATCATCGGGATTGAGCAGATACCTTATATATGTGTCGCTGACCCATACTTCATGCACGAGAGCTTCTTGGCAGTCTGCGCAAAGCACCATGAATACGCGAGGGACTACATCATCGATTTCATGGTCGCCAATAAGAGCAAGGAGATGATTCTCGTGCCTTATCATCCCCTGTAAGTCATCCACGCAGATATCCTTCCTTCGATTTCAATCATTCATTTGCATGATGGAGCGTAATTAATTTGAGGTGTACTTATTTTGCGCAGCCACGAGCGCCTCGTCCTCATCATCCTTTACCCCCGATACTCCCACACTCTTTACTTGGACTCATAGAAAAACATGAACAAAAAGGATTACACCCACATCAAGTCTGTTCTCGACAGTTCTATCTTTTTCTATGGCATACGGGATGGAGAGATCAAGGACAAGAAGAAGAGGAGCGGCAGGCCCGCCTTTAGCCATTAGACTGACTTCTGCTGCATCCAGCAACCGAGTGATACTCTTAGTGATGGATTCTATGTCCTACACCACATGCTGGAGTACAGACGGGATCAGCAGAACCTTCCCATGTCACCTACATCCGGGGATGCCCATATTCTGCAATGGGTAAGGAACGTAGGAGATATCGAGGATCATTGGCTTCGAGCTAAGTTCTATCACATCCAGCATGAACTTGCCCAAATCATCATGAAGGAGGTCCTCGAAAAAACAGGGTTGTTCTACGAGGAAGGCCAAATGTTGTGGGAAGACGTCCGAACACGCGTAGTTGCTCAGCGTCTCGACCTGAAGCCTTTCACTAAGCTCGGGGACTATCTCCATGACTTGGATGGATGTCACTACATGTTGTGATTGTCGATATATGACAATGTGTCCGTTTAGTCCATACTTTATGTATGACGAAATTTTGAGTTATGCACGATGAAACTTTATTTGTGATGTAATTAAACTTTCCTCCTCGACTAGCAAAGATCACTCTAGTTAGGGCATTCTGGGTACGATGAACTTTGTTATTTATGCTTATGTTATGTTGCTTCTATTTTTTTCCAAGTCTGTCTCTTTCTGTTGCTCAACTATATATGTTGCATATCATCGACTCATGTGATGATGCAGGTGCATACATCATCGACGGTGAAGAAGTGCTATGCCAGGAGTACACGACGAGTGGCTGGAGTGTGCCCACGTGTATCGGTTTCCGGTTTCCGAGCGACATCCAATAGTTAGTTTAGGTTCACGCTAGTGCGAGTGAGGGATACGAACTCATGTACTGCATAGTTCCGCTCTCACTCATAGTGATAGCTCTTCTCGCGTAGATCATTGTTTAGATGGATGACGATGTAGTTGCAAAAACTTGTATCGCTATTTTCGAGATGATGACGAGAGACATCTTTGTGTTGGATGATGATTATGATGATGACATGATTTGATGCTATGATTACATATATATGTGTATGATGCTAAAGATTATTGTACAAAGCCTGTTCAAATACAAAACAAATATGCAGAAAAAAACAAAAACTAATAAAACTAACAGTAGCTAGGGGAGTAGAGCACTACGGGAATCGGCTTCTTTGCCGTCCCCCATGACGGACGGCAAAGGACAAGAAAGCGGACGGCAAAGGCCTTTGCCGTCAGTCGCAGACGGCAAACAAACCCGGCAAACAGCTTATTTGCCGTCTACTTTCTGTCAGGGGATGGCAAAGAGCCCTTTGCCGTCTGCCGATGTTTGCCGTCAGCCAAACTGATGTTTTGTCGTTTGCCTATTAACAACAGACAGCAAAAAATGTCCATCTAGACTTTGTTTATTAAAATCACAAACGACAAAGAATTTTGTTTGTTAAAAATATACTGACCCAGCAGTCCAAGTGCAGAGGCTATAATGAACGAAAGGATACGACGAACACCACATTATCCATCTACTCTTCGTTCAAACAATCGACGACGAACGAACAAATTTCACAATACAAAATTACTCTATTTACACATAATAGATCTACCTCTGCTCCATCTACACAAAATTACTCTACTTACATGAACACCACATTATCCATCTACACAAAATTAGCACGAAAACCATAGTATCCATCGCCACCATGGATGCCCGAGGACCTGACGCTGCTCCTCGAGGCGGAGTGTGGTGCGGTGTCGAGGGATGGGGGTGATAGTGCCGGGGCCAGCGGAGGCCTGCGGGGGCGACGGGGTCGGGTCCTGCGGGGGCGTCGGTCGACAGGACGCGGAGGCCTGCGGGGGCGACGGGGTCGGGTCCTGCGGGGGCATCGGGCGACGGGACGCGGAGGCCGCCGGGGGCGATGGGGTGTGGAGGCCGCCCGGGGCGACAGGGTCTGGGCCTGCAGGGCGATGGGACGCGGAGGCTGCCGGGGCGATGGGACGCGGAGGCTGCCGGGGCGACGGGGCCGGGCCGAGGCCGGCGGGCGAGATGGCGGCCAGCGAGGCCGGGGCCGTCCTGCGAGGTGTTGGCGAGTGTCGGCGGGCCTACAGGGGCGACGGGGGAAGTGGCCGGGGCGGACAGAGCTGGCGGTGAAGGCGGACGTGGCAGGCGATGTGGTGGCCGGCAAGGACGGGGCCAGGGCGGTGGTGCGTGGTGGCGGGCGATTTGGATCGAGAGCAGGGTGAGAGATGAGAGAGAGACGTGGTGGGGTGGGTATATACCTGGCCATGGGAAGCCCGGCCCGGCCGGCCCGGCCCGACCTGGCCTGGCCCGACGCTGCCTCCGGGCCGGGCTCGGGCCTAGATTTTGAGCCCGAAGGCCGGGCCCGGGCCCGTCATTTTTTGCATTTTCCTGAAGGTCGGGCCGGGCCGGCCCGGAGCCCGACGGGCTTTTACACGTTCGGGCCGTGCTTGGGCCCAGAAAACAGGCCCGATGACCGGGCCTGGCCGGGCCCGGGCTTGGCTAGGCCCGGCCCGAAGCCCAGCCCGGCCTGAGGTATGGCCAGGTATAGGTGGGTACGATCGATGGATAAGGCTAGTGGTCGTGCGTGGGGCGCGTGGGTGTTGCCCTGGGGGCGCGTGCATCGTAGGTGGGTGGGGTATGCGTCTGACGGAGTGATCCGCGTGCGTCTAAGATCTTGCCAACTCATCGATCCAGGTGATTGATCCGCGTGATGTGCTTCCTCTTTGTCGTGAGTGTTTCTTTGCCGTCTTCTAATAGACGGAAAAATGTGTTCCACATCTACACGGTTCAACGGGGCCTAGCTAACCTCTTTGCCGTCTGTCTTTAGGGTCTTTGCCGTCCGCTAGCGGACAGCATAGAACAGGCTGATGGCAAATAATATCTTTCCCATTAGCCAGTTCTTCGCCGTTGGTTTTTTGTAAGCAAACGACAAAGACCTTATTTGCCGTCCGCTAGCAGATGACAAAGAACTGACTGATGGCAAATTCTCTGATTCCATTAGTGGAGTTAGCAGCAGCGCGCCCTTACCAGTAGCGCGCCCTAAATTAAAGCGCTATAGATATTAGCAGTAGCACGTTTTCCAAAAGCCCGCTGATGTTAGCCATGTATAGCAGTAGCGTGGGTCGGCATGGGCTACTGATACATGTTAGCTGTAGTGCCATATCAGTAGCGCGGCGCCCCGCACTACTGATACACCTAATACGTGCGCTATTGCTAGGCTTTTCCCTAGTAGTGTCATTTCATTTATCCAATTTCTCTCACTAATTTTCCTAAGTTTCTGACCAGAGAAGAGCATTGTGATACCACTTTGGCATGTCCAAATGGTATCAAGTTTCTACAGTGCTTTCCTATGCCGAAATAACCATCCTCCACCAAATTTCAGCTCAATTCATTCATCATTTTGAGCCCAGCTTCAACATTCGTATTTATGTCCAGTGTGATACTTTGCAAAGCAAGTACCACCTAGGCTCCTCCATTTCAGCTGAAAATTTGTGAATATAGTCTTCTTAGTAGATGATCATCCTCAGCCAAAACTCACGCCCATTGGCCATGTGCATTTCCCATACCGCTAATCAACCACTTGGCTGCTAATTCATGTTTGAGCATAGTTCGGTCTCCTCGTGAGAATCTTCTATTGTCATTTTCTTCCTAGCACCTACCTGGAAAGTGCCCAACCCACTAGACATTCCTAAGCCGCCCAGAACACATGGCAACGCCACGGTCACGCGGTGACCATGCGGCGGGGATGCGAGTTTACGCGCTCTGGAGTTGGGGCCCTCGGCTACCGTCCAAACCTCGAGGTATTGCCACCAAACCATGTATTTCTGATTAAATAGATATTTATGTAACTACAAATAATTTTTGAAAAAAATAAAGAGCAAACTATAAGGCAGCTGCAGTTCAAATTTGACCTGTTTCCTACTTAATCGGCGGAAATTTGTCTTTTTTACGAGAGGTGGATCAAAACTTTTGACACCCAACCATTTTGTCAATTGTGAATTAAATATGTCCTAATATTTTAGAAATTGATTTGGTACAATATTGCACAAATATATGTTAGGTCCTTCACAACAAACTCATTTTGGGCACTCAAAAAATGGAAAATGTATTTTTCGTCCAAAGAAAATGAAAATTTCCTTAGGCAACACTGTTTCCATTCCAAGATGCACCCTTGCGCTTGATATCAGATCATTTGAACAAACTATGTCATGAATGTGGCCATAAGATTGACCATTTGGCTTGAAAGCCATGAATCTTCACACATGATAGCTCATTTCTGAGAACACTTTTTAAAAATAATTACCGTATTACAAGTTTATTAGTTTTCCTGGTAACATTCATATTTCTGTCCAGTGTGGTACTTTGCAAAGAAAGTACCACCTAGCCTTCTCCATTTTAGCTGAAAATTTGTGACGACAGTCTTCTTAGTAGATGATCATCCTCAGCGAAAACTCACGCCCATTGGCCATGTGCATTTCCCATACTGCTAATCAAACACTTGGCTGCTAATTCATGTTTGAGCATAGTTCGCTCTCCTCGTGAGAATCTTCTGTTGTCATTTTCTTTCTAGCACCTACCTGGAGAGTGCCCAACCCACTAGACATGCCTAGGCCGCCCAGAACGCATGGCAACGCCACGGTCACACGGTGACCACGCGGCGGGCATGCGAGTTTATGCGCTCTGGAGTTGGGGCCCTCAGCCACCGTCCAAACCTCGAGGTATCACCACCAAACCATGTATTTCTGATTAAATAGATACTTATGTAAATAGAAATGATTTTTGGAAATAATAAAGAGCAAACTATAAGCCAACTGCAATTCAAATTTGACCTGTTTCCTACAGAATCGGCGGAAATTTGTCTTTTTTCACGAGAGGTGGATCAAAACTTTTGACACCCAACCATTTTGTGAATTGTGAAATAAATATGGCCTAATATTTTAGAAAATTGATTTGGTACAATTTTGCAACAAATATATGGTAGGTCCTTCACAAAAAAACTCATTTTGGGCACCTGGAAAATGGAAAATGTATTTTTCATCCAAAGAAAATGAAACTTCCTTAGGCAACACTGTTTTCCATTCCAAGATGCACACTTGCGCATGACATGAGATCATTTGAACAAACTGTGTCATGAATGTGGCCATAAGATTGATAATTTGGCTTGAAAGCCACGAATCTTCACACATGTATGTCATTTCTGAGAATATTTTTTAAAAATAATTACCATATTACAAGTTTATTATCTTTGCTGGTAATTGGTCACATATATTGACACAATTCAAAGGTTTTCCATTTTTGATTTTTTTTTTGAATTTTTCATGCCCGTTTCAAAATGCGGTCGAAACGGCAGGCATGACCGTTCCTCCCTAGTGGTTGAATCTTGGAAAAGTTTTGGTGTTTCGGTGATTAAATAGATACTTATGTACCTAGAAATGATTTTGGGAAAAATAAAGAGCAAACTATAAAGCAGCTGCAGTTCAAATTTGACCCGCTTCCTACTGAATCGGGGGAATTTGTCTTTTTCACGAGAGGTGGATCAAAACTTTTGACACCCAACAATTTGGTCAATTGTACATTAAATATTTCCTAATATTTTCTAAAAATGTTGTGGTCCAATTTTGCAACAAATACATGGTAGGTGCTTCACAAAAAAAACTCATTTTAGGCACTCGAAAAATGGGAAATGGTTTTCTCGTCAAAAGAAAATGAATATTTCCTTAGCCAACATTGTTTGCCATTCCAAGATGCAACTTTGTGCATAATATGAGGTCATTTGAACAAACTATGCCATGAATGCTACCATAACATTGATCATTTGGCTTGAAAGTCATTGATCTTCACACATGATAGCTCGTTTATGAGAACACATTTTTAATATAATTGCCATATTACAAGTTTATTATTTTTCCTGGTAAGTTGGTCACATATAATGACACAATACGAAGCTTTTCCTTTTTTTGATTTTTTTGAATTTTTCATGCCCATTTCAAAATCCGGTCAAAACGATAGGCATGACCGTTCCTATCCAATGGTTGAATCTTGGAAAACTTTTGGCGTTTCTCTAACTAAATAGATACTTATGTACCTAAAAGTGATTTTTGGAAAAAATAAAGAGCAAACTATGAAACACACGCAGTTCAAATTTGACCCGCTTTCTGCTGAATCGGCGAAAATTTGTTTTTTTCATGAGAGGTGGATCAAAGCTTTTGACACCCAATCATTTGATCAAATTGTGCATTAAATATGGCCTAATATTTTAGAAAAATGATTTGGTCCAATTTTGCAACAAAAATATGGTAGGTCCTTCACAAAAAAACTCATTTTGGGCACTCAAAAAATGGAAAATGATTTTTTGTCAAAAGAAAACGAAAACTTACTTAAACAACATTGTTTGCCATTCCAAGATGCACCCTTGTGCACAATATGAGGTCATTTAAAAAAATTATACCATGAATGCTACCATAACATTGATCATTTGGGTTGAAAGCCATTGATCTTCACACGTGATAGCTCGTTTATGAGAACATTTTTTTTAAATAATTATAGTATTACAATTTTATTATTTTTATTGGTAACTTGGCCACATATAATAAAACAATGCGAAGGTTTTCCATTTTTTTTAGATTTTTCATGCCTATTTCAAAATGCGGTCAAAACAGCGGGCATGACCATTCCTCACTAGTGGTTGAATCTTGGAAAACTTTTGGTGTTTCTCTGATTATATATGTACTTATGTAACTAGAAATGATTTTTGGAAAACATAAAGAGCAAACCATAAGGCAGCTATAGTTCAAATTTCACCTGCTTCCTCCTAAATCGGCCGATTTTTTTTCCACGAGTGGTGGATCAAAGCTTCTGACACACAACCATTTGGTCAATTGAACACTAAATGTGGCCTAATATTTTAGAAAATCGATTTGGTCCAATTTTGTAACAAATATATGGTAGGTCATTCACAAAAAAAATCATTTTGGGCACTCAAAAAATGGAAAATGAATTTTCCGTGCAAAGAAAATGAAAAATTCCTCATGTAACATTGTTTGTAATGACAAGATGCAAATGGGCACGAAACCTGTTAGGCACATGTAGTTCAAATTTGATGCGCTTCCTACCAAATCGGCAGAAACCCGTTTAAATGACAAAAAATTAGCTAGAAGGATTGGAAATGCATACAAATTGGTGATCATCCATAAAATGTGGTCTAACTTAAGTGTAATTTTGAGTGATGCCATTTTGGAAAATAGATTTTGTAGCTGCTGTTCCGCCCCGCTTGATGTGTTTTTGCTTTGGTGCACACAGTCGTAGGAGGACCTGGCGCTCAAGGAGCAGCTCGAGCTCTTCAATCCCCAACCCACAATGGCGCTGGCGCAGGGAGGGCCTCCTACCCGCAAGCGCTAACCAAGCGCGCCACAAGGGGGCGTCCTCCCAGGGAGGATGGCGACCCTGAGCTTGTCCGTCGGGGATTCCCAACTTCTACCACTACCAGCGCAGGTAGTTCACGCTCCCTCCCCTTGTGTCTATTCTCTTATCGTGTGTGCGTGTGTGTGTGTGTGTGTGTGTGTGTGTGTGTGCGTGCATGTGTGTGCGTGCGTGCGTGTGTGTGCGTGTGCGTGTGTGTGTGTGTGTGGATACTGTGCTGAATGCATAGGGTTTCTGCATCTGCATTTGTCTGGGAAGGAATGGGGAGGAGGAGGAGGTGGTGAAGGCGCTCTGCCATTACCAGGCAATCAAGGTGGAAGGAATCGTCTATAATCTCGGTGATGGTGTGTATGCAGTGGTAACCGTCTTCCTCTGGTTATCAACATGTTTGCTACTGGAAAATCCTTAATATCTTTTCATGTTATGCTTGCTGCTAAGGAATGGTTGCTCCTTTCGTCATTGTTATTTAGGCTGCCATGTTTAGTATCACTCTCTCATATGATTCTTGCTGCTAAGGCATCCTGATGTGGGATTCTCCGAGCCCAATTTCCCTGGCATCGTTGGAAGAATGTGAATAGGGTAGCATCAGATTACTACTATTTGGACTTGGAGCTTCTGCTATTGTCAGTTTGGGTTGAAGTGATTGGTAGGCCTAGTGATTGTGCGAGTCTTTGATCCTATCCAGTAAAATTTATATGCACGCCTCATGTGAATCTGTGATCATATCCAGTAAAATTTATATGCATGTTCCACTCCACTGTCTACACATTTACTTAGTAATACATACTTCTGCACTTCTGTTATGCTTCTCTCTTTGTTTGTATGGGGCGGCCAGGCTGCCTATTTTGTAGCAGTCTACTTCCATATTTTTTATATAGAGTCGAGATATTGTGTTTTCCTCTTCATGAATGCTCAACTGAACTGCTCTTTGATTGTACTACCAAATACTGATGTTTTGCTATGTATAACATTGCTACATGTGTTTTTGTCTATATAGAGTTGCATTCATTTCCTCTTCTTTCAGTAGTTACATGGCTTGAGGTTTGTGTATTCTCCTGAATAGGATGTATGGGTCTATGCAGAAGATCTGATCTGCAGAAACATACTTACCTGCGTGTGCTAGTACAATGGTAGTTTATTCAGGTTAAGGTTAATCCCTTTGGCAACATTCTTTGAGAATTTTGTAATGCCTCCTTTGGGGTGTTGATACACTACTCTGCAAGTTCTATGGTATGTGAGTTCCTTCTATCGCTGCAAGCATTGACACAGTATGCCATGTGCAGGGATCTCCACATCCGAATCTCGGCCATCCTCTGCAGCAAGGAGCTGGGCCAAGGGAGAAAGCAGCGCTGCTGGTTCCTTGAGGCCGGATCGATTAAGATGGTGCACCATGGCGTGCGGTGGTATCAAAAGCCAGCATCCCGTTTACTTGAAAGGTATGTCACTAAGTATCTCTCATGGAGTTCAAAACTTAAGGTGCAGCTCATTAGGCTTGTGATTCTTCAAATCCCCTTTCAACACTAACATGTTACATCTTTCTTAGGGGAAACTATTAGCGATCATGAGGAGTTGATGTCCAAGAAGCTCAGCCTCATGCTCTTAACAGAGGCATGTTGCTTCTCCATGACTGTGGCAGACATGGAGTTTGTGAAGGTACGCATCATCCCTCCCCTCTCTTTGCCCTCACCTGCTCGCTCCTATGTCCTCTGACCCCCATCTCGTCTCTACTCTTTAGGTAGAGGAAGAAAGCATTCTCCTTGACGACCACTTCTTCCTTTAGCCAAATCCTAGATCTTGAATAGGAGGGAGACAGCCACCAGCACCACCGCCCCGCAGAAGGAATTCTCCTAGGCCGCAGTGCACAATCTCGCGTCACGTACCTCTATGAGCCCTTCTCCCCTCCCCAATATAGTTCCAGGAATGATGGTTGTACTAGTTATCTGTAATACTAGCTAGACATGAACCATCTCTTGCATGGAACTGAATCTGATACATTTGTATAGTAAATGAGTATGTTAGCATTTCACCTGCTTGTAATCAAATTTTATTACTACTAATGTACCTCAAGTTTATTTGTCGATGAGATGTCTGACTCTTGGTAGTTCTGGAATCCCTATTAGTTGAAATATGAACATTACAAAGTTTCATATCTATGATCAATTTGTTGACAGACCCTCGTCTTGGTAGAATTTCTCTTGCTGGCAGATGCTTATTTCTTTAGGTTTTGTTTGTCATGTTTGTTTAGCTGATGTTCATGATGTCACTGTTGTTTTTTTGTCTCGGGGTCTGGTCATTCCAATCTCCTACTTAAACAACGGCTAAGGTGTGTGTCCCTCAAACTCGCAACATGGACTCGGTGTATATTTGATAAATGATAACATGGTGCCATTAGCCCTCAAGTTAAAAGAGGGCCTATTCTCCTATGTTAGTTGCATCTCATGTGCTCATAGTTAAGCAAGTACTCCCTCCGTTCCAAAATAGATGACTCAACTTTGTAATAAAGTTAGTACAAAGTTGAGTCATCTATTTTGGAACGGAGGGAGTATAAGATTGCAGTATGGATATAATATCTTACCCCAGCTTGCATTTCCATACCTTCCCTGTAATAGGATCCTATGGTAATGTGATGTGGTACTGGTTTCTGGTTTGCATACAAAGTAAACTGGTTTTAGGACACTACCCTTAGTTTCTGATTTGAGGTATGTTTGTTTGCTTGGTGTGTGTCGATCTCAAAATGGCGGACAAAACAAGATAATAAACACTTAGAGGCTCTGTTAACCGTTCCCTGTTGTAGTTTCTGGATTTGTTGTGCATATGCAGCAAATCATCTTGAATAACATGATGTGCCAATGTGGATTTGCTTAATTTGCCTTTTCATGTATTTGTTCAACCTACCATCTGTACGTATATGCTTAGGGTATGCATGATGCCTCTGCTCTGTATTGGATCAATATGTTGATAGTAGTAGGCGTATATCCATGTATGAGCAGTGCATAGTGCAGTTGGACATATTCTAGCTCATATGGAACTTCCTATGATATTATTGGTGCAGTCCTGTTTTGTTTCATTGATTGCTTTTATTTTGCCCCTAACCATTTTGTTCTATAACATGTAGATGTTGGTGTTCGTTCATGTTTCCTCGCAAGCTCCGGGACGAAGAAGTGAAGAAGCGTTGAGTTCTAGCTCATTGGAGCTAGTTATACTTTGATAGATAGTTATATTTTGATATTTAGTTTTGTTCTTGGTGGCAGTAAACATGATGTGAAGTATGTTCGATTATAAACGTGGTGTGAACTATGTTAGATTGTAATGTACCAAATTTGGTTGTTTGATCTGTTTGATGTATTACTTCTGTTTTCAGTCTATTTTGATTTAAATATTTGTATTTATTTACTAGAAAATCAAAATCTGAAGAATATGAGCCTGACTATTGGGACCCACTCAACTAGGGCCCATCTGACTATTGGATCTATCTCTTAAAAAAAGTAAATGTTGAGCCAAAAAGGCCATGGCCCAAAAATAAAAGGCCGAATTGTTGGGCTAGGCCAATGTAGCTAACAAAAACTAACAGAAAAATATATATTAAATGGGCTGAATTAATGGGCTTGGCCCATATAGACACTGAATTTGGTCGGGCTTATTCAAATCAATGACCTATTCATTTGGTCGCAATTTTGCCACGTCAGATCCGACGTAGACAATCAGCTTTTGACCATCTGTTTTGGTCATAAAAAGGTCGCAAAGTAAACATAATGACCATTCAGCGACCAATAGTGATGGTCGCAAGTTGACATATTTCTTGTAGTGTCCGACCATGACACCTCCCCGTGTAGCTTGGCGTGCAGAGTCCTCTCCCATGCACGTGGCTCGAGGTGTGTGTGTGGGGGGGGGGGCATTACTAGGGAAAATCCTAGTAGTAGCATGGGTTATATGCTTATTAGTAGCGTGGGTGGCCGCTCTACTGATATGGCACTACAATTAATGATTATCAGTAGCGCGGCCTGACCAGCGCTACTGCTAACTAGGGATAGCAGCAGCGTTTGTCTGTAAAACGCGCTGTTGATAATAGCTGCAACGCCCTTATGCGAAGAGCGCTACTGCTAAGAGCTCGCTGCTGCTAATGCCATACCCCGCGCTATTGTTATTAGTTTTTGAATTTTTTTCTGCTCCACATTTTGTGCTGCTGAATTTTGTTTTGGGATTTATCCAATTATCTCCAGCCTATCATACACATACAAATGTAATCATAGCATATACATAGCGATACAAGGTGGTCATCATCATAATCATCATCGAACAGAATGTGGTCTCTCATCATCATTTCAAAAATAGCGATACAAGTCTCGAATACTTGCAACTACATTGTCATCCATCTAAACAATGATATACGTGAGAAGAGCTATCACTATGAGAGAGAGCGGAACTATGCAGTACATGAGGCGGCGGTTATGAGTCCTCTCTCGCGCTATCGTGAAGCTCAAGTAACTAGCTTCTGCTTCTTGTCTGCTTTTGAAGCCTTTATGGCTGGCGCCCAAGACCCCATTCACTTATGCCTGACACTCGCGCTATCGTGAAGCTCAAGTAACTAGCTTCTGCTTCTTGTCTGCTTTTGAAGCCTTTATGGCTGGCGCCCGAGACCCCATTCACTTATGCCTGACACTCATGAGACTCGTTGTACACCCACGGAACCTTCCCTTTGTACACGACATAGCACCGCCACCTTGCCATCAAGAAGCTAGGCACCTGTTAGAGATGCATTCATCACGAGAATGCACAATCATATGCAACAAAATATACTAGAGCAACACGAAAAAGAAAGGGTTAGCAACTAGATGAAACATACATTACTTATGCCTGACACTCATGAGACTCGTTGTACACCCACGGAACCTTCTCTTTGTACACGACATAGCACCGCCACCTTGCCATCAAGAAGCTAGGCACCTGTTAGAGATGCATTCATCACGAGAATGCACAATCATATGCAACAAAATATACTAGAGCAACACGAAAAAGAAAGGGTTAGCAACTAGATGAAACATACATTATGCAAACTAATTAACTAGAGGTACGCAGGTCATCGTACCCAAACTAACAAAGTAGCGCTACGCAAGTTCGGCAGGGACTGTGGACATCACAAAGTTTCATCGCTACAAAAAGTATACAAGTTCAACCAACACATATCATCATCATCGACATCGTAAATCATTAGAAGTTCCATCCTTCCATAACATCACGGATGGACCCTAGCTTCCTGAACAGCGTGAAGTCATGATGTTGCATGCCTATGCGAGTTCGGACGTCAGCTTATGATATAGGGCCATGGTGGAACATCCCCTTCTCATCGACGACTTCTTATGATATAGGGCCATGGTGGAACATCCCCTTCTCATCGACGACTTCTTTCATGATGATCGTCGCAATGTCCCTTTGGATGCGAAAGAAGTCATCTCTAAGTTTATAATCCGCTTCTCCATGAGATTCTACCCACTTGTGGATATGATCATCGTTTCTGTTTGTGATGCGAAGCTTTTGGTGATCTGTGCTGAACTCAATCATGAGATGGAGGATGTAGAATCCATCTTTCTTTCTTGGTTTTGGGACATGGATGCAGCAGAAGTTAATTTTATGCGTGAAACCCATCTTCTTGTTCCTTTGTTTCCTGATCTGCACGTGGCCACCCCTAATGCTGAAGCCTTGGAGAGCATCATCTAGAATATTCATTATGCGCGTGTAGTCCTTCTTCTCGTAGTTTCTAGTAGGGTCCAAATACACGACGTGGGAGACTCGCGGGTAAAGAACGATAAGGACAGCGCGCCCGTTGCTGCGGGGGAAAAGACACCTCAAATTATTCTCCATATGAGCGAGAAGGAATGATTGAAATGTATGAAAGGGTTGTTCGGAACTGACTTACTTTGGATGATAAGGCAGGAGGACAATTTCCTGGTCCTTATTCTGTACCAGGAAGTTTTGGAGGTACTCCCTAGAAGTTTCACGCTCAAAGTCGCTGAGACTCAAGAAGGACTTGGATCCGCCACACAGATTTGCAAGATTTCTTCTCTCTTCATGACGGAGCTCATATGTAGCACAAAAAGGCGTATGATTGTAAAATCGAACGCCTTGTCAGAAACATCTCGAAGATATGGTCAAACCGCAGGAAGAACACCTCCGCGGGTCGTGTGTCGACGTAGCACTTCCCCTCATGCACACGAGCCGCGTATGTCGGATATCTTGGATCCTTCGAGGCTAGTAGGCTTTTCTCAGTCGATAGCACATGGTCGTGCAATCTCCTGAGATCCCCTGATAGTGCCTCCAGTGGTTTTGGCGGTAGCATCGGCTCGCCCATGACATGGAACATGGCCGCACCTTTGATGAGTACACACTCTTCATAGTCCACCGTCTGGCTGCTATGTGCTCTGGCTTGTTGCTCCCTCTTGAGCACTGCGTTGGATTTCCCCGAAGAGGAGAGGATGATGCACTAAAGTAGCATAAGTTTTTCCCTCAGTTTTTGAGAACCAAGGTATCAATCCATTAGGAGACCACGCACAAGTCCCTCGTACCTACACAAAACGATAGCAACTCGCAACCAACGCTTAGGGGTTGTCAATCCTTCACAGTCACTTACGAGAGTGAGATCTGATAGAGATAATATTTGTGGTATTTTTGATAGATAGATGCAACGTAAAAAGTAAAGGTAAAGTAAAAACAAAGCAAGTAAATAAAGTGATATAGATTGATCTGATGAGAATAGACCCGGGGGCCATAGGTTTCACTAGTGGCTTCTCTCAAGAGCAGAAGTATTCTACTGTGGGTGAACAAATTACTGTTGAGCAATTGACAGAATTGAGCATAGTTATGAGTATATCTAGGCAATGATCATGTATATAGGCATCATGTCCAAAAAAAGTAGATCAAAACGATTCTGCATCTACTTCTATTACTCCACTCATCGACCGCTATCCAGCATGCATCTAGAGTATTAAGTAAAAACAGAGTAACGCCGTAAGCAAGATGACATGATGTAGAGGGATAAATTCATGCAATATGATAAAAACCCCATCTTGTTATCCTCGATGGCAACAATACAATACGTGCCTTGCAACTCTTTCTGTCACTGAGTAAGGACACTTCAAAATTGAACCCAAAGCTAAGCACTTCTCCCATTGAAAGAACTACCAATCTAGTTGGCCAAAACAAAAAGATAATTCGAAGAGACTTGCAAAGATAACTCAATCATACATAAAAGAATTCAGAGAAGAATCAAATATTTTCCATAGATAATACTGGATCATAAACCCACAATTCATCGGTCTCACCAAACACACCGCAAAATGAAGATTACATCGAATAGATCTCCATGAGAGAGGGGGAGAACATTGTATTGAGATCCAAAAAGAGAGAAGAAGCCATCTAAATACTAGCTATGGACCCGAAGGTCTGAAGTAAACTACTCACACTTCATCGGAGGGGCTATGGTGATGATGTAGAAGCCCTCCATGGTGGATGCCCCCTCCGGCGGAGCTCCAAAACAGGCCCCAAGATGGGATCACGTGGATACAGAAGGTTGCGGTGGTGGAATTAGGTTTTTGGCTCCTATTCTGATCGTTCGGGGATACGTAGGTATATATAGGAGGAAGGAGTACGTCGGTGGAGCTCCAAGGGGCCCACGAGGTAGGGGGGCGCGCCCAGGTGGGCGGGCCCTCCACCCTCCTGACCTCCTCGGGCACTGCTTGGAGTAGGGTCCAAGTCTCCTGGGTCACGTTCGGTTGGAAAATTACGATCCTGAAGGATTCATTCCGTTTGGAGTCCGTTTGATATTCTGTTTCTTCGAAATACTGAAAAAGGGAAAAAACAACAATTCTGGGCTGGGCCTCCGGTTAATAGGTTAGTCCGAAAAGTAATATAAAAGTGGAAAATAAAGCCCAATATAGTCCAAAATAGTAGATAAAGTAGCATGGAGCAATCAAAAATTATAGATACGTTGGAGACGTATCAAGCATCCCCAAGCTTAATTCATGCTCGTCCTCGACTAGGTAAATGATAAAAAAGAATTTTTGATGCGGAGTGATACTTTGGCATAATTTCAATGTAAATCTTCTTAATTGCGATATGAATATTCAGATCCGAAAGATTCAAGACAAAAGTTCATATTGACACAAAAATAATAATACTTCAAGCATACTAATCAAAGCAATCATGTCTTCTCAAAATAACATGGCAAAAGAAAGTTCATCCCTACAAAATCATATAGTTAGGCTATGCTTCATTTTCATCACACAAAGATGTTCCCAACTTCTATACCCCCGATGACAAGCCAAGCAATTGTTTCATACTTAAATAATCTCAAACTTTTTCAACTTTCACGCAATACATGAGCGTGAGCCATGGATATAGCACTATGGGTGGAATAGAATATGATGATGGGGATTGTGTGGAGAAGACAAAAAAGGAGAAAGTCTCACATCAACTAGGCGTATCAACGGGCTATGGAGATGCCCATCAATAGATATCGATGTGAGTGAGTAGGGATTGCCATGCAACGGATGCACTAGAGCTATGAATGCTCAACAAAAGAAAACTAGTGGGTGTGCATCCAACTTGCTTGCTCACGAAGACCTAGGGCATTTGAGGAAGCCCATCGTAGGAATATACAAGCCAAGTTCTATAATGAAAAACTCCCACTAGTATAAAAAAGATAACTTATGAGACTCACTACATGAGAAGCAAGGTGCTACTTTGAAGCACAAGTGTGGAAAAAGAGATAGTAGCATTGCCCTTTTCTTTCTTTTTTTTTCTTTTCGGCCTTTCTTTTTTTTTTCTTTTTGGCCTTTCTACTTTCTTTTATTTGGGTAATGATCTAATAATGATGATCATCACACTTCTATTGATTACAACACAAGGATTACAACTCAAAACTTAGAACAAGATATGACTCTATATGAATGCCTCCGGCGGTGTACCGGGATGGTGCAATGAATCAAGATTGACATGTATGGAAAATAATGCAAGGTGGCTTTGCCACAAATATGATGTCAACTACAAGATCATGCAATGGCAATATGACAAAAGTAATGTATGTCATGATGATGATGGTGGAAGTTGCATGACAATATATCTCGGAATGGCTATGGAAATGCCATGATAGGTAGGTATGGTGGCTGTTTTGAGGAAGATATAAGGAGGTTTATGTGTGATAGAGCGTATCGTATCACGGGGTTTGGATGCACTGGCGAAGTTTGCGCCAACTCTCAAGGTGAGAAAGGGCAATGCACGGTACCGAAGAGGCTAGCAAAGGTGAAAATGTGGGAGTGCGTATAACCCATGGACTCAACATTAGTCAAAAGAACTCATATACTTATTGCAAAAATTTAGAAGTCATAAAAAATTTAAGTACTACGCGCATGCTCCTAGGGGGATAGATTGGTAGGAAAAGACCATCGCTCGTCCCCGACCGCCACTCATAAGGATGCACAAGCCAGGTACACTTCATGTTTCAAATTTGTTACACAACTTTAACCATACGTGCATGCTACGGGACTTGAAAACTTCAACACAAGTATTTGTCAAATTCATAATCACCCAACTAGTACGACTTTAATATTGTCACCTCCATATCTCAAAACAATTATCAAGCATCAAACTTATCTTAGTATTCAATTCACTCAAAAGAAAGTTTCACATATCTTGAACACCAAGTATATTAACATTAAGCAAATTACCATGCTATTAAATACTCTCAAAATAATCTAAGTGAAGCATGAGAGATCAAATAGTTTCTTTAAAACAAATCCACCACCGTTCTCTAAAAGATCTAAGTGAAGTACTAGAGCAAAAATTATCACGCTCAAAAGATATAAGTGAAGCACTATGAGCAAAACTATCAAGCTCAAAAGATATAAGTGAAGCACATAGGGTATTCTAACAAATTCCAATTCATGTATGGCTCTCTCAAAATATGTGTACAGCAAGGATGATTGTGGTAGACTAACAAGCAAAGACACAAATAATACAAGACGCTCCAAGCAAAACACATATCATGTTGGTGAATAAAAATATAGCTCCAAGTAAATTACCGATGGAAGTGGACGAAAGAGGGGATGCCTTCCAGGGCATCCCCAAGCTTTGAATTTTTTGTGTCCTTGGATTATCTTGGGGGTGCCATGGGCATCCCCAAGCTTAGGCTCTTTCCACTCCTTGTTCCATAATCCATCAAAAGAATTCACCCAAAACTTGAAAACTTCACAACACAAAACTCAACAGAAATCTCGTGAGCTCCGTTAGAGAAAGAAAACAAAAGACTACTTCAAGGTACTGTAATGAACTCATTATTTATTTATATTAGTGTTAAACCTACTGTATTCCAACTTATCTATGGTTTATAAACTAATTTACTAGCCATAGATTCATCAAAATAAGCAAACAACACACGAAAAACAGAATCTGTCAAAAACAGAACAGTCTGTAGAAATCTGTAACTAACGCAAACTGCTGGAACTCTAAAAATTCTACCAAAATAGGAAGTCCTGGAAAATTTGTTTATTGATAAGCAGAAAAAAGAATCAATGCAAAAGCACGTTCCTGTGATTTATCATAACGAAATTCGTGCGCGCAAAGTTTCTGTTTTTCAGCAGAATCAAATCAACTATCATCGTAGGTTATCCTATAGGTCCTACTTGGCACAAACACTAATTAAAACATAAAACCACATACAAACAGAAGGTAGATGGATTATTTATTCCTAAACATAAGAAAAAACAAAAAACACAAAATAAAATTGGGTTGCCTCCCAACAAGCGCTATCGTTTAACGCCCCTAGCTAGGCATAAAAGCAAGGATAGATCTAGGTATTGCCATCTTTGATTTTCATTTTTTCAGCGGAGTCATGCTCGAATCCGGGAGGTTCTTTCCGCTTCCCTTCATACTCGGAAATTTTTAGATCTAAAAAATCCAACCGCTTATTGCAAAGAGTAATCAACATATTCATGCGGTGGAGATTTCCGCTAACACTTTTAAGAGGCTCGAGAGACTTTTGTAAAATTTGCGTAACTTCGCAAATCTTTCCAAACACTTGGGTTTCTTCATGGGTAGGATGTGATCCTCCCTTTTGAGGTAGTGTTCCCACTATTCCTTCTATAATTTCATGCGCAATACTGGGATCAATCTCAATGAAATTTCCCTTGGCAATGCAATCCAAGAGTTGTCTATGCGTCATATTCAACCCAACATAAAAATTACGAAGTAGAATTCTAAAGTTCACCTCTAGGGTGCACTTGCGATAAGATTCCATCATCCTATACCAAGCATCTTTTAAGTTTTCTCCTTGACTTTGCTTGAAGTGAAGAACTTCAAACTCGGGGGACATAGGAGCAGATAAGGAACTAGACATGACGACAAACAAGCAAACGAGCTAGCACATGAGTAAACAGAAAGGCAAAGGGAAAAAGGCAAATGGGAAAGAGAGGAGGAGATTGGGAAAGAGAGGGCAAATAAAATGGCAAGGGTGAAGTGGGAGAGAGGAAAACGAGAGGCAAATGGCAAATAATGTAGTGTGAGAGATAGGGATTGCGATGAGTACTTGGTATGGTTGACTTGCTTGCGTGAGCCTCCCCGATAACGGCGCCAGAAATTCTTCTTGCTACCTCTTGAGCACTGCGTTGGATTTCCCCGTAGAGGAGAGAATGATGCAGTAAAGTAGCGTAAGTATTTCCCTCAGTTTTTGAGAACCAAGGTATCAATCCAGTCGGAGACCACGCACAAGTCCCTCGTACCTACACAAAACGATAGCAACTCGCAACCAACACTTAGGGGTTGTCAATCCCTTCACGGTCACTTACGAGAGTGAGATCTGATAGAGATAATATTTTTGTTATTTTTGATAGATAGATGCAAAGTAAAAAAGTAAAGGTAAAGTAAAAAACAAAGCAAGTAAATAAAGTGATATAGATTGATATGATGAGAATAGACCCGGGGGCCATAGGTTTCACTAGTGGCTTCTCTCAAGAGCATAAGTATTCTACGGTGGGTGAACAAATTACTGTTGAGCAATTGACAGAATTGAGCATAGTTATGAGTATATCTAGGCAATGATCATGTATATAGGCATCACGTCCAAAACAAGTAGATCAAAACGATTCTGCATCTACTTCTATTACTCCACTCATCGACCGCTATCCAGCATGCATCTA
This sequence comes from Triticum timopheevii, assembly GCA_963921465.1. Classification (NCBI taxonomy): domain Eukaryota; kingdom Viridiplantae; phylum Streptophyta; class Magnoliopsida; order Poales; family Poaceae; genus Triticum; species Triticum timopheevii. The sequence goes on along the minus strand of OY997266.1, from coordinate 42,693,277 downwards.
GAGTATTAAGTAAAAACAGAGTAACGCCGTAAGCAAGATGACATGATGTAGAGGGATAAATTCATGCAATATGATAAAAAAACCATCTTGTTATCCTCGATGGCAACAATACAATACGTGCCTTGCAACTCTTTCTGTCACTGAGTAAGGACACCGCAAGATTGAACCCAAAGCTAAGCACTTCTCCCATTGCAAGAACTACCAATCTAGTTGGCCAAACCAAAAAGATATTTCGAAGAGACTTGCAAAGATAACTCAATCATACATAAAAGAATTCAGAGAAGAATCAAATATTTTCCATAGATAATACTGGATCATAAACCCACAATTCATCGGTCTCAACAAACACACTGCAAAAAGAAGATTACATCGAATAAATCTCCACGAGAGAGGGGGAGAACATTGTATTGAGGTCCAAAAAGAGAGAAGAAGCCATCTAGCTACTAGCTATGGACCCGAAGGTCTAAAGTAAACTACTCACACTTCATCGGAGGGGCTATGGTGATGATGTAGAAGCCCTCCATGGTGGATGCCCCCTCCGGCGGAGCTCCAGAACAGGCCCCAAGATGGGATCTCGTGGATACAGAAGGTTGCGGCGGTGGAATTAGGTTTTTGGCTCTTCTTCTGATCGTTCGGGGATACGTAGGTATATATAGGAGGAAGGAGTACATTGGTGGAGCTCCGAGGGGCCCACGAGGTAGGGGGGCGTGCCCAGGGGGCGCCCTCCACCCTCGTGACCTCCTCGGGCACTGCTTTGAGTAGGGTCCAAGTCTCCTGGGTCACGTTCGGTTGGAAAATCACGATCCCGAAGGTTTCATTCCGTTTGGACTCCGTTTGATATTCTTTTTTTTCGAAATACTGAAAAAGGCAAAAAAACAGCAATTCTGGGCTTGGCCTCCGGTTAATAGGTTAGTCCCAAAAGTAATATAAAAGTGGAAAATAAAGCCCAATATAGTCCAAAACAGTAGATAAAGTAGCATGGAGCAATCAAACATTATAGATATGTTGGAGACGTATCACTTGTTTGCAGGCAGTTGAGCCTATCTTCCCCGATCTCTTCCTCTCCTTTTCTTGGGCACACCTTCTAGACCCTTCCTTAACCCCTGCCCAAGTGTTGTCGGGCTAAGGACTGTACGACTCCCGGCTAGTTGATCTTGTGTTGAGGAAGCATCTTCAGGCATGTCCTGTGAGGATTTCATGAAGAGAGACTTCTTGCAATCCCTGCTAGGATGTTCCTGCTTGGGCAGATCATCTATATCCTCGTCAGTATGCTGATAGCCCGATTCTTCATATGACTGACTCATCATATCTAAGTCACTGTCATAGGCGCCTGTATTGAGGAAACCCATTGGGTCCTCCGTCTCCTCCATCTCATCATCCATTCTTTGTTTTACGGGGCCCATTACATCAGCCACTATTGGACCCCTTCATCACGTCGTCCGCCGCTCTCACCCGGCACTACAGGAGCTGGTAATTGTGTAGGCGGGGTGGTGGTCTCTATACATGCTTGTTGATGTGTGGTTATTGTTGTGCTCTCGGCCGGCTCCAGACATAGAATATTCTTCGGCCATAGCAGCACCCAACCCTTGCAGCTTCCAATCCATAGCGGGGTCTCATCGTCCTCTCCCCCAAGCCGTAATGGAGGAGGCAAATCCTCGTGCCCTGATTTCGCACTGGACAAGTTAACCCTGAAGTGCCCAGCGGGCATCGGCTGGTTGTGGAACGTGAGTTGCAAGGGCTTCGTTATCACCCCCTTTCCCATGTTCACCTTCTGGCCTTTGATCAAGTAGAGTATGGTGCACGGGGTTTCATCGCGTGCAAACTCATGTCTGCGGTGTAAAACATCCGAAAGGCAATGAAAAATATTCTAGATATATATGTTGGTGCGACACGTAGTTACCGTGAGGGCGTCGAGCTCAGCCAAAGATGAAGGCCCGCCTAGCGTGCCAGAGACTGAGGACGGGCTGCTATGAGCGGGTGCGGGTGCGGGTGCGAGAGTAGGCCCGGTTGCGTGACCAGCTGATGGTGCGGTGGTGGTGTTCACCGAGTTGCCCCCGACGAACCTGGTCATGGGGAAATCATGTACCGTCTTGTCTGGATTTTCCTTCGTCCAGTTGATGATAGTCAGGACCAATTTAGTACCAAAATCATTTCTGTAGGCATTTACAGCTGCATCTACTGCCTGCTTTAGCAAATCATGTTTCTCCTCGGCTGCTTTTTGCGCGTCCTCAGTTGTTTTTTCTCGACCGCAAGCTTCACCTTCTCGTTGATGTCCGCATGACTAAACTTCTTTTTCTGCTTCTTGTCCTCCGGGCCCTCATTTTAAAACACCTTCCACGTGGTGCCGTCTTCGGCGCTGCGCACATGTCAATATTGCGGCCGCTGGTCCAAAGGAAGTCCCTTAAGTTCGTTCAAGGCCCGGTTGAGAGGGGTGTCCCACTTGGGCCTCATCGGTGAAGTAGGCTTTCAGCTTCAAGCTGGTGTTGCTTCTCCTGTAGAAGGAATGTGAACCATTTACGAATGTGTAGTCGACTTGATAAGGAGCTAAATGTAAGGTGGTAAAAGAATAATTACCAGTAATCTAATCAATCTCCTTCTGATCTTGTCCGTGTAAAAACCCTTCTTTTTCTTGTCCCACTTGTAGCGGGCCCTGATGAAGTCACGCTCAAGGGGTTGGTGAACTTTGCGAAGGGGTCTAGGAGACCCACTGAGGGAGTCCTGGATTAGGGGGTCCTCAGACAGCCGAACTATGTACTTATGCCGGACTGTTGGACTATGAAGATACAAGATTGAAGACTCCATCCCGTGTCCGGGTGGGACTCTCCTTTGCGTGGAAGGCAAGCTTGGCAATTCGGATATGTAGATTTCCTTCTCTGTAACCGACTCTGTGTAACCCTAGCCCCCTCCGGTGTCTATATAAACCGGAGGGCTTAGTCCCTAGGACAACAACAATCATAATCATAGGCTAGCTTCTAGGGTTTAGCCTCTACGATCTCGTGGTAGATCAACTCTTGTAATACTCATATCATCAAGATCAATCAAGCAGGAAGTAGGGTATTACCTCCATAGAGAGGGCCCGAACCTGGGTAAACATTGTGTCCCCTGCCTCCTATTACCATTACCCTAAGACGCACAGTTCGGGACCCCCTACCCGAGATCCGCCGGTTTTGACACCGACATTGGTGCTTTCATTGAGATTTCCACACTGTCGTCACCACACTGTCGTCACCGCCGGTTTAGGCTTGATGGCCCCTCCAATCATCCACAACGTTGCGATCCAGGGTGAGGTTTTCCTCCCCGAACAGATCTTCGTATTCCGCGGCTTCGCACTGCGGGCCAACTCGCTTGGCCATCTTGAGCAGATCGATAGCTACGCCCCTGGCCATCAGGTCAGGTTTGGAAGCCTAAACTACACCGCCGACATCTGCGGAGACTTGATCTTCGACGGATTCGAGCTCACGACATGTGCGCCATACAGTCACGATGAGCATGACTTAGATTTGCCATCGGATGGCGTTCAGGAAATCACACCTGCAGCTGCCCCGGCTCTAAATCTGGAGCAGATCGTTCCATTCGAGGACGGGTAGATGGACCCCGCCACGGAGACCGCAAACTCAGCGGCAATAGAGCCGAATACAGACTTCTCCTCTAATGAGGTATGCGTCATCGGACCCTCGGACTCGTCTCCGGCCATAGGCTCCGACCCGCGTACATCCGTGCCCATCGAACCTGATTGGGCACCGATCATGGAGTTTACCTCCGCGGATATCTTTCAGCACTCGCCCTTGGGCGACGTGCTTAACTCATTGAAATCTCTCTCCCTCTCAGGAGACTTTCGGCCGAACTATGTCCGGCTTGAGTGGGAAGCGGACGACGAGGAAATTCATTACCCACCCACCACCCACTTAATAGCCACTATCGACAACGCAATCGACATGCTTGATTTCGACTCCGAAGACATCGACGGTATGAATGATGATACCAGAGAAGAACAGGAACCACCGCCCACAGGGCGCTGGACAGCCACCTCATCATATGATATATACATGGTGGACACACCCAAAGAAAACAACGGCGAGGAACGGAAGGATGCGATGGAGGATAATCCTCTTGAGAAGCAACCAAAGCGCCAATGTCAGCGGCGCCGCTCTAAATCCCGCCACAGTAAAAGCAGTGATAACGACACAAGAAAGATTAATATCCCGGACGACTCCAAAGGTAACGACCACCCCATGGACCCAGCGATGGAGCAGGATGAGCCAGGGGACGACGAACATAGTCCGGGGCCGCTGTCTGATCACAGCGATGCTGAAGATAAAACTTACAAACCTGTCTCCGGAGAGGAGAACAGTCCAGACGACGATGCACTCATCATCCCGGAAAAACACTTGGAACAAGAGAACCTCCACAAAAGGCTTATCGCCACCGCGAGGAGCTTAAAGAAGCAGAAGCAAAGGCTTAAGTCCGTGCAGGATACGCTCAACCACAGATGGAACAAAGTTCTCGACATTGACGAAAAATATGGTGGCGATCGCCACACAAAGAGCTACCCAAAGCGCAAGCTACTGCCCGAATTCGATGACGAGGCTATAAAGCCCATCCCGCCGAAAAATAATACGGCCGATCTTCCGGACCGACCACCCCATGGCCGAGACAGGGCCGCTAATAACACCGCACATGAGTCAGCACATGATTTACGTGAGCACCTGGACAAAAGAGCCGGTATGGCCCGGTCCATCTATGGATCTAGGAAGCATATGCTCCAGCGCAGGATCACGGCCACCAAAACGACTATACTGATCGAATACCAGCTCGGAATCAACACCGAACACTACAACCGTCGGAAGCATGCCACGACACATCCGAATAAAGGGGTGCCGCACACCCACTATGCTTCACCGATGAGGTACTGGATCACGAATTTCCAGAGGGATTTAAACCCGTAAACATAGAGGCATACGACGGAATGACAGACCCTGCACTCTGGATTGAGGACTTTATTCTTCACATCCATATGGCTTGCAGAGACGATCTCCACGCCATCAAATACCTGCCCCTCAAGTTGAAAGGACCAGCTCGGCACTGGTTGAAAAGCATCCCGGAAAACTCAATTGGAAGTTGGGAGGAACTTGAGGACGCTTTCAGGGAAAATTTTCAAGGGACCTATGTCTGACCTCCGAACATAGACGATTTAAGTCACATAATCCAACAACCTGAAGAGTCAGCCCATAAGCTTTGGAACAGATTTCTCACCAAAAAGAACCAAATCGTTGATTGCCCGGATGCTAAAGCCTTAGCGGCTTTCAAACACAGTGTCTGGGACGAATGGCTCGCCAGACACCTCGGCTAGGAAAAACCAAGGACAATGGCAGCCCTAACAAGCCTTATGACCCGCTTTTGCACGGGCGAGGACAGTTGGTTGGCCCGCAGCGGCACCAACGACCCAGGCACATCCGAAATCAGGGACGGCAATGGGTAGCCGTGACGCAATAAAAACAAGCGTCGGAATAATGAAGACAGCCAAGACAACACGGTGGTAAACGTCGGATTCAGGGGCTCTTGGCCCGGTCAACGGAAAAATCGATTTAAAGGAAGCAGAGATGGACCGTCCAGCCTAAACAAAATTCTAGACAGATCATGTCAGATTCATGGCACCCCCGAGAAACCTGCGAATCACACCAACAGAGAATGGTGGGTCTTTAAGCAGGCCGGCAAGCTAAACGCCGAACACAAGGGGTCGGAGCCGCCAAGTGAAGACGAGGACGAACCTAGCCAGCCGAACACTGGGGACAGAAAAAATTTCCACCGGAGGTCAAGACAGTGAACATGATCTACGTCACCCACATACCAAAGAGGAAGCGCAAACACGCACTCCGAGATGTATATGCTGTAGAGCCCGTCACCCCCAAATTCAACCCATGGTCGGCCTGCCCGATCACTTTCGATCACAGGGATCATCCGACTAGTATCCGGTATGGAGGTTCGGCTGCCTTGGTACTCGACCCAATAATTGACGGATACCATCTCACCCGAGTCCTCATGGAGCAGCAGTAGTCTTAATCTGATATATCAGGACACTATCCGCAAGATGGGGATAGACCCGTCAAGAATTAGCCAAAGCAGTACTACCTTTAAATGAGTAATACCAGGCGTAGAGGCCCGCTGTACAGGCTCTCTAACATTAGAGGTTGTATTCGGTTCTCCCGACAACTTTCGAAGCGAAGAACTAATCTTCGACATCGCTCCATTCCGAAGCGGCTATCACGCACTACTCGGAAGAACGGCCTTCGCTCGTTTCAATGCAGTACCGCATTAAGCTTATCTTAAACTTAAGATGCCCGGTCCACGTGGCATCATCACAATCAGCGGAAATACAGAGCGTTCCCTGCGTGCAGAAGAATATGTGGCGGCTCTAGTAGCCGAACCACTGCCAGGCCTCTCCAACCCAAGTAACTAATCGGTCGTCGAAGACCACGGACACGGCTAGACGTGTTCGGCGCACCACTATTTGTAGCAGCCCAGATAAACCTAAGCTTGACTAACGGTGCCAGGGGCTGCCAAAGAAAAGAATCTATAGTTCGGCTAGATCCTATTTACACTCAAGAAATTGAATTCTTATGGTTCATTAAGAGTAACCAACTTTTCGCACGGTCACACCAGACTCTTTTACCTGGGCCTTTTCTTTTTCTTTCTTTTCAGATGACCATGGTGCTACACCCTTCCAGGATATGACACAACGGAGACAAAGGCGCAGACGTGCAGCAGGGGCCCGTTCAAAGGTTTCTTTTTAGGTTAAGACCCTGTGTAAACTTTTTTTTTCATCTCTTGTTGGTTCAAACCCTCTTGGTCGGTGTTATTGGCAAGTTTATTATTCGTCGATCAAGAATAGACGTTTCAAGGGCAGCAACTAATGTGTTTTTGGGATTTATGCCCTTACCACAGTTGCTCTTTCGTCACGCCGAATTTATGCACGTATCTAGAAATTCCGAGATCATTATCGAGGGCAATACTCAGCCCAGTATATGTTTTAGAAGTCCGAATACCTTCGGGAGTGTTCGGCGTCGCGAGTTTGGCCTCATATGCATCAGCTCCGAATCATGTCTTTGGTCAATAGTTGGGTTTGCCCAGCTCCCGTGTTTTGCTACCTTACGTTCCGCTCTATCGGCTAAGGTGGCACCGGGAGAACTACTGCGATTGTGCCCTGGTTCATCTGGATGAGCACCTCATTAGAGAAAGCCGAAAACTGACTGTCATGATAAAGCGAGAGACTGGTCAACCACTCGATGACCCAGCGGAATCTTCGCGATTCCTCCGTATTAACAAAGGACCGGTTTTCCGGTCATGTATGTACACGCACCATATTCGGATGAGCGCGGACACACTAGGGGCTATATAGTAGCCCCACCGTCAAACTCCTATGGCTAGGTGAAAGTGTTAAAGCTATATAGTCTGATTGCCTTGTTCGCCGCGCTATCACCTCCCTAACGGACCAAGACGTTGGATCAAGTGTGATTACACGCTTTTGCCGAACACCCCCGCATTATATGCGTGGGGGCTGAAGCCGACAACTGCAAACTTTCAGGTTATATACATACATACATAAACGGCTGCACAGGAGGCACTACAATACTTTACGGGCAAAAGTATAAATAAAGCTGAGGGAGTCCTGGACTAGGGGGTGTCCGGACAGCCGGACTATCATCGTCCGCCGGACTCCAAGACTACGAAGATACAAGATTGAAGACTTCGTCCCGAGTCCGAATGGGACTTTCCTTGGCGTGGAAGGCAAGCTTTGCGATACGGATATGTAGATCTCCTACCATTGTAACCGACTCTGTGTAACCCTAGCCTCCTCCGGTGTCTATATAAACCGGAGGGCTTTAGTCCGTAGGACACAACAGACATTACAACAATCATACCATAGGCTAGCTTCTAGGGTTTAGCCTCCTTGATCTCGTGGTAGATCCACTCTTGTACTACCCATATCATCAATATTAATCAAGCAGGACGTAGGGTTTTACCTCCATCGAGAGGGCCCGAACCTGGGTAAAAACATCGTGTCCTTCGTTCCTGTTACCATCCGCCTAGACGCACAGTTCGGGACCCCCTACCCGAGATCCGCCAGTTTTGACACCGACATTGGTGCTTTCATTGAGAGTTCCTCTGTGCTGTCACCGACAGGCCCGATTGCATCTTCAACCAACAATGCTGTCCAGGGTGAGACTTTTCTCCCCGGACAGATCTTCGTATTCGGCGGCTTCGCACTGCGGGCTAATTCACTTGGCCATCTGGAGCAGATCGAAAGCTACGCCCCTGGCCGTCAGGTTAGATTCGGAAGCCTAAACTTCACGGCCGATGTCCGCGGAGACTTGATCTTCGACGTACTCGAGCCACAGCCAAGCGCGCCGCACTGTGACGACGGGCATGATCTAGCTCTGCCACCGAACAGTGCCTTGGTAGCTGCACACGAATCCGCTTCGGCCTTTAGTCCAGAGCCGATCGCCCAGATCGAGGGCCGGTGGATAGACACCGCCCCGGGGGCTTCAACATCCACGGCGATGGAGCCGAACACTAATCTTGTCCCCTGCGAAACTCGTGATTCTGAGGCGCCGGACTCCTTGCCGGACTCCGAACCTCCCGCGCCCCTACCAATCGATTCGGATTGGGCGCCAGTTATGGAATTCACCGCCGCAGACATCTTCCAATACTCGCCTTTTGGCGATATACTGAATTCACTAAAGCATCTCTCGTTATCAGGAGAGTCCTGGCCGGACTATGGCCAGGATGGTTGGGGTACGGACGACGAAGAAATTCAGAGCCCACCCACCACCCACTTTGTAGCCACTGTCGACGATCTAACCGACATGCTAGACTACGACTCCGACGACATCGACGCTATGGACGACGATGTCGGAGACGAACAGGAACCAGCGCCTACAGGGCACTGGAAGACCACCTCGTCATATGACATATACATGGTGGATACCCCAATGGAGAGCGATGACGAGGACCAACGGGCCGTGGCAGAAGATAACCCCGCTGATAAACAACCAAAACGGCGACGCAGACGCCGCCCTAAGTCCCGCCTCGACGACAACAACGCTCCCAAGGAGCCCGCAATACGGCAGGGCTCACAAGTGGACGACGAACATGCAGATAAGCAACCGTCCGAACATGACGAGTCAGATAATCAGTCCAGGCCCGGTGAAAACAACAGTCCGGACGACCTCATGCCGGACACGCCGCCGGAGAGCAAAAACCTTCGGAAAAGACTCGTCAACACTGCAAGAAGCCTGAAGAAGGAAAAGAGGAAGCTCAAAACAGCGGAAGACACACTCAAAATGAGATGGAGCAAAGTGCTCAAAACCGCAGATAAATATGGCAATGGTCACCAATCAAAGAGCTACCCGAAGCGCAAGCTGCTACCAGAATTCGACGAGGAGGCCATAGAGCCTCCACCGTCAAAAAATAAAGAGGCCGCCTGGTTGGATAGATGGCCAGATGATAGGCCAAATTCTGAAAGCGGCGCCACACATAAACCAACTAATGAACCTGGAAAGACAGATGGCCCAGCCAGGTCCATCTACGGGCCAAAGAAGAGGGCCCCAGGAAGCAAGGCAACACGTCAAGTGTCCGAAGATAGTGGCACACCCAAATACAGGGGCGCCGCACATCCACAATGTTTCACCAATGAGGTGCTGGAACATGCATTCCCAGCAGGATTTAAACCCATAAACATAGAGGCCTATGATGGAACAACAGACCCTGGAGTCTAGATAGAAGATTATATACTACATATACACATGGCCAGAGGAGATGATCTCCACGCCATAAAATATCTACCCCTCAACCTCAAAGGGCCAGCCCATCATTGGCTTAAAAGCCTCCCAGAAAACACCGTGGTAAGTTGGGAAGAGCTCGAGGATGCGTTTAGAGCAAATTTTCAAGGGACTTATGTCCGCCCTCCGAACGCAGATGATCTCAGTCATATAACTCAACAGCCCGGAGAGTCAGCACGGAAATTCTGGAACAGGTTTCTTACCAAAAAGAACCAAATAGTCGACTGTCCGGACGCCGAAGCCTTAGCATCTTTCAAGCACAATGTCCGAGACGAATGGCTTGCCAGGCACCTCGGTCAAGAGAAACCGAGGACAATGTCCGCACTAACAAGCCTCATGACCCGCTTCTGCGCGGGAGAGGACAGCTGGCTAGCAAGATGCAGCACCAGCGACCTAAGTACATCCAAGATAAGGGATGGAAACGGAAAATCACGGCGCAGAAAAGAACAGCGCCGAAATAAAGAGAAAAGCCAAAAGAGCACGGCAGTCAACGCCGGATTCAAACGCTCGCGGCCAAACAACAAAACAACGCCTCTTAAGGATGACAACGACGATCTGTCCAGCTTAAATAAGATTCTGGGTCGGATATGTCAAATCCACAGTACCCCCGGAAAGCCTGCAAACCATACCCATCGGGATTGTTGGGTTTTAAAATAGTCCGGCCGACTAAACGCCGAACACAAGGGGCTCGACGCGTCAAGCGAAGACGATAAACCCCACCAGAGGAGCACCGGAAAACAAAAGACTTTCCCACTAGGGGTCAAAGCAGTAAACTCACTTCATGTGATAATACGGAAAAATAGTGCGGCACTTTCTAAAAAGAGCTTCGCGCGGTCCAACCCAGCAAACCATAGAGATTGGATATCAAAACCAATCACTTTCGACCACCTGGACTATTCCAGAAGCGTTCGAAACGCGGGACGGACTCCCCTGATATTGAATCCCATAATAGACGGATTATAATTTACTAACGTCCTAATGGACGGAGGCAGCGACTTAAACCTGCTGTATTCAAACACAATCCGTAGGATGGGGATAGACCCTACCAAAATCCGACACAGCCGCACTTCCTTCAAAGGAGTGACGCCAGGCCCTTACGCCAAGTGCACAGGCTCCATATTACTAGAAGTCGTGTTTGGATCGCCGAACAATTTTCGACGCGAAAAACTAATTTTTCATATCGTCCCATTTAAAAGTGAATATCAAGCACTCTTGGGATGAAAGACTTTCATCCGTTTTAACGCCATACCGCATTACACGTCTCTTACACTCAAGATGACCGGTCCTCGAGGCATCATTTTAGTGCGAGGGTCACTCAAAGACCCCGGACTCGGATAGACGAGTCCGGCTTCAGCAGGCTAGGGGCTCCCTAGCCGCACACCTCTTCACTGGGGGCTGCGCGCACAAAAAACCGCGGGTTCATACAAACCCCGCTTTACTTGTTTATACTTCTCATTTTACACATATATTTTCCGCACAAATTGTTTTCAAACTGAGCGTTCCTCTCTTTTTTACAGATGAACAACGTGCATACCCGTCCAGGATAACGGCGCAACGGAGACACAGGCGCAGACGTGCAGTAGGGACCCGTTGTGAGGATTCTTTTCAGATTAAGACCCTGTGTAGACCTTTTTTACTGTCTCTTGTTGTTATTATCCCTTGGTTTCTTCCTATAGCCAAAGCGGAGCCTGACGTTTTGGCATCGGCCGCGTCAGAAGACCATGCCTGTACCTGGACACCAGGGGCTTAGGGCATTGTTCTGCCCATTATTATAAAGACCGAACACTTCAGGGAGTGTTCGGCGTCTCGAGTTAGGCATTATATGCATCAGCTCCGAATCATGTCTTTGGTCAAATGTTGGATTTGCCCGGCTCCTGTGTTTTGCTGCCTTACGTTCCGTATCATCGGCTAACGTAGCACCAGGAGAACTACTGCGATTGTGCCCCAGTTTGGCTGGGCGAGCACCTCAGTAGAGAAAGCCGAAAACTGACTGTCATGATATAGCGAGAGACTGGTCAACCACTCGATCCACCACAGGAATGTTTAGAATTCCCCACTTTGACGAAGGACCGTTTCCCGGTCAGGCACACACGCGCCCCGAACTCAGAGAAGTGCGGTGCCCCAAGGGGCTATATCGTAGCCCCACCCTCGAACTCCACTGGCTAAGTGAAAGTGATAAAGCATTATAGTCCGGATTGCCTCGTTTGCTACGCTACCACCTCCTTAACAGGACCGAGACGTCTGATTAAGTGTGAAAACGCGCTATTTTTGCGAACACCCCCACACCTTGTGCGTGGGGGCTGAAGCCGAAGACTGCAATCTTTCAGGTTATACAAGTTTATACGTAAACGGCCGCATAGGAGCAGTTTTACTACTTGGGACGCACAAGTATAAAAAGCAGTTATAGCATAATCATCGTTTTACAAGCTAAAACATTCATTTGAACGTGACATTTTTTGAGCACTGCGACTCTATTACACGAGCACCATGCATAACTTCCCCGAAATAGTGCTCGACGGGGAGCCGGCTTTCATCCGAACCCTGGGCGGCAACAGCGGTGGCATCCATCTCCGGACAGTGCGCCTTCACATGGGCAAGAGCCATCCGCGCGCCCTCGATGCAGGCCGACCGCTTCATCTCCTTTATATGCGGCACCGCTCCAAGGAATTGCTGCAGTAAGCCGAAGTAGCTCGTCGCCTTGGGCCTCTCTGGCCAGACATGGGCCACGATGTCAGTCATGGCAAGTCCGGACAATCTATTTAGCTCGGCCCATTCGGCCAACCGGTCTGTCAACGAAAGTGAGCGATCTGGACTATGGAATTGAGACCAGTATAGCTCTTCCGTCTTGTGATCCTCCTGGCTCCAGAAGTGCTCAATGGCATCAGCCGCACTTGCAGCTAAGTCCATATACGGATCCTCCGGACTCCACAGCCGCTCAAATTGAGCATACTTTTGATCCATAAACTGGCGACGCAGCAGAAAAGGCTTGCCAGCCACGATATCTCCGGCCTGGCGCAGTTCCTCCTTCATAGCCCGCATTGCAGAGCGGGCATCCTTGGCTTCGGCGGTGGCCTTCTTCAGGTCTTCACGCTCCGATAAGCGCTCCTTTTCAAGAGCCTCATTGCGGTCGGCAGCATCTTTTACTTTCATGGCCAATTCGGCCACCTCTGCCCTGCTTAGGCAGTGCGCAGCCCTTTCGGCTTTCAACTCCTCGGCCGCCCTCGAGGCAGCCGCGTCACTCCTTCGGGCTTGCTCCTTAGCTCGAGCAAGTTCGTCCCGAAGGCTCTCCACAGCAGCAGCACCATCTGTACAACATCATATAATTTATCAGAGGAGGGCTTCGACCCCCTTAATAAAGCAACTGCGGAGAACTCATTTACCTTGCGACTCGTCAAGTCGCCGGTTGACAAGTGCGATGTCCGCATCCGCCATGTCAAGTTGCCGCATCAACTCAGCAACCCCATTAGTCCGGCTAGCCCTCGGACTATCCGCCACCTGCATAGGAACGGCGGCATTCATTACTTGCAATTTTGATCCTCGGCACGCTGTCGTTTCCGACAACCTACTGAGTCCCAGGGGCTACTATCTATACAGGGCACATTTTTATGTGCAAAACTGTTAAAAGACAAAAGGGTGCGTCATTCTCGCGTACCTCAAATCCCGCCAGCAAACTCATGGCGGCATTGCGCAATCCGCTCTTGGCGGACGAAATCCTTCCAATCACCATACGCTTCAACGCACGGTGATCTTCTGAAATGGACGCCCTCTCAAGCAGATTCTTCAGTTCTCCCGGCCGGATACTAGAGGGTGCCGAACTCTCTGGCCCCTCCGGACTCGGGGATACCCTCCATGATGATACTTCAGGCTCGCCTGCCTTATCTGACGGCGCTGCAGACGGAGGCGTTTCACTCTCCATCATCTCCGGAAGAAGGTCCCCCGAAGATGAACTCATCTGAGAAGGCTGCAGATCCGAACTGCAATATAAATATTTCGGTTACCCACGGAAGCACAAATGAAGGTATTTCCTTACTAATTAACTCCCTTTTTCATACTCATGGCTCGCTGGAGGGCTGATCCTTTGGCGATGATTGTGCGTCCGGATTCTCTCCGGACGCCGGACCCCCCCGGTGAAGATCTCTTCCCACGCTTAGGGGCTTTGGCCTCCGGATCTTCGGAGGCGGTCCTCTTCTCCCCCTGGAGGGAGGGGTTTTTGATTCCCCCCTCTTAAGATGCCCCTTTGGGCGAAATATTAGCTCCTATATTTTCCCCTTCGCTTCCTTCTGTGGGCGTGACCTCCAACATTCTGACCAGCACGGGCTCCAGTGCGGTCTCTGGGAGGGGGGCCGGACACCTTATCAGCCTTGATCGCGCCACCCATTCCCGTGAAGAGTAATGGGTCAGGAGGCGAACTCTAGAAAGGCATATAAACAGAATGTCCGGACTCTGAGCTATTTACCTGAGTATCCGGGCGATTGCGGCTTAGGCCTGCGTCCTCGGCTAATTCCGGACACGCCACCTGCGGTCCGAAGAACAACTTGTACATCTCCACGGGTGTCGCACCCATGAAGTGTTGGAGAATCCGAGGTCCCTCCGGGTTGAACTCCCATAGACGGAGAGGACGGCGTTTGCAGGGCAGAAGATGTCTGATTAGCATAACCTGCATCACCACGACCAGATTGATCTCCCTCGCTTGGAGGTCTCGAATCCGGCCCTGTAATGAGGGCACGTCTTCGGACGGCCCCCAATTGAGCCCTTGGTTGACCCACGACATTAACTGGCGTGGAGGTCCCGGGCGGAATGAAGGCGGCGGCTTTTGCTTGCTGCCCTTCGGAGCGGTGATATAGAACCACTCCTGCTGCCACAGTCCGAGTTCCTCTTGGAAGGAACCTTCGGGCCACGGGGCATCGGCCTTTTTGCTTATGGCCGCCCTGCCGCACTCCGCTTGATACCCCCCGATCATCTTCGGTTTTACATTGAAGGTCTTCAGCCACAGGCCGAAGTGGGGAGTGACGCGGAGGAAGGCTTCGCAGACGATAATGAATGCGGAGATATGGAGGATGGACTCCGGAGCCAAATCGTGAAAATCCAGCCCGTAGTAGAACATGAGCCCTCTCACGAAGGGGTCCGTCGGGAAGCCTAAACCCCGATGGAGGTGGGATACGAAGACGACGTATTCGCCGGGCTCGGGGGCGGGCACGGCCTGCCCTTGGGCGGGCAACCTGTGCGAAACCTCGTAGGCCAGGTACTTGGCCTCACGTAACTTCAATATGTCCTCCTCCGTGACGGAGGAGGGGATCCACCGGCCCTGGAGGTTCGAGCCGGACATGATTGAGAATCCGAAGCACTCGAATCTGGGGCTCTGGGTGCTTGAACTAGGAGCGAGGAGGAGATTCGATGCGAGATTGAAGAAAAGGAACGGTCCTTGGTCCTCTTATAAAGGGGAACCATACCAAGGGTCGTCTCCGTGACCGTTCGGGATTCACCTTCGATGGAGGAGGCGTGGCGACGGGCACGGTTGGGTTACCCACGCACGTATTGATGAGAATCCCGGAATAAGGGGAACACGATCTCTGCTTCGACAAGACGTGCCAAGGAAACCGCTTCGCTAAACGTGCTGAGGTGGTATAGTAAAAAACGATTCAAACAAAGGCTTGGTAGCGGTGTGATGTCACGCCGCATAATACGTCAGCAGATTGGACTGGTGTACATTTTATTCTCTCTACGGTGGAATGTGGAATTTATTTTGCAGAGCCGGACACTATCCTGGTGTTCATGATCTTCTCTGGATTATTCAAGGGAGGAACCCGCCTTGCAATGCCGAACATTATGCGCGCCGGACTTATCGTCATTGAAGCCTGGTTCAGGGGCTACTGAGGGAGTCCTGGACTAGGGGGTGTCCGGACAGCCGGACTATCATCGTCCGCCGGACTCCAAGACTACGAAGATACAAGATTGAAGACTCCGTCCCGAGTCCGGATGGGACTTTCCTTGACGTGGAAGGCAAGCTTTGCGATACTGATATGTAGATCTCCTACCATTGTAACCAACTCTGTGTAACCCTAGCCTCCTCCGGTGTCTATATAAACCGGAGGGCTTTAGTCCGTAGGACACAACAGACATTACAACAATCATAGCATAGGCTAGCTTCTAGGGTTTAGCCTCCTTGATCTCATGGTAGATCCACTCTTGTACTACCCATATCATCAATATTAATCAAGCAGGACGTAGGGTTTTACCTCCATCGAGAGGGCCCGAACCTGGGTAAAAACATCGTGTCCTTCGTTCCTGTTACCATCCGCCTAGACGCACAGTTCGGGACCCCCTACCCGAGATCCGCCGGTTTTGACACCAACAATAGCCTTTATTATTAAAAGCATTGTTTTTACAATCAAGATACTTCCACTGGAACATGGTATCCTTTGAGCACTGAGCCTCTATTAAACGGGCAACTTCTAGGAATTCTTCAAAATAGTGCTTGGGCGAGTCCTGGCCTCCGGGCGGACCCCTGGTTGCAATATCGGTGGCCTCCATCTTGGCCCAATATGTCTTAACACGGGCAAGAGCCATCCGCGGACCCTCTATGCACGCCGACCTCTTAGCAGCGTCGATATGCGGCACAACATGAAGAAATTGTTGCACCAAACCAAAATAACTACCCGGGCTCGGTTCCTTCGGCCACAGATGATCCACGACAACTTTCATGGCAAGCCCGGACAACCTATGGAGCTCGGCCCGCTCGGCCATTTGCTCATTCAACAGCAGCGGACGCTTTGGAGCAGTGAACTGCGACGAGAACAATCTTTCCACCTCATGATCTTTCCGATCCTTGAAGTACTCCGTTGCATCAGCAGCACTCTTTGCTAAATCCAAGTATGCGTCTGCAAAACTCCACAATTGATCAAGAGGGGCATATTTCGGATCGCCGAACTTCGTTCGCAGTAAAAAGGGCTTCTGAGCCGCGATATCACAGCCGCGATATCACCGGCTTCCCGAAGCTCCTCCTGCACCGCTCTGATTTCTGAGAGAGTTTCCTTTGCTGCTTGCAAGGCCTTCTCTAGGTCAGCCGTTTTCGTTTGGTTTTCCCTTTCGAGAAGCTCATACCGGCTGGCAGTATTTTTAGCTCAATAGCCATGTTGGCTATTTTATCCTCACTTTGGCGATGAGCAGCCTATTTGGCTTTTAATTCTTCGGCTGCCTTCAGGGCGGCCGCATCACTTCTCCTGGCCTGCTCCTTGGCTCGGCCAAGCTCTGCCCGAAGGGTCTCCACGGCGGCAGCTCCATCTACAGTCAAAGCATATTATAAATACTAGCATCATGATCCTCTTAATATTTGCTGACCACCCGAATATAGATACCCTGTGCCTTGTCAAGACGCTTGTTCACAAGCGTGACGTCCGCATCCGCCATGTCAATTTGCCGCCTCAATTCGGCAAAATCAGCAGTTCGGTCAACCGTCGGATCGGCAGCCGCCTGCGCACAAAAGCAGCGCCATTATTACCTGAGACTATGATCCTCTGCTCGCTGCGTCTGGACGGCAACCAGAGTCTCAGGGGCTACTATCTATACAAAGCACACCTTGCGTGTGCAGTACAGTCAAATATATATATTACTTTGCGTACCTCAAAGCCTCTTAGCAGGCTCGTAAAAGCTTCATTCAACACGCTTTTTGCGGATGCAATCCTCTCAACCACCGTACCCATTAAGGCACGGTGTGCCTCTGAGATAGCCGCTTGCTCCAGAAGACACATCAATGTGTCCGGCTGTACACTGGACAATCCCGGGCTTTTTCTTTTGGTCTCCTTAGGAGCCGATAGCTTCGGACTTCAGGCGGCCGAAGAGTTACCTTCTGGCCTATACGGATCAGGAGAGATCCTCCTGGATGACACCTCAGGGTCGTCCGCCTCATGAGGCGGGGAGGCAGGAGGAGGCGTTTCTCTCTCCATCATCTCCGAAAGAAGATCCCCCGAGGACGAACATTGTTGAGAAGGGCTATGAGCCGGACTGCAAAACATATGTCTCGGTTGTTATTCTCAGGGAAAAAGCAGGACATATTTACTAAAGTGCCTTTGTTCACTTACGGCTCGGTTGACGGCTGGCCCCCTTGTGGGTGCTGTGCGGTAAGGACGCCCTCCGGGGCAGGTGAGGGAGTCCTGGATTAGGGGGTACTCAGACAGCCGGACTATGTACTTGTGCTGGACTGTTGGACTATGAAGATACAAGATTGAAGACTTCGTCTCGTGTCCAGGTGGGACTCTCCTTTGTGTGGAAGGCAAGCTTGGCAATTCGGATATGTAGATTTCCTTCTCTGTAACCGACTCTGTGTAACCCTAGCCCCCTCCGGTGTCTATATAAACCGGAGGGTTTAGTCCGTAGGACAACAACAATCATAATCATAGGCTAGCTTCTAGGGTTTAGCCTCTATGATCTCGTGGTAGATCAACTCTTGTAATACTCATATCATCAAGATCAATCAAGCAGGAAGTAGGGGATTACCTCCATCGAGAGGGCCCGAACCTGGGTAAACATTGTGTCCCCCGCCTCCTATTACCATTAGCCTTAGACGCACAGTTCGGGACCCCCTACCCGAGATCCACCGGTTTTGACACCGACATTGGTGCTTTCATTGAGAGTTCCACTGTGTCGTCATGACAAGGCTTGATGGATCCTTCAATCATCCACAACGATGCGATCCAGGGTGAGGTTTTCCTCCCCGGATAGATCTTCGTATTCGGCGGCTTCGCACTGCGGGCCAACTCGCTTGGCCATCTGGAGAAGATCGATAGCTATGCCCCTAGACATCAGGTCAGGTTTGGAAGACTAAACTACACTGCCGACGTCCGCGGAGACTTGATCTTCGACGGATTCGAGCGCATGACAGGTGCGTCGTACTGTCACGAGAGCATGATTTAGATCTGCCATCGGGCGGTGTTCAGGAGAATACACCTGCAGCTGCCCCGGCCTTAGATCCGGAGCAGATCGTGCCACCCGGGGGCGGGTGGATAGACCCCGCCATGGAGGCCGCACACTCATCGGCGATAGAGGAGAACATAGACTTCACCCCCAATGAGGTTTGTGTCATCGGACCCTCGGACTCGCCTCCGGCCATAGGCTCCAAACCGCGCATATCCGTGCCTACCGAATCTGATTGGGCACCGATCATGGAGTTTACCTCAGCGGATATCTTTCAGTACTCCCCCTTGGGCGACGTGCTAAATTCATTAAAATCTCTCTCCCTGTCAGGAGACTCTTGGTCGAACTATGTCCGGCTTGAGTGAGAAGGGGACGATGAAGAAATTCGTTCCCCACCCACCACCCACTTAATAGCCACTGTCGATGACTTAACCAACATGCTCGATGTCGACTCCGAAGACATCGACGGTATGGACGACGATGCCGGAGAAGAACAGGAACCACAGCCCATAGGGCGCTGGGCAGCCACCTCATCATATGATATATATATGGTGGACAAACCCAAAGAAAGCAATGGCGATGAGTTAACGGAGGATAACCCCCTTGAGAAGCAATCTAACCGCCGGCGTCAGCGGTGCCGCTCTAAGCCTCGCCATAGCAAAAATAGCAATACCGGCACAGGAGACAATAGCAGTCCAGACAATGCTGAAGACAAAAACAATCCCACCCAACCAAGCCACGAGCAAGCTGGATGGGAGGACGGGCAAGCTAGCCCTGATCAATAGGCAATGGACGGAGACTCGGAGGATGACAATTACATGCCCCTCTCTGAAGACGAGGTGAGCCTCGCCGACGAAGAACTTATCATGCCTGAGGATCCAGTCGAGTAGGAGTGCTTCAAGCATCGGCTTATAGCCACTGCAAAAAGCCTGAAGAAAAAGCAGCAACAGCTTCAAGCTAATCAAGATCTGCTAACTGATAGATGGACTGAGGTCCTGGAAGCCGAGGAATACGGACTCGAGCGCCCAACTAAAAGTTACCCAAAGCGCAGGTTGCTACCTCAATTTGAGGAGGAGGCACTAGAGCTTACACTACCAGTGCAGGATGCGGCTGACCGGCCACCTCATGGCCGAGACAAAGCGGCGCATCAGCCCGCACCCCGTCGCCAAACAAACAAAAACACGAAGGCCCAGGGCTACATACATGACCTGCGAGACAAATTGGAAAACAAAGCAGGACGGTCAAGATCGATCTACGGATCACGGGGGCGCGCCCAAACGCATGACGATGACCGTCACGCCGGATATACTAAATACAAATCCGACCGGGCTGAATACAACAGACGAGACTCATTTGAACTGTGTCGTGATGTAGCCCGGCATAGAGGCGCCGCGCACCCCCTATGCTTCAATGACGAAGTAATGGATCATGAATTCCCAGAAGGGTTTAAGCCCGTAAATATCGAGCCCTGCGATGGGACTACAGACCCCGCGGTATGGATAGAAGATTTCTTTCTCCACATTCACATGGCCCGCTGGGATGATCTACATGCCATCAAGTACCTCCCACTAAAACTCAAGGGACCGCCTCGGCATTGGCTGAATAGTTTGCCGGCAAACTCCATTGGAAGTTGGGAGAACCTGGAAGACGCATTCCTGGATAACTTCCAGGGCACTTATGTGCGACTACCGGATGCTGATGATTTAAGTCACATAACCCAATAGCCCGGAGAGTCAGCCAGGAAATTCTGGACTCGGTTCCTAACTAAAAAGAACCAAATTGTCGACTGTCCGGATGCTGAAGCCCTAGCGGCCTTTAAGCATAACATCCGTGATGAGTGGTTTGCCCGACACCTCGGACAAGAGAAGCCGAAGTCCATGACAGCCCTCATGACACTCATGACCCGCTTTTTTGCGGGTGAGGATAGCTCGTTGGCTCATAGCAACAACACAGCAAGCAATCCTGGCATATCAGAGGCCAGAGATAGCAACGGCAAGCCCCGACGCAACAAACACAAGCGTCGCAATAATGTCAATAACACTGAAGACAGGGCCGTCAATGCCGGACTCAGTGGCTCTAAGTCCGGTCAGCGGAAAAAGCCATTCAAAAAAGAACAATCCGGGACCGTCCAGTCTGGACCGCATACTCGACCGTCCATGCCAAATTCATGGCACCCCAGGAACACCAGCCAATCATACCAACAGAGAATGCTGGGTCTTCGAACAAGCCGGCAGGTCAGGTGCTGAAAACAAGGAGAAGGGGTCTCAAAGCGATGACGACGATGAGGAGCCCCGATCACCGAACACAGGAGGGCAAAAGAAATTTCCCCCGAAAATCAAAACGGTGAACATGATAAACGCCACCCACATTCCCAAGCTGGAACGGACGTGCACTCTTAGGGATGTCGACGTAACGGAGCCGGTCGCCCCACAATATAACCTATGGCCGATCACCTTTGACCGTACGGATCGTCCGGCGAATACCAATCAGGGCAATTCAGCCACACTAGTCCTTGACCCAATAATTGACGGATTCCACCTCACTCGAGTCCATATGGACGGAGGCAGCAGTCTAAACCTGCTGTATGAAGACACAGTGCGCAAGATAGGTATTGATCTTTCGATGATCAAGCCCACTAAAACCACCTTTAAAGGTGTTATACTAGGTGTGGAGGCCCGTTGTACAGGCTCCATCACTCTGGAGGTAGTCTTCGGATCACCGGGCAATTACCGTACCGAAGAGTTTATCTTCGACATCGCCCCTTTTCGCAGTAACTACCATGCTCTTCTCGGACGAATCGCGTTTGCTCGATTCAATGCGGTCCCACATTATGCCTACCTTAAGCTCAAGATGCCCGGTCCCCGCGGTGTCATAACAGTTAATGGCAAGGTCGAACGCCACCTCTGTGCCGAAGAGTATACCGCCGCCTTAACAGTAGAAGCAACGAGTGGCACCTTTCAATCGAACCTTGAGTCGACAGCCAAGCTCCTGTACACCATCAAAGGAGTCTAAACTACTTCGCGGCAGGATAGCCCGGTTCGTCAGGAGCTCAACTAAAACACTCCGACAGTAAACGGAGGCAAGTCTAGGATAGGCCACACACCGCGGCTTAACCTCTCCGCGGCCCACAAACAATTTTTGCATTTTATTTACATGTTTACTTTTGTGTAGGCCAGGACTGGCGACATGGAGACCAGACCCATGAACGGACGGGAAACATCTCGAACGCGCGAGGGAATCCTTAGATATTCCCCTTGATGACCATCCGATTACACTCCGGATCCGCACACAGCCTCCTCCCGCCTGGTCTCAACAGGTTCTGAAGTCATATTTCTTTTTATCACATTACCTCTACTCGTACGCATCGACGTGTTATTCAATTACAACATGTGTCTTTATATGACGCTTATCTGCTATTGTTTCTTATTGACACTCTTTGTCAAATGGCATCCATGCACCGCGATATGCCTTAATATGCCAGGGGCTTCATTGTACCCATAATATGGCAATAAAGTCCGAACACCTTCACGGTCGTTCGGCACCCCGAACTTATAGCATTATATGCATCAGATCCGAATCATGTCTTGGGTCAATAGTTGGGTTTGCCCGGCTCCCATGTTTTGCTGTCTTATGTTCCGCTATATCGGCTAAGGCAACACAGGGAGAACTACTACGATTGTGTCCCGGTTCTTCCGGACGAGCACCTCAATAGAGAAAGCCGAAAACTGACTGTCATGATACGGTGAGAGCTGGTCAGCTGTTCGAGAGGTTGTAAAATCTTTAAGGATTTCTTCCGCATTATGCGATAACTAATGCAGCGTGCGATGGATCGGCTTTTCTTCCGATCAGGTGCTTATAGAGCCCCTCGTGCGGTCTTCCGAACACTAGGGGTTGCGCCTACCTTCCTTTTGTTAAACTCCTATGGCTAAGTGAGAGTGATAAAGCCTTATAGTCCAATTGCCTGGTTCGTTGCGCTGAACACCTCCTTTAAGGACCCAAAAATGGGGTAAAGAGTGCTCAGGTTTATCCGGAACACCCCCGTACTTCCTACATGGGGGCAGAAGCCGACGACTGGCCAACTCTCAGGATTAATATATAAAACGGCCGCACATGAGGAAAAACTTTCAAATAACAGGCAATAAATAATAAAAATGACCTTGTTTCAAATTACAAAGGACAACATGACTATATTCATGGAAATATAATGTACTTGGTGCATTGCTCCGCCGCAAGGCGGGATCCTTTCAGGACACTATCATAATATAACTCGGGCTTGCGGTGCTCCTTCCCCTCGGTCATCAGCTTTTCAGCATCCATCTTCGCCCAGTGCACCTTCGCGCGGGCAAAGGCCATTCGCACACCCTCCATACAGACCGACCGCTTGATGACTTCAAGGCGAGGGCAGGCACTCACATGCCGCTTTACAAGCCCGAAGTAACTGCTGGGAATTGGGTCGATAGGCCATAGCCACATAATTAAATCCTTCATGGCTAGTTCGGCCGCCTTATGCAGTTCGATTAGCTGCTTCAGTTGATCGGCCAAAGGCACTGGATACTTCGGCGCCAGATACTGCGACTAAAAGAGCTTCTCCGTAGTGCTCCTTTCTTCGGCTCGATAGAATTGTGCGGCATCAAATATGATGCATGGCAGCTCCGCAAATACCCCTGGAGAAATCAGAACTCAAATTAGCAACTTGATTTTCTCCTCAAATACTTGCTTTGCATAGAAAAAGCCTTACCTGCCGTGATCTTCCTCGCCTCTTGGATCTTCTGCAGGGCGCCTTGGGTTTCCCCCCGGGCATCGCGTGCAGCTTGATGAGCCTTGGTGAGTTCGTATTTTTTCTTCGTTAAGCTCTGCTCCAAGGTCTCGCATTTCTTCACAGCCTCTTGGAGCTCTTGCTCAGCTTCAATAACCCTGGCCTCGTGCTTCTCACGAAGAGCCTGCTATGCGGCTGCCTTTTTCTCAGCCTCGGCCACAGCCTTCTTAAGAGCATCGACTTTGGTCATCGTCCCTAGAGCAAACCATGAACATATTTTTATCATACTAAATTATTCATTCGCGTTGAACCCGCGCAAGGCTTTTTGCATACCTTGGTTATCCTCCAACTGCTTTTTCAATTGGACGCGTTCTTCTTCAGCCCGCTCCAGACTCTGCTTCAGTCCAGAGACTTCTGAAGTACGAGAGGCGGCAGTCGCTACAGACGCCTGCTTATAAAACAAAAGAGAAGAGGGAGAGATGCCATAAAGTGAGTCTCCTGCGAACATATATTTGATCCTCTGTCCGGTTCTTTCTTTCACCAAACAGTGTATCAGGGGCTACTACCTATACGATGACACTCTTCGAAACCTCACCAAACATACCTCAAAGCCCGTTATAAGGCTGATGTAGGCTTCATTTAGTCCACTCTTAGCAGACTGAATCTTCTCAATCACCGCACCCATAAGGGCACAGTGTTCATGAACGATGGAGGCGCTCTTCAGCACCGCCGATAAAGTATCTGGCACCTTTGGTTGGACAGAGGTTGCCGGTGGAACAGGCGCACCCGCTCCAGCCGAGGGGGGCCACCTTCCTGATTCTGGAGCCGTATCGGTCCCCGGAATTGTGTCCGGCTGGGGGCCAAATTCGAGATAGCCCCCGCCGTCGACATCCATGGGATCCCTTTCTCCCGTGTGTCCGGCCCCTGAAGTTTGACCTCCCGGCGCTGCCTTGACGATATTTGCCCCCCCTCCTTGGCCTGGGTCCCTCTGGGACGATACCTCGGTGTCGTTCACGTGTTTTGGGGAAGGGGCCTTCGGGGGTGTCTCGCTGTCCATAGCATCCGAACCCAATAAATCCTCTGATGAGGATTGTTCGGTGCGGGACCTCGCCGGACTGCAAAAAAGTATGGGTCAATGATTAAAACGCCATGCCATAGTGAGTCTGGATGCGTAAACGTGTTTGGATTTTATATACTCACGAGTTCACCAGGATCTGGGCCCTGGAATCCCACTCCGGGCTGCTGTCGGTAGCGGCAGTGGACTCCTCCGGAAGGGGAGTTTTTCCCTTCTTAGGCGACTCGGCTTCCAAGGATGTGGAAGCCGTCCTTTTCTTTCTTCCCCTCGCTAGGGATTGGTTTTCCTCCTCTTCCTCATCCTCTCCGAAGGAAGAGCGGAAATCGGAGTCTTCAGATATTGTGTCCAAAGTGCCGCGGCGACGAAGGCTGCCCCTGGTCTCTTTGGCCTCCTTCTCGGCTTTCTTCTTCGGCGCCTTGTAAGGCACCAGGACGAGCATCTTCGTCAGAAGTGGGCCGGCCGGTTCTTCTGGCAATGGGGCCGGACAGTAGATCCGCCCCGCCTTCTTCGTCCAGCCCTGGGAGAGTTGTGGAAAACACATTAAGCATTTCCCTTGGGTTATGAGAATAAAACGTATGACTTGCCAACAAACAATGACTTACCGAACTTGCAGGATAGGACAGTTGGCACCCGTGGTCCTCGGCTAAATCCGGCCACGATTTGCCGGACTTAAAAAGCACCTTCCAGATGTCTTTGTGCGAGGAGCCAAAGAACTCTAGCAGGGTCTGGTGCTTGGCCAGGTCGAATTCCCATAAATTGCAAGCCCTATGTTGACAAGGAAGAATCCGGCAAACTAACATCACCTGGACTACATTGACAAGTTTGATATTCTTGTCTTCCATATCCTTGACGTGCGTCTGGAGCACCGACAGCTCGTCAGGCGAAGACCAGTTCAGGCCCTTCTTGGGCCAGGACGTAAGCCGCAGGGGAGCTTTGGATCAGAATTCGGGAGCTGCAGCCCATTTTGGGCCGCGCAGCTCAGTGACATAGAACCACTGTTGTTTCCACCCTTTGACAGAATCATTGAAAGTACCTGATGGCCATGTGACGTTGGGCATCTTGCTCACCATGGCACCTCCGCACTCAGCATGCTCGCCGCTCACTACCTTGGGCTTCACATTAAAGATCTTTAGCCATAAGCCGAAGTGTGGTGAGATGCGGAGAAAGGCCTTGCACACAACGATGAAGGTCGAGATGTTGAGGAAGGAGTTGGGGGATAGATCATGAAAATCGATCCAGTAGTAATACATGATGCCGCGAACGAATGGGTGGAGGGGAAACCCTAGCGCATGGACGAAGCGGGGGAGGAATACGACCCTCTCGTGGGGTTCTGGAGTAGGCATGATCTGTCCCGCCGTCGGGAGACGATGGCTGATTTTCTTGGCCAGATACCCGGCCTCCTGAAGCTTTTTGATATCCTTCTCCCGGATGGTAGAGGCCATCCACTTGCCTCCTGCTCTGGATCCAGACCTTTTCGGAGGACCTTGGTTGGTGGAGAAGACGAACGCTTGGGCGCTGGAGCTCGAGCGAGAGAGAATGGATAACAGAGAAAGAAGAAGGCGTGGGTGAAAAAGGGGAGTCCTTATCTCCTTATAAAGCAGGGATCATGCGCCTCCCCATTTGCCCGGTAAACTCGCTTATTCCCTAAGCGTCGCGTTGATGGCGCTGTTGGGTTACCCACACCCGTATTGATGAGAATCCCGAGATAAGGGGACACGATCTCTGCTTCGACAAGACGTGCCAATAAAACTGCCTCGCAATATGTGCAGTAGCAGGTTGAGAAAAATGGTTCGCATAATGACCGGGCCGTGGCGTGATGTCACGCTATGGAAGATTGTCAGCAGATTAGATTTGTGGAATATTGTGCTCTCTACAGTGGTGTATTCGGAGAAGGAACCCGCCTTGCAATGCCGAAGACAATCTGCGCGCCGGACTCATCGTCATTGAAGCCTGGTTCAGGGGCTACTGAGGGAGTCCTGGATTAGGGGGTACTTGGACAGCCGGGCTATGTACTTGTGCCGGACTGTTGGACTATGAAGATACAAGATTGAAGACTTCGTCCCGTGTTCGGGTGGGACTCTCCTTTGCGTGGAAGGCAAGCTTGGCAATTCGGATATGTAGATTTCCTTCTCTGTAACCGAATCTGTGTAACCCTAGCCCCATCCGTGTCTATATAAACCGGAGGGTTTAGTCCGTAGGACAACAACAATCATAATCATAGGCTAGCTTCTAGGGTTTAGCCTCTACGATCTCGTGGTAGATCAACTCTTGTAATACTCATATCATCAAGATCAATCAAGCAGGAAGTAGGGTATTACCTCCATCGAGAGGGCCTGAACTTGGGTAAACATTGTGTCCCCTGCCTCCTGTTACCATTAGCCTTAGACGCACAGTTCAGGACCTCCTACCCGAGATCCGCCGGTTTTAACACCGACAGCAGGGCCCCTTGGTGAAGGTTTCTTCCCTCGTTTGGAAACCTCCATTTCCAAGTCTTCAGAAGCGGTCCTTTTCTTCCCGTGGGGAGAGGGGATTCTAGATTCACCTCCCCGATCATCCTCCAACACGGAGGCACTAATTCCCCCGGGTAGGATGTGTAACGTATGAAGCCCGCTTTTGGCTTCTCCACTCCTCCCCTCGTCTTCTCCGGAGGGCACTTGATAGGGTGCGCGAGCCAGCATCCTGGTTAGTACAGGATCCGACGAGCCTTCGGGAAGAGGGGTCGAACACCTGATCCTCTCCGCCTTTCTTATCCAATCCTGGCCGAGGGCAATTTTTCAGAATAACATTGTGACAAATATAATGACAGCATGTTCGGTCACGCAGTTACTTACTTGGGTATCTGGACAGTTGCAGTTCAAACCCGCATCCTCGGTGATGTCCGGACACTTTATTTGTGATCCAAAGAATAATCGATACATCCC
The DNA here is from genome assembly GCA_963921465.1 of Triticum timopheevii. Classification (NCBI taxonomy): domain Eukaryota; kingdom Viridiplantae; phylum Streptophyta; class Magnoliopsida; order Poales; family Poaceae; genus Triticum; species Triticum timopheevii. The sequence goes on along the minus strand of OY997266.1, from coordinate 42,665,776 downwards.
TTCGAGCGTCGCGCCGAAGACGTGTTGAATGGTTCGCGGTCCTTCCGGGTTGAACTCCCACATACGGAGAGATCGACGTTGGCATGGTAGGACCCGACGAACTAACATTACTTGAATTACTTTGACGAGCCTGATATCCCTCTTAAGGAGATCTCGGATACGGCTTTGCAATGTTAGCACGTCATTAACTGGCCCCCAGTCCAGGCCTTTGTTGACCCATGATGCCAGTTGGGGCGGAGGGGCAGAGCGGAAGGCTGGAGCGGCTGCCCGCTTTGTACCTTGGGGTGCTGTGATGTAAAACCACTCCCGTTGCCATAGATCAGACGCCTCCGGGAAGGAACCCTTTGGCCATAGGGCGTCGGCACCTTTGCTTATTATAGCGCCTCTGCACTCTGTGTGTCGCCCATCGATCATCTTCGACTTCACATTGAAGGTCTTGAGCCATAAGCCGAAGTGTGGGGTAATGCGAAGGAAGGCCTCACACACGACGATGAACGACGAGATGTGAAGGAAGGAATCTGGAGCTAGATCATGGAAATCTATCCTGTAATAGAACATGAGCCCTCTAACAAAGGGATCAAGACTAAAGCCTATCCCTCGGAGGAAGTGGGAAACAAATACAACACTCTCGTTGGGTTTGGGAGTGGGAATAACCTGCCCTTGAGCAGGTAGCCTGTGAAGGATTTTGGCGGTCAGATACCTAGCCTCCCTAAGGTTTTTGATGTCCTCCTCTGTGAGGGACGAGGCCATCCACCAGCCTTGAAGGTTGGATCCGGACATGGTTGAACGTCAGAAGCGCTTAGACTGAACCTTGGGTGTTGGAACTCGAGGTAGGGGGAGGGAAGGATTGGGTGTGGAAAGAAAAGGACAGGTCTTGGCCTCTTTATAAAGAGGGTGAATATCAAGCATCCTCCGCGTGGCTGTTTGGAACTTGCCTAAAACCGAGGAGTCATACTAGTGGCACGGTTGGGTTACCCATGCCCGTATTGATGAGAATCCCGTGATAAGGGGAACACGATCTCTGCTTCGACAAGACGTGCCAATAAAACCACCTCGCAAGACGTGCAACAGCAGGTTGAGAAAAACGGTTTGTATAATGGTCGGGCCGTGGCATGATGTCATGCTATGAAAACTTGTTAGCAGATTAGATTTGTGGAATATTGTGCTCTCTACGGTGGTATGTGGAATTTATTTTGCAGATCCGAACACGATTCATGTGTTCAAAATCTACCTTGGAGTTTTTGGAGAAGGAACCCGCCTTGCAATGCCGAAGACAATCTACACGCCGGACTCGTCGTCATTGAAGCCTGGTTCAGGGGCTACTGGGGGAGTCCTGGATTAGGGGGTCCTCGGACAGCCGTACTATGTACTTATGCTGGACTGTTGGACTATGAAGATACAAGATTGAAGACTTCGTCATGTGCCCGGGTGGGACTCTCCTTTGCATGGAAGGCAAGCTTGGCAATTCGGATATGTAGATTTCCTTCTCTGTAACCGACTCTGTGTACCCCTAGCCCCCTCCGATGTCTATATAAACCGGAGGGCTTAGTCCGTAGGACAACAACAATCATAATCATAGGCTAGCTTCTAGGGTTTAGCCTCTACGATCTCGTGGTAGATCCACTCTTGTAATACTCATATCATCAAGATCAATCAAGCAGGAAGTAGGGTATTACCTCCATAGAGAGGGCCCAAACCTGGGTAAATATTGTGTCCCCTGCCTCCTGTTACCATTAGCCTTAGACGCACAGTTCGGGACCCCCTACCCGAGATCCGCCGGTTTTGACACCGACACCCGCGGCTTCACGTTCCGCATCGTCCTTATCCCATATGGGCCTTTTGCCAAGGTAGCCACGACTTCCGAGGCGATGCTTCCCCGTGTTCCTTTCCTGAAGGCTCTTGAATTTCATAGCCTTAGCCTTGGCTTCCTCGGTAGCACAAGTGTCCTTGAACTTCTTGAACTCCTCTTCCGTAAGTGTCGGATTTTCCTCCAGAATCTTGGACAGGGGTTCCTCAGCCTCAACAGCTCGTTTCACCCTCCCTTTCCAAGAGGTCAATCATTGCTGAATATGCCCATGGTGTGATTGTTAATCTTTTTCATCTTCGGATCATCCCACGGTTTCTCTATGCTATCATCCCGGTCGGAGAACTTGAATCTCTTGTGCAACTTCGTCAGGAGCAACTGCCTTAAATGTTCTTTTCTCCTTAAGTCATCATCGTTGATGCTCGCGCATTCCCGTAGGATGCATACTACTTGGTTCCCATAGCACTTGCGAGGTTCTTCCGGCTCTAATGGCTCGAACTTGCCAGGTGCCATCTTTGTGATCACTAGTCGTCCAATGCCGAGTTTGTTAGGTTTTCGTACCCTCTACTTCTTCTGCTTCTTCTCTCCGGTAGCGGCATCGGTGCCGGTATCTTCCCTGCCGATACCTTCCCCGCCGGTCTCGGTGCCGCCATCGGTGCCGGCGCTATCGGTGTCGATGTCAGCGTCAGTACCATCATCGAGGCCGACCTGTAAACCTTGACTGTGCTTAGCAGACAAAAATTTGAGGTACTCTTGTTCACCCTCATAATCCATCTCTTCTGCATCTTGGTCAGAAGGCCCAGTTTCTTCATTGTTCGACATGTTTCCTATGATTAAGTCTCCTTGTTTAATTCTAGAACTATAAAAAATGAGAAATGACATAAAAAAGAGATATATGTTTGACGGAATGCCGTTCCCAGCAACTCCCGACACTTGATATGCCTACTTTCTAGCACAAGTCATGCCAAAATCACGGAAAATTTTGGCATGACCTTTGCTAAAAAGTGGACATACTGAGCGATTGAAATTCACCGGAACGGAAATGAATCAACATTCCGGCGAAACATAGGCCACTCGGATCATTTACCCTACACATCACATGTCCAAATGACATGTCCAATTTCCAAAAATGACATGTCCAAGTCACATGTCCACATATCACATGTCCACTTCAAATTTGCACATAAAAGGAAGAAAATATAGAACTTGAAGGAAAATGCAAGAAGTCATGTTTTTTTAGAATATAGAACTAACCTGTCCACTTCAAATTATGTTTTTTTAAATAGCAACAATTGCTTTAACTAAAAAAATTACATAGCAACAGTTGCTTTAACTAATCTATCCTAGGTTTCATACGAATTCTAATTAACTAACTAGCATTATAAAATTTAAATAACAACAATTGCTTTAACTAAAAAAATACAAGAAACCTATATAATCAATTCTGTTTTTTCTTACACTAAAAAATAGCCTAGGTTTCATACTATTTCATACTAACTAGCACTAAATAGCAGAGAAGAGGGGAGGGGAGAGGGCTTACAGAGGGCAGAGAGAGAGATGGGGTCGGGGGAGACGACGCGGTAGCGAGGCGAGGCGGGGTTGGGGGAGACGGCACAACATCGAGGGTCGCCGGGGTCGGGGGAGACGGGGGCGAGCACTGGGGTCGGGGGCGAGCACCGGGACGGGGGCGAGCGCCGGGGTCGAGAGCTCCGGCGGCGACGACACGGGGGAAGAGAGAGTGGGGATTTGGGGGAAAAGCAGGCGGGAAAAAGCAGAGAGAGTGCGGATTTTGGGGGTTAAGTCGAGATAGCAGTAGCGTGTTCTGGACAAACGCGCTATAGCTAAGTTAGTTATAGCGCTTTTGCACAGACCGCGCTACTGCTATTATAGATAGCTAAGCATTTTTGCCAGAAAGCGCTACTGCTACTACAGATAGCGATAGCGTTTTCCCGCAGAAAGCGCTACTGCTATAGCGAGTACCTGTACTAGTTTTCTTGTTTGTTTCTTCTAATTTTTTCCCTTTATTTTCTCTCACTTTTCTTTTATTTTCTTTTCCTTTTTTCCAAGAGCAGTGAACGAAGGGAAGGTGATACAATGTATATAACTAAGGAGATATATATTGCATCATTTGACGGTTAAGTATGCATATTAAATAGGAACTTATATATTACATCATTTGACCGATGCATAATGGCCAAGTGTGTGCACAAAATAGGAACATATATATTACATCATTTGACCGATAACGTACGGTTCCTCAGCATTGACGTTTTCGTTTTTGAGTGAGCTTCTTTCCCTTCTTGTTCGTTGAAGAATAATTAAGCCCCTCATTGTAACTTTTCCTTTTCCATGGAGTACGATCTTTCTTAGGTAATGTAGTATTGATTCTTCTTTTGGCATATACTTCATCGTCATCATCATCTTCCCTCATTGGGTTGTCGTACTGGTCTAGTCTTCCTCGTTGGCGACTCCATCCATTCCAATGATGTTCCTTTTGCCTCTCCTCACGACAACACGGCTGGGATTGAACGGGTCGGTTATGAAGAAGTATTGTGTCACATGCTTAGCGTGTACCCGTGCCTGATTTTTTGCGATAATGTTCACGGTAGCGCTCTTAGCGTCGGGTATAGTCATGGTAGTGAAATACCAGTTTTTTCTTTCATCATTCTTAGCCCATCTGACAAGGAACATCGTCACGTTGTGTAGTCCAAAGTACTCAAGCTCCCAGATCTCCTCGACCCTTCCGTAAAATATCTCAGTTGCGCAGTTGTCGCTGCCGGTCATGCATTCCATCGTCACCCTGAGTTTTGATCATCACTGTCCATATCTTTGGCCTCCGTGTAGAACGTGTATCCGTTGATATCATATGCCTAATAGGTGACGAGGTTGGGCGAGGGGCCATGTGCTAAGGCGTATATGAGCAATCCGTCCTTAGAGCCCTCTTCGGGGGGGTTAGCAATAATATGCTCTTTGAACCAATGCAGGAAAGTGGAGTTGTGCTATCTAGTAACTTCGGTGTCCGTCATGCATACCCCTCGGTCACGATACTTCTTGTAGGTGTTGTAGCACTACCAAGTTTGCTCTGTCAAAGTCGTTGCGTCGATCTGAGTATGCCACGTGCAGTTCCCTGCGACTGTTGGAGTGACCTTCTCCTTCGAGCCTCCCATCGTGCTTGTTAACGGGCAAACCAACACCAACACTAGGCGGCTGGTCCGCGCCATATAGAAAATTCTCGCAGAAAGAGAAGCACTCTTGTGTCAGATAGCCCTGGACAATGCTTCCATCCGGATGGGACATGTTACGAATGAATCCTTTGATGATCCCATTCATCCTCTCAAATGACATCATGTTGTGCAGGAATGACGGCCCCAGGTCTATTATGCCGTCCACAATATGGACACACAGATGCACCATGAAAGAAGGCGGGCGGGAAGTACATCTCAAGCTCATTCAGTATCACAACGATCTCTTCTTGTAGCCTTCGAAGCTGCTTCACACTGATTGACTTTCAGGAGATGACGTTGAAGAAGTTGTAGAGACCAATAAGCGTGTCACGGACGTGCTTGTCCATTATCCCTCTAAGAGCAACAGGTAGTATTTGCGTCATCATCACATGACAGTCATGGGACTTCATCCCGCTGAATCTTTTCTTGCAGATATCTGCTTATCTTGCCACAGTAACCGGAACTAACTTTGACTCCGGTAAGGCACTTAAAGAATTGATCAATCTCAGCCGGACTTAAGGTGAAGCAAGAAGGGGGGAAATAATCCTCTTCCTTTACTTTTTTGCCCTTCTTCTCCCACGCCTCTGTTCCCGTCTCTGTCTCGTCTGACTTTTTACGGGGCGACATGTGCAGATCTTCCCTGATTTCCAAATCTTGCAAGTATTTTCTTGCCTTCGGCCCATCCTTGGTCTTATCCAGCATGTTCATCAGTGTCGTGAGCAAGCTCTCAAGGACATTCTTACATATATGCATTTGATCAAGGCAATTAGGTGTGTCGAGTTTGTGCCAGTAGTCCAAGTCCCAGAACACAGACCTCATCTTCCATACCTTCAGCATCGGCTCTGGCGCCTTTTTCATCGTCTTTCTCGGCGCGGGGCACTGTTCCCAGTTTTTCAACAGCTCATCGATTTTGGCGCCGCTCCGCTTACATGGAGGTCCTCGATGCTCAGCGTGACCATTGAATATATCTCCATGGTTTCTCCATGGGTCGTCCTTCTCGAGCCATCTTCGATACCCCATGTACACGATTTTTCCAGACCCGCCCTCTTTCCTTGACGTTAGCTGCTAAGACGTCATATCATACATGCACCGCGTGCATCCGCAATATCCATGGCACACCTGGCCTATGACATATCCGTAACCGATATAGTTGTGCACCGTCGTGATCTGCGCGGCTCTCATGTAGAAATACTCGCCTTTGCTGGTGTCCCATGTCTTGGCCGGTGTTTTCCATAACGTGTCTAACTCCTCTTGAAGTAGCCCCAAATACAGATTAATATTATTTCCCGGTTGTTTCGGCCCTTGAATCAGCATGCTCATGTAAATGTACTTCGACTTCATGCACAACCAGGGGGGTGGTTGTACATCCATACAAACTTGGGCCATGTGCTATGGTTGGTGTTCTGGTTGCCAAATGGATTCATGCCATCGGTACACACGCCGAGCACGATGTTCCTTGCATCACATTCGAAATACCGATAGAAGCTGTTCAACGCTCTCCACTGGCTTCCATCATTGATGTGTCTCAGCTTCGGATCATCTCCATCGTCGAGCTTCTTCCTCTCCGTGTGCCAGCGCATGAGCTTTGCTTCCTTGGGATGTATGAAATACCGCTGGAGACGGGGAGTGATCGGTAAGTACCATACAACTTTCTGGGAGATTTCTTCCCGGCCTTCTTGTATCGAGATGCATTGCACACCGGACAGCTTGTTTTTTCCGCATGCTCCTTCCGATAAATTATGCAATCATTGATGCATGCATGGTATCTAACGTGCGGCAGATCAAGAGGGCACACGATCTTCTTGGCCTCATCCACACTAGTAGGACGCAGATTCCCCGCGGGAAGAACATCCTTTAGGTACTTGAGATGCTCATTGAGGCTAGTGTCGGTCCATTTGTTTTTAGCCTTCGTCTTCAGGAATTGGAGCGTGAAACTCAAGCGGGTCACCTCAGGATTGCAACCGTCATACAATGGAGTGTTTGAGTCTACCACCAGTTGCTGCAGCTTAGCCTCCTCTCTAGAAGTCGCTCTCTCAGTACTCATCTCCTTGCGAAGCAGGCTTGAACCTGAGGGTCCCGCACGATTGAACTTAGTACCGACGAACTCTGCGGTGTGGAGTCCATGTTTTCTCCGCCGCCATGTCTGGCCCCTTCTCCGCTGCCATGTCCGACCTCTTCCCCGCCGCCATCATCGATCATCTCTTCGTCTTGCCCCATGTCGTCATTGCCTGCCCCGTCGGCGTCCTCAACATCATCATCCTCATCTTCAATTATCCATCGAGTATTGCCATCCATGAAACTAGTCATGAGCAGGTGTGCTTCGACACGACCATCGTCATAGGGGTTGAGCCAAACTATTCTTTTGCATCTTCGACATAGACATAAAACGTCTGTCAGGTTATTTTCTTTCATGTCCTGCACCGCCGACCGCAACCACCTGTCCACCATCGTTCCACTGACCATCATGAACGCTTGCACGGTAATAATAAACAAATTGATTATAAAAATGTGTGCATGCATCAAAGTCATACAAAAATTCGGCATGACCTTCCCTAAAAATAGGACATATAGAGTTTGCCCGAAATTCGCTGAAACGGAAAAAATCGACATTTCGGCAAAACATAGGCAACTCAAGCACAATTCGGCGGTAAATCAAGCCACACACACACACACACACACAATTTACATCATATCACGTGATTATGTCATATTGCACACATACACATATTTCCATTCTTGCAGAAGCACAAAATTTTAATCACCTATCTAGAGATCGAGCACGGTGATGATGATGTCGATCGGTGTCACCACACACCTAGGGAATGATCAAAAGTGGACAAAGCTTACTTCTTGAGATAGCTAGATCTAGTTAGGGAGGTACATAGCTCACTTCATTAAATGGGTACATCTACCAAGCTAGTTGGGGAAGGAGATGACTTTATCTAGTGGAGGGGAGAGAGAAAGAAGATGCATTAATGGAGGTGGTGTAAGTTAGCTAGGAGTGGTAAAGAGAGAGAAAGGTAGGTAGAAGAAGGAGAGTAATGGGGGGAGATGTAGTGAGGAAGAAGCAAAGTGAGGGAGAGAGGAGGTGGGAGGTAGGGGAAAGCGAGGAAGAGAGGATGGGGGAGGGGAGGGGGAGGGGAAAAGGTCGTATATGTTGCGGCTTAGCAGTAGCGCTGGTCATAAACCGCGCTACTGCTATTAACGTAGCAGCAGCGCGCTTACGACACACGCACTACTGCTAACTGGGTCCTGCCATGTGGTCAGTTTCAAAAATAGCGACAATTAGCATTAGCGTGTCCCTAAAAAAGAGCAATATTACTATGACTATATCAGCACGGGCTTATAAAGACCGTGCTACTGTTAAACCTAGGTTGGCAGGAACTGTCGGTTGATTTTAGTAGCAGCGTGGTTCCGCGCAGCCGCGCTACTGCTAAGTTAGTAGTAGTAGCGCTTTTTTTAATCCCGCGCTGCTGCTAAATAGCAGTAGCGCCTCCCCTTGAACCGCGCTGCTGGTAAGCTTCTGTGTATAAGGTTTTCCCTAGTAGTGAGGGCAGAAGGAAAGAGAAAAGAGAGGAGAGAAAGGAGAGGAGAGAAAGGAGATGGGTGGCTGACATGGTTAAACAAGCGCCGGTGCCCCCGGATGCCCTCCCGGTGGCCTGGGTGTGAGCTGGGCTCGCCGACTATATTTTTTGGCTAATCCGGAGAAAAGTGAGGTCGTGGGGGCGTGGCTAGGACTTTTTTTGTCCGCCGGCACTGAAAAAGTGCTTCTGGGGGGCTTCTTGGGGGACGGCTGGAGATGCTCTTAGGGTACAGGTCATGATCATATGCCTAATGCTAGTCCAGGTTCCCGTACTCGTCTGGGGGATTGTGTGTGCTAGACACACTTTCTGTTTGCCAAACATTTTTGTGAATATATTTTGAATAAGTAACAGGGGAACTGTGCAGGAGATAATTGTAGAGTATATGTAGACAATGGTTAAGCTTATTTTATTATAAGCCATGTTCACATGCATGGAAGAAAATCAGTAACCTGCATGCTACGGGATAAAAAGGGCATATATCAAATTAGTTATCTAAATAAGAAATTTGAGATATATGTGCAAATGCATATGGAACTACCATGGAGTATCGTTGCAGTTTTCCTTCTTAAAAAATTGGAACTATTACTCGTATATATATACGAATGGGATGGTAGAAATCTGAGATGCATATGCAAATGCATATGAAACTACCGTGGAGTAACCTTGCAGTTCCATCTTAAAAAGTTCAAACTACTATTCATGTATATGAATGAGATGGTTGCAGCTTTGCAGGCCCCGATGAACATACAAGAAAACACTTTCATTAGTCTGTGCCTTCATAGTGGACTATGTGTAACAATAAGATGGACTACTACAGTACACTTTGAGTAGAACGCATGTAGGAAAAAGTTAAAATGAATTATCATAGGCTTGGTATCAGACGTCTCCCGATCTCTCCTTTGCTTCCGCCGTGAGTTTCCGACATCCGCTCCGTCGCACTCGCTCGTTTGGGGATGCCGACGCTCCCTTCATCCTCCCCCGTGTCGCTCCCAAGCCCGCGCCGGCCCGTGCCACCGTGCCGTCGTGCCTACACCGCCCGTCTTGCCGCACGCCCGCGCCCTTCGTCGCCAGGGCCTCCCAGCGGTGCCTCCTCCTATGTGCGCCGTCCATCCGGCGGTGCCTCCTCCCCTTTGCGTCGTCCAGCCGAACGGATGGGCGCTCGCCCTCGCCCAGCCCCAGGTGCCCGCCACCCACGTCCCATCCATGCACCATATTAATATCGCATCCTTCACCCCTTTCAAGCTGTGTCTGGACGCCGGCAACTACTCGAAATGGCACCACTTGTTCTGGATCGCGCTCTGCAAGTACCATGTGGAGGAGCATGTCCTGGAGGATGTGGACCCGCTGCACGAGGATCCCATGTGGTGCAACGATGACATCACGATGGTCTTGTGGGTGTACGCCACCATCTCCGCCGAATTGTACGACATCGTCCACCCGCAGGAGTCCACCGTCTTCCACCTCTGGCAGCAGCTCGAGCTGTTATTCCGCGACAACGCCGCCGGCCGCGCCATCGACATCTGCGCCGACTTCCGCGCCACCGTCTAAGGGAACATGACGGTGGCCCACTACTACCGCCTCCAACAGCTCGCCAACGCCATGGCTGACATCGGGGAGCCCATCATGGACCGCTCCCTCACCCTCGAGCTCGTCCGCGGTTTGGGCCCGTGGTTCCACGTCATGGCGACGTTGCTGCCCATGCATCAGCCCTTCCTGAGCTTCCTCCAGGCTCGGTCGCGGCTGCTCCTCGATGAGATCGCCATCACCGAGAGTGAGCGCTCCACTGGGGCCACGACCCTGGCCATCGGGCATGCTGTTGGCCCCTCCTCCGGCTCATTGTCATCCTCTGAAGACCGCCAGGCTCCACACGCACCCAACGATAAAGGGAAGGCGCCGCCACCGGAGTCCTTCCAGCGGCCGTCAGCGCGACGGCCGCGGATGTGGCCGCGGCACACCGGGCGCGTCGTCCAGCTCCTCTAGCCATTGTCACCAAGAGCAGACGCCTTGGATCGGGTATTTTGCCCCGTTTGGCGCACCCCTCCCCACACAGCAGCAGTGGCGCTCGCAGTGGACTCCCCCGAACGCAACTGCCGTCCTCGGGCCTTGATCTGGCGCACCTCAGCAGGCCTACCTCGCGATCGGGCAGTCCTCCTCTGCGCTGCAGTGGGACCAACAGGCGGTGATGACCCACTTCGCCAACATGTAGATATGCAGCTGCTGCACGATGGCGGCGAGTGGTTGATGGACACCAGGGTCACGTCCGATGTCACCGGCTCGTCAGGTAACCTCACCACGGTCTCCTTCTCTTCAGCGCATTTTCCTTCAAGCATTACTGTTGGGAACGGTTCCAAGCTCCCTATAGTCACTACTGGTTCCGCCACCCTACCCCCTTCCAACTAACTGAAATTCTTCTTTCACCTAACATCATTCAGAACCTTATTTCCGTATGCCGATTTACTCATGCTAATTGGTATATTGTGGCTTTTGACCCTGTTGGTTTCTCTGTGGAGGACATGGCAACGGGGAAAACCTCATGAGGTCCAGTAGCACCGGCGACCTCTACCTCTTTCTACCAAATATGGCGGCGCCCTAGCGCTCACCGTTTCAATCATCGGCGATCTATGACACTTTGGGATTGGACACCCTAGCCGTGCCTCTCTTTCCTTTTTAACAAACAATTTATTAGGTTTATGTAATAAATTGCAAGGTTCTCATGTTTGTGGGGCATGTATGATTGGAAAACAACCACGATTATTGTTTCCTAACTCTACTTCTTTTACAATGGCTCCTTCCCAAATTGTCCATTGCGACTTATGGACCTCACACGTTTATATTTGTCGGGTTTTCAGTATTATCTTGCCGTGATTGACGATTTTACACATTATTCTTGGGTGTTCCCTTTACGCCAAAAATCTGACACCGCGTCTACCCTCTTGCGTTTCTTCTCTTACTTTCATATGCAATATAACACCCATGTTAAATGTGTGCAGTGTGACAACAGAGGCAAATTTCTCTCCTACTCCCTTCACGACCACTTCTCTCGCCACGGTGTCACCTTCTGCCTCTCTTGCCCCTACACCTCTGCCAAAATGGCAAAGCTGAGCGCCTCTTGCCCACCACGAACGATGTCCTTCGCACCTTACTTATACATGCTCACATGCCGCCTGAATTCTGGGTTGAGGCTCTCCACACAGCAAATCACCTCATCAGTCGGCGTCCATTATCTTCCATCAACAAGAACACAGCCTACCACCTTCTTCACAGGCACCATCCGACAAACGATCACTTGCGTGTTTTCGGATGTCTTGGTTACCCATATCTCTCCCACCTCGCACCACATAAATTGGCACCACGATCCATCCTATGCGTCCTGCTGGGCTACCCCTTCGAGCACAAAGGGATAAAGATGCATGGACCTAGGCACTCGCTGAAGGAAATATGCCCTAGAGGCAATAATAAAGTTATTATTTATTTCCTCATATCATGATAAATGTTTATTATTCATGCTAGAATTGTATTAACCGGAAACATGATACATGTGTGAATACATAGACAAACATAACGTCACTAGTATGCCTCTACTTGACTACCTCATTAATCAAAGATGGTTATGTTTCCTAACCATAGGCATGTGTTGTCATTTGATTAATGGGATCACATCATTAGGAGAATGATGTGATTGACATGACCCATTCCGTTAGCCTAGCACTTGATCGTTTAGTATATTGCTATTACTTTCTTCATGACTTATACATGTTCCTGAAACTATGAGATTATGCAACTCCCGTTTACCGGAGGAACACTTTGGGTGCTACCAAACGTCACAACATAACTGGGTGATTATAAAGGAGTACTACAGGTGTCTCCAAAGGTAGATATTGGGTTGGCGTATTTCGAGATTAGGTTTTGTCACTCTGATTGTCGGAGAGGTATCTCTGGGCCCTCTCGGTAATGCACATCACTATAAGCCTTGCGAGCAATGTAACTAATGAGTTAGTTACGGAATGATGCATTACGTAACGAGTAAAGAGACTTGCCGGTAACGAGATTGAACTAGGTATTGGATACCGACGATCGAATCTCGGGCAAGTAACATACCGATGACAAAGGGAACAACGTATGTTGTTATGCGGTTTGACCGATAAAGATCTTCGTAGAATATGTAGGAACCAATATGGGCATCCAGGTTCCGCTATTGGTTATTGACCGAGAACAGTTCTAGGTCATGTCTACATAGTTCTCGAACCCGTAGGGTCCGCACGCTTAACGTTACGATGACAGTTTTATTATGAGTTTATAAGTTTTGATGTACCAAAGTTTATTCGGAGTCACGGATGTGATCACGGACATGACGAGGAGTCTCGAAATGGTCGAGACATAAACATTGATATATTGGACGACTATATTCGGACGCCGGAAGTGTTCCGGGTGATTTTGGAGAAAACCGGAGTGCCGGAGGGTTACCGGAACCCCCCCGGGAGAGTTAATGGGCCACATGGGCCTTAGTGGAAAGAGAGAGGGGCGGCCAGGGTGGGCCGCACGCCCCTCTCCCTCTGGTCCGAATTGGACTAAGAGGGGGGGCGGCGCCCCCCTCTTTCCTTCCCCCTCTCCCCCTTCCTTTCCCCCTCCTAGTAGGAGTAGGAAAGGGGGAGTCCTACTCCTACTAGGAGGAGGACTCCTCCTCCTTGGCGCGCCTACAAGGGCCGGCCGGCCTCCCCCTTGCTCCTTTATATACGGGGGCCGGGGGCACCCTAGAGACACACAAGTTGATCTATGGATCGTTCCTTAGCCGTGTGCGGTGCCCCCCTCCACCATATTCCACCTCGGTCATATCGTCGCGGAGTTTAGGCGAAGCCCTGCGCCAGTAGAACATCATCATCGTCACCACGCCGTCGTGCTGACGGAACTCATCCCCGAAGCTTTGCTGGATCGGAGCCCAGGGATCATCATCGAGCTGAACGTGTGCTGAACTCGGAGGTGCCGTACGTTCGGTGCTTGGATCGGTCGGATCGTGAAGACGTACGACTACATCAACCGCATTGTGCTAACGCTTCCGCTTACGGTCTACGAGGGTACGTGGACAACACTCTCCCCTCTCGTTGTTATGTCATCAACATGATCTTGCGTGTGCGTAGGAAATTTTTTGAAATTACTACGTTCCCCTACACTCGCCGTGTATTCCTTTCTCGTCACGTTATTTTTAATGAGCACAAGTTCCCCTTTGCTGATCTTCCCGCACAATAGCCCACACGAGATGCCTCCGCACCAGATCCCGCCCCGATCCTCGCACACCCTATCCTGCCTACCTCGTTCCTACCATTCCAGCCTTCCCCGGGATCCCCGCCCATCCTGCCATGCACTCCACCACTCGCCGTGCTGCCCCGTACTCAGGCTCTACGCGCCACATGCCTCCCGGCAATCCCGCATCACCACCTGGACCCCCCACACCCACTTCCCCACATGCGGCCATGCCCACCGCAATTGCAGCCTCGCATGTCATGCAAATCCCTCACCTAGCCTCGCGAGTCACCTCCCTACCCGCACAGGCTGCCTCCTCGGCCGCAGCACCCGCCTCGCCCGCTCATTCTTCCGCCTCACCACCTCAGCAGCAGCTCCCGCCTCGCACATTTCCAGTAGACCCACCCCAGAACCTACACAACATGCACACCAGAGGGAAATCTGGTTTCTCTTTGCCCAAACAACACCTTGGTCTCTTTGTTTCCTCTTCGGTCAGCGCAATACCCTCCTCCTACCATAGTGCACTCAAGGATCCGAATTGGGCAAGTGCTATGCTTGAGGAATATAATGCATTGTTGCGGAATGACACTTGGTCGTTGGTTTCCCATCCTGCAGGTGCGAACATGGTGAGCGGCAAGTGGATTTTTCAGCACAAGTTCAACCCGGACGACACATTGGCTCGCTACATGGGTGCTACGCGGCTTCAACCAGCAGGCCGGCATGGAATACGGTGAGACATTCAGCCCCGTTGTAAAACCGGCCACGATTCGTGTCATCCTCAGTCTCGCCACCACCAGCATGGCCCATCCACCAGCTCGACGTCAAGAACACATTCCTCTATGGGCATTTCGCTGAGATGGTCTATGTTGCGCAGCCCTGTGGGTTCATCGACTCTTCACGACCTAGGGACGTGTGTCATCTCAACCGGTCGCTCTACGCTGTGAAGCAGGCACCCCGGCCATGGTTTTCCCTGTTTACATCACAACTCGCTTCTCTCGGGTTCCATGCGCCCAAGGGTGACTCCTCACTATTCTTCACCCATCGGGCAACAGCGTCGCCGCCCCGTGATTCTCCCCACGGCTGCACCAACCCATGCATCGCTGCTTTGTTGCCCCTTCGGGTTGTAGCGCTGTGAAGCATGATCCACGCCACTACCCTGAGGTCGTCCCCGCGGCAGCATTGACCCATGCATTGCCGTTGCATCACCACTTCAGGTCGTAGCTCTATGATACGCGGTCCATGATGCCACCCCGAGTCTTCCCCGCTGTCGCGCCGACTGGCGCGTTGCCGCTATGTCGCTCCTTTGGCCTGTAGCACCGCGGCGCGCGTTCCACTCTGCCATTCTTGCGCGTCAACTTCTACGTGGTATGCGCCGCGCCTCCTCCCTAGGCACGGGAAGGCCATCGTCCGCTCCCAGTCATCGTCACACTATCAGATTCTTCCTCGCCAACTTCGAGCACCGCTATCGCACAACTAACTTAGCCGCCGTCGTTGTCTCCTCAGGCCACCGCCACTGCTCTTCTTGCTCGGTGCCACTACCTCTCGCTCATCCGAGCGCGCCGCCATCCACCCCTTAGTCTTCGTCGAGCACCAATTCATCGCCAGCGTCGCCGTCATCTACCCCGACCACTTCATCTACTCCGACAACCGCGGGCGACATCAGGCCCGTGCCGATTGGCACTGCAACCATCATAGAGTCCTTATTTGCTAGACTTCTCGACAAGGCATACAGCTCGTGCAGGTCCCCGTCTACGCATGCCCAGTGCTGCCAACACCGACGCATGCCTTCGTACACGATGTGTTCCCCGGGCTGGCAAGCCTGGAGAAAGGCATCGTCAACATCTACTTCGTCCGTCTACATATGCCCGGTGCTGGCAACACCGATGCGTGACTTGCGCCCTTTCTTCCTGACGCACCACTACCTCAACTCCATTGCGCCCATGACTAACTCGGCGCGCCCGTGGCTCCAAGGTGACTACCTCGACACCGGCCACCCTGACTCGACATCGACCACGGCGTCCGTCGACATCGGCTACTTCGACCACGGCTACATCACACTACGCTCTCGGCTGTTAACAACCGAAACACATCGAGTACAAGATTATCGGCTCCATTGACATCGGCACAAAGGGCTACCACCTTGCTTGAGCAACCTCCTCGGTTCCCACTCCAGCCACGACTTCCGCGACGCATCGACCGTTACGCTGTGGGGGATGTCCGTTGGCTTACCTTCACATTCTTCTTAGTCTCACCGTCTATGTCGTTGCCGTTGTGACTGCGGAGGGATGTTGAGTATTATGATTATTAGGAAAGATAGGATTGCGTAGAATCTTACCCTACCTTGTCTTGTACTCTAAATTAATCTTACCCTACCTTGTCCGTTACTATTCATCACCCAGGGTGCAGAAAAAGTTATTCTTCACCCGAGGTAATCTTAGGATCATTTCATAAATAAATTATGTTTCAAATATAAATAGTTACAGTCATATTGATTCATTGTGTAAAATTTGGCATAAAAAATAGGTCAGAATACCAGAAAAAATACATTTATGTACATTTTACACTATGTTTTTACATTTGTAATTTACGTAATATAAAATATTTTTACGGCAATTATATATTTTCTTACGTTCTCTTTTTACGTCTAAAATAAGCCCGAGCGTATTATAAACAATCGTGCGCTCCGCCCAGCGCGTAGCATCCAACCAACTATGCGGTTCGTGCTAATTAGCCCAACGCATGCACCCCTGGTCCGCTCACCTCCACCCGCGTGGCGGAAGCGAGTCGTAATTAGTGATGGGAACTAGTAATGCTTTTACTGGAACGAATTTTGTAGACACTAGTCGTAACTAGAGATGGGAACTAGTAATGCTTTTACTACGATGCATTTTGTAGACATTATTAAATCAGGAAAGTAGTGGTAAACCATCTTTTTGTATTCTAGGTCATAACTTGCTTTGGCACAATTAGTAAACTGAAAAGATGTCAATTAGTAATTATCCTTGCATAATTAGTTAAGTGAACCTAGTAATAAAATGATCTCTACTACTATAGATGGATTGTTTTTAGGATATTACTACAGATGGATCTGGTAATGTAATTACTATCTATAGGTAGGAACTAGTAGCAACTGGGACTTACCGAGCAGTAAAACAGTTTTTATACTTCACCACTAGTCTACTCTAATACTGATCCTTTTCTTTTAATTTTAACTTGGATACCCTATACGTTGTAATTGTACTTACAATATGATAGATCATGTAGTAGAAGATCTAATTCCAAGCATTTACTAGAAGTAACACAATTTTTATTTTAACAGTAATGTGTGGTCAAACATTTTACGATTAGATGATTGAGAAGCGGTGCACGGCCGCCCGTAATAGTTTTAATATCGTTACCATGTATGGTAGTATATTTACCATGGTTAGTGACAGGAGTAGTGGGTCATAGTGCGTTACGTGGAATCTGGTAAAGTATTTTATTCCATTACCATACACTTTTGTTCCATTACCATACATGCTTGCGCAGTTATAAAAAAGGGCCACGGTGCGGAGGTGGGCGTGTGGTAGCGGTAACGGAAATGAGTCCCCTTGCTATATTTCCTGCTGTTTTTACCCTCATTATATATATATATATATATATATATATATATATATATATATATATATATATATATATATATATATATATATATATATATATATATAACGTTGATTTCTATTTTTTGAGCGAAGGCTGAGGGAAAATTCCGCGCGATCACGTGAGCCCTCCAGGTGTAGCATATATTTATTTTATTTTAACATTGAGTTCAGATCACTATACGTTTGAATGTTTTAAATACATAACCTGTGGACCTATTCTAATATAAATGTAAAATCACCCGTCCAACGTGTTGTCCTCCTCCTGGAATCGGCATGGCTGTGGGTTGTGACGCGCAGGTGTTGGTGCGACGGCGCTCATGTGGGCATTGGTGGCGTGGTTCTGGCTTGCAATTGCGCATGCATGCCTAGCCCGTGTGGGCTATGGTCAAAGTGTGCGGTGCCGGCACGGTCCACCTAGCAAAAGAAATAAATATACTGTCACTAAGGTTGACCTTAGATCATAAGGATTTGTCCGAAAGACGTCAACAAATTTGCAAAACTTCTTTGTACATTTTTAACTAGATGGATTCACTTGATTTGCGGTACTTATTTGAGCATTCATTTATTTATTTGGTTTTCTATTGCATTCCACATATCATAAACTACTAGCACAAATGCCCGTGCGTTGCGACGGGAGAAAATATAATCATATCACCCCTTAGCCCAAATGCAGAAATAAATTATTTGCCCAAATAATCAGAAATACAGTCTGCCATTACAATAGTGAAGATATTACCTGAGCAAGATCCCAGCCAGCATGCAGTTCTTTGATAGGAGCGACCAAGAGCAGCAAGCTTATGGCCGGCTCAAACTTACGAATGAGCCACCTTGTCAGTACTTCTCTATCTCCTTAGACTAAGGTTGGCTACGCTTTGGGCGCGATCCGTGGCTACATAATTACAGTGTATAAAGAGTCCAGCCGCATGCGCAGTTATGTGCCGAAAAACAAATATTGTTGATTTTCCGTCACAACAATCTGCAACAATAAACAATAAGCTTTGACAACAAACAATTACAACACAAAATATATAGCAATTTCTATCCATCTCTCACTGCATTTTCTCTCTACAATAATGGCAGCATCACACAAATAGGGGCAGCATCAGTACAAAGCAAAACGAACAAAATTGCTCCAAATCTGAATTCCAATATATGAATGTCCCTTGTACAAAGTTAGCACACATCAGAGCATAGAAGGCCACATAGTAACATCACATGAAGTGTCTCTCTCCGTACAAAAGCATCGGCACACAAAGCATATAGCAAACAAAATTGCCTCATATTCCTTCTCTCCGTTCTATCCTCTCACGCATGATACAAAATTGCAGGAGTAGCAATATTATTCTCAGCCGCAGTAATCATGTATATCCTCCAATAAATCTGATGCCATCTCGTGGAACCTCGCCATGGACCTAACCAACAGCACAACTCTGTCTTGCCTTACTGGTCGCTCTCCCACATCCACCATGGCAGCTCGCCCCATCGCTCGGCCATGGCACCAGCAGCCTCCCCAGCGCTGGGCAACGACACCGGCAGCCTCCCCAGCACTCTGCCACTGCACGAGCTGCCATTACCCCTTGTCTATATCTCGATCTTGATCTGGAAAAATAATAGTGAGAAAAGAATTATTTACCTGATACAAAAAATATAATTCTCTGGTACATTAAAAGAAACTATTGTGGCAATCATTAAACATGCAACATGAGTTTATAGGAATCGCATATAGTCATGGGTAAATCTCAAAGCATGTTTGCTCGATATCCTCTTTATATGATCTGCCAAAATTAGGTGTGCCATTATGCTTGGAAAACTCAAAAATTCACTTGCTATAGTTCCTTCGTACTATATTTGGCAACCTAAAAATAATGTGTAGGGGAGGGCATAAGTGTATGTCAAAGGATCATAACCCAAAGTATGTTTAGTAAACTACCACAGAAAAGCACAAACCTGAGTGTGCAAAAGAATTGTTAGCAATTGGGATGGGCATCGATGAAGAACATTTCTGATCTACAATGTTTGATCACCGGGAAACTCTCTTTTTAGAAGAAAAAAATGGCCATGAGAAATCACAAATTAGTTCCAGCTCCCTCCATGCCTCTTACATAAATACAACCAAAAAGCAGTGATAAAAACTTCCCCCCTCGAGGCAGTATGGACAGCTTACCAAATCATTAGTGAAAGACTAACTCCCACGGTTACATGCTTGAGGTGATGCTATCATTCTGTCAGTATAATAGTAGAAATCCTCATATCCTCTTGCAATGAGCAGAAATATAATCTGTATGTACATGTTTATGTTTTTTCTACCAAGAGAAAACTATTATGGACATGAAACACAATCAAATCAGGTTGATTTCTATTTATAGAAAGAATCCCATTTATATGGTCTATCTGTACAATTATATGGCTAATGGTTAGAACGAATGAATTTATTTTGGGGAACAAGAGAACGGATGATTTGAAGTGTATGTGCTCCACCACTATGGTGAGGACACACATATTTCTTATTGTGCAGGATAATAGAAACAGGTAGAATGTCTTGCCTCAGATTTGCAGCAGTACTACTGGACCAGATCTTATCAGTTCAAGGAACAAATTGGAGTGGTGCGCAGTAATACTTTTCTTAAAGAACTTACTTTGCATGTAAACCAATCTCTAACACAAGCACATCTTCAGAGCCACCCAATAGCTCAGCCGACTTCGATCTAGACCCCAACTGTACCATACAGGAAAAAAAAGTTGACTAAACCGCACAAGAAGAGAGGATTCCAATATGATGAATCCGGTGATGGAGCACCTTTTGGTCCCTGCAGCAAAGCTGGATGCCACGAGGGAGAGGATATGCTGAGCATCAGGTGTCTAGCATGACAATATTCCAGAGGGATAACGGCGCTGATGGAGATATGTTCTTATAGACAGCCTCAGATTTGAAGTCACTATTATGGAGGATGCAGCTCGAGATCAACAATGTTAGCAATGACAGTATAACGTAGAAAACAATTTGTTTCATGTCAAATCTTAATTCTTGAAGGTCCCTAAAAAGGTCTGGACGGCCAATACTCGTGTAATTCAATTCATTAATCAATCCTAAGAGCATTTGTGATCTTGACTTTTCCAGATTGAATCAACACATGGAAAAATCACGTTGCTTACCTGAGAATCAGTGAAACTGTTTAGGATGACAGCTCCAGCCAATGCTACAGTTGATGGCTGCACAAATCAGACATGGATGGCACAAGCGCCTTACTGCAATTAATGGAGCCACGGAGCCGCAAAACATATATGATGCGGTGGAGAGGTCATGTGAGGTAGAAGCGGACCCTCCACTATGCTCTGCCTGATTAAGCAAAAGATGTTCAGAAAGCCATAGTCCAGAACAAAACTTGATAGCAATGATAATACATGTAAAGTTGAAAAGGATTTTGCAAGTTTCGACAGCCAACCTGCTGTAGCTCTAGCTTTCCATCAAATTCGTATTCCACCTTTCCTTGAGAGTACAATTCATTTCCGTCATCTCAAGAATTTTCGTTGGACACTAAAAAACTAAAAACAGTTGGATTCCAGGGCAAGCCTACACGATCCTTTAATTCTCCACAAAACAAGAAATTGCAAACATAGAAAAACCATACAGCTTTACATGTTTTGCCTTTTTTTCTCAAGATGGAAATCATAATACAGAAGGAGATAGGCCAAAAGATTGACTAAATGAATAACAGAGCAGCTCCTCTCTCTTTTTCTGAACCACTACACTTTTTTTTTCTGGACCTCTGCAAGGGACAACAGCAAGCGTGTGGATTCTCCACTGCTACCCATGCAACTTGCAGTACAATTTTGGCATATTTATGCAGGTTTATATGAGGCACCAAGCCATGACCTGAGTCGTGTGCTGGCCATGATCTCATGGTGTGCACACGACAGTAAGTATTCTAGCAACATCAATTACTTGAAGACAGAGTATACATTGACAGAACTTACAGTATTACTTGAATCAATTACTTGAAAACAGTGGACATTGATAGAATTTCATCCTCCAGCGGCGGAGCTTGGCAGGGGCGGCGGCGCTGGGAGGTGCAGCCCATGGGGCAGGTGAGGGACTGCCGGATCCGCGGGTGCTGGCGACGAACGACGGCCGGGTCGGGCGCTCGGTGAGGCAGAGGCTCGGGGGCACAGCTGCGCAGGGAGTCTGCCGGTAGGCTCGATTTGGAAATCGAGGAGAGGACTGGCTGGATGGATTTTTGGATCGGGGGCATCCCGATGGGAGGAGGGTAGGGGGTGGTGACTCTCGGCGGCGGGGTGTGTCCGGCGGCGCGCGGTGAGGGCAGGGCAGGAGGTGGCGTTGCGCTGCCGATGGAGATGGGATTGGGAGGCCGGGACGTGCGTGGTTGGGCAATTTTTTCTCTCTCCCTTACCGGTTCGGCTGACTTACAATGAAGACTGCGGGTTGAATACCTATCTTTGAGAGGGACTTTTTTTAAAAGCGTATTATGACATGAGAAGAAAGCGTATTGCGACGGTGAACCCGGAGACCCAATCCGTGCTTTATTATTAGGGAGAGATAAATATACTATGATTAAATCAAATTTCAAATCCTAAGGATTTTCAATGGTGGACTTCCATCTAGAGATATAGATTACATCCGTTTGTTCATCTGCAAAATTATTTCGACATTTATTAACTACACAAATTCACAAGTTAGAATACTCATGTAATTATTCATTTATATATATGATGTTTCTTCCGATTTCATGAAGCAAAAACAATAAATATATTGTGATTAAGGCAGATCTCGCATCATAAATATTTTCTCATGTGGGCGCCGATATGGAGATATAAATTACATTCATTTTTTATTTGCAATTTTTTGTACATTTATTCACTAGTTGTATTCATGATATTTAGAGTACCCATTAGATCATTCATTCATTTATTTGGTTTGCTATCACATTTAATGTAGTAGAAACAATAAATATATAGTGTTTATTAAGGCAGATCTCGGATCATAGGGATTTTTTTGGACGCCCATATGAAGATAGATTATACAGGTTTGCTAGAACTCATCTAAATGAGATATAATTTGGTCTCATTCACCTTTTATAGCTATTGGATATGATGCTATAAGATGTGTGTTTGCTGACATGGATTGTATCTGTTCTTGTTCTCAAAGTGAATGAGACCAAATTATATCTCATCTAAATGAGTTCTAGGTACTCCCTAGATTATATTTATTTGTGAGTTCATTACACTTTAGCACATAAACTTGCACCATATATACATATTCGTAGATAAAGTTGAAAAATATAACAAATTGCCCCTACAATTTGTTTTTCTGGTACATCAATGCCGTTAACTATCCGTTAAACTTTGCACGTCAGCTGTCTCATGTTCCATGCTTGCATACTAGGATTCGATCTCAGGACGTTGTAACACCAAGAAATTATTGATAATGACAGAGCTAGACATCTTTTGTATTGTTTAACAGAACGACTATTTGAAGTCAAAATACACGTTGCTCGGGGTTTGAACATTTTTTTTCTCAATTTAGTTTTTTTTAAAGTGGGACCGAATAAACCAGTTTTTGGAAAATCTTGATTTTTTTGGAATTTTCTTGTTTAGAATTTTTAAAGATTTTTTAATTCATACAATAGCATAACTTACTCTAGTGTCTGCTCATCATGAACGCCGTTCATAAAGCCGAATATATATTCGAGTGCATCTTCCATGAAATGCCTTGGTGGGGGCAGAAGATGCAGGGGTGCGGGCAAATCCTCATGGGGGTCGGCTACAGCATCGTGGAGCTGGAGGGCAGCCTCATTGGGGTCGGGGGCAGCGGCATCCAGGGTAGCCAGCGCATTGTTTCCAATGATAGGCTCCATCGCTGATCGATACGCGTGAGTGATCGTTCGCTGAGGTGTCTTGGCAATTAGGATGTCGATGCAGCATATATTTGGCAGCTACATTTATTGCGTCCAAATGCTTTTTATTGCCTGCCGAAAAAAATCGGCGGTGGGAGTATAAACGGATATACTTTGAATGCTATTTATTGCCTGCCAAATATATCAAATCGTTTTTACTGCTTTTTATTGCCTGCCAAATATATCAAGTCGTTTTAAGACGTAGATGATTCTTTCTAATTATAAAAAATCGTGACGGGGGCGTATCAGATATTTCTCGTTTTTTATATTTGAAAGTTTTGTTCCTAAGGATCGCCATATTTACAGTTCAATATCAACGAATCGAAAAAAATCAACCTTTGTATAAAACCAGATATACCGAATTAAGCACGCGTACAAAAA
This sequence comes from Triticum timopheevii, assembly GCA_963921465.1. Classification (NCBI taxonomy): domain Eukaryota; kingdom Viridiplantae; phylum Streptophyta; class Magnoliopsida; order Poales; family Poaceae; genus Triticum; species Triticum timopheevii. Next base: position 42,641,992 of record OY997266.1, on the reverse strand, counting down.
ATACATACTGCCATAATGGCTACACGTAGAGTTGACAAGCAACAAGAAAACACACTTTAACAGAAATGTTTGTCCTATGTGAATACATTATTATTCCAAATGTAGATAAAAGGACCGAGGGAAACGAGCTATTTAATGAGCCGTCTTGAAAAAAAACTCATCTACTGTCCATTTTTCCTGGCTACAACTGCAACATTGACGTATGATAGTGTTTCGTCAAGTGTCGTTAAGCAGGCTTCGTGGATATCTACAAAAAAACAATTAATTAGTACTAATATCATCGTAATAAAAAAAATGAACAAAAAGCCATAAAAATCAAAATAGTTTATAGAACTTACCTTGAAGATGATGAACATCATCGTCTATGTCGGGGGAGAACAAGAATGTGCTCTCCCTCATATTCTTCAGGCACTTATCCCTCCGGTTTAGCTGTATGTACGTAACTGTAATTTTCTCGAATAAATTTTCGGTGCACTGCAAGTGTTTCAAGTGACGACCAGCATGCTCTTGACTTAGGCGTATAAAAAGTATCTCCCATCTGGAATGATAAAGATATGTTGATGGTAGTCAACTATCAAATAACAATAATCATATAAAACCTCAAGTATTGATTGGAGTTTACCGAAAATTCATGATGCCTATCTCAACAAAATGGACCTGCCGTCTATATAATGAATCCCACCTATATTGTATCCTACCAGCATAGACAAGAATACCAAGAACATCTGAAAAAAATTAAGTCTGGGTGAGACAAAATGTTGAATGGATAAATAAGAAAAAACAAACTAAAAGATGTTGCACCGGTAATGGTTTTGTCTCGTAGCAAGGATATGGCACCAAGTTGTGGGAAAAAAGGTGGACAGATTGTCGATGCAATACTGTGCACCGATGTCCTAACCATGGTCATAGCATTTAGTTCAATGACGAACTCCATGCATAGATACCAGAAGTGACCATCTAGCATTTCCGTGGGGTTTATTCCAACGCTAGTGAAGTTATATGTTAGCCCGGTCTGCAGATTGTCGTTGAATCGATAAGCTTGGTTGTTGAAGGCAATTGCTTCAATCTTTGTTCCCTAGAAATTTTTAATAATTCAAATAACAAGACTTTAGAACACATGTGTATATACATTAAAAAAGGTTGATATATTTAGTGATCACTAATCTCATACTTCCTGGTCCAGAAGTATGCAACGAAAGTATGGGTTTCCCATTGCATGCACCCTGATATGGGACTTCCACATCACCTTAGCTCGAATGATCCAACATCTGTGATAGATATGTTCCATCCGTACACTTTGAAAATTCAGGTACCTACATAAAATAATACAAAATGATGAGATAAACAAATGGTGATGTCAGATAAGCGTGCACGTAGATCTTTACACTTGCCTGTTCATCGGAGGGATGATGGGATCCGGTGGATTCGCCATCACCCTCCTCGAGGGCCTCGAGCTGTACAATATCACCATGGTCAGGGAGCTAATGGATGAAGTGTTAAAGAATGATAGAGGGGCGCATGGGCATATATAGTCCAAGGGGCCCATAGGCGGGAAAATCAAAATTCTTTCAATATTTGCATGTGGCCGTATAGCGAAAAAATACTCCAATATCGAAATGATTATAAATAGTAAGTTATGAGTGTTCTTTGCCAACAAAATATTTATTGCTAAAACTTTTTGAATCAATTAATTATTTATAGATATTTGAGATTCTAAATCTGATAAAAATCATGTCAATTATCTCACCAGTATCAATGATTCCTTTTCGCCTGTTAATACGCTATATCTCTACTCCTATTGATGACTTCAGATCTTTAGTTAGAAACGCAATAATTGGATATATATCGTAATAAATAAGGTGATAGTGCGTTAAGGTAAGTGTATTCACGCAATAAATATATTACCATTAATTACAAACATGTAATCAATTAAATATCGATTATTTACTCAGTTTTTATTTAGCTATGTTCACGCAACTAATATTATTACCATGGATTCACTAATATTTCGCCGATTAAAAATATTAGCATTAATTACAAACATGTAATCAATTAAAAAATCGATTGTTTACTCAGCTTTGATTACACTATATGTTTATTTATAATATCCCAGGATATTTGTTTTTAGTACATGTGATGAGACGTCGTTGTGTTACTTTGCAACACTATTTTACGGACATTTTAAAATAGTCACAATTTCGATGGTAGCGTGTATTCATATAAGAACAAGATAAATATCTGTTCTTTATGAGAGTTTGCATCAGCTTGTTGCTCTCCGTGTATTCATATAAGAAAAAGAAAAACATAGCATGTTAGGCGACAAAAATCAAAGGGAAGATAAAAAACAGAGAGTAAGAAACCAAGCATGAAACAATGTATGTTCTTTATTCATACTTTCATAGTTTGACTCCAAATCGATTACAATGCAAAATGCTCTTAAGGAGCATTAAAACATAAAACATAAAAAGCTGTAAAGAATAATGTATAACTCCTCATGATTGCTCTTTTCAAGGCATTTCCGTCTTCTTGTCACATGCTTGCATGTGCTTAACAACCATATATTCCAACTTCTCGATCTTCTTTACGAGAGTTTGCATGAGCTTGTTGCTCTCCTTGGTTGCCTGCAGAATTTGATCGTTTGTAGTAGCCCAACCGTCCGCCAAACCTTCTTTCCTATCGTATTTCGTAACGGGATAACTTCTACTAATAGGCTCGACGTGATTATGCATCCTAAGACATTTTGACTTTGGCGTGTTACCCTCAGCAAAGGGAAGCATCGGCGTAGTGCCGTCATCATCTTCCAGTACACCGAGATCTTCCTGCCAACGAATATCCTCAACAGCATCATCACTGAAGCGAATTGAACTGTTGGATGACGCCATGTGAGAGGAGGATGGAGTGTCAAGAAATAGTTTAACTTGTTCAAGAGAGGTCTGGTAAGGTTGCTCGAACGGTTGATCAATATATAAGCGTTTATACGAAGCTCTGATTAGGAAATCGGTAATCAAATCCACCGATTTGGTCCCGATCAAATATTAATTAATGGGATCAATTTTGCGATTCGGTGAGTAGAACCTACTATATGATTACAGGACAAAAAACATAACCTGTCTTAAGATTTCATTTGTGATAAACCGAATAGGAATTTTTTTTGCAAAGGAAGCAAATAAAATAGTTAACATGCACGTATTGTTTTAGTGACAGGATGTCAGAAATTTGCGAAATATCTGCCTATAATTTCATAATTAATTAGAATTATACACAGCGGACGATTCTGTTATTAAATAGCTGTTTGTATGGACAAAACGTTTGTTAGTTTTAGAATATCTTCTTTTACATTTTTAGTACAACTTTGTCTTGTTTCAATATGTTATTTTCAGCGTACATAACAAAAAGTACATTCTGAAGGCGGAAATATTTCAACGGAAAATTAATGAACTTAGCACACACGGTGGAGTATGTTTCCAACATTTGGAATGTGGTTTTTTGAAATACTAATAAAACAAAGTAAGTCGTTATTCATAGTTGTGCTAAGTGAATTTGTGTTACAAAACTATATTTTCATGAACATGAATGCTATAAGTGTATTAAATATACAAAAAAAACGTATCTATTTTAATACATGAACACATCCGAAATTGATTGAGATGATCACTACGAATTACTGAGAGAGCCGAGATTAAAGCTTAGCTTACTTCATATTGTCCATTAATAATCACAACCTTGGTACGCTTTATTATGTTTATGCAAAACAACACATCAATCTGAGCACCATTGTCTCTACCGATGATATAGTATTGTTGCTACATAAGAAATATAAGGATTTAAGCAATAGCTAAAAAATTTACCATTGGTTCAACAAATTAACCGTAATTCCAAAACAATCATCTATAATACAAACAAAAATCAGCCTGTAAGGACTTCCTTATAAACGATGTTCTTCATGGAGGTAAGAAGTGAGACGGTAGGTCTTTTGCGCTTTTTAGAATTCTTAGACTGCTTCTGGCCCTTCTCCTTCGGCTTTTCCTTCTCAATGAGGATCTTTATGTTGCTTTTTGCGGTCGCTCGAGACAATGCGACGTAGAGTTGACCATGTGAGAACACTGGATTAGGTAGGTACACACCAACAATCGGGATGGTTTGACCTTGAGCCTTGTTAATCGTCATAGCGAAGCTAAGCCTTACAAGAAACTGCTTCCTCTTAAACTTGAATGGGAACATGTCGTTGTCAGATGGGCACAAAGGTATTCTAGGAAGGAAAACCCTCCTACCTGCGTGTTGTCCAATCACAATTTCTGCGTCAATGGTGTTCCTCTCAAAACCTCTGACAACAAGCCTGGTCCCGTTACACAAACCATTAGCTGGATCAATGTTCCTAAGCAGTATGACAGGGCAGTTCATCTTGAGTTTGAGTGCATGCGGAGGAAGACCGTTTGGAGTTAATCCGTTCAGAAACTCAGGAGCGTAGTATCCATATGGATTGTCCTCCGCACTGTCAAAGCTATGGTAAATTACTTCATCTCTGTGAAAACGCTCTATCATGCGTGTGTTTATCTTGTCGATGTTGTCATTGGTTGTGGAAAGGATTGCGCGAGATGTCATGTAATTTGAATCAGTCATGTTGTCATCTAGACTCAGAAACACGTGTTCAATCAGCTTCTCTATGTCGTCAGAATCGCCTGTAGACGGTAGACAGATGTCATCGGGGAGTAATATATTGCCTTGATCGTCAGCTTCCTCGGTGCCATTTCCGATCCTAAGCAAGTAATATGCAAACCACGTGTCATTATGAGCCCTCATGTTGGTGATGAGTCGAAGTTTCCGCATACACTTCCATAGATGAGAACTCCGGAGGGTTGCATCAATTATCTGGCCACGCGACCCACTTCTGACAACCGGAAGCACCTGCCTAAAGTCACTGCCAAAGGCAACAGTCTTTCCTCCAAAGGGTATGTCGCGTGTTCCCATGATGTCATGCATGCTATTGTCCAATGCCTCAACCGCCTGTCGTTTAGTCATGCTGGCCTCATCCCATAGTATCAATGATGCCATCCTTAGTAGCTTGGCTGTCCCACTCTACTTGGAGAAGCTGCACGAGGCTCCGTCGTCACAACTCAATGGTATCTTGAACCTAGAGTGCGCAGTCCTGCCGCCAGGCATGATAGAAGCGGCGACACCTGAGGTCGCGGTGGCGATAGCAATCTTTCCCTCGCTCCTTAACTTGGCGAGCAACGCCCTATAGAGGTAGGTCTTCCCTATACCGCCGGGGCCGTCAACAAAGAAAACCCCCCCAAGACCGAGTTCAACGGCCGCTAGTCCTTGTCGTATGCCACCTTCTGCTCAAAGTTTAGTGAAGATGCCAATTTTGTGTCATCTACGTCAAACTCGATGGTTGATTCCTCAATGACCTCTCTCGCCTTTCCCTCCGTTGGGTCAAAGGCATCATCGATGCTTGGAAGCAAAAAATCACTTATGTCTTTACCCATGGACTGCAACATACCCCTGATGTCAAGCAACACCATTTGCTCCACCTCTTTCGGGGACGTCCGTGTTCGACGGTAGTCATCAGGCATAGGCTCGACGTGTCTATCCCATAAACCTTGCACGTCGCCTGGCTCGCAGTGAACCAAGATGGTTGCGAAGAGCCTCCTAAGAGAACAAGGCATCGCCCACTGCTCTGCTTCAGTAAGACAGTCGTCGAGCGTGCTGTCTGCCTCGATGAGTCCCAACCTTTCAGCAGCATCTCTAAAGCTATCACAAACCAGGCCATCCACGATGAGCAAGTCCTGAAAGGATGTTTTTCCAGTAACATGGTTGAGCATAACACGCAGGTAATTAATATCGCTCCCCCTCAGCAGGATTGGCAGAGACAATACGACCTATTTGGAAACGCTCCACCCGCGGCCTCCAACACTTTGTTTTCCTTTGCCACGTAAAGCTTCCCGGAAAATCTTTGTACAATATTTTCCGAGCCCAAGGGTGTTCCTGGTTAGCCTTGAAATACTCCGTTAACATCGATTTCGATGCATTTTCTGACGCGACAACCTTCTTCAAGTCAGCCTGTGCATTGAATGCAACCCTGTGCATATTCGGGAGATGAAGAGGCAACTGCAAGACAGGAGGGTAATTGGCGCAAAGTGGAAAGCCAAATATCCTCCACATAGCCTCCAGAGGTGTGATCCACCTTGCGTCAACGTATCTCTTGATCTCATCGATGTTACCATTGTTGTCGGGCTGGTCGACGCTGAAAGAAGCCTTATCATGGCCCTTGTAAATGTACTTGTAAAGATATTTGACGGCCTTTATGCTCGAGCAGATCTCAACGTTGATGTGGCAATTGAACATCCGCAGAAGGTATGGGTTATAAGGCACAACCCGTTTGTTGTCCAACATCTTCCCTTGGACCTTAGCACTCCTTCCATCGTCTCTACGTCGATAAACTGGGTACGAGTCCTTCCCCTGTGCTGTGTTTTCATTGAACGGCCGCGGGTATATGCACTTGCATCCATTTTCTTGCATGCAAACATTCTTCGGGTTGAGAGCACCGCATGGTCCGTGCATCATATGTTTTACCACCATTGCATACAATTCCGGATACTTATGCTTGTCTGGGAGCTCTGCGGAAATGAGACGGTCATACTGCTCCGGGACGAGAAGCTTATACGATGAGTCCATGATCAACAAAAAATGTGCGTGTGGGAGGCCTCTTTTTTGAAACTCGACAACATATACATATGCGACAACAACACCCAGGATGTGCTTGTTGAACAACATGTCCTTCATAGCCTCTAGTTTGCTGAAGAACACGCGAGCCACAAGATCAGGTCGGTCTTGCGCCGTCTGACCAGGCATCAACTCATTCGTTATCTCTTCCCATTTAGGATTGCAAGTCATTGTCAAGAAGATGTCTGGCTTCCCGTATGTATGGACAATTGCCATGGCATCCACATGCCTCTTCTTCATGTCGCGGTCGCCACCAAGGTATGTTTCAGGGAGAACTATTCTTACCCCAACAGCGCTTGCTCGTGTCTCCCCCGATGTGATTTTTACACTATGTTTTTACATTTGTAATTTACGTAATATAAAATATTTTTACAGTAATTATATATTTTCTTACGTTCTCTTTTTACGTCTGAAATAAGACAAAATTTATATATATATATATATGGTCGCTAAAATAAGCCCGAGCGTATTATAAACAATCGTGCGCTCCGCCCAGCGCGTAGCATCCAACCAACTATGCGGTTCGTGCTAATTAGCCCAACGCATGCACCCCTGGTCCGCTCACCTCCACCCGCGTGGCGGAAGCGAGTCGTAATTAGTGATGGGAACTAGTAATGCTTTTACTGGAACGAATTTTGTAGACACTAGTCGTAACTAGAGATGGGAACTAGTAATGCTTTTACTATGATGCATTTTGTAGACATTATTAAATCAGGAAAGTAGTGGTAAACCATCTTTTTGTATTCTAGGTCATAACTTGCTTTGGCACAATTAGTAAACTGAAAAGATGTCAATTAGTAATTATCCTTGCATAATTAGTTAAGTGAACCTAGTAATAAAATGATCTCTACTACTATAGATGGATTGTTTTTAGGATATTACTACAGATGGATCTGGTAGTGTAATTACTATCTATAGGTAGGAACTAGTAGCAACTGGGACTTACCGAGCAGTAAAACAGTGTTTATACTTCACCACTAGTCTACTCTAATACTGATCCTTTTCTTTTAATTTTAACTTGGATACCCTATACGTTGTGATTGTACTTACAATATGATAGATCATGTAGTAGAAGATCTAATTCCAAGCATTTACTAGAAGTAACACAATTTTTATTTTAACAGTATTGTGTGGTCAAACATTTTACGATTAGATGATTGAGAAGCGGTGCACGGCCGCCCGTAATAGTTTTAATATCGTTACCATGTATGGTAGTATATTTACCATGGTTAGTGACAGGAGTAGTGGGTCATAGTGCGTTACGTGGAATCTGGTAAAGTATTTTATTCCATTACCATACACTTTTGTTCCATTACCATACATGCTTGCGCAGTTAACAAAAAGGGCCACGGTGCGGAGGTGGGCGTGTGGCAGCGGTAACGGAAATGAGTCCCCTTGCTATATTTCCTGCTGTTTTTACCCTCATTATATATATATATATATATATATATATATATATATATATATATATATATATATATATATATATATATATATATAGGTGTGCTAAAGTGTGCCTGAGCGCATTGTGCTCATCGTACGCTCCGGCCAACCACGTGCGCGCCCTCTAATTGACCCAGGCAGGCCAACCGTCCGGCCAAAAAAATGCTCCAGGGTCGCTCGCCTCCGGGCTGGAAATCAACCGTAATGAGCTCTCATATAGGGTAATGAAAGCAGTTTTTTACGTGGGATTGGCCCAAAGAACAATAATGAACTGGGACTAACTAGTAGTAAAACTCCGTTGCCCATTAGTAATCTGCGTGCCCACTACAAAAAATAAGACTAATTAGGACAACCGTGGCATAGTAACAAGATTACTATTCCTATGCACTACACACGGTGGCATGGTAACAAGATTACTATTCCTTTCCCTAAAAAAATATTACTATTACTATGCACTACACACGTCTTATGCTCAGTTATTTTATGCATTGCAGCCTGGTATTAGATTGTCAGAACGATTAAAGCGTAGAAGAGTGAATCGTAACAAGCTGTAGCCAGATTACCATTTTGAGTATGTACACGTCCTTTTGTTTTTCTTTTCTTTGTGTGACAGAGTAACAAGATTACCATAATAATAGGTGGAGGAGCAGTGCGTGTGAGATGGTAACAAGATTACCATATTACCAGCACGCGTGGGAGAGGCGGGCATTCGTTTGTGCCAGCCCGTAACCATTTTAATCCGCTTACGATATTTGCTAGGAATTTTACTGCAATTAGCCCAACGGCACGCGCATCAGACGGGCGGAGCGCACGATTAGCGTTTTTACGCTCCCGCGTGCTTTAGCGCTACCGTATATATATATATATATATATATATATATATATAACGTTGATTTCTATTTTTTGAGCGAAGGCTGAGGGAAAATTCCGCGCGATCACGTGAGCCCTTCAGGTGTAGCATATATTTATTTTATTTTAACATTGAGTTCAGATCACTATACGTTTGAATGTTTTAAATACATAACCTGTGGACCTATTCTAATATAAATGTAAAATCACCCGTCCATCGCGTTGTCCTCCTCCTGGAATCGGCATGGCTGTGGGTTGTGACGCGCAGGTGTTGGTGCGACGGCGCTCATGTGGGCATTGGTGGCGTGGTTCTGGCTTGCAATTGCGCATGCATGTCTAGCCCGTGTGGGCTATGGTCAAAGTGTGCGGTGCCGGCACGGTCCACCTAGCAAAAGAAATAAATATACTGTCACTCAGGTTGACCTTAGATCATAAGGATTTGTCCGAAAGACGTCAACAAATTTGCAAAACTTCTTTGTACATTTTTAACTAGATGGATTCACTTGATTTGCGGTACTTATTTGAGCATTCATTTATTTATTTGGTTTTCTATTGCATTCCACATATCATAAACTACTAGCACAAATGCCCGTGCGTTGCGACGGGAGAAAATATAATCATATCACCCCTTAGCCCAAATGCAGAAATAAATTATTTGCCCAAATAATCGGAAATACAGTCTGCCATTACAATAGTGAAGATATTACCTGAGCAAGATCCCAGCCAGCATGCAGTTCTTTGATAGGAGCGACCAAGAGCAGCAAGCTTATGGCCGGCTCAAACTTACGAATGAGCCACCTTGTCAGTACTTCTCTATCTCCTTAGACTAAGGTTGGCTACGCTTTGGGCGCGATCCGTGGCTACATAATTACAGTGTATAAAGAGTCCAGCCGCATGCGCAGTTATGTGCCGAAAAACAAATATTGTTGATTTTCCGTCACAACAATCTGCAACAATAAACAATAAGCTTTGACAACAAACAATTACAACACAAAATATATAGCAATTTCTATCCATCTCTCACTGCATTTTCTCTCTACAATAATGGCAGCATCACACAAATAGGGGCAGCATCAGTACAAAGCAAAACGAACAAAATTGCTCCAAATCTGAATTCCAATATATGAATGTCCCTTGTACAAAGTTAGCACACATCAGAGCATAGAAGGCCACATAGTAACATCACATGAAGTGTCTCTCTCCGTACAAAAGCATCGGCACACAAAGCATATAGCAAACAAAATTGCCTCATATTCCTTCTCTCCGTTCTATTCTCTCACGCATGATACAAAATTGCAGGAGTAGCAATATTATTCTCAGCCGCAGTCATCATGTATATCCTCCAATAAATCTGATGCCATCTCGTGGAACCTCGCCATGGACCTAACCAACAGCACAACTCTGTCTTGCCTTACTGGTCGCTCTCCCACATCCACCATGGCAGCTCGCCCCATCGCTCGGCCATGGCACCAGCAGCCTCCCCAGCGCTGGGCAACGACACCGGCAGCCTCCCCAGCACTCTGCCACTGCACGAGCTGCCATTACCCCTTGTCTATATCTCGATCTTGATCTGGAAAAATAATAGTGAGAAAAGAATTATTTACCTGATACAAAAAATATAATTCTCTGGTACATTAAAAGAAACTATTGTGGCAATCATTAAACATGCAACATGAGTTTATAGGAATCGCATATAGTCATGGGTAAATCTCAAAGCATGTTTGCTCGATATCCTCTTTATATGATCTGCCAAAATTAGGTGTGCCATTATGCTTGGAAAACTCAAAAATTCACTTGCTATAGTTCCTTCGTACTATATTTGGCAACCTAAAAATAATGTGTAGGGGAGGGCATAAGTGTATGTCAAAGGATCATAACCCAAAGTATGTTTAGTAAATTACCACAGAAAAGCACAAACCTGAGTGTGCAAAAGAATTGTTAGCAATTGGGATGGGCATCGATGAAGAACATTTCTGATCTACAATGTTTGATCACCGGGAAACTCTCTTTTTAGAAGAAAAAAATGGCCATGAGAAATCACAAATTAGTTCCAGCTCCCTCCATGCCTCTTACATAAATACAACCAAAAAGCAGTGATAAAAACTTCCCCCCTCGAGGCAGTATGGACAGCTTACCAAATCATTAGTGAAAGACTAACTCCCACGGTTACATGCTTGAGGTGATGCTATCATTCTGTCAGTATAATAGTAGAAATCCTCATATCCTCTTGCAATGAGCAGAAATATAATCTGTATGTACATGTTTATGTTTTTTCTACCAAGAGAAAACTATTATGGACATGAAACATAATCAAATCAGGTTGATTTCTATTTACAGAAAGAATCCCATTTATATGGTCTATCTGTACAATTATATGGCTAATGGTTAGAATGAATGAATTTATTTTGGGGAACAAGAGAACGGATGATTTGAAGTGTATGTGCTCCACCACTATGGTGAGGACACACATATTGCTTATTGTGCAGGATAATAGAAACAGGTAGAATGTCTTGCCTCAGATTTGCAGCAGTACTACTGGACCAGATCTTATCAGTTCAAGGAACAAATTGGAGTGGTGCGCAGTAATACTTTTCTTAAAGAACTTACTTTGCATGTAAACCAATCTCTAACACAAACACATCTTCAGAGCCACCCAATAGCTCAGCCGACTTCGATCTAGACCCCAACTGTACCATACAGGAAAAAAAGTTGACTTAACCGCACAAGAAGAGAGGATTCCAATATGATGAATCCGGTGATGGAGCACCTTTTGGTCCCTGCAGCAAAGCTGGATGCCACGAGGGAGAGGATATGCTGAGCACCAGGTGTCTAGCATGACAATATTCCAGAGGGATAACGGCGCTGATGGAGATATGTTCTTATAGCCAGCCTCAGATTTGAAGTCACTATTATGGAGGATGCAGCTCGAGATCAACAATGTTAGCAATGACAGTATAACGTAGAAAACAATTTGTTTCATGTCAAATCTTAATTCTAGAAGGTCCCTAGAAAGGTCTGGACGGCCAATAGTCGTGTAATTCAATTCATTAATCAATCCTAAGAGCATTTGTGATCTTGACTTTTCCAGATTGAATCAACACATGGAAAAATCACGTTGCTTACCTGAGAATCAGTGAAACTGTTTAGGATGACAGCTCCAGCCAATGCTACAGTTGATGGCTGCACAAATCAGACATGGATGGCACAAGCGCCTTACTGCAATTAATGGAGCCAGGGAGCCGCAAAACATATATGATGCGGTGGAGAGGTCATGTGAGGTAGAAGCGGACCCTCCACTATGCTCTGCCTGATTAAGCAAAAGATGTTCAGAAAGCCATAGTCCAGAACAAAACTTGATAGCAATGATAATACATGTAAAGTTGAAAAGGATTTTGCAAGTTTCGACAGCCAACCTGCTGTAGCTCTAGCTTTCCATCAAATTCGTATTCCACCTTTTCTTGAGAGTACAATTCATTTCCGTCATCTCAAGAATTTTCGTTGGACACTAAAAAACTAAAAATAGTTGGATTCCAGGGCAAGCCTACACGATCCTTTAATTCTCCACAAAACAAGAAATTGCAAACATAGAAAAACCATACAGCTTTACATGTTTTGCCTTTTTTTCTCAAGATGGAAATCATAATACAGAAGGAGATAGGCCAAAAGATTGACTAAATGAATAACAGAGCAGCTCCTCTCTCTTTTTCTGAACCACTACACTTTTTTTTTCTGGACCTCTGCAAGGGACAACAGCAAGCGTGTGGATTCTCCACTGCTACCCATGCAACTTGCAGTACAATTTTGGCATATTTATGCAGGTTTATGCAGCCATGACCTGAGTCGTGTGCTGGCCATGATCTCATGGTGTGCACACGACAGTAAGTATTCTAGCAACATCAATTACTTGAAGACAGAGTATACATTGACAGAACTTACAGTATTACTTGAATCAATTACTTGAAAACAGTGGACATTGATAGAATTTCATCCTCCAGCGGCGGAGCTTGGCAGGGGCGGCGGCGCTGGGAGGTGCAGCCCATGGGGAAGGTGAGGGACTGCCGGATCCGCGGGTGCTGGCGACGAACGACGGCCGGGTCGGGCGCTCGGTGAGGCAGAGGCTCGGGGGCACAGCTGCGCAGGGAGTCTGCCGGTAGGCTCGATTTGGAAATCGAGGAGAGGACTGGCTGGATGGATTTTTGGATCGGGGGCATCCCGATGGGAGGAGGGTAGGCGGTGGTGACTCTCGGCGGCGGGGTGTGTCCGGCGGCGCGCGGTGAGGGCAGGGCAGGAGGTGGCGTTGCGCTGCCGATGGAGATGGGATTGGGAGGCCGGGACGTGCGTGGTTGGGCAATTTTCTCTCTCTCCCTTACCGGTTCGGCTGACTTACAATGAAGACTGCGGGTTGAATACCTATCTTTGAGAGGGACTTTTTTTTAAAGCGTATTATGACATGAGAAGAAAGCGTATTGCGACGGTGAACCCGGAGACCCAATCCGTGCTTTATTATTAGGGAGAGATAAATATACTATGATTAAATCAAATTTCAAATCCTAAGGATTTTCAATGGTGGACTTCCATCTAGAGATATAGATTACATCCGTTTGTTCATCTGCAAAATTATTTCGACATTTATTAACTACACAAATTCACAAGTTAGAATACTCATGTAATTATTCATTTATATATATGATGTTTCTTCCGATTTCATGAAGCAAAAACAATAAATATATTGTGATTAAGGCAGATCTCGCATCATAAATATTTTCTCATGTGGGCACCGATATGGAGATATAAATTACATTCATTTTTTATTTGCAATTTTTTGTACATTTATTCACTAGTTGTATTCATGATATTTAGAGTACCCATTAGATCATTCATTCATTTATTTGGTTTGCTATCACATTTAATGTAGTAGAAACAATAAATATATAGTGTTTATTAAGGCAGATCTCGGATCATAGGGATTTTTTTGGATGCCCATATGAAGATAGATTATACAGTTTTGCTAGAACTCATCTAAATGAGATATAATTTGGTCTCATTCACCTTTTATAGCTATTGGATATGATGCTATAAGATGTGTGTTTGCTGACATGGATTGTATCTGTTCTTGTTCTCAAAGTGAATGAGACCAAATTATATCTCATCTAAATGAGTTCTAGGTACTCCCTAGATTATATTTATTTGTGAGTTCATTACACTTTAGCACATAAACTTGCACCATATATACATATTCGTAGATAAAGTTGAAAAATATAACAAATTGCCCCTACAATTTGTTTTTCTGGTACATCAATGCCGTTAACTATCCGTTAAACTTTGCACGTCAGCTGTCTCATGTTCCATGCTTGCATACTAGGATTCGATCTCAGGACGTTGTAACACCAAGAAATTATTGATAATGACAGAGCTAGACATCTTTTGTATTGTTTAACAGAACGACTATTTGAAGTCAAAATACACGTTGCTCGGGGTTTGAACATTTTTTTTCTCAATTTAGTTTTTTTTAAAGTGGGACCGAATAAACCAGTTTTTGGAAAATCTTGATTTTTTTGGAATTTTCTTGTTCAGAATTTTTAAAGATTTTTTAATTCATACAATAGCATAACTTACTCTAGTGTCTGCTCATCATGAACGCCGTTCATAAAGCCGAATATATATTCGAGTGCATCTTCCATGAAATGCCTTGGTGGGGGCAGAAGATGCAGGGGTGCGGGCAAATCCTCATGGGGGTCGGCTACAGCATCGTGGAGCTGGAGGGCAGCCTCATTGGGGTCGGGGGCAGCGGCATCCAGGGTAGCCAGCGCATTGTTTCCAATGATAGGCTCCATCGATAATCGATACGCGTGAGTGATCGTTCGCTGAGGTGTCTTGGCAATTAGGATGTCGATGCAGCATATATTTGGCAGCTACATTTATTGCGTCCAAATGCTTTTTATTGCCTGCCGAAAAAAATCGGCGGTGGGAGTATAAACGGATATACTTTGAATGCTATTTATTGCCTGCCAAATATATCAAATCGTTTTTACTGCTTTTTATTGCCTGCCAAATATATCAAGTCGTTTTAAGACGTAGATGATTCTTTCTAATTATAAAAAATCGTGACGGGGGCATATCAGATATTTCTCGTTTTTTATAGTTGAAAATTTTGTTCCTAAGGATCGCCATATTTACAGTTCAATATCAACGAATCGAAAAAAATCAACCTTTGTATAAAACCAGATATACCGAATTAAGCACGCGTACAAAAAATACATACTGCCATAATGGCTACACGTAGAGTTGACAAGCAACAAGAAAACACACTTTAACAGAAATGTTTGTCCTGTGTGAATACATTATTATTCCAAATGTAGATAAAAGGACCGAGGGAAACGAGCTATTTAATGAGCCGTCTTGAAAAAAAACTCATCTACTGTCCATTTTTCCTGGCTACAACTGCAACATTGACGTATGATAGTGTTTCGTCAAGTGTCGTTAAGCAGGCTTCGTGGATATCTACAAAAAAACAATTAATTAGTACTAATATCATCGTAATAAAAAAATGAACAAAAAGCCATAAAAATCAAAATAGTTTATAGAACTTACCTTGAAGATGATGAACATCATCGTCTATGTCGGGGGAGAACAAGAATGTGCTCTCCCTCATATTCTTCAGGCACTTATCCCTCCGGTTTAGCTGTATGTACGTAACTGTAATTTTCTCGAATAAATTTTCAGTGCACTGCAAGTGTTTCAAGTGACGACCAGCATGCTCTTGACTTAGGCGTATAAAAAGTATCTCCCATCTGGAATGATAAAGATATGTTGATGGTAGTCAACTATCAAATAACAATAATCATATAAAACCTCAAGTACTGATTGGAGTTTACCAAAAATTCATGATGCCTATCTCAACAAAATGGACCTGCCGTCTATATAATGAATCCCACCTATATTGTATCCTACCAGCATAGACAAGAATACCAAGAACATCTGGAAAAAATTAAGTCTGGGTGAGACAAAATGTTGAATGGATAAATAAGAAAAAACAAACTAAAAGATGTTGCACCGGTAATGGTTTTGTCTCGTAGCAAGGATATGGCACCAAGTTGTGGGAAAAAAGGTGGACAGATTGTCGATGCAATACTGTGCACCGATGTCCTAACCATGGTCATAGCATTTAGTTCAATGACGAACTCCATGCATAGATACCAGAAGTGACCATCTAGCATTTCCGTGGGGTTTATTCCAACGCTAGTGAAGTTATATGTTAGCCCGGTCTGCAGATTGTCGTTGAATCGATAAGCTTGGTTGTTGAAGGCAATTGCTTCAATCTTTGTTCCCTAGAAATTTTTAATAATTCAAATAACAAGACTTTAGAACACATGTGTATATACATTAAAAAAGGTTGATATATTTAGTGATCACTAATCTCATACTTCCTGGTCCAGAAGTATGCAACGAAAGTATGGGTTTCCCATTGCATGCACCCTGATATGGGACTTCCACATCACCTTAGCTCGAATGATCCAACATCTGTGATAGATATGTTCCATCCGTACACTTTAAAAATTCAGGTACCTACATAAAATAATACAAAATGATGAGATAAACAAATGGTGATGTCAGATAAGCGTGCACGTAGATCTTTACACTTGCCTGTTCATCGAAGGGATGATGGGATCCGGTGGATTCGCCATCACCCTCCTCGAGGGCCTCGAGCTGTACAATATCACCATGGTCAGGGAGCTAATGGATGAAGTGTTAAAGAATGATAGAGGGGCGCATGGGCATATATAGTCCAAGGGGCCCATAGGCGGGAAAATCAAAATTCTTTCAATATTTGCATGTGGCCGTATAGCGAAAAAATACTCCAATATCGAAATGATTATAAATAGTAAGTTATGAGTGTTCTTTGCCAACAAAATATTTATTGCTAAAACTTTTTGAATCAATTAATTATTTATAGATATTTGAGATTCTAAATCTGATAAAAATCATGTCAATTATCTCACCAGTATCAATGATTCCTTTTCGCCTGTTAATACGCTATATCTCTACTCCTAATGATGACTTCAGATCTTTAGTTAGAAACGCAATAATTGGATATATATCGTAATAAATAAGGTGATAGTGCGTTAAGGTAAGTGTATTCACGCAATAAATATATTACCATTAATTACAAACATGTAATCAATTAAATATCGATTATTTACTCAGTTTTTATTTAGCTATGTTCACGCAACTAATATTATTACCATGGATTCACTAATATTTCGCCGATTAAAAATATTAGCATTAATTACAAACATGTAATCAATTAAAAAATCGATTGTTTACTCAGCTTTGATTACACTATATGTTTATTTATAATATCCCAGGATATTTGTTTTTAGTACATGTGATGAGACGTCGTTGTGTTACTTTGCAACACTATTTTACGGACATTTTAAAATAGTCACAATTTTGATGGTAGCGTGTATTCATATAAGAACAAGATAAATATCTGTTCTTTATGAGAGTTTGCATCAGCTTGTTGCTCTCCGTGTATTCATATAAGAAAAAGAAAAACATAGCATGTTAGGCGACAAAAATCAAAGGGAAGATAAAAAACAGAGAGTAAGAAACCAAGCATGAAACAATGTATGTTCTTTATTCATACTTTCATAGTTTGACTCCAAATCGATTACAATGCAAAATGCTCTTAAGGAGCGTTAAAACATAAAACATAAAAAGCTGTAAAGAATAATGTATAACTCCTCATGATTGCTCTTTTCAAGGCATTTCCGTCTTCTTGTCACATGCTTGCATGTGCTTAACAACCATATATTCCAACTTCTCGATCTTCTTTACGAGAGTTTGCATGAGCTTGTTGCTCTCCTTGGTTGCCTGCAGAATTTGATCGTTTGTAGTAGCCCAACCGTCCGCCAAACCTTCTTTCCTATCGTATTTCGTAACGGGATAACTTCTACTAATAGGCTCGACGTGATTATGCATCCTAAGACATTTTGACTTTGGCGTGTTACCCTCAGCAAAGGGAAGCATCGGCGTAGTGCCGTCATCATCTTCCAGTACACCGAGATCTTCCTGCCAACGAATATCCTCAACAGCATCATCACTGAAGCGAACTGAACTGTTGGATGACGCCATGTGAGAGGAGGATGGAGTGTCAAGAAATAGTTTAACTTGTTCAAGAGAGGTCTGGTAAGGTCGCTCGAACGGTTGATCAATATATAAGCGTTTATACGAAGCTCTGATTAGGAAATCGGTAATCAAATCCACCGATTTGGTCCCGATCAAATATTAATTAATGGGATCAATTTTGCGATTCGGTGAGTAGAACCTACTATATGATTACAGGACAAAAAACATAACCTGTCTTAAGATTTCATTTGTGATAAACCGAATAGGAATTTTTTTGCAAAGGAAGCAAATAAAATAGTTAACATGCACGTATTGTTTTAGTGACAGGATGTCAGAAATTTGCGAAATATCTGCCTATAATTTCATAATTAATTAGAATTATACACAGCGGACGATTCTGTTATTAAATAGCTGTTTGTATGGACAAAACGTTTGTTAGTTTTAGAATATCTTCTTTTACATTTTTAGTACAACTTTGTCTTGTTTCAATATGTTATTTTCAGCGTACATAACAAAAAGTACATTCTGAAGGCGGAAATATTTCAACGGAAAATTAATGAACTTAGCACACACGGTGGAGTATGTTTCCAACATTTGGAATGTGGTTTTTTGAAATACTAATAAAACAAAGTAAGTCGTTATTCATAGTTGTGCTAAGTGAATTTGTGTTACAAAACTATATTTTCATGAACATGAGTGCTATAAGTGTATTAAATATACAAAAAAACGTATCTATTTTAATACATGAACACATCCGAAATTGATTGAGATGATCACTACGAATTACTGAGAGAGCCGAGATTAAAGCTTAGCTTACTTCATATTGTCCATTAATAATCACAACCTTGGTACGCTTTATTATGTTTATGCAAAACAACACATCAATCTGAGCACCATTGTCTCTACCGATGATATAGTATTGTTGCTACATAAGAAATATAAGGATTTAAGCAATAGCTAAAAAATTTACCATTGGTTCAACAAATTAACCGTAATTCCAAAACAATCATCTATAATACAAACAAAAATCAGCCTGTAAGGACTTCCTTGTAAACGATGTTCTTCATGGAGGTAAGAAGTGAGACGGTAGGTCTTTTGCGCTTTTTAGAATTCTTAGACTGCTTCTGGCCCTTCTCCTTCGGCTTTTCCTTCTCAATGAGGATCTTTATGTTGCTTTTTGCGGTCGCTCGAGACAATGCGACGTAGAGTTGACCATGTGAGAACACTGGATTAGGTAGGTACACACCAACAATCGGGATGGTCTGACCTTGAGCCTTGTTAATCGTCATAGCGAAGCTAAGCCTTACAAGAAACTGCTTCCTCTTAAACTTGAATGGGAACATGTCGTTGTCAGATGGGCACAAAGGTATTCTAGGAAGGAAAACCCTCCTACCTGCGTGTTGTCCAATCACAATTTCTGCGTCAATGGTGTTCCTCTCAAAACCTCTGACAACAAGCCTGGTCCCGTTACACAAACCATTAGCTGGATCAATGTTCCTAAGCAGTATGACAGGGCAGTTCATCTTGAGTTTGAGTGCATGCGGAGGAAGACCGTTTGGAGTTAATCCGTTCAGAAACTCAGGAGCATAGTATCCATATGGATCGTCCTCCGCACTGTCAAAGCTATGGTAAATTACTTCATCTCCGTGAAAACGCTCTATCATGCGTGTGTTTATCTTGTCGACGTTGTCATTGGTTGTGGAAAGGATTGCGCGAGATGTCATGTAATTTGAATCAGTCATGTTGTCATCTAGACTCGGAAACACGTGTTCAATCAGCTTCTCTATGTCGTCAGAATCGCCTGTAGACGGCAGACAGATGTCATCGGGGAGTAATATATTGCCTTGATCGTCAGCTTCCTCGGTGCCATTTCCGATCCTAAGCAAGTAATATGCAAACCACGTGTCATTATGAGCCCTCATGTTGGTGATGAGTCGAAGTTTCCGCATACACTTCCATAGATGAGAACTCCGGAGGGTTGCATCAATTATCTGGCCACGCGACCCACTTCTGACAACCGGAAGCACCTGCCTAAAGTCACTGCCAAAGACAACAGTCTTTCCTCCAAAGGGTATGTCGCGTGTTCCCATGATGTCATGCATGCTATTGTCCAATGCCTCAACCGCCTGTCGTTTAGTCATGCTGGCCTCATCCCATAGTATCAACGATGCCATCCTTAGTAGCTTGGCTGTCCCACTCTACTTGGAGAAGCTGCACGAGGCTCCGTCGTCACAACTCAATGGTATCTTGAACCTAGAGTGCGCAGTCCTGCCGCCAGGCATGATAGAAGCGGCGACACCTGAGGTCGCGGTGGCGATAGCAATCTTGCCCTCGCTCCTTAACTTGGTGAGCAACGCCCTATAGAGGTGGGTCTTCCCTATACCGCCGGGGCCGTCAACAAAGAAAACCCCCCCAAGACCGAGTTCAACGGCCGCTAGTCCTTGTCGTATGCCACCTTCTGCTCAAAGTTTAGTGAAGATGCCAATTTTGTGTCGTCTACGTCAAACTCGATGGTTGATTCCTCAATGACCTCTCTCGCCTTTCCCTCCGTTGGGTCAAAGGCATCATCGATGCTTGGAAGCAAAAAATCACTTATGTCTTTACCCATGGACTGCAACATACCCCTGATGTCAAGCAACACCATTTGCTCCACCTCTTTCGGGGACGTCCGTGTTCGACGGTAGTCATCAGACTTAGGCTCGACGTGTCTATCCCATAAACCTTGCACATCGCCTGGCTCGCAGTGAACCAAGATGGTTGCGAAGAGCCTCCTAAGAGAACAAGGCATCGCCCACTGCTCTGCTTCAGTAAGACAGTCGTCGAGCGTGCTGTCTGCCTCGATGAGTCCCAACCTTTCAGCAGCATCTCTAAAGCTATCACAAACCAGGCCGTCCACGATGAGCAAGTCCTGAAAGGATGTTTTTCCAGTAACATGGTTGAGCATAACACGCAGGTAATTAATATCGCTCCCCCTCAGCAGGATTGGCAGAGACAATACGACCTATTTGGAAACGCTCCACCCGCGGCCTCCAACACTTTGTTTTCCTTTGCCACGTAAAGCTTCCCGGAAAATCTTTGTACAATATTTTCCGAGCCCAAGGGTGTTCCTGGTTAGCCTTGAAATACTCCGTTAACATCGATTTCGATGCATTTTCTGACGCGATAACCTTCTTCAAGTCAGCCTGTGCATTGAATGCAACCCTGTGCATATTCGGGAGATGAAGAGGCAACTGCAAGACAGGAGGGTAATTGGCGTAAAGTGGAAAGCCGAATATCCTCCACATAGCCTCCAGAGGTGTGATCCACCTTGCGTCAACGTATCTCTTGATCTCATCGATGTTACCATTGCTGTCGGGCTGGTCGACGCTGAAAGAAGCCTTATCATGGCCCTTGTAAATGTACTTGTAAAGATATTTGACGGCCTTTATGCTCGAGCAGATCTCAACGTTGATGTGGCAATTGAACATCCGCAGAAGGTATGGGTTATAAGGCACAACCCGTCTGTTGTCCAACATCTTCCCTCGGACCTTAGCACTCCTTCCATCGTCTCTACGTCGATAAACTGGGTACGAGTCCTTCCCCTGTGCTGTGTTTTCATTGAACGGCCGCGGGTATATGCACTTGCATCCATTTTGTTGCATGCAAACATTCTTCGGGTTGAGAGCACCGCATGGTCCGTGCATCATATGTTTTACCACCATTGCATACAATTCCGGATACTTATGCTTGTCTGGGAGCTCTGCGGAAATGAGACGGTCATACTGCTCCGGGACGAGAAGCTTATACGATGAGTCCATGATCAACAAAAAATGTGCGTGTGGGAGGCCTCTTTTTTGAAACTCGACAACATATACATATGCGACAACAACACCCAGGATGTGCTTGTTGAACAGCATGTCCTTCATAGCCTCTAGTTTGCTGAAGAACACGCGAGCCACAAGATCAGGTCGGTCTTGCACCGTCTGACCAGGCATCAACTCATTCGTTATCTCTTCCCATTTAGGATTGCAAGTCATTGTCAAGCAGATGTCTGGCTTTCCGTATGTATGGACAATTGCCATGGCATCCACATGCCTCTTCTTCATGTCGCGGTCGCCACCAAGGTATGTTCCAGGGAGAACTATTCTTACCCCAACAGCGCTTGCTCGTGTCTCCCCCGATGTGATTTTTACACTATGTTTTTTTACATTTGTAATTTACGTAATATAAAATATTTTTACAGAAATTATATATTTTCTTACGTTCTCTTTTTACGTCTGAAATAAGACAAAATTTTTATATATATATATATATATATATATATATATATAAATATATATATATATATAAATATATATATATATATATATATATATATATATATATAAACAATCGTGCGCTCCGCCCAGCGCGTAGCATCCAACCAACTATGCGGTTCGTGCTAATTAGCCCAACGCATGCACCCCTGGTCCGCTCACCTCCACCCGCGTGGCGGAAGCGAGTCGTAATTAGTGATGGGAACTAGTAATGCTTTTACTGGAACGAATTTTGTAGACACTAGTCGTAACTAGAGATGGGAACTAGTAATGCTTTTACTATGATGCATTTTGTAGACATTATTAAATCAGGAAAGTAGTGGTAAACCATCTTTTTGTATTCTAGGTCATAACTTGCTTTGGCACAATTAGTAAACTGAAAAGATGTCAATTAGTAATTATCCTTGCATAATTAGTTAAGTGAACCTAGTAATAAAATGATCTCTACTACTATAGATGGATTGTTTTGAGGATATTACTACAGATGGATCTGGTAATGTAATTACTATCTATAGGTAGGAACTAGTAGCAACTGGGACTTACCGAGCAGTAAAACAGTTTTTATACTTCACCACTAGTCTACTCTAATACTGATCCTTTTCTTTTAATTTTAACTTGGATACCCTATACGTTGTAATTGTACTTACAATATGATAGATCATGTAGTAGAAGATCTAATTCCAAGCATTTACTAGAAGTAACACAATTTTTATTTTAACAGTATTGTGTGGTCAAACATTTTACGATTAGATGATTGAGAAGCGGTGCACGGCCGCCCGTAATAGTTTTAATATCGTTACCATGTATGGTAGTATATTTACCATGGTTAGTGACAGGAGTAGTGGGTCATAGTGCGTTACGTGGAATCTGGTAAAGTATTTTATTCCATTACCATACACTTTTGTTCCATTACCATACATGCTTGCGCAGTTAACAAAAAGGGCCACGGTGCGGAGGTGGGCGTGTGGCAGCGGTAACGGAAATGAGTCCCCTTGCTATATTTCCTGCTGTTTTTACCCTCATTATATATATATATATATATATATATATATATATATATATATATATATATATATATATATATATATAACGTTGATTTCTATTTTTTGAGCGAAGGCTGAGGGAAAATTCCGCGCGATCACGTGAGCCCTCCAGGTGTAGCATATATTTATTTTATTTTAACATTGAGTTCAGATCACTATACGTTTGAATGTTTTAAATACATAACCTGTGGACCTATTCTAATATAAATGTAAAATCACCCGTCCATCGCGTTGTCCTCCTCCTGGAATCGGCATGGCTGTGGGTTGCGACGCGCAGGTGTTGGTGCGACGGCGCTCATGTGGGCATTGGTGGCGTGGTTCTGGCTTGCAATTGCGCATGCATGTCTAGCCCGTGTGGGCTATGGTCAAAGTGTGCGGTGCCGGCACGGTCCACCTAGCAAAAGAAATAAATATACTGTCACTAAGGTTGACCTTAGATCATAAGGATTTGTCCGAAAGACGTCAACAAATTTGCAAAACTTCTTTGTACATTTTTAACTAGATGGATTCACTTGATTTGCGGTACTTATTTGAGCATTCATTTATTTATTTGGTTTTCTATTGCATTCCACATATCATAAACTACTAGCACAAATGCCCGTGCGTTGCGACGGGAGAAAATATAATCATATCACCCCTTAGCCCAAATGCAGAAATAAATTATTTGCCCAAATAATCGGAAATACAGTCTGCCATTACAATAGTGAAGATATTACCTGAGCAAGATCCCAGCCAGCATGCAGTTCTTTGATAGGAGCGACCAAGAGCAGCAAGCTTATGGCCGGCTCAAACTTACGAATGAGCCACCTTGTCAGTACTTCTCTATCTCCTTAGACTAAGGTTGGCTACGCTTTGGGCGCGATCCGTGGCTACATAATTACAGTGTATAAAGAGTCCAGCCGCATGCGCAGTTATGTGCCGAAAAACAAATATTGTTGATTTTCCGTCACAACAATCTGCAACAATAAACAATAAGCTTTGACAACAAACAATTACAACACAAAATATATAGCAATTTCTATCCATCTCTCACTGCATTTTCTCTCTACAATAATGGCAGCATCACACAAATAGGGGCAGCATCAGTACAAAGCAAAACGAACAAAATTGCTCCAAATCTGAATTCCAATATATGAATGTCCCTTGTACAAAGTTAGCACACATCAGAGCATAGAAGGCCACATAGTAACATCACATGAAGTGTCTCTCTCCGTACAAAAGCATCGGCACACAAAGCATATAGCAAACAAAATTGCCTCATATTCCTTCTCTCCGTTCTATTCTCTCACGCATGATACAAAATTGCAGGAGTAGCAATATTATTCTCAGCCGCAGTCATCATGTATATCCTCCAATAAATCTGATGCCATCTCGTGGAACCTCGCCATGGACCTAACCAACAGCACAACTCTGTCTTGCCTTACTGGTCGCTCTCCCACATCCACCATGGCAGCTCGCCCCATCGCTCGGCCATGGCACCAGCAGCCTCCCCAGCGCTGGGCAACGACACCGGCAGCCTCCCCAGCACTCTGCCACTGCACGAGCTGCCATTACCCCTTGTCTATATCTCGATCTTGATCTGGAAAAATAATAGTGAGAAAAGAATTATTTACCTGATACAAAAAATATAATTCTCTGGTACATTAAAAGAAACTATTGTGGCAATCATTAAACATGCAACATGAGTTTATAGGAATCGCATATAGTCATGGGTAAATCTCAAAGCATGTTTGCTCGATATCCTCTTTATATGATCTGCCAAAATTAGGTGTGCCATTATGCTTGGAAAACTCAAAAATTCACTTGCTATAGTTCCTTCGTACTATATTTGGCAACCTAAAAATAATGTGTAGGGGAGGGCATAAGTGTATGTCAAAGGATCATAACCCAAAGTATGTTTAGTAAATTACCACAGAAAAGCACAAACCTGAGTGTGCAAAAGAATTGTTAGCAATTGGGATGGGCATCGATGAAGAACATTTCTGATCTACAATGTTTGATCACCGGGAAACTCTCTTTTTAGAAGAAAAAAATGGCCATGAGAAATCACAAATTAGTTCCAGCTCCCTCCATGCCTCTTACATAAATACAACCAAAAGGCAGTGATAAAAACTTCCCCCCTCGAGGCAGTATGGACAGCTTACCCAATCATTAGTGAAAGACTAACTCCCACGGTTACATGCTTGAGGTGATGCTATCATTCTGTCAGTATAATAGTAGAAATCCTCATATCCTCTTGCAATGAGCAGAAATATAATCTGTATGTACATGTTTATGTTTTTTCTACCAAGAGAAAACTATTATGGACATGAAACATAATCAAATCAGGTTGATTTCTATTTACAGAAAGAATCCCATTTATATGGTCTATCTGTACAATTATATGGCTAATGGTTAGAACGAATGAATTTATTTTGGGGAACAAGAGAACGGATGATTTGAAGTGTATGTGCTCCACCACTATGGTGAGGACACACATATTGCTTATTGTGCAGGATAATAGAAACAGGTAGAATGTCTTGCCTCAGATTTGCAGCAGTACTACTGGACCAGATCTTATCAGTTCAAGGAACAAATTGGAGTGGTGCGCAGTAATACTTTTCTTAAAGAACTTACTTTGCATGTAAACCAATCTCTAACACAAACACATCTTCAGAGCCACCCAATAGCTCAGCCGACTTCGATCTAGACCCCAACTGTACCATACAGGAAAAAAAAGTTGACTAAACCGCACAAGAAGAGAGGATTCCAATATGATGAATCCGGTGATGGAGCACCTTTTGGTCCCTGCAGCAAAGCTGGATGCCACGAGGGAGAGGATATGCTGAGCATCAGGTGTCTAGCATGACAATATTCCAGAGGGATAACGGCGCTGATGGAGATATGTTCTTATAGCCAGCCTCAGATTTGAAGTCACTATTATGGAGGATGCAGCTCGAGATCAACAATGTTAGCAATGACAGTATAACGTAGAAAACAATTTGTTTCATGTCAAATCTTAATTCTAGAAGGTCCCTAAAAAGGTCTGGACGGCCAATACTCGTGTAATTCAATTCATTAATCAATCCTAAGAGCATTTGTGATCTTGACTTTTCCGGATTGAATCAACACATGGAAAAATCACGTTGCTTACCTGAGAATCAGTGAAACTGTTTAGGATGACAGCTCCAGCCAATGCTACAGATGATGGCTGCACAAATCAGACATGGATGGCACAAGCGCCTTACTGCAATTAATGGAGCCACAGAGCCGCAAAACATATATGATGCGGTGGAGAGGTCATGTGAGGTAGAAGCGGACCCTCCACTATGCTCTGCCTGATTAAGCAAAAGATGTTCAGAAAGCCATAGTCCAGAACAAAACTTGATAGCAATGATAATACATGTAAAGTTGAAAAGGATTTTGCATGTTTCGACAGCCAACCTGCTGTAGCTCTAGCTTTCCATCAAATTCGTATTCCACCTTTTCTTGAGAGTACAATTCATTTCCGTCATCTCAAGAATTTTCGTTGGACACTAAAAAACTAAAAACAGTTGGATTCCATGGCAAGCCTACACGATCCTTTAATTCTCCACAAAACAAGAAATTGCAAACATAGAAAAACCATACAGCTTTACATGTTTTGCCTTTTTTCTCAAGATGGAAATCATAATACAGAAGGAGATAGGCCAAAAGATTGACTAAATGAATAACAGAGCAGCTCCTCTCTCTTTTTCTGAACCACTACACTTTTTTTTTCTGGACCTCTGCAAGGGACAACAGCAAGCGTGTGGATTCTCCACTGCTACCCATGCAACTTGCAGTACAATTTTGGCATATTTATGCAGGTTTATATGAGGCACCAAGCCATGACCTGAGTCGTGTGCTGGCCATGATCTCATGGTGTGCACACGACAGTAAGTATTCTAGCAACATCAATTACTTGAAGACAGAGTATACATTGACAGAACTTACAGTATTACTTGAATCAATTACTTGAAGACAGTGGACATTGATAGAATTTCATCCTCCAGCGGCGGAGCTTGGCAGGGGCGGCGGCGCTGGGAGGTGCAGCCCATGGGGAAGGTGAGGGACGGCCGGATCCGCGGGTGCTGGCGACGAACGACGGCCGGGTCGGGCGCTCGGTGAGGCAGAGGCTCGGGGGCACAGCTGCGCAGGGAGTCTGCCGGTAGGCTCGATTTGGAAATCGAGGAGAGGACTGGCTGGATGGATTTTTGGATCGGGGGCATCCCGATGGGAGGAGGGTAGGCGGTGGTGACTCTCGGCGGCGGGGTGTGTCCGGCGGCGCGCGGTGAGGGCAGGGCAGGAGGTGGAGTTGCGCTGCCGATGGAGATGGGATTGGGAGGCCGGGACGTGCGTGGTTGGGCAATTTTTTCTCTCTCCCTTACCGGTTCGGCTGACTTACAATGAAGACTGCGGGTTGAATACCTATCTTTGAGAGGGACTTTTTTTAAAAGCGTATTATGACATGAGAAGAAAGCGTATTGCGACGGTGAACCCGGAGACCCAATCCGTGCTTTATTATTAAGGAGAGATAAATATACTATGATTAAATCAAATTTCAAATCCTAAGGATTTTCAATGGTGGACTTCCATCTAGAGATATAGATTACATCCGTTTGTTCATCTGCAAAATTATTTCGACATTTATTAACTACACAAATTCACAAGTTAGAATACTCATGTAATTATTCATTTATATATATGATGTTTCTTCCGATTTCATGAAGCAAAAACAATAAATATATTGTGATTAAGGCAGATCTCGCATCATAAAGATTTTCTCATGTGGGCGCCGATATGGAGATATAAATTACATTCATTTTTTATTTGCAATTTTTTGTACATTTATTCACTAGTTGTATTCATGATATTTAGAGTACCCATTAGATCATTCATTCATTTATTTGGTTTGCTATCACATTTAATGTAGTAGAAACAATAAATATATAGTGTTTATTAAGGCAGATCTCGGATCATAGGGATTTTTTTGGACGCCCATATGAAGATAGATTATACAGTTTTGCTAGAACTCATCTAAATGAGATATAATTTGGTCTCATTCACCTTTTATAGCTATTGGATATGATGCTATATGATGTGTGCTTGCTGACATGGATTGTATCTGTTCTTGTTTTCAAAGTGAATGAGACCAAATTATATCTCATCTAAATGAGTTCTAGGTACTCCCTAGATTATATTTATTTGTGAGTTCATTACACTTTAGCACATAAACTTGCACCATATATACATATTCGTAGATAAAGTTGAAAAATATAACAAATTGCCCCTACAATTTGTTTTTCTGGTACATCAATGCCGTTAACTATCCGTTAAACTTTGCACGTCAGCTGTCTCATGTTCCATGCTTGCATACTAGGATTCGATCTCAGGACGTTGTAACACCAAGAAATTATTGATAATGACAGAGATAGACATCTTTTGTATTGTTTAACAGAACGACTATTTGAAGTCAAAATACACGTTGCTCGGGGTTTGAACATTTTTTTTCTCAATTTAGTTTTTTTTAAAGTGGGACCGAATAAACCAGTTTTTGGAAAATCTTGATTTTTTTGGAATTTTCTTGTTCAGAATTTTTAAAGATTTTTTAATTCAAAATGTTTTACCGTATAAATATATAATGTTTAATGACACAAGCTATAAATTGTCTCCTGTTCAAGCGGTCAGCTTGCCATATTTTAATCAGAAGGGTGCGTGGGCAGGTCTAACACACATCATGGTGTGGCGTTTTGGATCTCGGCCTCCATGGAGGCCGAATGTTTGAAAAAAAACTGTAATTTTTGGTTTAAATACATCTGATTTTTTTGTACAAATAAATGAGGATGGTTCATGTGTGTAAAATTTCAGGATGATATACGTTTGAAATGTGCCCTGTACCAAAAAGACAAATTTCATGGTCTGGGATTATGAATAGTATCATCTGTTAAAAAGCCCCAGATTTCTTTTTTTCCTTTTTTTGCACATCTCTCATTTCAATCTATTACATGATGAAAATTTACACACTTGTGCATTCTCTCTTCATGTATATCTGTATTTTTTTCAGAATTTTTTGAAATGTAAAAGTATGAATTTTCATGAACTTTGAATTTTGCATTTGGAGGCCTCAATGGAGCTTGGCCTCCAAAAGCAATTTCTTAGTTATTCAACGCTAGAAACTTCTGGTTTGTGAAAACGGGGAAGTTGATCCTGGGACATCAAGATGATGGTTTGCTCGAATTATCACTTGAAGAAAAGCATTTGCATACGAGCTCTATTTGATAATATACATGAGCTTGTAAATACTAGAAGAACTTAGATAGTTTGAATGATATAAAAAACAATAGGGGCTCACTGAAATTTCTAATAACCGGTCGAGCAGGGAAAAAAGGTGATAACAGAGAAGCGCAAGAATGAGGCACTTGAGACATGATTTTAGATTCAAATCAATTTTTCTGCTAAACAATATAAATGATGTCTATATCTACATTTGTCAATTGCTAGGTGGTGGCCCAGTGGCTAGTGGCATACGCGTGCAAGGGGAAGTCTTATGTTAAAATCATGTAAGCATTATTTTTTTATTATGTTTCTATTTCATTCTTCATCACTGACAAGTGGGACCCACATGCATGCATGAAGCGTGGGGCAGGTGGCTGCAGAGTTAAGGGAAATGTACTCAAATGTACCCATAAACAAGTTGTGGGGCTGATTTGTGTCATTTTTTAAGTTTATGTTTGAATTTGTACATCTAATGCAAGTTTATGTACTAAAAGTGTAATTAACTCTTTATTTGTTCATTTGCAAAACTGGTTGTGCGTTGATTCACTAGATGAATTCATGGGAGTTAGAGAACTCATTTGATCATTCGTTCATTTATTTGGTTTGCTGATGCAATCCATGTAGCAAAAGCAATAAATATACTATAGTTAAGGCAGATCAACCACAAGGATTTTCCATATAGAGATATAGATTACGTTTATTTTTTGATTTGTGAAATTGTTTGTACATTTATTCACTAGCTGGATTCACAAAAGCTAAAGCACTCATTTTATCATTCATTTATTGAAATGATTTTCCATCATATTCTATGTAGCATAAGCAATAAATACTATGTGACTAATATGGAGATCTGAGAAGGATTTTCTCTTTGAGGGGTGTCTATATATAGAAATATATATAGTCAGCATGCACCCCAACAACACAACAATACCAAGCTAGGTGAAAGATGCAAAATGCAATGGTGAGTGTTTCAACATTTGTAGCTATGTTTCTCGCCGTGCTCGCCATCGTGTCCTCTAGCCTCCTTGTTGCCCATGCTGACACTGATTTCATCTCCCGCACATGCAACAAGACCAACAACACCGCATTGTGCATAGCCGTGCTTACCGCCAAGCCACAAAGCTCCCATGCCTACACTGAGCATGACCTCGCCAGTATTGCGTTGAAGATCGCCACTAATACCGCCAAACACAATGTCAAGGTCATCAGTGACCTATCCAAGAACAACCAGAGCACATTAGAGGCGTTTGCAATTGCCATCTGCCTCAAGGCTTACACTGAAGCCACTAGCGCTCTAGAGATTTATGCCGACCTATACTTTGAAAGAGGGTTTTACTCTGATACGTTGACCGTTGCAATGGGTGCTAGTGACACATGCAAGGAAGCGTTCAAATGGATTAAGAAGAAGTCCCCAGTGTCCTACATAGATCGTCAGATGACGGAGCATTGTAGTGTTACCAGCAACCTCATCAACCTACTTGTCCCCAAGTGATGACATGCCATTCCTGGCTCATGTATGCCTATTGATTTCAATAATTAGTCGACTGTATCTGAAAATGTTATGGCGGTCATGCAATTTATGAGTTATCGAGTTATATCAGTTTTATATGAGATGAACCCTAGGAATACCATATAGGTTGCAACTCTATTAATTTAAACCACATGGTATTTAGTTTTCTATGTTTTTTCCTGGGATCCTAAACTCCCTTTTGTATAGTGCTGCTACAATTTCTCAAACAAAATCAATAAAAGTACACACACAAGGAGAAATCCTACTGTTTCCGTAAAAAATGAATGGGAAGTAACCTGTGAGTGAAGACCAACATGGCAGTAGCGTTTCCCTCCCATGCAGCCAAGAAGCAGAGTACCCTGTATTCTACATTGTATCTAGATAAATCTAAGACAAACTTTTTGAACGAAGGTAATACTACAGTAGATAAGAAAATGAAGCAAAGCACCCCTCCATGCTGCAAGAGATGAAGACATCTCTAGATATCCACATAGACAAAAATGACAAAGGAACATTAGCTACAAAGTGTAAAGAGATATGGAAGCATCTCAACCCTCATACACGAGAGCCCGCATGTATATATTGATAGGATGGTCAATGGGTACAAGCCTCGGTGGAGATTGCATAATCGAGAGCGGTGGTTATCGAGAGAATCAGAGGAAGAAATAGAATTAGTTAAACATGAGAACTATCTCTAACAACCTCAACAGAAAGCCTACGCTAGAGTAGTCGCCACGTCGAGCACGTCAAGGGTGCGGCCACGCCAAAGGCTGGCCCATGCCAGGTGTCAATGGCACCTCCTGACTTCTCAGCTTAAGATTACGTTTGGACTCTTCAAATTGTCTTGTAGCCAAGGCCTTTGTAAACCTATCTGCAACTTGGTCTTTTGAAGTAATAAATTGAATCTCCAACTCCTTGCTTGCAACCCTTTCTCTAATAAAATGATAATCAATCTCAATGTGTTTAGTCCTTCCATGAAACACGGGTTTAGAAGAAAGATATGTGGCACCAAGATTTTCACATGAAAGACATGGTGTTTGAGCATATCTTCCAAGTTCCTTGAGCATGGACTTAATCCATATGATCTCTACTATTGCATTAGCAAGTTCTTTGTACTCTACCTCAGTACTAGGTCGTGACACTATTGCTTGCTTCTTGGCACACCAAGAAATAAGATTAGGTCCAAAGAAAACTGCAAAACCACCTGTGGACCTTCTATCATCCAAGCAATCTGCCCAGTCAGTGTCAGAGAAAGCACTAACAAGAGTAGATGCGGACTTGTTGAAAGTGAGTTGAACACTCAAAGTGTTATTTACATATCTAAAAATACGCTTAGCAGTAGTCCAATAAGCTGAGGTGGGTGCATGAAGAAACTCACACACTTTGTTGACTGCAAAAGAAATATCAGGCCGTGTAAGTGTCAAGTGCAACCAGACTTCTGTACTTGGTGCCATCCTCTTGATTCAAGTGGAGTTGGGGATGGTTTACAACCTTGCACCCCAGCCTTGCTCAAAAGATCAGTTGCATATTTTTCCTGAGAAAGATGAAGCCCACCTTCATGGTTTCTCTTTACCTGAATACCAAGAAAAAAGTGAAGATCTCCTAGATCCTTGAGAGCAAAATATGAGTGCAAATCTTGCAACAAAGGTGTGACTGCCTTATCAGAGGAACTGGTAACAATAATGTCATCCACATAAATAAGCACAAAAAAGATGTTGTGTGACCTATTGCAAATGAACAAGAATGTATCTGACTTGGAGGGAATGACACCAAGTGTTTGCATTTTGGAGCTCAAGTGTGAGTACCATGCTCTAGGGGCTCGCTTTAGACCATAGAGGGATTTGTCAAGCCTGCAGATATGAAACAGTTTGTTTTTATCCTCAAACTCATGAGGTTGCTTCATGTAAACTTCCTATTTCAAAACACCATGAAGTAACGCATTCTGCACATCTAGCTGATGAACAGTCCAGCCTCTTGACACAGCAATGGACAAAACAAGACGAATAGTGGCAGCTTTAACAACAGGACTGAAAGTGTCCTCATAATCAAGCCCATACCTCTGCTTAAACCATTAAGCAACAAGCTTGGCTTTAGAGTGGTCAATGGTGCCATCTGACCGATGTTTGATGCGGTACACCTACTTGCAATCAATGACATTTTTACGTGGATGATAAGGAACAAGGTGCCAAGTATGATTTTTTTTGAAGAGCATGAAACTCTCATCCATATAGCCTGCTTCCATCGTGGATCAGCAAGGGCATCATTAACATTACGTGGTTCGCCTGCGGAATCAGAACAAATAGCCAAACAATATTTAGTTTTGTAATTAACAGGGTGAATAATCCCTGCCTGAAGCCGCGTGCGAGTGGTGGAGATGCAGAAGATCTAGCCGGGTGGCAGGCTACTACAAAGGAGATCATGCCGACCCCAAGGGAGCAGATCTGCCATGCAGCATGGGGACGTGGAGGGGGTCGCAGATGCGTCCGCAGAAGATCCATGCAAGTGGGGAGCACGAAGCAGATCTGGCACGGATCCCACGGCTGATCCGGCTGACGCAGCCGTAGGGGCCCGCCTGGAGTAGACTTGTGGGGCCGACGCGTACCGCCCGGTCGGTTGGTCCCCTGCCTTTGATTGGCCCGCTGTGAAGACCCACAAGTATAGGGGATCTATCATAGTCCTTTCGATAAGTAAGAGCGTCGAACCCAACGAGGAGCAGAAGGAAATGACAAGCGGTTTTCAGCAAGTTATTTCCTGCAAGCACTGAAATTATCGGTAACAAGTAGTTTGTTAGCAAGATAATTCGTAACAAGCGACAAGTAGCAATAGTAACTAAGGTGCATCAAGGTAGCCCAATCCTTCTTGTAGCAACGGACAGGCCAGAACAGTCTATTATAATAAGCTAAGCGTTCTTCAGACACACGAGAATTTCATCTAGTCACTTTCATCATGTTTGCTTGATTCGCGTTCGCTACTTTGATAATTTGATATGTGGGTGAACGGGTGCTTGGGTGCTGTTCTTACTTGAACAATCCTCCCATTTATGATTGACCCCTCTCACAACCATCCACAACTACGGAAGAAGAATTAAGAAAAATCTAACCATAGCATTAAACATAAGGATCCAAATTAGCCCCTTACGAAATAGCGCATAAACTAGGGTTCAAAATTTTGTCACTCTAGCAACCCATCACCTAATTACTAGTCCACAATGCATTCCCTTAGGCCCAAAGATGGTAAAGTGTCATGTAGTCGATGTTCACATAACACCACTAAGGGAATCAACAACATACATATCATCAAATTATCGAACAAATACCAAATTCACATGACTACTTATGACAAGACTTCTCCCATGTCCTCAAGAAAAAAAGTAACTACTCGCACATCATGTTCATGTCCAAGATCAGAGGGGTATTTGATGTCTGCTAGAACTACGTTGGTATTTCCCCAAAGAGGAAGGGATGGTGCAGTATAGCGACGGTAGGTATTTCCCTCAGTTATGAGACCAAGGTTATCAAACCAGTAGGAGAACCTCCTCACACCACGTAAACAGCACTTGCACACAAATAACATATACTCACAATCCGACCTGTTAAAAGGGTTGCCAATCCGTTTCGGGTACGGCGCCTCAAGATAGGCAAATAACGTGAGGTAAAAGTGGTAGATAGGATAAATAGCTTGCGGAACAAATAAATTGCAGCAAGATATTTTTGTATTTTTGGTTTAATAGATCTGAAAATAAATGCAAAGGAAATTAGATCGCAAAGTCAAGTATGATGAAAAGAGACCCGGGGGCTGTAGGTTTCACTAGTGGCTTCACTCGAGAAAAATAGGAAACGGTGGGAAAATACTTATTGTTGTGCAATTGATAGAACTTCAAATAATCATGACGATATCCAGGCAATGATCATTATATAGGCATCACGTCCAAGATTAGTAGACCGACTCCTGCCTACATCTACTACTATTACTCCACACATCGACCGCTATCCAGCATGCATCTAGTGTATTAAGTTCATGGAGAAACAGAGTAATGCAATAAGAATGATGACATGATGTAGACAAGATCTATTTATGTAGAAATAGAACCCAACTTGTTATCCTTAATAGCAACGATACAAACGTGTCGTTTCCCTTTCTGTCACTGGGATCAAGCACCGTAAGCTCGAACCCATCACAAAGCACCTCTTCCCATTGAAAGATAAATAGATCAAGTTGGCCAAACAAAACCCAAATATCGAGGAAGAAATGCGAGGCTATAATCAATCACGCATATAAGAGATCAAAGAAGACTCAAAAAACTTTCATGGATAAAAACATAGATTTGATTATAAACTCAAAGTTCATCGGATCCCAACAAATACACCGCAAAAAGACTTCCATCATATGGATCTCCAAGAGACCATTGTATTGATAATAAAGAGAGAGAGGAAGTCATCTAGCTACTAACTACAGACCCGTAGGTCTACAAAGAACTACTCATGCATCATTGGAGAGGCACCAATGGACATGATGCACCCCTCCGTGATGGTGTCTAGATTGGATCTGATGTTTCTGGACTCTACGGCAGCTGGAATTGATTTTCGTCGACTCCGCTAGGGTTTCTGGAATATTGGGGTATTTATAAAGCAAGAAGGTGGTTCAGGCGCGCCCTGGTGGGTTGTGCTCCCCTTGGAGCACCCCCCCCCCCCCCAGGTGCTTTCCTGGCCCACTATATGTCTTCTGGCCCAAAAAAATCCTCAAAAAGTTTCACTGCATTTGGACTCCGTTTGGTATTGATTTCCTGCGATGTAAAAAACATGCAGAAAATAGTAACTGGCACTGGGCACTAGGTCAATAGGATAGTACCAAAAAATGATATAAAATGACTATAAAATGATTGTAAATCATCCAAGAATGATAATATAATAGCATGGAACAATCAAAAATTATAGGTACGTTGGAGACGTATCAGCATCCCCAAGCTTAATTCCTGCTCGTCCTCGAGTAGGTAAATGATAAAAACAAAATTTGGATGTGGAATGTTGCCTAACATTTCATCGCATTTCTTTTCTTTATAGCATGGACATTTGGAATTTTATATGATTCAAAGCAATAGTCTAGTTTTGACATGAAGACTTCAATACTAAAGCATACCAACAAGCTATGAGCAGAACGTAATATTTTGATAAACTATAGAGCATGAAAATTGTTGCAGCACCTTCTAGCAAAAGCTAAAATTAAATCATAATTTCTTTGTAAGAACAATATTAATTTGCTAGAAATTAAGAGCAGGGCAATTTGGGTAGCAACCATTATACCAAGTTTGCTGGCTGTTTAAAAACAATATTAAATGGTTGTACAATAAACTAACGACATTAAGTTTTTCAACATTTGTACTGCAAATAATACGGTTGATGTTCAACGGAAATACTGCCAAAACATTTAACAAAAATAATTTTGTACTGATGGCCGCAAAAAGTAAGATTTCATCTAAAGAAAACAAATCAAGCAATATCATACTACTATATCAAACAGAGTCTGCTGTGTACGACCTAGTTCTAATGAGATTTATTTAGAGAAAATAAACATACAATAGCATAACTTACTCTAGTGTCTGCTCATCATGAACGCCGTTCATAAAGCCGAATATATATTCGAGTGCATCTTCCATGAAATGCCTTGGTGGGGGCAGAAGATGCAGGGGTGCGGGCAAATCCTCATGGGGGTCGGCTACAGCATCGTGGAGCTGGAGGGCAGCCTCATTGGGGTTGGGGGCAGCGGCATCCAGGGTAGCCGGCGCATTGTTTCCAATGATAGGCTCCATCGCTGATCGATACGCGTGAGTGATCGTTC
This sequence comes from Triticum timopheevii, assembly GCA_963921465.1. Taxonomy (NCBI): domain Eukaryota; kingdom Viridiplantae; phylum Streptophyta; class Magnoliopsida; order Poales; family Poaceae; genus Triticum; species Triticum timopheevii. The sequence continues at coordinate 42,604,889 of OY997266.1, read as the reverse complement.
GCTGAGGTGTCTTGGCAATTAGGATGTCGATGCAGCATATATTTGGCAGCTACATTTATTGCGTCCAAATGCTTTTTATTGCCTGCCGAAAAAAATCGGCGGTGGGAGTATAAACGGATATACTTTGAATGCTATTTATTGCCTGCCAAATATATCAAATCGTTTTTACTGCTTTTTATTGCCTGCCAAATATATCAAGTCGTTTTAAGACGTAGATGATTCTTTCTAATTATTAAAAGTCGTGACGGGGGCGTATCAGATATTTCTCGTTTTTTATAGTTGAAAATTTTGTTCCTAAGGATCGCCATATTTACAGTTCAATATCAACGAATCGAAAAAAATCAACCTTTGTATAAAACCAGATATACCGAATTAAGCACGCGTACAAAAAATACATACTGCCATAATGGCTACACGTAGAGTTGACAAGCAACAAGAAAACACACTTTAACAGAAATGTTTGTCCTGTGTGAATACATTATTATTCCAAATGTAGATAAAAGGACCGAGGGAAACGAGCTATTTAATGAGCCGTCTTGAAAAAAAACTCATCTACTGTCTATTTTTCCTGGCTACAACTGCAACATTGACGTATGATAGTGTTTCGTCAAGTGTCGTTAAGCAGGCTTCGTGGATATCTACAAAAAAACAATTAATTAGTACTAATATCATCGTAATAAAAAAATGAACAAAAAGCCATAAAAATCAAAATAGTTTATAGAACTTACCTTGAAGATGATGAACATCATCGTCTATGTCGGGGGAGAACAAGAATGTGCTCTCCCTCATATTCTCCAGGCACTTATCCCTCTGGTTTAGCTGTATGTACGTAACTGTAATTTTCTCGAATAAATTTTCAGTGCACTGCAAGTGTTTCAAGTGACGACCAGCATGCTCTTGACTTAGGCGTATAAAAAGTATCTCCCATCTGGAATGATAAAGATATGTTGATGGTAGTCAACTATCAAATAACAATAATCATATAAAACCTCAAGTACTGATTGGAGTTTACCGAAAATTCATGATGCCTATCTCAACAAAATGGACATGCCGTCTATATAATGAATCCCACCTATGTTGTATCCTACCAGCATAGACAAGAATACCAAGAACATCTGGAAAAAATTAAGTCTGGGTGAGACAAAATGTTGAATGGATAAATAAGAAAAAACAAACTAAAAGATGTTGCACCGGTAATGGTTTTGTCTCGTAGCAAGGATATGGCACCAAGTTGTGGGAAAAAAGGTGGACAGATTGTCGATGCAATACTGTGCACCGATGTCCTAACCATGGTCATAGCATTTAGTTCAATGACGAACTCCATGCATAGATACCAGAAGTGACCATCTAGCATTTCCGTGGGGTTTATCCCAACGCTAGTGAAGTTATATGTTAGCCCGGTCTGCAGATTGTCGTTGAATCGATAAGCTTGGTTGTTGAAGGCAATTGCTTCAATCTTTGTTCCCTAGAAATTTTTAATAATTCAAATAACAAGACTTTAGAACACATGTGTATATACATTAAAAAAGGTTGATATATTTAGTGATCACTAATCTCATACTTCCTGGTCCAGAAGTATGCAACGAAAGTATGGGTTTCCCATTGCATGCACCCTGATATGGGACTTCCACATCACCTTAGCTCGAATGATCCAACATCTGTGATAGATATGTTCCATCCGTACACTTTGAAAATTCAGGTACCTACATAAAATAATACAAAATGATGAGATAAACAAACGGTGATGTCAGATAAGCGTGCACGTAGATCTTTACACTTGCCTGTTCATCGGAGGGATGATGGGATCCGGTGGATTCGCCATCACCCTCCTCGAGGGCCTCGGGCTGTACAACATCACCATGGTCAGGGAGCTAATGGATGAAGTGTTAAAGAATGATAGAGGGGCGCATGGGCATATATAGTCCAAGGGGCCCATAGGCGGGAAAATCAAAATTCTTTCAATATTTGCATGTGGCCGTATAGCGAAAAAAATACTCCAATATCGAAATGATTATAAATAGTAAGTTATGAGTGTTCTTTGCCAACAAAATATTTATTGCTAAAACTTTTTGAATCAATTAATTATTTATAGATAATTGAGATTCTAAATCTGATAAAAATCATGTCAATTATCTCACCAGTATCAATGATTCCTTTTTGCCTGTTAATACGCTATATCTCTACTCCTAATGATGACTTCAGATCTTTAGTTAGAAACGCAATAATTGGATATATATCATAATAAATAAGGTGATAGTGCGTTAAGGTAAGTGTATTCACGCAATAAATATATTACCATTAATTACAAACATGTAATCAATTAAATATCGATTATTTACTCAGTTTTTATTTAGCTATGTTCACGCAACTAATATTATTACCATGGATTCACTAATATTTCGCCGATTAAAAATATTAGCATTAATTACAAACGTGGAATCAATTAAAAAATCGATTGTTTACTCAGCTTTGATTACACTATATGTTTATTTATAATATCCCAGGATATTTGTTTTTAGTACATGTGATGAGACGTCATTGTGTTACTTTGCAACACTATTTTACGGGCATTTTAAAATAGTCACAATTTCGATGGTAGCGTGTATTCATATAAGAACAAGATAAATATCTGTTCTTTATGAGAGTTTGCATCAGCTTGTTGCTCTCCGTGTATTCATATAAGAAAAAGAAAAACATAGCATGTTAGGCGACAAAAATCAAAGGGAAGATAAAAAACAGAGAGTAAGAAACCAAGCATGAAATAATGTATGTTCTTTATTCATACTTTCATAGTTTGACTCCAAATCGATTACAATGCAAAATGCTCTTAAGGAGCGTTCAAACATAAAACATAAAAAGCTGTAAAGAATAATGTATAACTCCTCATGATTGCTCTTTTCAAGGCATTTCCGTCTTCTTGTCACATGCTTGCATGTGCTTCACAACCATATATTCCAACTTCTCGATCTTCTTTACGAGAGTTTGCATGAGCTTGTTGCTCTCCTTGGTTGCCTGCAGAATTTGATCGTTTGTAGTAGCCCAACCGTCCGCCAAACCTTCTTTCCTATCGTATTTCGTAACGGGATAACTACTACTAATAGGCTCGACGTGATTATGCATCCTAAGACATTTTGACTTTGGCGTGTTACCCTCAGCAAAGGGAAGCATCGGCGTAGTGCCGTCATCATCTTCCAGTACACCGAGATCTTCCTGCCAACGAATATCCTCAACAGCATCATCACTGAAGCGAATTGAACTGTTGGATGACGCCATGTGAGAGGAGGATGGAGTGTCAAGAAATAGTTTAACTTGTTCAAGAGAGGTCTGATAAGGTCGCTCGAACGGTTGATCAATATATAAGCGTTTATACGAAGCTCTGATTAGGAAATCGGTAATCAAATCCACCGATTTGGTCCCGATCAAATATTAATTAATGGGATCAATTTTGCGATTCGGTGAGTAGAACCTACTATATGATTACAGGACAAAAAACATAACCTGTCTTAAGATTTCATTTGTGATAAACCGAATAGGAATTTTTTTGCAAAGGAAGCAAATAAAATAGTTAACATGCACGTATTGTTTTAGTGACAGGATGTCAGAAATTTGCGAAATATCTGCCTATAATTTCATAATTAATTAGAATTATACACAGCGGACGATTCTGTTATTAGATAGCTGTTTGTATGGACAAAACGTTTGTTAGTTTTAGAATATCTTCTTTTACATTTTTAGTACAACTTTGTCTTGTTTCAATATGTTATTTTCAGCGTACATAACAAAAAGTACATTCTGAAGGCGGAAATATTTCAACGGAAAATTAATGAACTTAGCACACACGGTGGAGTATGTTTCCAACATTTGGAATGTGGTTTTTTGAAATACTAATAAAACAAAGTAAGTCGTTATTCATAGTTGTGCTAAGTGAATTTGTGTTACAAAACTATATTTTCATGAACATGAATGCTATAAGTGTATTAAATATACAAAAAAACGTATCTATTTTAATACATGAACACATCCAAAATTGATTGAGATGATCACTACGAATTACTGAGAGAGCCGAGATTAAAGCTTAGCTTACTTCATATTGTCCATTAATAATCACAACCTTGGTACGCTTTATTATGTTTATGCAAAACAACACATCAATCTGAGCACCATTGTCTCTACCGATGATATAGTATTGTTGCTACATAAGAAATATAAGGATTTAAGCAATAGCTAAAAAATTTACCATTGGTTCAACAAATTAACCGTAATTCCAAAACAATCATCTATAATACAAACAAAAATCAGCCTGTAAGGACTTCCTTGTAAACGATGTTCTTCATGGAGGTAAGAAGTGAGACGGTAGGTCTTTTGCGCTTTTTAGAATTCTTAGAATGCTTCTGGCCCTTCTCCTTCGGCTTTTCCTTCTCAATGAGGATCTTTATGTTGCTTTTTGCGGTCGCTCGAGACAATGCGACGTAGAGTTGACCATGTGAGAACACTGGATTAGGTAGGTACACACCAACAATCGGGATGGTCTGACCTTGAGCCTTGTTAATCGTCATAGCGAAGCTAAGCCTTACAAGAAACTGCTTCCTCTTAAACTTGAATGGGAACATGTCGTTGTCAGATGGGCACAAAGGTATTCTAGGAAGGAAAACCCTCCTACCTGCGTGTTGTCCAATCACAATTTCTGCGTCAATGGTGTTCCTCTCAAAACCTCTGACAACAAGCCTGGTCCCGTTACACAAACCATTAGCTGGATCAATGTTCCTAAGCAGTATGACAGGGCAGTTCATCTTGAGTTTGAGTGCATGCGGAGGAAGACCGTTTGGAGTTAATCCGTTCAGAAACTCAGGAGCATAGTATCCATATGGATCGTCCTCCGCACTGTCAAAGCTATGGTAAATTACTTCATCTCCGTGAAAACGCTCTATCATGCGTGTGTTTATCTTGTCGACGTTGTCATTAGTTGTGGAAAGGATTGCGCGAGATGTCATGTAATTTGAATCAGTCATGTTGTCATCTAGACTCGGAAACACGTGTTCAATCAGCTTCTCTATGTCGTCAGAATCGCCTGTAGACGGTAGACAGATGTCATCGGGGAGTAATATATTGCCTTGATCGTCAGCTTCCTCGGTGCCATTTCCGATCCTAAGCAAGTAATATGCAAACCACGTGTCATTATGAGCCCTCATGTTGGTGATGAGTCGAAGTTTCCGCATACACTTCCATAGATGAGAACTCCGGAGGGTTGCATCAATTATCTGGCCATGCGACCCACTTCTGACAATCGGAAGCACCTGCCTAAAGTCACTGCCAAAGACAACAGTCTTTCCTCCAAAGGGTATGTCGCGTGTTCCCATGATGTCACGCATGCTATTGTCCAATGCCTCAACCGCCTGTCGTTTAGTCATGCTGGCCTCATCCCATAGTATCAACGATGCCATCCTTAGTAGCTTGGTTGTCCCACTCTACTTGGAGAAGCTGCACGAGGCTCCGTCGTCACAACTCAATGGTATCTTGAACCTAGAGTGCGCAGTCCTGCCGCCAGGCATGATAGAAGCGGCGACACCTGAGGTCGCGGTGGCGATAGCAATCTTGCCCTCGCTCCTTAACTTGGCGACCAACGCCCTATAGAGGTAGGTCTTCCCTATACCGCCGGGGCCGTCAACAAAGAAACCCCCCCCCCCCCCAAGACCGAGTTCAACGGCCGCTAGTATCTTGTCGTATGCCACCTTCTGCTCAAAGTTTAGTGAAGATGCCAATTTTGTGTCATCTACGTCAAACTCGATGGTTGATTCCTCAATGACCTCTCTCGCCTTTCCCTCCGTTGGGTCAAAGGCATCATCAATGCTTGGAAGCAAAAAATCACTTATGTCTTTACCCATGGACTGCAACATACCCCTGATGTCAAGCAACACCATTTGCTCCACCTCTTTCGGGGACGTCCGTGTTCGACGGTAGTCATCAGACATAGGCTCGACGTGTCTATCCCATAAACCTTGCACGTCGCCTGGCTCGCAGTGAACCAAGATGGTTGCGAAGAGCCTCCTAAGAGAACAAGGCATCGCCCACTGCTCTGCTTCAGTAAGACAGTCGTCGAGCGTGCTGTCTGCCTCGATGAGTCCCAACCTTTCAGCAGCATCTCTAAAGCTATCACAAACCAGGCCGTCCACGATGAGCAAGTCCTGAAAGGATGTTTTTCCAGTAACATGGTTGAGCATAACACGCAGGTAATTAATATCGCTCCCCCTCAGCAGGATTGGCAGAGACAATACGACCTATTTGGAAACGCTCCACCCGCGGCCTCCAACACTTTGTTTTCCTTTGCCACGTAAAGCTTCCTGGAAAATCTTTGTACAATATTTTCCGAGCCCAAGGGTGTTCCTGGTTAGCCTTGAAATACTCTGTTAACATCGATTTCGATGCATTTTCTGACGCGACAACCTTCTTCAAGTCAGCCTGTGCATTGAATGCAACCCTGTGCATATTCGGGAGATGAAGAGGCAACTGCAAGACAGGAGGGTAATTGGCGCAAAGTGGAAAGCCAAATATCCTCCACATAGCCTCCAGAGGTGTGATCCACCTTGCGTCAACGTATCTCTTGATCTCATCGATGTTACCATTGCTGTCGGGCTGGTCGACGCTGAAAGAAGCCTTATCATGGCCCTTGTAAATGTACTTGTAAAGATATTTGACGGCCTTTATGCTCGAGCAGATCTCAACGTTGATGTGGCAATTGAACATCCGCAGAAGGTATGGGTTATAAGGCACAACCCGTCTGTTGTCCAACATCTTCCCTCGGACCTTAGCACTCCTTCCATCATCTCTACGTCGATAAACTGGGTACGAGTCCTTCCCCTGTGCTGTGTTTTCATTGAACGGCCGCGGGTATATGCACTTGCATCCATTTTGTTGCATGCAAACATTCTTCGGGTTGAGAGCACCGCATGGTCCGTGCATCATATGTTTTACCACCATTGCATACAATTCCGGATACTTATGCTTGTCTGGGAGCTCTGCGGAAATGAGACGGTCATACTGCTCCGGGACGAGAAGCTTATACGATGAGTCCATGATCAACAAAAAATGTGCGTGTGGGAGGCCTCTTTTTTGAAACTCGACAACATATACATATGCGACAACAACACCCAGGATGTGCTTGTTGAACAACATGTCCTTCATAGCCTCTAGTTTGCTGAAGAACACGCGAGCCACAAGATCAGGTCGGTCTTGCGCCGTCTGACCAAGCATCAACTCATTCGTTATCTCTTCCCATTTAGGATTGCAAGTCATTGTCAAGAAGATGTCTGGCTTCCCGTATGTATGGACAATTGCCATGGCATCCACATGCCTCTTCTTCATGTCGCGGTCGCCACCAAGGTATGTTCCAGGGAGAACTATTCTTACCCCAACAGCGCTTGCTCGTGTCTCCCCCGATGTGATCGCATCAACATCTCCTTTATACAAGTTGGAACGAATCCGCGTCTGGTTCTCCCTGTACCACCTCAACCGACAACTTTCAATCTTGACGTACATGTCGACGGCCCATGGCTGCAAGAGGCGTGCTCCACAAAGTATGGGATTAAAGATCGCAGGCCGTGTCTGCAGCATGTAACAGTAGTAGTCTCTGACAGAGACGCACAACCGGCTGTTGCCCTCTGCACATGATTGAGTACTATCCAAATGAGGATATAATCGACAAATAAAATATTATTTGCAGCAAAATGGGAAGCAGACGGCATACCTGCATCCTCATCATCATCGAGGACCAGTTGAGGATTTTGTACAACCTCCCAAAGAACATCACGTTTAGGTAGCTTCGCATGCCAACCTAGTTCCCCCCTTGGATAGAATAGTGGATAAGACAAAGGGTCATATGCTTCGGAGGTCACACGTATACTGTGCCTTTCGTTGTTATTACCACAAAGTGTTATCCTCCCGTCAAACCTTTTTGCTATGTCGCTGCCCTCAACCCAAATTGCAGCGACCTCAGATGACAACGGTCTGTTATATCTTCTTTGGTCAAGCCTTTTATCGGTGTTTAGGTCTATCCTGTAATCATCGAGGTTGTCATTGTGTGCACCCAAACTCCTAAATTGCTGCGAGTATGGGTTTTCTTTGAGTATGTCTACTAACTTCTTCACGACATCCTGGTCTAATTGCTTGGTGGCCGCCTTACGATGAGTGATGGTTGGGTCATCATCATAGAAGTACAACTGTAGATGCTCGGGACGGGAGCTAGGTCCGAACGAATGCACATTGTGGTAGATGGTGCCGTGTGCCCAGAATGTGTACATCCCAGACCTCATGTTTGTGTAGTTCTCATCAAGGCTGACGCCAAGGGTTATGAAGGCGAAATGCCCGTTGAAGAAGCGTATGTTCTCCCGAAAATGTCTAGAGTCTGCATCCATGCTTGACCATAGTCTCATCAGCTCTGGGATTGGTTCCGGTTGTTTAAGCTCGATTTGACCATTGCGACAGCAGAAACCGCTAGTCTCAGACACAAACTTTCTGGCCTGGCAGTGTTTGCAATTTGCGTGAAGCTTCAGGATGTGTGTGGTGTCTGGGATGTTTGTGTACACAAAGTCTAATGGATCAACCTTGCTAGGTATAGCAGACGACGCGATCGCTTCCTCGTCATCCTCCAAGATGTCATTATCGGATCCTACGTGAATTTGTTGAAACATGATGTTCGAAACATTATTAACTAAGAACTATAATTATGATAAAGATCCACAAAATATTAGTTGATAGCTAACAATACCTTCCCCGCGAAACATGTAGTACTCATCATCCATAAAGTCGGATGGTGTGGTCTCATCGCCCATGATGCAGTCTCGGAACCCATCGATTCCGTCTGCATTATCTCCCAGACGATTTTGACAATAGACAACGTCATGTCAGATGAGGGTTGAAGGGAATGAGCACAACAATGTGACAATAGAATTATCATACCATTGCTACTGGCAATGGAATTCGGCATGATCGTCGGAGGGTCACCATCAGATGAATCATCTTCAGCGCCCCGAGAGAGGGGTTTTGTCTGGGACAAGTTTGCTAGGTCTGGACGTGGGATTGCGAGGGATTCTTTGCACGGGGTGTTCTTTTTTGAAGCATAAGTTGCCTTTCTTTTAGCACTTAACTCCCCCTTCTCTTTGCTGCATGCCCTCCATTCTCGCAGCATGTTATTTTTTCTACAAGATCGATCATTCCGTCCTCTAGATGTTTCCGATATTTTGCTCGCCTCCGCGCGTTTGATTGCTCCATTTGATCGGGAGTACCACTATGCTTCCTAGGTAATTGGTTATCATGAATGATATCTGTGCTGATTGTAGTGGTATGAGGCAATACCGCCTCATCTTGTGACAATGACGTATAGGTGGACCTAGTTGGGTCGGCTGGTTATACAACAGCATAAAACGCTAATTAGTATTGATACAAAAGGTAGCAGTAGTTTATGTAGGTGATATGAGCTTGTGTTGCATGCATACTTACTAAAAATATGTAGTAAAAAACATTAGAAATATATATAGTATCAAAAGGTAGCTGAAATAAAAAGCATTCTAACCTGAAATTGTAAAGGCAGGAATGTTATCATCTTTGTGCTTCACGGTAGTTCGCCCTTGAGCCTTTTTCTGGCTATTTTTTCGAGAAGGAGCATAGAGTGAGCTTGCACCCCATTATTGATATCACCGAGAGCGCTCCATCGAAGATTTTGCATACCTGATATATGGTTGCAGGTGTCATACAGACGGAATCTCAGATAATAATCATTCTGTTATGAACAAAGGGTGAATATTCAATAGACGTCTGGCATGTAATATACAAATAGTCGTACCCGACGTGTCAACGGCAGTCATATTTTGATGGAGATACTTGCCGTCGTGTTTACCATCTACCCCTGGAGCTTTCAGGTGTTCCTTGTTAATGTCAGCATTTTCCTTGTTCTTAAGATATGTTGTCCGCCTCCGGGCATTTATTAGCTCTTTCTTGTCATCTAGTGATAGATGCATGAAGGTGTGAGAGTACAACATGAAGTATAACACATTGTTTATATTTTAAGCCAAACAATCATACCAGATATTGAATGGTCAGGTTGACTTCCATGTTGTTCATTTTCTGCTTCCTCCTCTTTTTTCCTCCGATACGCAGCTCGCCTCTTGGCGTTTAGCTGCTCCCTTTTTTCATCAGACAAGATAACTTTCTTAGATGGTCTGGAGACACTCACGACACATCCTTTAGTAATGTGCTCTGATGTTGAACCGGATTGTGGTAAATCTTGAGGAGTTGCATTCATGTTTACGTGATTTCCTCCATATATATGAGTCAAATCTAGAGCCTCTGGAACAAATCGAAAGCAAGATGATAATGTGCTTAGTATGTTAAGGCACAGCTGCAACACAACCTCTATAAGAAAGATACGGTTCACAACGAAAGACCAATCTTGTAATACCGTTTACACTCTGTGCTACGGCTGAGGCCAACTCGTCAGTGAGACAGCTGAGATACACAAATGTTGATGAGGTTGCCGAAGTGCCCGCTTGATGCAAAAATAACCGAGAGTGATCATAACGGGTCAGTTTGCTGCTATCCGAAGAGTAGAGAGTACTCATTAAGTTTTATACTAACCTAAGTTCAGTTCGGAAGGCCACGCTACACACGTGACATCACCATTAGTGGGTTGAGGAACAACATCAACTGCGGCTTGTTCAGTGATGGACTGATCTAAAATTGGTTCATACAAGTAAATCGACGATTTTATAATAGATGCAAACAAGGTGTGAGAGTAGTCAAAGTAGGAATGCACATTGTTTTAATTGAAAAACAAACAACTATACCAGGTGTTGACCCGTAAGCTTGTTTCTCATGATCAAGTTTCTTTGCTTCCTCTTCTTTCTTCCGCCGATAAGTAGCTCGCCTCTTGGCGTTTATCTGCTCCCTTTTTTCATCAGTTAAGATACCTTTTTTAGTTTGTTTGCTGGCATTCTCGAAAGATCCTATAGTCATGTGCTCGGACGTTGGAAGGGTTTGGGATAAAACTTGAGCAGGTGACATAGTGGACAGGTGTATTCCTCCATCATTAGGAGACACATCAAAATCATCTGGAACAGAACAAAAGCAACATTTGGATTGTTCTTAGACTGTTCCTGAACATCTGAAACACAACCTCTATAAGCATGCTAAATGACCGAGATTGCCGGTTCTCCCTTTCAATCAATATGTTTTTTGCTCACCTGAGTTCAGATCGAGAGCTTGATTCTCATGATCAAGTTTCTTTGCTGCCTCCTCTAACTTCCGCCGATAAGTAGCTCGCCTCTTCGCGTTTATCTGCTCCCTTTTTTCATCAGTTAAGATACTTTTTTAGTTTGTTTGGTGACATTGTCCAAAGACCCTGTAGTCATGTGCTCGGACGTTGGAAGGGTTTGGGATATAACTTGAGCAGCTGACATAGTGGACATGTGTATTCCTCCATCATTAGGAGACACGTCAAAATCATCTGGATCAGACCAAAAGCAATATGATATTGTTCTTAGACTGTTATTGAACATCTGAAACACAACCTCTATAAGCATGATAAACAACCAGGTTGCCGGGTCTCCTTTTCAATATGGTTTTTGCTCACCTGAGTTCAGATCGGGAGGCCGCTGATCACATGTGATATCACCATCAGAGGGTCGAGGAACAACTAGGTCTGCGGTCTGTTTAGATATGGAGTGGCCTGGAGCATGGTTCATACAAACTACTGCGATTGAAGTGATGAAATTAAGAGAACAAAATGATGAGTACTCTATGCGCACAGCCTCATACCTGGACTAAGAGGGCGATTATCAACAACGTTTGTCCCATCCATCTGATATCCAACAACTTCAGTACCCATTAGTTCATTATGAGCAAAAACCGATTGTCCAGACGGTTCAAGTGTCAGCCCATCTAAGTGTCATTCATACAAGTAAGCGAGACCAATTCGATAAATAAATAGTATTAAATATTGTTAAATTGACAATCCAAATGTCATAAATGGATCTGCGCATTGGTCTCACCATCATTTGTCCAATCCAAATTATCTGAAACAACGACAATTAAGGAAATCACAATCGGGATATAGCTTGACATGTAGGATTGTTTTGTAGTCAAAGATTTACCTCTTGGTTCACCCAATGATGTTGTATGTTCTGCAGTTTTGCTTTGTGGATTCCCCATACTCACCTGCAAGCAAAGATTTCATAATGAAGTTGTCTACCGTCAATCATTTAATTTGTTATCCCCTTCTGGACGCGCCCAGGATCCAACTCCTGGTCTCCGTGTTGGGAGGTTTTATGTTACCAAACACCTTCTTAATTGTTTGATCTATTTTGTGGTTTCATGCACTTTCGTTTGTGACCTTGGAGAGAACTTGGAGACTATGCTAACTGGACAGGCTGCTTGTTGGCAGTGCAAAGTAACCTGAACAAGCCACAAAATCAATGTCTCAAAGTAAGTAAAACCAGCACAATGTTTATGCATTCTCTGTACATTGTATGATATGCTCATTTCCTCACTGTGATTTTGACTGAGAACATAGTATCCTGGACTATGAAGCTGTTTATGACCTGGTAGTCATCGCAATCAACAGCTCTATCTCTGATACATACATTCCATACCTTCATTTACTTCAAGATGCTATATTTGAAAAGCCAAGCTAAATGTAACAGGTTATTTTTTATTGCAAAAATTTAATAATTATAGTGTCCCTTGCATTGCTCCAGGCTTGTGAACTTTAATAATTTCAGCTGGTTTTAGTTAAGCTAACATCACCAGTTATTTTCCAAGTTATTTTACTTAGTAATGTTGGTTTCTGCGTGTTTTTAGGACTGCCATATATTTTCGCTGATAGCAGACAATGTTTGATATAGTCACTGTTATATATTTCTGGCAACAATATTGTGTCTTACTACCGCATCTTGAAAGTGTGCCAAATATACACACACTCTGATGAACTGGGATCTTGGTATGTTTAATGAACCCACTGTTGCAAATTTCAGAAATTGTGCCTGCCATACCATGCTCCAGGAATTGAAGGTCGTCGGCTTGATGTATATGCATTCCAAGTAAGCACAAGCAACCAACTCAAATATGCAAATTCATAAGTGCTGTTTGGCCTACCATGCTTCAGCAAACGAGTATGAACTATTGTCTTTACATAGGTAATGAGCAGAAGTTGCAATACTTACAGCTAAAGTTGGATTCTGGGCGCGTCCAGAAGGGGATCACGGCGTCACGTAGACGGGATCGCGGCCCAGTCTCCTAAAGCGATCCCACACCAGATCGTTTCGCGTCTGCTGAACCGATCCCACAGCAGATCGCTGACTCCTGAGATATTTTTCTGTACGGCCTTAAGTATGAATTATTCAGTATGAAACAATGTGTATGAACTTGCATTACTCTGAGCAGCACCGGTTGAGACCCTGTGGGTGGTAAATAGGTGGCCGTCGTCGGACCGGGTTCGTGATCGCCGGCGAACGCGAACCGCGGGATCGTGGCCCCGTGTCCTCGCCGGATCCAACAGCTCGCCGCCGCCTCCTGCAAGTGCGACGGCGAAAGGATGGATCGGCCGCCTCGTGCAAGTGCGTCTGCGAAGGGATGGATCCGACGCGGTCTGGGCGTACGGGTGGATCTGGCTTGCGTTCCGGCGGCGGCGGAGTCCGATCTGTGTGAACGAGGGATCGATCCCAGGTGTTTTCGATAGGATGACGAAAATAAACCGGTATACGATGACGAAAAAAAAGCGGTGGGGGGAGTATGACGAAAAAAAACCAGCGAAAATTGACCGGACGACTATTCACCAAGTCGTCCATTAGGAGTAGAGATTTGCACGTGTAATCCCCTCAAAAAAGAAAAATCGTGGGCATTGCTAGATGGAGTAGAAAGCAAGACGTACGAGCAACTAGGGAAATGACAACCAGGAATTAAGGCAAAAGATATTATCACACACACTAGCACCCACGCACACATAGTTCGGCCCGATCGCGACGGAGCCGTACTACACACAATGAAGTAGTGTTTGACATAATGATACAATTATTTGCTGTTGCAGCCTTGCAGGCCAGTGGTTTGATTATATAACTAAGCAAAAGACCAAGCACCGTAGCACCCGCGCGCACTCTATGGTGGCGGTGGCGGGTACCAGGTGACATTGTAGCCGACCATCTGTTGGCTGGTCTGGCAACTAGTGCCTTGCTCGGGCCTGCTGGCGCTGGGCACACCGTAGCCGAGGGTGACGGGAGAGTAGTAGACGCTGATGTTACCGACCTTTTCCGAGTAGTTGACGTCCACCTGCACCATGGTGGTGAAGCTGGTCTTCTGCTGGTACCTCCGGTAGAGATAAGCCAGCGCATCCGTTCCGTTGATGGTCACCCTCCAACGCTTGGTGTAGGTGGTCCGTGGCAGCACCGGGAAAACCACGAGCTCCTGATCTGGAACGCTGCCGATGGCCACCCCGGTGTAGGATGAGTCCACGTCGAGGATGCGGATGGCGGTGATGTTGCACGGGATCATCTTGCCGCGGCCGCTGGGGTTGTAGGCGGTCACGGTGACCGACAGCTCTACCTTGTCCACTGGCACGAATAACGTTTTGGGGATGCGGTCCTCGCAGTCGTCAACGTATCCGGGAGGGTAGATGTCTTGATTAGTCACTCCAGTGGAGCCGGTGTGCGGCGTGTGCCCCAGCGTCCCTTGTCTTCTACACGGGAGCTGGGCAACTACAGACACCGACCTTGTCTTGGTGACCGGCGTCTGCGTCTCCTTCCACCAAATCTGCTCTGCCTGGATGTAGCCGTAGTCGATGTAGACGACGATCTTCTCAGGGCGGTTGACAGCGATGATTACCATCAGCACGACGACAGCGGCAAGCACCGTAACCACGGTGGCCACCAGTGTGCGCACCCTAGCTAGGAGCGGGAACCTTGTGTTTGTTTGCTCGCCACCATCACTCTCACCGCCCTCTTCGCTTCCCATATTTTTTTGTATGTTGCTCTAGTCTGGAGCTACCTCTTGTGACACAGCTCATGTGTCCTCTGATTGCTACTTATAGATTTTAGTTTACAACTCTCTTATATTTTGTGTGCTGGTATCCCACCATATATTTAAACTAGCGGGCAGAGCCACACCTCCATATGCCTCTGACGACGCTAGATGCACCGTCTGGACGGTGGCTAGGCGGGGAGAACCTTATTTCATCTCCAGAAAGCTGCTGTCAGCTCGCCTTTTTCAGCAGGACACAAACGCTATAAAAGAAAAACACCTACAAAACAGAGCAGGTGCCCTCTTGTTGGTGAGAGCCAAGATCCATCATGCCTCTATGGCCCTAAGGCCACATGAGATGAGGCAGATCGACGGCAGCACCGACAGGAGCAAGGAATATAATAATCGCCTAGAGCCGCTCGTGGGAAGTCCCTTGAGCCATCCTAAGGGCTGCCTAAATGGACGTTGGAACTGCTGTGCAGCCCAACCCGGCCTTTTTTTACAGGGTCCTAATAGAAGATTCAATTATATGTGTTATTAAAAAATGAACTCTTGTTCTATCGTATGCTTTTTACGTGGTGATAAGAATCAAAAAAAGTTTCCACCACATCAAATAACTAAACGAGAGAATCAAAATATATTTTGATTTATTGGAGATGACACTAAGAGCGTCTCCAATGCGAACCCCTAAAATGAACATGGTATCCATCCAATGACGTGTTCGGGTGCGTTCGCTGACACTGATATGATAACCAGGCATCCAGTGCTGTACCTCAAATGTCTGCATGCATTTCAAATGGAATTTGAACAAACCAAACAATTTTCATGCAAACGAATGGTTTTCATTTAAACCATACCACATTCATTACATTTTCGACATATTTCATAAACACAAGTGTCTACAAGTTAACCTATTCTAAATTTTCACCGACGTGTGTCATCCAAGTCCTTGTTGTTTTTCATGTCTGGCATCTTTCGGCAGTGAGCCCCAAGAAGTGAAGCTGCGAGTCGCCGGCGAGGAAAAGCAAGACATGGGACACAAACATGGCCTGCATGGGAAACAAAGTGTCGCCGTCTCTCATGTCCTACTCTTTCCTCATCAGAGTCCGCAGCCGGGATGTTGATCCGTGCGAGGAGGACGACGTTGTAGCGCCGCTCCTCCTACGCCAACTGGAACGTTAACGCCAGCGGCTCCTTCGCCAACGGCGTTGAAATGTGCATGCCCCTGCTCCATGGTGAAATCGGCATAGATCCGGTGCGGGAAGGGGTGCTGGCTTGCAGTCGGAGGCCTCCTCCATCGTCAGGTCATCATCACACACCTCTGGCAACCTCGCCGGCATGATGGCCTTCCGTCACGCACGATGGGCCTGCTAGCCGGCAGCAAGGTCGGCTAACTCGTGATTTTGCTTTGCCGAGAGGCTCTCCCATATTGCTTTAGAGCTCGCAGTCATGGCAGAGGTGGTGCACGACGGAGGATCGGGAGCAAAGGTGGTGCGGTACGGATCGTGCTGGGCGTGGCCAGGTAAAAATAGCGAGCACCGGCCAGGCCAAGCGGCGGGCTGTTTAATGCCGGCAGCCAGTGTGAGTGTCGTAAATAGTCATCCCATCCCATTGAGTCATGTCTCTCCGGCATTGAACATGTGCGGACATTGGGAGGGGGTGCGCCTCTTCAATGTCGGCTCAAATGACAAGCCGTGTCCGCTCTAGGCCGGCATGAATGCAACACGAAGAGCAGATGTGTGTTCTTGCAGGAGATAGTGCGGGTGCGGGAGATGTTTTGGTGGTACTGGGGTGTTCTATATGTACGTGGCGGTGGTCCAAACGCCCACAAAACCCTTTGGTTTGCATCCGGTTTGCGGGAATTTTGGACAACTAGACTAGTCCACGGACAGATGAGGTACCCTGTTGGATGACAAATTGCGTCCGAACCTGTTGGTCTGGATGGTTCTGAGCGATTTGAAGGTCCCCGCTAGAGATGCCGGAAGCCAAATCACGCAATATTCGGGAACCTTCGAGTTGTGTATTAGTGAGAGTAGAAGCTAAGTTAGGTGAAGTGCTGATGTTCAATTTTTATTGCGAGGACATATGAAGTTTCATTGATTTAGATTATTTTGCAAGAAAAATGATAAAGAACAAGAAAACCTGAATGCTCTTTCTATTTGAAAATAAATGGTGTATATAATTTGATTATCCAAATATTTATGGGTTATACGAAAGAAAGTTTGTACCACTCCATTCATGCTAAATATGTTTTATTGCAATTATGATTTTGCACCTGTTAATAAAATGTTGCATAGAAAAATTGTTGGTCAAATCAAGGTTGGATAGTTAAATAGTGTCAGTCACACCTTAGAAAACAAACTAGCCCGGATGTTGTTTGGCTCACGGCAAGAAGGCTATTCCTTGTATATTCAAGAAGGCTTAATGATCTTTGTTTTTAGTAAAGAAAGCGTTGTTGTTCGGTCGGTGGTTTTAATCATGATCCAATCTTTCTCAGTTGTTTAGCGTTGTCATATTTTGATCTTCTAGAGATACTTGCATTCTTTCTCATCATCATGAATAACGTCATTATGGGAGGAATAACATCATATTTTATCCACCTGTATCATTAGTTCATAACACCAATGCACTATGTCGGTGCTTGTGTGGCATGGAAGTTAGGCATAGGATATTGTGTCGGTTACTGATAAACAAATATTTTTCAGATCGGAAGGAGCCATGGCTCGGTAGGAGCTCAGTTAGCCCTTACTCTCGAAACAGGCTTTCCCCCCATTTTATATATAAAGAAACATCCAAAAAAGTACACGGCCGAACGATATAAGATGGTGAGGTAGACCTCTTAGGCCTTGTACAATGCAAGGTGCTTAGGAGAGGCGCTTGAAGAAATAAACCAGGCTTTCCTCAAGTACCGGTGCTTATTTGTACAGGACAGCCACTTGATTAGGCATCTTTCCTGTAGAAATAGGCACTGTCGTTTTAGAAAAACCCGATTTATTTTACTAAGCACCTCTCTAAGCACCTAGCATTCTACAAGGCCCTACAAAGCCAATCCTAAGATAACCGGCAGACAAAGAACGCATGCAACTATGCTACCAGCGCAAAGAGCACCGAGAGGACTAAACACAGCCCACGCTACGACATAGCACACCTAAACTCCACGACAACGCTCCCAAGAGAGAGAACGGCGCAGAGCGTTGTCGCTGCCAAGTCCACATGGACAAAAATCTTCACCCGGAGACCTGACACGAAGAGAAGAACCACAACGACGTCTTCAAGAAGAGCGCTAACACCCACGAGTGTTGCCGTCATCAGGGCCAAGGCACGGAGCTGACTCCCAGCGCTATTTGTGATTTGCTTGGATCTGATAGTTTTGGAGGCCTCAGTTGTCCGCAATTAGGACTGGAACATCCTGTTCCGTCACAAATTCAGATCAGAGGAAACTTTATCATGGGCCGAGTTGCGATAGTCCTTGCCGTCCGCTCTAGTGGTGAACCCCAGACATGGTGTCCGGCACCTCACCACCTCGGGATTGTTCTCTACTGGGTCGATGTACCGTGCTCTTTTTTGTGAGCCCGACCTTGACCTTGTGTGGAAAGCTCTGCTCCCTTCGAGGATCAAGATTTTTGTTTTACATGTTTTGCTTGATTGCCTTCTGTCGGGTATGGAAGAGGTGAAGCGGCACGTGATGGCATTTGTCTTTTGTGCACAAATCTCGTATCAGAACCCATATATTTTAGACTCGAGACGTAAAGATCTCCAGGATTATACGGACATGACTGCAATGCTCCAGAGGTAAGTTCAATCATTATCGCACCGTATCAGCAACTTTGATTCATTTCCTGATATCAAGTAATCATTTTCTTTTCCTGGCAGGGTTTGGAAAAAGTTCACCGGAACGGTTCCGGGTCTGCAGAAGGAGCTGCGATTTACACACCCCAAAGTAAGTAGTACTAACTAGTTCCGTGCATCTCTCATTGATTCTAGTTTCATCAATACCATTATCATGCTTGCTTATCAGTTTGATTGAACTCTATTCTCGTAAAGTGCTTGTACCAGGCCCCGGGAATAATTGATGGGGATACTACGTTTGTGAGTTCATTCGCCACTCAACTTCTGAGCGGGCTTGTGTGACAAACAATTTTTTTGAAGTACGTAAACAATAATATTCACAATTTTTATTTTATTACCATCAATTGTGTTGAGTTTCATTCATATATATGTATTGACCCCCTTCTTTAAATTAGATCTGGCAGATGCGGGATGAACTCCTACTACATGATTGCATACGAGCAATTCAAGAGGAATTGGCGGGGTTCTTTCTTGATGACGTCATAAATGAGAAGGGAGAATACCATACGGAAGTTCAATGGGAGTTTGGCACTTGATGATGTCAGGCATGTTATATTGTACTCCCTCAGTCCAGGTTTATTAGGCCCCTTAGCATCACAAGTATGTCCCTTTCTATAAAGCCTCGCTTTGGAAAGGTGCATGCATGCAACCATTTCATTGGTTGCATTGAAAGCCATTATTGTTGGTGCCATGATTGAAAAATTAATACACTTTATGTGTGCTTTTTCATTGGCTGCATGCATGTGAGAGAGTGCATTGGGAGTGGAATGGAAGAATTAATGTGAGCAAATTACTATGTGTCTTGGTCTAAGAGAAGTTGTCTTTAGGCCTAATAAACCCGAACAGAGGGAGTATATATGTAGTAGCGTCGGATAGATATACGAAAATTGTTGTTCGACCAAGCACGGAGAAAGAGAGGTCACTTCTATCTATATATGTTCATGACGATCTTGTGTAATTAATGGTTTCCTTCGTTTGCTTATTAGCTAGCGTCGAGTTCTCTTTATATGTATAGTAGTTAGCGTCGACCAAACACGGAGAAAAAGAGGTCACTTCTCTCTATTAGCTAGCTTCTAACACAATATGAAACCCCTAAATTAACCCTCCAAAACCCCTAAACCCCCCTTTCAAAAAAAAAACCAGCGCCTGTGAGCTGCTGACGTGTGGCTGCCTTTTAGTTCCGGTTGATGTTACCAACCCGGACTAAAGATCCTCCTGCTTGGGCGCCCCACAGCGGCCACGTGGAGCCCCTTTAGTCTCGGTTCGTAAGCCAACCGAGACTAAAGGTTTTGGGTATTAGTCTCGTTTGTTTTGTCCCGGTTCCAGAACCGGGACTAGTACCCTGTTTTCTACTAGTGAATTGAGCAAAATTCAAAAATTGCTCAAAAATATATAGACTGTTTAGTTAACTGGTAGGATTTTTGAAAGTGCTAACTACCATTTCTGATAGTGTTTACTATCATTATAAAAGTGATCAATAACGTTTCCGGAATCAATATTGGATATAAGAAAATTTAGTTCTGAATTTAGTAGTTTAAAAAAAATTCTGAAATTTTCAGTGCTACTAGAGAAATCAGAAATTTCTATATCATAAGCATATAATAAATTTTTAGATTATAAATAAACTATTCTTGAAATTTTAAGCGAAACTGTGTAGTGAATGTAACAATCATTTTCTGGTGTACCCAGAGGCTACTTTTAGCATTTTACCAAATTTAGTCATATCTACCTACTCAATATTATTATATATTTTCCATAAAGAACATGATTTTTGTTCAACTCATTAGTACACTTTTTTTTGCGGGAAGTACAATTTTATACTTAAGAACTAATCATGAAATCCATCTGCACTTATGTATTAAAATCAATTGCACTTCACATTAGTTACATTACAGGCAGACCATTTTCACTACTTAACCTAACTCTTGAATAACATGTACGGCCAGAGAGCGAAGACGATGGTATGGATATGTTCGTATGGCCAGAGCATGGCGCACGTCTCCTGCATCGCCAACTTCGCCATTTCACCAATTCGGCCACCTGCTTCGAAATATCAGGCATTGTTCCGACATAATCATCATTGCGAAACTCCGGCTAGAAAGCAATGGCCGGCTCCACTACCGGCCCATTCTATTACCGAAAGTGCAGCACCGCACACCTCGCTTCCTCCTCCAGATCTGGAAACAAGGCTGAAGTCCATTTGCTACGAAAAATGGCTTGCTAGAAGAGAAAACACGATACAAAGTTCATTGCTTACATGACATTTGACTCGGCTCCTCAGAATTCATACTGAGGCGGCCCCCACTGGTCAGAGTCCCTTTTGCGAGTGTCGCACTTGGCAAAGTTTTTGCTGAGTGCTTGGCGAGTTGAAAATTCCGGTAGTGTGTGTGGTAGTATTTACAAATAAATAACAAATCCGCTTTCAAGCACCCTCTTTATATATACTATACACCTTCTGGATGGCTGCTAAGCTAGCTTGCTAGTTAGAGTTGCCATGGCGATCAGTGTTCCTCCTTCCAAAAGATGGAGTGCCGAGCATATCGCAGTGCTAGCTCTGACAGGAACTCTGGTCGCCGTCATCATCGCGTGCGCCATCCTCATCAGCCTCTCCCCCGCACACATCTTGTTCGCCATCCAAAACGCGCACCTCGAAAGCAAGCTAGAAGATGGCGACAACACTGAGTATACCTCCTTCAACTTCACCCTCATGGCAAACAACACAAGCCGGCGCATGAAGGTCCACTACAGCGCTCTGAGCGCTGAGATATGGTTCAGCCAAACAAGGTGGGCGCTGGGCCAGGCCAACATGTATCCGATGCCGTTGAAGCGGCAGCTCCAGCAGCTGCCACTCGATGTGAGCAACATCAGCGTGGGGGCGGATTACAGTCAAAGCGCACGCGGCGCCACCGCTGCCGCGCCTCCTCCCTCGCCGCCCACCATGCCCGGTGTTGCCGCACCACCACCGGTGACCATGGACACACCGATATCCTGGCCAAACTATTGCAAGGTTGTGGTGGTGGCCAAGGTGTGGTTCATGTACGGACTGGCCCGCACAAGGCCGTTCGACATAAGGGTCGCATGCTTCCCGGTCGACTTCGGTCATAATACTACCTACGTCGCCTGCAACCTACATGATTGACATACATCTCCATTTTTCTTTGTTGAATTGTTAAGAAACGTATGTCTCCATGTTAATTTGTTGCTCTATGTGCATGTATGCCCGGGCTTACGTGTATGCACACATATGTTACCTCAGTTTGACCCATATGATTTTTTGTATGGCCTCAGAATATTATTATGGAGTTTCTTGTTTTTTTTTTTGGACTATGGAGTTGCTTGTCCTACAAAATAATTAGAATAAGTACATGGTTTTATTACTGTGGCCAATACTCCTTAATTGTCCGATCTTTGAGTTTAAATATGTTGCAGTTCTACATGAAACCGAACTAATTGGTATCTGTAGAAGGACAAGACATGGGCTGTGCAATCTCAATGTATTGATCGGTGCACCAGGCACGTATATATAATTACAGAGGTGGGCCACAACCTCAACTATACAAAGGAAACAGGAGGTGGGCCCTACACACGGATATACACGTACACAATATACTCAACCCCCCCCCCCCCCCCCCCGCGCGCGCAGTCGAAGCGGCGGCAGTGACGCAAAGACTGGACCGAAAGTCCTCGAAGGTAGAAGTCGGCAGTCCCTTCGTCATCACATCAGCGAACTGCTGAGCGGTCGGCACATGGAGAACCCGCATACGTCCAAGAGCCACCTGCTCGCGCACAAAGTGAATGTCCAGCTCGATGTGTTTAGTCCGGCGATGATGAACGGGGTTGGCGGAGAGGTACACCGCAGAAACGTTGTCACAGTAGACAACCGTAGCCTGGGAGACGTCGTGATGCAGCTCCTGAAGTAACTGTCATAGCCAGGTGCACTCGGCGACAGCGTTGGCCACAACTCGGTACTCAGCCTCCGCGCTAGAGCGCGAAACCGTGGGTTGTCGCTTGGACGACCACGAGACGAGTGAAGGACCGAGGTAGACGCAGTAGCCAGAGGTGGACCGACGAGTATCGGGGCAGCCAGCCTAGTCTGCATCGGAGTAGGCCACCATCTCCAGAGAAGTAGACGCCGTGAGTGTCAATCCGAGGGTCATCGTGCCGCGGATGTAGCGAAGGATCCGCTTCACGAGAGTCCAATGAGAGTCACGAGGGGCGTGCATGTGGAGACACACCTGCTGTACAGCATACTGAAGATCCGGTCTGGTGGAAGTCAAATACTGCAGAGCGCCGACAATAGACCGGTAGAAAGGAGCATCCGACGCAGGCGAGCCCTCAAGAGCAGAGACCTTGGCCTTCGTGTCAACAGGAGTAGCAACAGGATGACAGTTCAGCATGCCAGCACGCTCAAGAAGCTCATGTGCATACTTCTGCTGATGAAGGAAGAAACCGTCCGGACGCCGAACGACCTCAATGCCAAGGAAATAATGTAGAGCACCCAGGTCCTTGATAGCAAACTCGTCACGCAGCCGGAGAGTAATCTGCTGAAGAACAGCTGCGGAGGAGGCTGTCAGGATGATGTCATCGACGTAAAGCAGCAAATATGCAGTCGTGTCACCGTGGCGATAGACAAACAGCGAGGCATCCGAGCGAGTAACGCAGAAGCCCAGTGTCTGAAGGAACCCGGCGATCCGCTGGTACCAGGCGCGGGGTGCCTGCTTGAGCCCGTAAAGAGAGCGGGACAGCAGACACACATGGCCGGGAAGTGAGGCGTCGACGAAACCGGTGGGTTGCTCACAATACACCTGCTCCTCAAGATGGCCGTGGAGAAAGGCGTTGGAGACATCCATCTGGTGAACAGGCCAGCCGCGGGAGACGGCGAGCTGGAGGACGGTGCGGATCGTGCCCGGTTTTACAACCGGGGCAAACGTCTCAGTGAAGTCCACTCCAGCGCGCTGGCGGAAACCGCGGACCACCCAGCGAGCCTTGTAGCGCTCGAGAGTACCGTCCGAGCGGGTCTTATGGCGAAAGACCCACTTGCCGGTGATGACATTGGTGCTAGGAGGCCGGGGAACCAGGGTCCAGGTGCGGTTCCGTTAAAGAGCATCGAACTCTTCCTGCATCGCCGCAAGCCAGTGAGGATCACGGAGGGCAGCGCGAGCAGATGCGGGAATGGGCGACGGCTCCGCGGCGGAGGTAGCGAGGACGTACTCGTCGCTCGAGTACCGGAGGCTCGGACGATGAACGCCGGTACGTGCGCGGGTGACTGGGCCGGGCGGCGCCACCGGAGCCACCGGCGAGGCGGCCGGCGTCGGGGCCGGCGAAGCGGCCGGCGTCGTGGCCGGCGTCGGGGCCGGTGAGGGAGCCGGCGTCGGAGCCGGCGAGGGGGCCGGCGTCAGGGCCGGCGAGGTGGCTGGCGTCGAGGTCGCGGAAGAAGCGGCCGAGCCTGCAGCGCCCGATCCCGCGGCGCCCGAGGCGGGGGCGGCGGGTGAAGGCGGGGCGCCGGCTGCACCGTCAGAGCCTGCCGAGGAGGCCGAGGGGGCGGGCGCCGGCATGAGGGCGCGGGGACCGCCAAAGCCCGGAGGCGGTCCACAGGCCAGACGGGACCGTCCACCTGACGAAGTCATCGAAGGGCCGCCGGTGGCCAGCGGTGACGAGACGACGAGGGGTACCTGCTGCTGAAACGGAAACACCATCTCATCAAAGTAAACGTGTCGGGAGGTGAAAACACAATGGGAGACGGGATCATAGCAGCGATAGCCCTTGGTGTTAGGCGGGTAGCCGAGAAAGATGCGGGCAACGGAGCAGGGTGCAAGCTTATGAGGCGCAGTGGCGGCGATGCTAGGGTAGCACAGGCAGCCGAAGATGCGAAGCCCATCAAAAGAGGGGGGGTGCACCGAAGAGAAGATGATGAGGTGTAAAGTTCCCGCGAGTACGACATGGACGGATGTTGATGAGGAGAGAAGCGGTGGCGAGAGCGCCAGGCCAAAAGCGCGGAGGCACATTGGCATGAAAGAGAAGAGTCCTAAGGCAGTCATTGAGAGTGCGAAGGATGCGCTCTGCACGACCATTCTGCTGCGAGGTGTACGGGCAAGTAAGACGAAAAATCGTGCCATGTGTGGTGAGAAGATTACGAACAGCGGTGTTGTCAAACTCCTTCCCGTTGTCTGTCTGCAACGCAAGAATGGGACGACCAAACTGCGTGAGAACATAAGAATAGAAAGCGGAGAGAGTGGATATAACATCCGACTTGCGGCGCAACGGGAAGGTCCACACATAATGCGAAAAATTGTCAAGTATGACAAGATAATAAAGAAAGCCCGTATTACTTGCAATAGGAGATGTCCAAACATCACTATGAATTAACTCAAACGGGTACGATGCAACAAAATAAGAAGCCCTAAACAGAAGACGAGCATGTTTGCCGAGGCGACATGCATGACATGAGTGATTCTCGTTCTTATTACACGTGAAAGAAAAACTCCGAAGTATGTGGCGAAGGGTGGCAGGATTAGGATGACCCAAGCGAGCATGCCAAAGATCCACTCTGGTGGCGAGAGCGACAGGGGCGGCGGAAGTGGTGGAGGTGGCGAAGTGAACCGGGTAGAGCTCGTCGGGGCTGTCACATCGATGGAGCACCATCCGTGTGTGAGCGTCCTTAACAGAAAAACCACATTCTTCAAATTCAACGGTAACCGGATTTTCACGTGTAAGAGAACGAACAGAAACAAGATTTTTGATGAGTTCAGGAGAAACTAGAATATTAGACATGGAGATAGGAGTAGAGTTAGACGGAAAATATGTATGACCAATATGGGTGATGGGAAGGGAAGAGCCGTCACCGACGGTGATGCAGTTGGAGGTGTGGACAGGGTGGGCGCTGTGAAGGTTACCGGGGTACACCGCCATGTGAGCGGTGGTGCCGCTGTCCATGTATCAATCGCCGCCGCCGGTGTAGCTGGACGGGGAAGGAGCGTTGTGGAGAGCCGCCAGGAGGGCCGGGTCCCATGGTGTCGGCGGGAGAGGCGGCGCGGCCGTCAGGGGCAGCAGCAGCGGCCCACCTGGCGGCAGCTGCTGACCGTAGGGCACCGCGTAGGGCTGCGGCGCGGCATAGTACACCTGGTGCGGCGCAGGCCGGGTGCCGAGAAGGCCCGGGGCAGGGGCCCGAGGAACCGGCATGGAGTAGGCGTGTACAACACCGGTCCATGGGTTTTGGCCGGCATACCAGGGGGCCGGCTGAGAGGCCTGCTGCGGCGGGCGGGGTGCTCCTCCCTGAGCACCGTCGCCCCCCTGCTTGCGGCCGCCACGACGACCCCCCCGTTGGCCGCCGGCTGGGGCGACGGGAAGGGGGTGGCCGGTGCGGGTGGGAACCCTGGTGGGAAGGCGGGCGCCACCGGCTATGGCGGCGTCGGGCGTGGCGGTGGCGGGGCCGAACCCCCGCGGGTGCCTGCGACGAGGGCGGTGTGGGTCGCGCGAGTCCGCGCCACCCGCATCCGGCGCTCCTCCAACTTGAGGTACGCGACCACCTTGGCGAAGGTGGGCTGCGGGATGAGGGTGAGGTTGGAGATGGCGTTCCCGAAGTCCTCGTTGAGGCCGCTGGAGAGGGTGCTGATGAGGAGTTCGTCGTCGATCTTTTCCCCGAGATCACGGAGCTCATCGGCGAGCTTCTTGAGGCGCATGCAAAAATCATCGATGGATGAGTCAAGTTGCTGGCACCCGTAAAATTCACCATAGAGCTGGACCTTGCGCTGCAGCCGATTGTCGGTGAAGAGGCCGTTGAGCTTGGTCCAGACCGCATAGGCGTCGTCCTCGTCATCCACCATGGTGTGGAAAAGGTCGCTGGAGATGGTGAGGTAGAACCAGCGGATGACGGTGGCGTCGAGGATCATCCACTCCTCGTCGTTGATCATGAGTGCCGAGTCCACGGTGCCGTCCACGTGGCCGTGCAGGAGGTACTCACGGAACACAAGCGAAAAGTACCGCTTCCAAGCGGAGTAGGATGCGGTGGTGTGATCCAGCTTGACCGGAACACGCTCGTGGATGTTGAGGTCGCGGACGAGAGTGGCATCGGGACCGACAAACGGGTTGGAAACGGTAGACGAGGAGGAGCTCATGGCTAGGATTCGGCGCGGGTGGAGGGAGATGGGGTGGTGCGGGGGCGGCGCGGGTGGGAGAGGAGGTGTAGGGTGGCGGCGCGGGTGGGAGGGTAGGGGAGGGGTGCGGCGCGGTTGGCGGAAGCAGGAGCTAGGGCGGCGGCGACTTTGGAAGGAGGAGGCGACGGCGGCGGCGCGTGGAGGCACGGCGGCGGCGGCGGCTATTAGGGTTAGGATCTTACTGCGATAGATACCATGTAGAAGGACAAGATATAGGCTGTGCAATCTCAATGTATTGATCGGTGCATGAGGCACGTATATATAAGTACAGAGGTGGGCCACAACCTCAACTATACAAAGGAAACAGGAGGTGGGCCCTACACACGGATATACACGTACACAATATACTCAATAGTATCATCCAGACATGGTTGTATTTTATGTATCGACAAAGCTAAATACCTGCCGACTGGTCATTAGCGACAGGCACGCATGATCCGCATCGACCTCCCGCATTGGATAGATCGCTAGCTATTTTTTTCGAGGAAGAAAAATAATGCGCCGGATGGGAATCGAACCCAGGACGCACAGGCTAAATTTGTGACCTTCGACCAACAAGCTACAGCATCTTAGTTGTATGAATTGGAAAACATAAGAACTTAACCTTTTATACCTCATAGCATCAAAAATAAAAGTTGTGCTAATTCCATAATTTTTTTGCTGGGAGCTAGAGTCAAACTCCAGAATCAAGAATTGTGACGAGGGACATGAATTTTTTTTTGAAGAATTATTGCGTGGTGTAGTACTTGCGCCAATTCCTAAAGCTCGACTGGAAGTTAGTGATAGATCCGTACGACCTGATCGTTGCTCATTGTGGATCGCACGACCCCAAGCACCCCGTCCGGATAGCCTGCACAATCCACATATATCCCGATGCTGGCCCGTTCCCTCTTTCTTTTTTCCCCATTGCTGGCCGTTCCCACTACTTTTTTTCCTCACATCATCACATCCCGTCGGCCCATGTTCCTAAATTAAGAGGACCATTTACCGATCGCATCCTTTCCCGTGTTCCAAAAAAAATTGATAGCTTTCTGTGCTGGATAAGAATTGAACCTTGTTTCTCAAGTAGTAATTTCTACGACACAAACCACTAGCCCGGCTTCGGACTTGCTGTTTTTGAAACAAGTTTACATGATACTTGTTCTTGGTTAATACGAATTTGAACATTAAAAAATAGTGGTCCGGTCAATGATTTCCCCACTAACGTGATTCTTTTGACCTCATTTTTTTGTTGAAACATCCCGCAATAATGTTGTGTGAATAACGTGGTCACTAACGCACCGCGAGCCTGATAACTTACATACAAACACCCCGATAACTCACACATCACAGACCCGATAATTTATGTACCCTGGTCTTGATAAATTTGTCAGGGAGGGGGGGGGTGATCAAGTATCCCTCGACAACTTTCGTGTGAATAGCATGGTAACTCACATATCGGAGACCCGATAACTTATGCCCCCCGGTCCTGGTACTTTTCGTGAGGGAGGGGTGATGAAATATACCCTCGATAACTTTTATGTGAATTGCTCGGTAACTCACACCTCATGGACCTGGTAACTAATGCACCCCAGTATTTTGGTAAATTTGGTGACTCGGTGGGGGGATGGTGGTTGAGGTAATATACATTTTGGTAAATTTTTGTGTGAATAACATGATAATTCACACATTGCAGACCTGAGAACTTATGTGCCCCAGTCTTGGTAACTGTGGCGACAATGGTGAGGGGTGGGGGAGGGTTGTTGATGAAATATACCTCCGGTAAATTTTTTATCAATATCATGGTAACTTACAAGTCATAGACCTGATAACTTGGTTTGGGGGGGGGGGGGGGTTGATGAAATATATCCTTGATAACTTTTTGTGTGAATAACATGATAACTCACACATCTCAGCCCTAATAACTTATGTGCCCCAGTCTTTTTGGTAAACTTGGTGACCATGTGGGGGGAGGGTGGTTGATGAAATATACCCTTTGGTAACTTTTTGTGTGAATAACATGATAACTCACACATCACAGTCTAATAACTTATATGCCCCAGTCCTAATAACTTTGGCGACGGTGGTGAGTTGTGGGGGAGGGTTGTTGACGAAATATACCTCCAGTATCTTTTTTGTCAATATCATGGTAACTCACACATCATAGACCTGATAACTTTGGTGTGTGTGGGGGGGGGTGAGGGGTGGTGATCAAGTATCCCCCGGTAACTTTCGTGTGAATAGCATGGTAACTCACACATCGGAGACCCAAAACTTAGTCGCTTCCGTTACTGAAATATGTCCCAGTAAATTTTTGTTGTCGAAACATACCCCAATGTGAAGTTACCACTACCCCATGCTAAAGTTACACTAGTAGAAAAAGGGTCAAACGTGAAGCCCAATAGTGCCGGTTTGAATTTCAGCCGGCACTAATATGTACAATAGCACCGGTTCGTGGCGGCAATCAATAGCACCGGTTCGTGGCGAACCTTTAGTACCGGTTCATGCCACGAACCGGTACTAAAGGGGATGTGTCAGCCTGCGGTCAGGCTATGGCCCCACCATCACCATTTAGTGCCGGTTCGTACCATGAACCGGTACTAATGAGGTTATGGCAAGCTGTTTTTAGTCCCACCTCGCTCCCCTAACAAGCCTTTTACCACCTTAAATATGTTATTTCTCAAACTATCACAAGCACTTGGTCTTCATTGAACTCTATGTGTAGAATTTGTGGCCGCAATATGAGTCTTCATCGGTTTATAAATCGTTGATGACTCATATTGACAATTAAGATTGTATACACAAAGATCATTGATGATCAAAGTATTTTTGATGTTATAAGATCATATTGACAGTTTAGACTCTAAAAAAATATAAGATCGTGATGTAAATGCTCTTATATTTTTTGCGTATAGTATGCACCATTCAAAGCGACGCCATCAACTTTCAACCATTTCTGCCTTCATTTGTTATTTTTCATGCATTCAATGATTTGTTTTGAGAACTAAATGACCTGGAAATTGAAAAGCACTACAAATGAACATCTTTCATAGTTGAAACTTGGCATCGTATCATCATTTCACCCACATAGATTGTTCAAAAAAGTAGAGAGGGTTACGGCAAAAACTGGATGCACTTCGTTTACAAACTGGACAATCTCTTTCGAAGTATTCAGGTTTCTGACGAAATTAAACTCAACCGTTACAAAGGCATTTCATTTTTTTAAACTTATTACAACTCCAGACTTTTTGTGCATTCAGTATGCACCATTCAAAGCGACGCCATCAACTTTCAACCATTTCTGCCTTCATTTGCTATTTTTCATGCATTCAATGATTTGTTTTGAGAACTAAATGACCTGGAAATTGAAAAGCACTACAAATGAACTCTGAAAAAGTTGAAACTTGGCATGGTATCATCATTTCACCCACATAGATTGTTCAAAAAAGTAGAGATGGTTACGGCAAAAACTGGATGCACTTCGTTTACAAACTGGACAATCTCTTTCGAAGTATTCAGGTTTCTGACGAAATTAAACTCAACTGTTACAAAGGCATTTCATTTTTTTAAACTTATTACAACTCCAGACTTTTTGTGCATTCAGTATGCACCATTCAAAGCGACGCCATCAACTTTCAACCATTTCTGCCTTCATTTGCTATTTTTCATGCATTCAATGATTTGTTTTGAGAACTAAATGACCTGGAAATTGAAAAGCACTACAAATGAACTCTGAAAAAGTTGAAACTTGGCATGGTATCATCATTTCACCCACATAGATTGTTCAAAAAAGTAGAGATGGTTACGGCAAAAACTGGATGCACTTCGTTTACAAACTGGACAATCTCTTTCGAAGTATTCAGGTTTCTGACGAAATTAAACTCAACTGTTACAAAGGCATTTCATTTTTTTAAACTTATTACAACTCCAGACTTTTTGTGCATTCAGTATGCACCATTCAAAGCGACGCCATCAACTTTCAACCATTTCTGCCTTCATTTGCTATTTTTCATGCATTCAATGATTTGTTTTGAGAACTAAATGACCTGGAAATTGAAAAGCACTACAAATGAACATCTTTCATAGTTGAAACTTGGCATGGTATCATCATTTGACCCACATAGATTGTTCAAAAAAGTAAAGAGGGTTACGGCAAAAACTGGATGCACTTCGTTTACAAACTGGACAATCTCTTTCGAAGTATTCAGGTTTCTGACGAAATTAAACTCAACTGTTACAAAGGCATTTCATTTTTTTTAAACTTATTACAGCTCCAGACTTTTTGTGCATTCAGTATGCACCATTCAAAGCGACGCCATCAACTTTCAACCATTTCTGCCTTCATTTGCTATTTTTCATGTATTCAATGATTTGTTTTGAGAACTAAATGACCTGGAAATTGAAAAGCACTACAAATGAACTCTGAAAAAGTTGAAACTTGGCATGGTATCATCATTTCACCCACATAGATTGTTCAAAAAAGTAAAGAGGGTTACGGCAAAAACTGGATGCACTTCGTTTACAAATTGGACAATCTCTTTCGAAGTATTCAGGTTTCTGATGAAATTTTTGTGCATTCAGTATGCATCATTCAAAGCGACACCATCAACTATATAAAAAAATTACTCAAAAATAAATAGAAGAAAATAAATAATGCAGAAAAGAAAAAAAATTATATAAAGCAAAAATATTCATAAAGAAACTAAATACGGCAAAAAAAACTACTCAGAAATAAATAGAAGAAAAAAATAAAGCAGAAAATAAATAACTATATAAAAAATTACTCAAAAATAAATAGAAGAAAATAAATAATGCAGAAAATAAAAAAAATTATATAAAGCAAAAATATTCACAAAGAAACTAAATACGGCAAAAAACTACTCGGAAATAAATAGAAGAAAAAATAAAGCAGAAAATTAATAACTATATAAAAAATTACTCAAAAATAAATAGAAGAAAATAAATAATCAAGAAAAGAAAAAAAAATTAAAAAAAATGTTGGGGCGCTGCCCGGTGGGCCTACCAGACCTAGGGTGTGCAAATGCAGGCCCAGAAGGTTCAGGAGGCTCACCAGGCAGCGCGCCCTAGTTAGGCCCAGAAGCCTGCTATATAGAGGAGTTCGAAAGGGCAGCCGCGGCTGGGTTTATAAACCAGTGCGGCTGCCCTTCGCTCGGCCAGGTGGGACTAAACATAGCGCACCGCGAGTGGCAGCGCACGGCCTTTAGTACCGGTTGGTGGCTCCAACCGGTACTAATGCGTTGCCCTTTAGTACCAGTTGGAGCCACCAACCGGTACTAAAGGCCCTCGTTTCCCGCCGCTTGGGCTGGCCAAAATTGGCCTTTAGTACCGGTTGGTGGCTCCAACCGGTACTAAAGGCTCCCCTATATATATGGCACGTATGAAAAATCAGTTATCGTCGCCACTTTCGTTCCACTTCTCGCGCGAGTGTCGATCTCCGCCCTCGCCGTCCCCGCCGCCCGTCGTCGTCGTCGCCGCGCGCCCCCGCCGCCCGTCGTCGTCGCCGCCCCCGCCGCCCGTCGTCGTCGCCGCGCGCCCCCGGCCCGCCGCCCGTCGCGTCGCCATATCGCCGCCGCCGGCGATCTCGTCGCCGTCCCCGGCCGCCGCCGCCCGTCTCGTCGCCGTCCCCGGCCCCCGCCGCCCGTCGTCGCTGCCCCGCGCCACCCGTACGCGCCCTATATACGTACACACACATACACACATACACACACAGACACACACACACTACACACACACAGACACACACACACACACACACACACACACATACACACACACTACACACACACACGCATACACACACACATACACACAGACACGTACACACAAACACACACACACACACACATACACACACACGTATATACACACACACACACATATTTTTTTACTTATTTTCTGTTTTCTATATATAATGTTTAGATGAATTAGAACTATCTAGTTTATTTTTAGAATGTTAGAAATGTTATCATCGATGAATTAATATAATAACTTGTTTATTTTTAGTAAATATAATGCTTAGTTGAACTAGTTGAATTAATATATAGAACTAGTTTATTTTTAGAAGATGCTTAATTAGTTGAACTTGTTGAATTAATATATAGAACTAGTTTATTTTTAGAAGATGCTTAATTAGTTGAACTTGTTGAATTAATATATAGAACTAGTTTATTTTTAGAAGATGCTTAATTAGTTGAACTTGTTGAATTAATATATAGAACTAGTTTATTTTTAGAAGATGCTTAATTAGTTGAACTTGTTGAATTAATATATAAAACTAGTTTATTTTTAGAAGATGCTTAATTAGTTGAACTAGTTGAATTAATATAACTAGTTTATTTTTAGTAAATTCTTAGTTGAACTAGTTGAATTAATAGATTTTTCTGTTAATAGATTTTTTTCTGTTAATAGATTTTTTTGGTGATATTATTATTGAATATGCATGTTTGGTGATATTACTGTTAATAGATTTTTTTGGTGATATTTAGATTGTGTAATTAATTTTGTTCATAGAATTTTAATGATTTTTTTGTTCATAGTATTTAGAAAAAGGAAAAAAAGAAGAAGTAGTTTATATATAGTTGAACTAGCTAGTTGATTTAATAAACTAATTTATTTTACTATATATAGAAGTAGTTTGTTTTTAGTAAGTACTACTTATTTATTTATAGTAAGTGCTTAGTAGTTGAACTAGATAGTTGACTTAATTAATAAAACTAAATTATGAACGTAGGCCGGAAATGTCGTACTCATCAGACGACGAAAACCGCCCGGGGGAGTGCGACTGGTGCCACGACGACCGAGGTATCTGCGACAGGTTCATTGAGCTGGACGAAGATCTGCACTTCAGCATTAAGCTCGAGGAGACCTGCGATGTTCATACGGTACGCAACGACGACAATAGTTTTTTTCGTAATTAAGCACGACTTCAACTATTTTAACGTGTATTTTTCATGTTTTCCAATTCGACTAGCTTATCCCATGCTTTGCAAGACGCTATGTCTTGGAGAGGATGAGTTTTGAAGACCATGAAAATTTCGAAACCAAAAAAATTATCCTAAGTACCGAACATGGTGTGGATTTTCAAGTAAAGCTGTACAATGCTCAGAGTGTAACCCATTTTGGTTGCAAAAATTGGGATGCATTTTGCAAGATGTATGGTCTTGATGAGGGTATGCTTGTCACCATGGATCTTGGTGATCCTACAATCGAGCAAAAGACACCTTCGATTTGGGTCCTTATGGATACACCTCCAGTTCTTCCCTCATGTGAGCTAAACATAGTTATTAAGCAATTTATATTGTTTATTTCAAAATATAATGTTGACAACTTATCTCCATTGACAGCTTATTTTCATTCTTCAAAGAATGTACGGAAGATGGTAGACAGAACGTACTACACTGAAGGCTCCGAATTAACTTATCAGGAGAAAAATCATCTGGTCGGATTTTGTACTGATCTTGAGAATTACAATATCTACAATCAAACTCCTGAACATTATGGTCAATACGTGCCACTAGTGCACGTGTTGAACTACGGTAACTACCATGGAGATACCCTGGTAAGATTATTTTTTACTATTACAACATCCGTGCATCTTTTTGCACATTTCTAAAACGAGTACATCATTGCTAACTACAAAGTTATTATTATGTTTTTTAACAGATAATCCTGAATGATTGTGTGCCTCATCTGATGTATACGCGTGGTAGCCTTCATGTTTTGAACATACGACCAGGTCGTCCTACGAATCTCAACTGTCCATACCGGATTTCTAAAAGAAGTGGAGACATAACAATCAAAGAATGGAAAAATTGTATGGACAGTCGTAAGGAGCTTCTTGCAAGCAATAAGCAGCGAAAGGCAAGAATTGGAGACAGGATGATCGCCATTCTTCATAATGGAGAGTCAGGGTCTATATTGTTTTATGCTATTTTACCTTAAGGGTGTTTAGATCCTACCTGATACTGATGATCATGTGCTAAGAACAATTATGTAGGGTTGGGTTCGATGACTATATATGAGGATGATGATCGTATGACTTATTATTAATAACGAGTAGAAGTTGTATGATGATGCATGATTAGTAGGACTTGTTATTATATATATATGATGATGTAATGATGCAAAGCATGCATGAGCATGTTATATCTGCGGGTGCAATTTGATAAACAAAGCATGCATGATGTATGATGCATAACGTGTACAATGTGTAGTATCGTAAAATACCAGCAAACGAAAAAGAATTAAAAAAGAAACACAAAATTAAATGAAAAAGAAATCATAAAACTAAAAACCCACCAAACCTTTATAGTACCGGTTGGTGTTACCAACCGGTACTAAAGGGCTCCAGGCCCCCGGAGCTGGTTCGTGCTAAACCGGTACTAAAGGAGGGGGGGCCTTTAGTGACCACAATTTAGTGCCGGTTATGTAACCGGCACTAAAGGGCCTTACGAACCGGTGCTATTGCCCGGTTCTGCACTAGTGTTATCGTGCTTCTCATTATATAGTCATTAACCTTCTCATATTATAGTTATCAGGCTTATCATAGTATAGTTATCATGTTGCTCAAGTCATAGTTATCACGCTGGTCATGCCAAAGTTACCAAGCAAAAACAATTATTATCGCTGATATGACAGAAAAAAGAAAGGTTAAAATAACCTTGTTTATATTCAATAGACAACAACTAAGGGTGGCTTAGTTGGTTATTGGGCTCAAACTCTAACAAATAGACCTAGGTTCAAGTCCCCTTTCCAACACTTTCATTTTCTTTTCATATTATGTAGCCAAAAAACCAGAAAAACCACTAGCGATTTACTATTGGCGTATACGGTTTTTGAGAGAAGAAGAAAAATCGGTGGAATCGAGCGTGCTCGCGAGAGGAAGCTACGGTCGTGCGGATATGTCGCTAACGACGACTGGTCGTTAGCACAGTCCTTTATGTATATCTTTGTTTGGTATTAATTGTTCTACTTCATGGGGTATGACACGGGTAAAAATCCCGCCGCCGCCCCGTCCTCCTCCTCCTATTTTGCTCCCCTCACTACAATCTGAGGATGCTTAGAAGCGAAGCTCACTCAATCTATGGTGGTCGGGCGGCAACTAGGAAAGCGCATGAGTGGCATATCCAAATGATTTCTATGGGGAAAGTGTGAGCTTTCAATATAAGAGGTCTATGAGTCGGTTTCTCGCTGAGAGATAGCTTGAGTCGGTTGCCCTATAAAACTGTCACACTCTCGCTCCGTATTTATTTTGATACCAGAAACCAGAAATATAGTCAATCTGAATAGAAATTGGCAGGCAACACCCCTGCCTTCGTTAATCATATTATTTGGTGCCTTGTCCATACTACCCTTTATGTCCCGGCATCAATGAATCGATCCGACAGTTATTCTTCCCCTTCAGCAGCAAAGGGCAAATGTG
This sequence comes from Triticum timopheevii, assembly GCA_963921465.1. Taxonomy (NCBI): domain Eukaryota; kingdom Viridiplantae; phylum Streptophyta; class Magnoliopsida; order Poales; family Poaceae; genus Triticum; species Triticum timopheevii. The sequence continues at coordinate 42,568,469 of OY997266.1, read as the reverse complement.
AAATCCCAAAAAAGATGAAGCAGTGTGTCCTTAGCATGATCAACACAAAGAGCACAGCTGTAGCTGGGAATATGGAATGATTTCCTTTGCACTAGATTCCTTGTGTTTATCCACGAACAAAACATGTGCTGTCCTTTTCCCTTTAACACCTTGTACATTTGCATGGATGAATATTCAGAGGATTCTCGAGAGTAAGCATATTTATCCATCAGTTGATGGTTGCGTATCATTATTGTTATTTTGAATCAGATTAAATTGTTGATAGCCAGTGCTCTCTCTCTCTCTCTCTCTCTCTCCCTCTCTCTCTCTCTCTCTCTCTGCCATTTTATAATCGGCTTGGCATCCTGGTATATAAACCTTTGATGCACTCTTGTGACCTTTTTAATGTCAGGTGGGTGATCGCCATCCATTAATACCATAGCATACCTGAGTTCATGTTCATATACTGCCAGATCAATTGCCTCGAACTTCCGAACGAATGGACACCATTCTACGGGGATTGTTGTAAATCAGAAAAACTGTACACCAAAGAAGCTCAAGCACACAAATGGCATAACATTTATCTTCTCAAAATACTTGCCTTGGAGCTTTCTACTCAGCATAAATGGAAAGAAAATCTCGAAGATTCTGTAATGACGAATTTTATAACAAGAACAAGGAACAACAATGATTAAAGTGCACATGCCCCCCAAGGAACTAAATACTATCACAGTGCTTGATTACCCTCATTGTTAAAACAAAAGTACATAAAGGAAAAAAAAAGCAAAGACCTAAAATAGGGACCCGATAACCTTTGATGTACTCTTGTGACCTTTTTAATGTCAGGTGGGTGAGCGCCATCCATTGATCCATTCAGGAAAAAAAAACATGCGCATGTCCCATTGCATACCAGAGTTCAAGTTTGGAACATATACTGCCGGACCATGGTATGAGAAAAAACGCTTGTTGTAAGTCAGAGAAAGTGTGCTCACGGCACACAAATGACATAACCAAAATACTTGCCTTGGAGCTTTCCAGTCAGCATAAATGAAAAGTAAATCTCGAAGATTTTGTAATGACGAATTTTATGACAAGAACAAGGAACAACTATGATTAAAGTGCACATGCCCGCCAAGGAATATACTCCCTCCGTTCGGAATTACTTGTCGTAGAAATGGATTTATCTAGACGTATTTTAGTTCTAGATACATCCATTTCCGAGACAAATAATTCCGAACGGAGGGAGTATATCACAGTGCTTGATTACCCTCATTTTTTAATACAAACGTACATAAAAGGAAAAAAAACAAAGACTCAAAATAGGGACCTAATAACCTTTGATGTACTCTTCCTACCTTTTTAATGTGTGGTGGGCGAGCGCCATCCATTGATCCCTTCAGGAAAAATAACATGTGCATGTCCCATTGCATACCCGAGTTCAAGTTTGGAACATATACTGCCGGACCAGGTGCCTAAACTTCTTAACGAACGGGGACCATTGTACGAGATAAAACGCTTGTTTTAAGTCAGAGAAAGTATACCAAAGAAGCTCACGGCACACAAATGGCATAACTAAAATACTTGCCGTGAAGCTTTCCACTCAGCATAAATGAAAAGTAAATCTCGAAGATTTCGGAAGGAACAGAATTATGACAAGAACAAGGAACAACAATTATCAAAGTGCACATGCCTTTGAGCTTTCCCCGCTAAGAGTAAATCAAAAGCCTCCAAAGGAACTACATATTACATATATCACGGTTCTTGATTACCCTCACTTTTTATACGAATGTACATAAAAGGGAAAAAAAGAAACTAAGACCCAAAATATGGACCCGATAACCTTTGATGTACTCTTGTGATCTTTTTAATGTCAGGTGGGCGAGCTCCATCCATTGGTCTGTTCAGAAAAAAAAAACATGCGCATGGCCGATAGCATACCTGAGTTAAAGTTTGGAACGTACACTGCCTGACCAGTTCCTTAAAAATCCCATGGAATGATCAGAAAAAGTGTAGCAAAGAAGCTCACGGAACACAAATGGCATAACATTTATCTTCTCAAAGTACTTACCTCAGAGCTTTCTACTCAGCATAAATGAGAAGTAAATCTCGAAGATTTTGTGATCAAGAGTTTTATAACAAGAACAAGGAACAACAATGATCAAAGTGCACATGCCTTTGAGCTTTCCTCGCTAAGAGTATATCAAAAGCCTCCCAAGAAACTAAATACTAAATAGTACTCCCTCTGTCCCATAATTAATATAAGAGCATTTTTGACATTAATGTAGAGTGTCAAAAACTCTCTTATATTATGGGATGGAGGGAATGCATCACAGTGCTTGATCCTCATTTTTAACACAAATGTACATGAAAGGGAAAAAAAGGAAACCAAGACCCAAAATATGGACCCGATCAAATGATGAGAAAGCAATGACGTTAACATATAGAAATTATAGATGAACTGTCGGTGCAGCTGCCCATCATTTGGCGGAGCTTATATCAATTGTATCCCATATAGCATGTATATAGTACTCTCTCCGCCTCATCATATAAGGTGTTATTGCAACCAGTATAGAAGTTGTAATAACATCTTATATTATGGGACGGAGGGAGTAGATGAGAGGGTGAAGGAAAATTCTTCGAGATTAGATTCAAGCTAGCCTTGCAAAAAGAGAAGGTAAAACAAATAATAATAACCACGACCAAAAAAAAAAGATTCTAATAGACATGATGGTCGTGCTTCCACTTCCTCTAGAGTATTTCTTGGTTGGTTTGCCAAGTTAGTATCCCCTATATATATAGGCCCGTATCAATCAATTCAATCTATGAATGTGGCTTCAGTTACAGCAGCTAGCTATCTGAAGATGATGACCCAATTAGAATGTGAGCAAATCATAAAGCCCTACGTGTACAACCTCACGTCCTCCTTCACCGACCAGAGCAATGAAGGCATCATGGTGGCTACGAGTGTGGTCATGTTCATACTCGCCGTGCTCTTCTTCAACCTCAACCTCTTCAGCCGCTTCTCCGAGCTGAGCGCCATCCTCAACCCCACCATCAGGTTCTTCCTCTCCACCTCACTCACCCTCTTCCTCCCAGTCATGTCCTACCTCTTCTCCGAGGCCAAGAAAGAAGGTGAACACTGCGGCGTGGCCGTCGCGGGTCCCCGTCAGTTTCGCGACGAGCTGTCGCTGCGAGCACGGACCATCCTAACCTGGATGCTGCTCGTGGAACTCCTCCGCAAGAAGGTGGAGGCGATCCTGGTGAACGTGGGAGTTCAGGGGTACTCCGGTACCATTGATCGTGCTGCCCGCATTGCTTGGCTGGGCTACCTCGTCTTCTACAACATCAGAAGCGCCGGGAAGAAGGCGGTCTTTGGCGCCCTATGGGTGCTGGCCGCTGCCAAGCTGCTGCAGAGGTTCGCCATCAACGAGGTTCTCAAACGTTCCTTCGCCTACGGCAAGAACGCCAAGCTTGTCGACTCCTACATGGCCCAGAAGATCATGGCGGAGGAGTTGCCGCCGGAGGATATCAAGGGGTGGGAGCTGATGAAGAGGTGCAATTACACCGTGATCGGAGAAGATCGAGTGAAGAAGACGGCCGGCCCCAAGGGCTACGTCCTCACACTAAATGACAATGACAAGCCTGGTCATGTCGCCGACACCGAATCCAGCATCGTCACCGTCGGTGACATTTGGGGTGCTGCGGACGCCCAAGACGGACAACTCCTCCAAGAAAACCCAAGGCTCAGACGGCTCTGCCTCTCCTTTGCCCTATACAAGGTGCTGCGCCGGAGGCTGGAGGACCTCCCCGTCACCGGTGAGGAAACGCGCTACTGTCGGCACCTCATCTTCAACGGCCTCTGCAAGGAGACGCCACAGCGCGTGGCGGTTGCACTGTTCCAAGTTCTTGATGAAGAGGTCCAGTTCCTGTGCGAGTACTACCACTCCGTCCTGCCCGTCGTGCTCTCAAATCCTTGCTTCTTCCTAGCCAACTATGTCCTCTTTCCCATGGTAGTGTGGGCCTTGTGCCTCCTGACCTTCCTCGCCTGCAGCAATGGGGACCTTATGTACGCACTCAAAAGCTTCAAGGGTGACAACTACGTCATCTCAACCGGCTCCGTCACATTGGCCACATGCATCCTAAGAAAAGTCACCCAACGGCCACACTCGCCTGACGTGCTCTACTCCACAGTTGACCTAGCCACAACCATCTTGCTCGTGCTCACCTTCCTATACGAGCAAGTTTGGGAGTTCCTCGTCTTCATCTTCTCCAACTGGCTCCTTGTGTCGCTGCTCTGCGAATACACCACCTCTAACTCTAAGGGTGACCGGCGCAAGAGCCGGATCTTGAGCCGGCTCATCCGGTGCATCCTATGGGTGCGTAGTACAATGAGCCAGCAAAACCTCTGCTTCAAGCAGTTCTCGGTGCTAGGTTTCTGGCAACTCTCACCACCTTCATCATTCATTGTGCCTACCAAGCCAGTGCCCAAGGAAGTAAAGAAGTCCATCTTGGATTACCTAGTGGATCACATTATTCCTCAAGAAAACATTACTGGTGGCCATGCTGACTCTCTCAACACTGGCAGCTGGTCCATACTCCAGTCAGACAAGCATAGGCCTTATCGCCAGCTCCTCTCACCTGTGTGTGAGAACAAGAGCCTGGCTGAGTTCATCCTCACCTGTCACATTGCGACCAACATGTTGGAGGTGGCCTACCAGTTGCTGGCGCCGGAGAAGGAGGCATCTAAGGAAGCCGGAGGACTTCATAGCAAGAAGGTGGCGACCACATTGTCCAAGTACTGTGCTTACCTGGTGGCCATCAAACCGGAGCTACTCCACGAGGATCAGGACGGGACAGAGTGCACATACAAGGAAGTGAAGAAAGAGTTGAAGAAGGAGTTTGGAGGTTGCTGGAAATACCACTTTTCCCTTGAGAAAACCATGAACAATAGGCTGGAAGGGATCGGTGGGTCGCAGGAAGCAACATCGACGACGGTGGTGCGTAAGGGGGCAAAGTTGGGTAAGGGTCTGATCGACATAGCCAAGAAGGATGGTGAACCCGCAGTGTGGGAGTTATTGGCCGACCTATGGATAGAGCTCATGGTGTATGCGGCGCTGTCAGATGGCGAGCCTCACGTGAAGGCGCACAAGGAGGCTCTAGGCACAGGGGGCGAGTTCATCACCCTGCTCTGGGCGCTGTGCACACACACCGGTATAACCAGGCCACGCATTGCACCCTGGGAGGCAGCACACCGTGCATTTGAGCCATAGTACATGTGTTTGTGCCTTAATTAGTGGTGTTTTTGATGCATACCCTCCTTGTTTTCGAGGAGAGTTTGGCATGCACGCGTTATGGTTTGGTGTGGTGTGATTCATGCATGTCCTAGTCATGCATGGATGCATGAAATTTGCATATTCGCATGGGTACGTTTTTGTTTAAGCCGCCTGAGATTTTTGTGAATTGCAATCTATTTACAGAAGTGCAACTTTAGTTTTGAGACTTCAAGGATGAAAACATGATGGGAGTGGAGGGAACCCGGTGCTATCATATTTTGTTTTCGTATCTTTTAATGGAAGCAACAACAAATACAAAAATCTTGAAAATGAATATGGGAGCATATACTGTCGAAAAGGAAAGAATAGCAAACATGGTGCAGACATAGATATAAAAGTGAATGTCGTGGAATTGTCACGGCAAATGTGCAAGGACTTAGTCGTGGAGCCATCGCAACTAGGAAGCTCAAAGGGGTTAACGGGACAAGGGACACGAGAGAGTTTTTATACTAGTTCGGACCCTTACGATGAAGGTGAAAGCCTACGTCTAGTTGACTTGGTATTGCTAGGGTTTCGATGACCAGAGAGCGAGATACGCTATGCCCGGCTCTCGATTGGATGTTACTTGCCCTAAGCCGCCGGCGGGTCGTCCCCTTATATACACGGGTCGACGCCCTCCGGCCTACAGAGTCCCGGCCGGCTCATAAACAGTGTCCGGCTCGGTGACTAGTTAACCCTGCCTTACAATACAAGTCATGCCATTATGGCGGTTTATCACTACGGGCCTTAAATCGCCTGTGGGCTTTAGGCCCTTTATTGAACCGACGTCTTTAGCTTGATCTTGGGCTTCATACGATGAATCTTCTTGCGTAACCCGGACCCTCCTGGGCGATTTACACAAATAGTTATATCCCCGACATTAGGCCCCAGATTGATTTGAACCGGTTCATGTCAATCTTGAATACCTTAAGGAAAAGCCTTCTGTCTTCTACCTGTGCAAAGGTTATAACCCGCCATGACGTCATCTTCGGGATTTGCAATAACCCGCCGTGACGTCATCTTCCATTACATTCGTATTTTATTCTTAACGGATCTTTATCTTTACTGACCATTCTGAAAATCGAGGCGTCGGAGTAATTGGATAATCACGTCTGGCCTCCTCGTTTCTCACGCTTTCTCAGTCAGTCCTCCCTTATAAATAGGCACGACCCCTAGGTCTTTTCCATTCCCCCCCTTCTGTCGTCTCCTTCCTCTCGCGACTCCACTGCCGCTCGAGCTCCGCCGTCGCCGCCGCAGCAGCAGCAGAGCACCGCATCTTCGTCGACCTTGGCCGCTGCATCGACCTGAGTCGTCCAGAGAACCACGACGAATCCCCGCAGCAAGTCTGCATCTGTAAGTTTCTTCCTCCCTATATCTCAGATCCACATTAAGATTCTCGAGTTCCTCGGTGTTCTTCGTTGTTCGTCATGAACCCTTCATAGATTTCACTGCCACAGCCTCTTTTTGACCTTAAGGTAGTATAAAACTATCGCGGTAGCCGTTTCGCACCCATTTCAAATGCAAATATATCCCTTTCCTTTATACAGAGGCTTTGTTGAATCTTATGAACTCATCTGTATTGGTTTCTAGGTCTAGAATAATTTCTTTTCTGAACGACCGTTTGATCCAAAATAATAGCTGCAACCTGCGAAACCTGTTTGTTCCATACTTAGTCAAAGAACTGCATCTATTAGATTTGTTTAACCATGGCAGTCCGTATGACCGGTTTAAAAAGACAACACTGATTGACAGCTCCGACCACTCACAGCGGTTTAAAAATAACTTAACTGCTTCAAACCCATGGCGGCTTTGAATAAACGGATATACTTAGCCATATGTCATTAGGCCCCTTCGTAAGCCGCCATCCTGGATATGTATTTTAAATGTTCTCCTCATGTTTAAATTTGAGCTGGACAAACTTTATTTTGTTATAGGCTTCCAACTTCATAATGGCACCCAAAGCTCCCAAGGCACCCGTGACCTGTAATTGGGTTAAATCTGTCATTACTGAGAGCACCCTGGATGGTTTCGTGAAGTCCGGTTATCTGCCCAAGAAAGAAGTCACGTCTTATCGTGCTCCTGATCTGTTAGAGGAAAAACCTCAACCCAAGGAAGGGGAAGTGGTTGTCTTCACTGATCATATGAACCGGGGCTTTTCTCCACCCGGCTCAAAGTTCTTCAGGGATGTCTTGCACTTTTTTGACCTCAGACCTCAAGATATCGGGCCCAACTCCGTATCAAACATTTGCAACTTCCAAGTTTTTTGCGAGGTGTATCTTGGGGAAGAACCCAACCTATTACTTTTCAGAGAGTTGTTTTACTTAAACCGCCAGAATGAACGTGCCAATGGGCCCAGCCTGGAACTTGGTGGTATCTCAATTCAGCGACGGAGGGACTGCCTTTTCCCATATGCTGAGCCACCAAGCCACCCTAAGGATTGGAACCAGACGTGGTTCTATTGCCAGGATGCTTCTCCAGCTAATGAGAACCCACTGCTCGGCTTTCGCGCTCTTCGCCTTGAATCTAACCATCCACTGCCGGATAAATTATCTGTCGTTGAACGTCTACAGCTTGCTCCCACCATAAACAAAATCAAGGCTCTTTTGGGAAACGGCTTAGATGGTATTGATTTGGTCCGAGTCTGGATCTCATGGCGGGTGATTTCGTTAAGCCGCCGCCCTGGCTTGATGTGCACTTACACCGGCAAAAAGGATGACCCGTTGCGTCATTGTCCCGATGATTTACCTGATGACATGGTTGAAACCATGACCCAATCTCTTTTGAAAGAGGGCTCAGTGGTTAGTAACACCTTCCGCTTACTTCCGTTCTGCCAGAATAATCCGGCTCCTCCAGTAAGTCATCAACCTAAACAATTTGTACTTTCATTGCGGAATGCCTTGCTTTCACTCATAACCCTTTCTTATTATTTATAGGAAAATGACAGATTCTGGAAGGTCCAGTATGACCATGAGGCTGCCAAACGGGCCAGAGCAACCAAGAGAGCCGAGAGGAAGGCCGCCAAGGCAGGAACCCAGAAGAAGAAGAAGCCAAGTGCTTCAGATTTACTTAAACTGGATGATACTTCTGATGACGAAGAAGAGGTAATCATTAACTTCCCTGACTCTTTTTTCCGATCATCTTATTGACCTTTAACTCCTTTCAGGATGACACGGGAACTAGTCAAGCAGTTGAGGAAGAGGTAATATCTATTTCCTCCGACTCAGAACCCTTGCCAAGACAGAAAGTCCGAAGAGTGACCCAGAAAGTAAGATTTTCACATCCTTTAGCTTACCAAGATCCTCAATTTTTTTTGAAGCGACAGATTCAAGAGAGCCGGAGGCAGACCCGGACCAGCAAAGATACGGAACTCTCCTCCGGCTTACCTGACGTGACAAGGAAGCGCCGGACTGAGGTCATCTCCGATTTACGCTCTTCTTTTCCTTTGGCGGGTTTCATTCGTCAACCTCTCAATTCATCTGATTCAAACTATCAGTAAACTTCACCTTCCTCGGGCGAATCCATGCAATCTAATATGCCGACCTTCAAAACTGCTCCAGGGTAATGATAACTTGTTTAACTTATGCTCATCTTACTCATGTTTTTGTATTAACCCTTCTGATCTGTACACAACGTTCAAGTGAAGCCTAGAAAGAGGGCGAAGAAAAATAAGCCGGCCGTAGAACCGGTGGTGACTGAACCCGAACTTGGAACGGCTGCTCCTGACACCTCCACACATGAGCCGCCGCCTGAACCAACTCATGACATTCCAGCGCCAATTTCTGATCCGCCTGCCGAGCAAGCCCTTGACGGTTCTGACAACCTGAAGACCCCTAGCCCGGCCAAGACAGACAACCCGGATGTCGAGATCATTAAGACCGGCTTTGTTGAATTGGGAAGACCCACTGTGCTGGCCAAATGTTCTGCTAAGGAAGAATTTTTGGAACGCCGCAAAGCCAAACTGGACGTCACCGATTATACTCATCTGAGTATTGGAGAAATTGTCTCTAGCTATATAAGTCAAGTGCACAGCAGCCGTGACCTGGAAGTTAACATGGTGAAACAAATACAACAAAAATCTGAGGTATGACTCTTGCCGCTATTCTTTAATTATCCTTACTGTACCAGCCCCAAAGTCTATTGCTTATGATAAAATATGCCGTAGACTTAATGTTTAGCTTAGCAATGTTTACCAGAAGCCCGACTTATCCTGTAATACCTGAAAGCCGGCTTATCACAAGATGTTTGAGCCGGTCCTTAACATGTTATGTTTAAATATTTGAGCAGCAATATGCATTAGCCCTCAAGTACCAAGTACCTTCGCGTGCAAAGTGCTTGGGACTTTAGTCCTATGAACCGCCTTAGTCAACAGAGTTCTTCAGCACACATTAGCCCCCAAGTGTCAAGTATCCTTGCTTGCAAAATATTTGGGACTTTAATGTTGCCTTATTGTGACCCGGAATGTAATCCGGTTTTAATACAGGCTGCCATGAGTCAATTTGAATCGGAAATTGCTGATCTGAAGAATCGCCTGGAAGCTCAGGAAATTGAAATTCAAAAAGCTAACTCCAAATTTGAGTTCAGTATATCTGAACAAGAAAAATGATCATGAAATTTTAAAAAATTTATATGCTTTGAAATAATATTCATGACATTTTAAAACATAAAATATTAAAATGTGTCTGTAATTTTAACTAAAAAGTATGTGGCATTTAAAAAATGCACGTGGAATTCAAAATAGTTTACGTGGCATTTTAGAAAATTTTCACATGACACAAAAATATGCTTGTGCCATTTAAAAATAATAATATATAATTTAGTAAAAGTTCCCAAGATTTCAAAAACCGTTTCATACCAATTAAAATTTTATTTGGTATTTAAAAAAAGTTCCCATGTTTCATTAAAAAATGTGCCATTTTAAAATTTTGTTCATAAAATATGTGAATAAATTGCAAAAAAAAAAGTTGCGTACTACTCAAATAAAGTTCAAGCGTTTATCGGCAAAATGTTTCATATTTATTTGAAAGAATATTCTAATATTTGAATATACGGTGAACCTTCTGTAATACATGTTTTTAATTTCTAATATACACATTGAAGATGATGTCAATATATAGAGCTTTTTTTCTCTGTGGCCCCACGTATCGCCCTTTCATCCTAGAAAAGGAAGAGGCGATCTTGCCAGGCGCCAACGCCGTCAGGGAGTTTCCCCGCCGCCATCCTTCGGAGGCCTCCCTCCGCCGGCGACCTTAGTCGTCGGTGGTGAGGGGGGTCGCCGGATCCACGCGGGTGGATAGTTTTAGGCCAAATTAGCTTAGTTTTTAGGTTGTTCATCGTCTTGGCTTCGGCGGCGGCGATGGCGGCACTGAATAAAACTTCTTCAGATCCTACTCCGATGAGGAGATTGGTCCTATGGTTGGGGATGGGTTTGGAATTCAGTCTGTTCAAGCAAGGATGGTGTGGCGGCGACGGCATCCTCGTGGTGGACCCGTGTCCTCGGGCTCCGCAGTTGCGACGGTGTTTGCTCCAGCGCCGACGCGAGGGTTGGGAGGTAGTCCAGGAGCGGATGCAGATTGTGGTCTGCATCGACGTCATCTGGAAGATGGTGGATCGTGTGCTGGGTCGTGGTACGTGGATGGCAGATAAGGTTTCCTACTTCGATGTCTTAGTCATGTGGGGCTGCTAGATCTGGAGTTTGATGGCTTGTCCGGGGTGTTGCCCCAGTCTGATTCGTTCAACGATAATGGTTTCGCCTTTGTCGAACCACCCTGGCGGTCCGAAAAGCTTCATGTCAGCGATGGAGCCGCGTTAAGCTCGGGTGTGAGGGTGATCCATTATTTTTTTTCTTTTGGTAGCTGCTGTGGTGGTGCCAAAGGCATGTGACGGGCGTCGGTGTCAAGCTCAGAGGTTTCTTCAGTCTTGTTTGTAATTTTATTTCTTGGCTGTTGTTTCTTTGTGCAAAGGCTAGTGTTCTGCTATTTGTTCAGATTTGCCAGGTCGGTATGTGCGTGACTTGTATTACGATCATATAAATGAGACACATATTACCTTAAAAAAGATGTTGTCAATATATGTTGAACATTGTTTGATACACAATGAACCTTTAAATACTATACTGTGAATTTTTTTGTAATATATAGTGAAAATTTTGTTAAACTACAAAGAACATTTTTGTAATATACTTGAATTTTTTGTGTAGTTTCAAAGTTTGTACGGATATTTGTTCTTGAAATTTGTGAATTTTTGAGAAAACAAAAAGAAAAAGAAAAGGGGGAAAAAGTAAGAAAAAACAAAAGATAGATAAAGCTACTTAATTAATAATCCATTTCAAAAAATAGAATCCAACCTTCCTAGTATTGGGTCTTCACGCAGCAACTAGAATCCAGCCACTTCGAGCAGGAAAATGTTTCTGGTAGCGAGAACCGGGTGCCCCTGTATCTCACCTTCAGCGAGTCTGCCTTTTGACTCGCTGAAGGGGCGAGCGAGATGGGCCGGCCCAATAGCCCGGCTTTCTGTTCTTTATGTTTTCTGTGTTCGTTATTTGCTTTATTTTTTGCTCATACTTATATGCAAAGAGTAAATTGGTATGAATTATAACATATCAAGGCTGTTAACAGAGGGAGATCGCCTCCGATGTGAATAGTTTTTTTTTTTGCGAGTGACGCTAAAAGAATTAGAATCAGTTGCTTTTGTGGAACCAGGTAGAAGCATTCGAGGCAGTCTCAACCACCTCCTATGTTCTGAGTATCGGCCACACATGCTTTGCAGCGGAATAGAGAAACGCTACAGGCCCACGTATTAAAACCGCTTTCAGTTAACTTTTTCCGAGTAGTTGACGTCCACCTGCATGCACCATGGTGGTGACCCTAACCTTGCTGCCCCAAGGAGCCGGCAGGAATCTACGCTGGAGCGTCCATTTAATACGTCCCAATAAACGAACTTGAGGAGGATCGAAGCCCGAAAGACCGACTCGAAGGAGCACCGCCGTCCGTCCAAACGCCGTCCCTGCAAGGACTAAAACCCAACCAATCTACTAGCAAAGCCGAGACACCAGGGTTCTCCTTTCCGCCACCGGCCACTAGAGTGGCAGGCACAAGGGAGGCGAATCCACGGACTCGCCGGCAGAAATCGAGGGGAGGAAGGCTTTCCCAAGTGGCCTTGGGAGAGAGGAAATAATGTGTCCTTATCTGAGCCAGGTTTGCACTGTTACAGCGGCTCACATGACCGGGGTCTTGATGCTGAAGATCAAACGAACAGCAACTGTGTCATGCTCTGCACAGTGATCAATCTCCTTGATAGCTCATATCTCGTGATGCGCTTGAACTTGAGTTACATATACTCGATACAGTTTCCGACAATGTCGAGCTTGGCCTCTCCAACCTCATTGCTCACAGTTGCAAGATTATTTTCCAAGAATGAATAGAGTAGTACTACCAGTCTACAAGGGAGCAGACTGAGATACAGTGCTCTGTTTTGTGCCAACAGGGGTGCCCTGCTGTTGTTGAAGGGCAGAAGAATGGACATGCTGGACGCGCTCGAGATACAGCGGGGTCTGCATTTCTACGAGCCGGGATATCTGCGAAACAACAATGTGGGTGGACAGTTAAAACCAACATCATACAGGCCCAGACAGTAATGTCGTAATGTCAGTGATTCGAAATCATTACATGTGGCGCAAGTTTAACATTATAAGAAACCCAGAATTTAGCAAAATGAATGGTCTCAAGCGGCAACAAATAGTATGTAGGTACAAGAGGTGCTATGTTAGTTACTTACCGCCCTTCGGAACGCGAACATCTCTTCTTGACCAGACAGCATTGACACTAGACCTCTAGTAGAGGGCCCTGCACCAACATTGCCTTCTGCGGAAACATCCCTCCTTAACTTTGACCCTTCGGCTTCAGTTTCAAACTGGAAACTGCATAATAACCTCTCATGTTAGTAATAAATTCCTGTTCTCGATTCTTTAGATTCAAATGCTTTGCATTAAAAAATATTACAGATGGATAAAAACATAATTTACAACAAAGCTCACCAACCCAAGACATTTTTATTCAGGATTTTTTTTGTTTTTGGAAATCGGTAGCCCCTGGTTAAATTTTGATTCAGAATACAGGATTGTTGTTATTTCTATTGTTTCGTACAAGATGATGCCGCAGGTAGCAAAATGCCCAAGATTATTAAGTACCACAATTCAAAAGTTTGATCCTGCAAAAATGAAGGTTTCAGAAGACCTACATGGTAGCTATCATATTACCACCGAATATAAAAGTACAACCTGCACATGTCAGAATTAAAATATGCACAATTACAATTTCACAACAACAACAACGACAACAAAGCCTTTAGTCCCAAGCAAGTTGGGGTAGGCTAGAGGTGAAACCCATAAGATCTCGCAACCAACTCATGGCTCTGGCACATGGATAGCAAGCTTCCATGCACCCCTGTCCATAGCTAGCTCTTCGGTGATACCCCAATCCTTCAGGTCTCTCTTAACGGACTCCTCCCATGTCAAATTCGGTCTACCCCGCCCTCTCTTGACATTCTCCGCACGCTTTAGCCATCCGCTATGCACTGGAGCTTCTGGAGGCCTGCGCTGGATATGCCCAAACCATCTCAGACGATGTTGGACAAGCTTCTCTTCAATTGGTGCTACCCCAACTCTATCTCGTATATCATCATTCCGGACTCGATCCTTCCTCGTGTGGCCACACATCCATCTCAACATACGCATCTCCGCCACACCTAACTGTTGAACATGTCGCCTTTTAGTCGGCCAACACTCAGCGCCATACAACATTGCGGGTCGAACCGCCGTCCTGTAGAACTTGCCTTTTAGCTTTTGTGGCACTCTCTTGTCACAGAGAATGCCAGAAGCTTGGCGCCACTTCATCCATCCGGCTTTGATCCGATGGTTCACATCTTCATCAATACCCCCATCCTCCTGCAGCATTGACCCCAAATACCGAAAGGTGTCCTTCCGAGGTACCACCTGACCATCAAGGCTAACCTCCTCCTCCTCACACCTAGTAGTACTGAAACCGCACATCATGTACTCGGTTTTAGTCCTACTAAGCCTAAACCCTTTCGATTCCAAGGTTTGTCTCCATAACTCTAACTTCCTATTTACCCACGCCCGACTATCGTCAACTAGCACCACATCATCCGCAAAGAGCATACACCATGGGATATCTCCTTGTATATCCCTTGTGACCTCATCCATCACCAATGCAAAAAGATAAGGGCTCAAAGCTGACCCCTGATGCAGTCCTATCTTAATCGGGAAGTCATCAGTGTCGACATCACTTGTTCGAACACTTGTCACAACATTATCGTACATGTCCTTGATGAGGGTAATGTACTTTGCTGGGACTTTGTGTTTCTCCAAGGCCCACCACATGACATTCCGCGGTATCTTATCATAGGCCTTCTCCAAGTCAATGAACACCATATGCAAGTCCTTCTTTTGCTCCCTATATCTCTCCATAAGCTGTCGTACCAAGAAAATGGCTTCCATGGTCGACCTCCCAGGCATGAAACCAAACTGGTTTTTGGTCACGCTTGTCATTCTTCTTAAGCGGTGCTCAATGACTCTCTCCCATAGCTTCATTGTATGGCTCATCAGCTTAATTCCACGGTAATTAGTACAACTCTGAACATCCCCCTTGTTCTTGAAGATTGGTACTAATATACTCCGTCTCCATTCTTCTGGCATCTTGTTTGCCCGAAAAATGAGATTGAAAAGCCTGGTTAGCCATACTATCGCTATGTCCCCGAGACCTTTCCACACCTCAATGGGGATACAATCCGGGCCCATCGCCTTGCCTCCCTTCATCCTTTTTAAAGCCTCCTTGACCTCAGACTCCTGGATTCGACGCACAAAACGCATGCTGGTCTCATCAAAAGAGTCGTCCAGTTCAATGGTAGAGCTTTCATTCTCCCCATTGAACAGCTTGTCGAAGTACTCCCGCCATCTATGCTTAATCTCCTCGTCCTTCACCAAGAGTTGGCCTTCTCCGTCCTTGATGCATTTGACTTGGCCAATATCCCTCGTCTTCCTCTCTCGGATCTTGGCCATCTTACACAATTACAATTTCACAGGATGAGAAAAATTTAACTGCAGTTCACTAATGTGGTTAGAGGATCATGCATCCAACTATCCAAGTATAAATGTAGATGTTCTCTGAAAATCATCAATACTTTACATGATCAGGTAAGCGCTCTGCACTTCACCAATGAGTTCAGAGGGGCACGAGTATAAATGCAAATGTTACCTCTCTAAATCAAAAAGAGGCCCTTCCTCAGTTCCTTGAAATAGATTGTCAATGGGTAAGGTAGCTAAACATATAAGGCGGCAGTGATGATTGTACATCTCATCAATAAGGGTGATGAATCTTCTTGCCTAAATGAGGAATAATATTAGAAAAAACATAAGACTTCATTTGGCATCAAAGAATTATTAAGTACTTGATAAAGTCAAGATGATAACGAAAAGCAACAGATGAAGGAGTACCTTGTCACGGATCTTCATACTCATAGCTGGAAGGTCTGATATGAAAATTGTATGGTAGTTCCTGGCTATTGCTATATAATCTGCAGCTCCAACCTAAGTATTGGAATAAGGAATACAAGTAAATAAATAATATAACCAAAGCAAGTCTTATTGGGTTCATTCAAAACATCTTTCCCTGCATATAATTAGAATTCAGTTCCAAATTCATACAGTTGAAAGGAAGAAAGATACTACTCCATATATAGTTTCTTCAAGCCAACAGTGCCATGATCATGAATAACATTTTGATTATCGAGAAATGTAAATTCAAAGAGTGGGATATTACTGGGCGTCCACATAAATACTCGAAGTCAAACCTTGCCACACCGCTACAACTTTGAGGAATCTCAATAGACCTGTTCATGTAATATTAAAGTTAATACAGTTCAGGCTTATGTATATTGGTATAGAGATGATTTTTAGGACACACCTTCCAAACATTACAGGAATAGTAACTGCAGTAATGTTTCCTCCTGTCTGGTTAGTTATGTCATGCCACATAGCCTCAAACATACTCCTTGTCTCAGGATTGGTAGGCCAATAATAGTGAATCTGCATACAAATATGCAAAATAGTTGTTACATAAAAAAATAACAGATAACGCATATGACATCCAAGAATAAGGTAATAAATACAGGCAGAATAAATATCAAATTTCCAAGCAAAACGAGAGTAAACATGCAGTGTATTCACAAAAGGATACACCTTACTGGTTTCATATTAGAGTTATCATAGGGATCAAAAAATGTAACTTAAAGGTAAATTTGATTTGACATGTACAAGTAGATGCTTGAATCTCTGTCCTAACAACCAAATTGATAACTACAACTTTAGTGAGTGTCAGTGTCACTAAAGATGAATATATTTTTACAGGCCCTGTTAATTTATTAACCTCAAGGTAGTAAAAGGAGGTGATGTTTCTGGTTTATGCACTACCCTCAATAACTACATGACAAACCCCATCAAACTTCAACAATGAGATTAAGTCTATTTAACTACAGTGGATCAAGGCAGAAGATTTCAAGAGAATGCCAAGTGGAAGAATTTGCAAATTAAATTAAAGATCTTCAAATAATGTGATTTAATCACCTGAACTTGTCAGTCCAGTAACTGATTTCTAGACAGTTTAAGCATCTGTACACAGTGGACCACAATATCATAGGGAACTACTAATTTTCAACCTGCTAAGACTGCTATCATCTAGTAAGCATCATGTTTATCTCCAGAACATGTAACGCAGATGTTTTATGCGGTCCTAAGACCAAGTGTCATAAATTCCCTATGTCATTACAAGTCAACCTGAGTTGAGCCATCCGTAGGAATAAGGCGGCGATAATCCGTTTCAGTTCCGACAAGAATCTTATTGCAGGTCTCGTCTAGCTTAGATAATAACTCAAGGAAGATTTCTCGTTGCATCCCATCCTACAAAACCAACAGAGAAGAGTGAAAAGATCAAAACAAGTACAGAGTTATTTTAACTCAAAGGTACCTATTATCCATTCAGGTACCAATGTATGCTGTCATTCTTATGTCATATAAAAAATCCAGAAGATAAAAAACTAAGCTTCAGAAAGTGTCTTGTCATTTCTTGTAGATGGATGAATATTCCCAGCAGGTCAGAATGTGGTTATGCCTTTCACTCCAATCTTCTTTTGGTGAAATATAAGTGTTTATTACATTTAAAAAAGAAAGAAAAGAGAAATAATCACAAAAGGGTGTACCTGATTCAGATCTTCCGGTGCTTTATTGCTGGTAGCAACAAGCACAGTCCCAGTGCTTAATAGTCTGCTGAGAATACCAGACAGGGCAACAATAGCGAATACATCAATAGTCTGCACAGATGCAGTTTCTTAGTACATTTCAAAACTGTAGGCTGCAGAGTTTATTGTATTTACACTTTTACAGTGACAGCTAAATATTTCTTAGTAACAGCAAGCATACCATGGTAGACAGAGTGAAGTAGCACGAGGTGTTTATAAGAGTTTTTCTTAAGTGCATATCTCACATTAAGGCACAAGGTTGACATTGTCCGTCAGCTGTATTAGCCTCATGGAATCTTACTCAGAAGTTTAAGTTAGAATTATGCTAAGTCATGTGCGTACCAGTGTCTAATCCAATTTACTATCAATAATATTAACTGTCACTTTTTTTTTTACAAATGTACTGTATACGGTAATAACTATTGAAGGCATGAGCTGAATAGGGAAAATAAATTTCAGAACAATTTCCTACAAGACTATACTTGATGTAATCGCATTGGATTGATAAACTGCGGCAGTAATCTGATAAGCATGATTTCAAGTGTGATATAGAAATGGCAGTTTCCTCCAATAAGTTGGAAATGCACACCATAGAAGTGTTAATTACAGGTACCTGTATCTCGTCAAAGCATAGAATGCTTGCACCACATTTATTTGCTTGTCTATCGACAAGGAACTTGTCAGCGACAGCTAACAGGATATGTTTTTGATGTTTATCTTGTTTATACTTTTCCTCCCCGATCAGCCATTCCTTAATTTTTGCATCGAAAGGGAGGCCTGATATCCAACTGAAAGCACTTGATTCCATAGACTTGCCATCATCACGTCTCTTCCACACATCATGCATATGGTCGTGTATTTCAAGCATAGCCTGCATGAGAAGGTGTAATTCAATTTTATTCAAATGCTAGACAACAGGATCCTGACTGAAATATGATAGTCAACAAGTTAATTAACAGAACTCTTGCCAAGCCACACATACACTCCTGTTTTCTCAGCTTGCCAAGCCACACGTACATGAGTTTTGCATAATTTACCTCATGAAAGTGAAACCTCCTCCTGTGTTTGATGACACCTTCTGTGGCCCCATAAAACATGTCCATCAACATTGTCTTGCCTGTGTTACAAGTTGCTCCCTAAAGTTAGCATAATAATTGCAGATAGCTAGATAATATTATCATCATCTTGGTAAAAAAAATATTATCATCATAAGCAGTTTATGACTATTTTGAAAAGAACAGCATAATGACCCAAGTGAAGTATTTAGTTACTACTGAATGGAAGACAGCCTGACTACAAACCACTAACTCTCAGCATAGGCCAGGTCAATGTATTGATTAATTAGCTTACCACTTCCAACATTCCCGTAAAGGTATAATCCTTTTGGAGCAACAGGTGCAACTGGTTTCTGGCCAACCAAATTATCTAGTTTCCTCTCTCTGTTCAAATATGAAACCCATCTTCCAACTCCAGGCTCTATATTAGCTCTTCTTTTCCTGGTTTAATCGGCAAAAGACAAGTCAAACAGCAACTTCCAAGCGGCGCGACACAACAGTTAAACAGACTTATAGGTCGCTGATCTTCTTAGTTACACTCTTCTTGGGATATGTACAAGAGATTTGTAATTGTAAACAAGAAAAGTTTCTACAGAGCATGCAAAATTTTCCACATAATTCTAGCATTCTTTTATCTTCTACTAAGTTTTACTGTTCTTAAGTCAATAAAAACTTGGTAAATAAAGGATGAGAACTTCATCTATTTGCACAAACACCTTAATAAACGGTTATCAGTAGGGAAAATTTATATCATTTGGGAGAGGAACAGTGGCACTGCAAAGTTAAAAACACAAAACTCTTGATATTAAGAGAATACTAGAATGAACCGAGGCAGGAGAACAAATATTACCGTGAAATCAACTTATTGAGAAACCCCCTTTTCTCGTCTATCCACACCCCATCGTGCTGCTTATCCTCGGCTTCTTCGAGGAGAAGCCTCCGGCGTTCTTTCTCCCGGGTACTGTCCCACATAGACAGCTTTGTCTGCACTTCACGCAAAGGCACTCACTCAGACGCCACGAAACAATCTCCCTGAATAAACAAAAAAAAATGCGCCTAGTGCTGCTACTCGGATCCGGTGAACACGGAGCCGTCAGCAACTTACATGGTAATCCTCCATCTCCATCTCATACCGCTCGAGCCTCCCGAGCAAGCTGTCTAGCTCGGAGGCGACGTTTTCCTGGTACACGTCATGCCGGAGCTTCCCTTGGCTCACCAGGTCCCTGTAGAGCGTAAGAGGACCCCCTTCAGGTGCAGAACAGAACAGAGCAGTATGAGAAATTATCAAGAGTAAACTGTCATGAAATTTCAAAAAAATACGGGCATCAGCAGCTCGGAGAGCAGATATAGATGATCAGGCTTTCCATGAGATTTCAGAAAGTATCAGATGAAATTTCTGCATCACTCGGTCGGTGGCGAACAGAGGGGGGCGGTGGAATTAAAATCATGGAGTGATCGGCAGAGGCGCGGAGCATTGAGCTACGGAAGTGCTGCTGCGCAGCCACTCTGGATTGACGGGGATGGGAGGTAAGGGGGAGATCACGCTGGTACCTGGTTTCGGGCGGTGATCGGCGGAGTCGTGGAGGCGACGGGGGAGGGGGAGCGCGGCGGGGGTGTCACCGCGGGGGACGGCGGCGAGGAGGGCCGCGGACCGGCGGGTGACGCCGACGCGTAGCCGGAGCAGCATCGCCGGGGGAGGAAGGGGGAGGGCGGGTGGTGGGGCGAGGCGGACGGCGAGGTGGTGGTGGCTTAACTCCCCGCCGTGCCCATGTCGGGGTGACGCGGCCGCTCTTCTCACCGCACGCCGTGGGCTCGTGCGCTTTTCGCCGGGCTACCAACCACCGAGCCATTCGGCCGTGCCAGCTGGGCCGGGCCGTTGGCACGCCAGCACGCATATCCTCCCGGCACGGGGCACGCCAGGGGCCGTGCTTGGGCTGCTAAGCTGGGCACGCGGGCCGGCATGGCACGGCCCGTTTGACTTTTATATTTTTCATTTTATACATAAATATGGCCTAACAGCCCAGTAGGTAAGAAGTTGCCGAAAAAACACCTAGCAGGCCAAACTGCACGTGAGCTGACATGCGGGCCAGGCCCCTTTTTTCTTGAGAAAGTCGGGCCCATTCAAATGATAGGCCATCACATGTGGGCTAACATAGTGCACAAATGCTATGTCTCGCCCGTACTGATTTCTATTAGTAGAAATCGCCTACAGGCGGACTAGTATCGGGCCGACCATTTACCTGTTATTCATTTGTTCCAATCCTCGTCCTCACTCGATCGATAGGTTCAGTTTGGCTTCTTCGTCTTTTTTGTTTGGGCAGTGATCCGCGCCGGTGCGCCGGCCCAACAGTTGGGCCGGTCGAGCCCAGGTCGTCCGATGCACTGCCTCCCAACTGTCAGATCGAGCCCCTTCCGCATCGTCGTCTACCTTCCGCGTCAGATCGAGCAACGGCAAGCGCCACGGGCCACCCCACACCCAGCCATGGGCATCTACCTCGTCGTCATCCCCGTCGCCGTTCGCCGCTCGCCTCTCGTCGTCGCCGTTGTCGCTCGCCGTCACCGCTCGCCAGTTGGATCACAGGTGCCCCATGGCCCCGCCCCTCTGATGCAGCAAAAAAATGGACCCAGCAAACAAAAATCGACCCCTGCCGGTGCCTGGAGTTCGTCGCCGTTGCAGCTCCGCCGGGAAGCCACCGCAGTAGTCAGTTGCATCAATAGTGAGTTGCCGATTCAAGCTTTTTGTCGCGGTCTCTGGTTGAAGCTTTTCAGAAATACGGTTGAAGCTTTTCAGAATTACGGTTGAAGCTTTTCAGAAATATGGTTGAATATTTTTGTCGCGGTCTCTGGTTGAAGCTTTTCAGAAATACGGTTGAAGCTTTTCAGAAATACGATTGAAACTTTTTGTCGAGGTCTCTGGTACAAGCTTTTCAGAAATACGGTTGAAGCTTTTCAGAAATACGGTTGAAGCTTTTCAGAAATGCGGTTGAAGCTTTTCATGTCGACAATTGCATCTTTTTTCGTTGTGTACTCATGGGGTGAAGCTTTCTATACAGTTGGTTGAAGCCTTGTATAAAGCGGGTTGAAGCTTTTCAATTCACAGTTGAAGCTTCCCAAGCCGACGGTTATAGCTTTCTTTCTTTCGTAGTGTTCGCATGAAACTTATCTATTTTTGTCGGTTGAAGCTTTTTCAAATACAGTTTGAAGCTTTCGCATGAAAGGTTGTAGCTTTTTCAGTTGCATGGCGGCTTCCGACTCAGGCTCGCCGGTGCGGGGGGAACTTGTATCAGGGGGGGGGGGGGGGGGGGCGAGGGGACCTGCACGGGATTGGGGCTGGCCGGCGGCGGGATCCGAGGGAGGAAGAAGAGGGCCAGCAACGCGCTAGGCTGAGAGAGAAAGGAGGGGATCGGGAGGAAGAAGAAAGAGGGAGAAGATAAGGTGGGCCAGGGTGATGCACGAGGCGTACGATGGGGGGCTCATCGCGTGGCTCGCGAGCGACCAGCCGAATCGTTCGGCCGGCGCACCGCGCTGAAACGTTTCCCTTTTTGTTTTCGTTCTCTTTTGTCCTTCTTTTATTCTTTCTGTTTTTTCATCGGTTGTTTGGTTTTCTTTTTTCCTTCTTTTATGCTTTGGTTTTCCTTTTTTTCTAGAAGGTTTTTTCATTCTTCTTTATGCTTTAGTTTAATATGATTCTCTTTTGTTTTCTTGGTTTTTTGGTTTCTTTGCCTTTCTTTTTGTTTCTCTTGTCGGTTTTCATTGGGTTTGTTTTTTCAATACATCTCTAGTTTCTTTCATACATGTTTCTACATTTTTCTTATATATTTCAAACACTGTTTCATACCCATCAAACATTTTTCAAATACACATTTAACATTTTATACAAAAATATGTTTTGATTATTATTTCAAATGCGTGTTAATTTTTTTCAAATACATGTCGAGATCTTTTCAAATGATAAAAACATTTGTTTGAACTATGCAAAAAAAAATTGTACATTGTAAAAACATTTTTAGAAAATATTTTTAACACATTTTTTAAACATGTATAATTTTTTTAAATGTAACATATATTTTTTAATGTAAACATTATTTTTATTTAATTACAATAAGTTTTATACATTTTATAAACTTTTTTGTAAAAGTTCATCAGTTTATTTTGAAATGTTTCACATTTTATAATTGTGAAAAACATTTTTCAAACATATGATTAACATTATTTCTGTATGGGATTATCATTTTCTAATTATTACCACATTTATACATTTTTCTTATATAACAGAAACAGTTTTCTATATATGTTTAACATTTTGTAAATGCAAGATTAACATATTTCAAATTTTTATGTCTAGAGTTTTTGTAATATATATTTAAATATTTCAAAACATAAGCAAAAGTAAAAAAATTGAAGAAATAAAAAACCAAAAACACGCATGATGTTATCATGGCTTCAGCAATGACATCAGCACAATGCGTTAGCTGGTTACTGGGTCGGCCCAGTAATTGCTCCTTGCAGGCGAGCCGAAACTGGGCAGCGCAGCGAGCGGCATATAGTCGCGCCCGACTTAGTTGTTTGTGAACTTTTTGTCCCTTGGTTCCGATACTACTCACTGTTTGTGATTCATCTTCCCTTCTGTCTGTTCTTTAGTTATTGTTTTCCTTTGGTTTTTGTTTTGTATAGCAGCATCGATGAGACGATGGCGGTGATGCCATATTGAAATAAGTTTAAAAAATGTAAGTTAGATTTGTGAACACTTGTTTCAAAAATGGCATTGTGAACACCTGTTTCAAGAATGGCATTGTAAAGACCAGATTAGCCCCCTTGAAAAAGAAAGAGAAATAAGCTTTCTTTGACCTCTTTTTACCTTGATGACGACCAATCTGGCGGGAACAAAGGGTTTGTGAACGTACGTGTCGTCAGATTTGTTGCCTCTCTTCATATCTTGGTGGTTGATGTGTCTATTAAGGAAAACTGTTGGCTGGCTCTTGGTGTGACGATTTTGACTTGTTCTTTCAAGTCGTTATGTGACATGGCTTGGTTTCTCCACCCCTCCAGACAAGTGATGAAGGATTACAAGCCTGTATTTACATGAGGTGGTGTCCCAACCAATACTTCTTCAACGGCTACCATATCTCATTTCTAGTGGCGATTGACTATTGTGGTCTTCAAAGTCTACTATAGTAAGGGCATTTATAGGGTGTCTGTTTCCCTTATTGTTGGTTCAGTGCATTTTTTAAACTTTGTCAACATGTATACAATTGAAAAAGAAGATGGTCAATGGTTTTCGGATGTAATATTTTTTTTGATCATTTTGTGTTTCATTATCCATGTACTCCCTTCGTTTCTTTTTAGTCTGCATATAAGATTTGGTCAAAGTCAAACTTCATAAACTTTGACGTACTTTATAAAACAAAATATCAACATTCATAATATGAAATCAACATCACTATATGCATCATGATATTAATTTTTGTAGCATATAGGCTTAGTATTGTAGATGTTGATATCTTTTGATATATATTTGGTCAAACTTTGCATCACTTGACTTCACCAAATCTTATATGCAGACTAAAAAGAATCGGAGGGAGTATTGTATTGTCCATTGTTTTCCTTGATAAGTGTCAGCTATAAAATTTCTTTTGGTTTCTCAAAAAAAAAACTAGCAGTCATGCTAGAGTTTTTAAATATTTTATTCTCCACACACCTTGGGAACCATCACTCCATCAGTTACCCAAGATTTGGTCATCAGTGTATATCTAGACTTGTTTTGTAGAATCTGTTCTTCATGTGACCACATGATATGTTGTTGATGTTTAAGTTATTAAGTTGTGGTGAGCACTCTAATCTCTAGATTGTGATAGGATGACAATTGATAAATTGCTTTATGCTCTACGTGCAAAGGTTTGGACTTTACATTGATTGATAGCATGAAGATTAATATGAAGATATAATTTCAAGAAATACTAGAAAGAATATTCTTTTTAGTATAGCATGAGGGTTTTTTTGCATGGTAATACGTGTCTCATTCATATCATAAAGAACAAAGTACAAGGCATGTAAAGACCGACATGACAAAACTGAAAAGATAGCAGAACATCTCTGAGCTTGACACCAACGCCCGTCACCTGCCTCCGGCACCACCACAGTAGCCACCGAAGAAAAGAATGACGAATCACCTTCTTACCCGAGCTCGACGCGGCTCCATCGTTGATATGCAGCTTTGCGGACCTCCAAGGTGGCTCACCAAAAGTGAAGCCCTTACCGTTGAACGAATTAGACCGGGGCAACACCCGGGACACGCCATCAAACTCCAGATCTAGCACCCCACCACGACTAAAACGCCGAAGGAGGAAACCATATCTGCCATCCACGAACCACGAGCCCAGCACATGCTCCGTCTTCCAGATGTCGTCGATGCAGACCACAATCTGCATCCGCTCCTGGACTACCTCCCAAGCTCCGCGCCGACGCTGGAGCAAATGCCGTCACAACGGCGGAGCCCGAGGACACAGGTCCACCACGAGGATGCCGCCGCCGCCACGCCATCCTTGCTTGAACAGACTGGTTTCCAAATCCATCCCCAACCATAGGACCGATGGCCTCGTTAGGAAAGGATCCGAAGAATCTTTATTCAGCATTGTCATCGTCGCCGCCGAAGCAAAGACGATGAACAACCTAAAAAACTAGACTACGAGAGAGTAAAAATGATCCACACGCGTGGATCCGGCGACCCCCCTCACCACCGACGACCGAGGTCCCCGGCGGAGGGGAGCTGCCGGTGAAGGAAATATGCCCTAGAGGCAATAATAAAGTTATTATTTATTTCCTTATTTCATGATAAATGTTTATTATTCATGCTAGAATTGTATTAACCGGAAACATAATACATGTGTGAATATATAGACAAACAGAGTGTCACTAGTATGCCTCTACTTGACTAGCTTGTTAATCAAAGTTGGTTATGTTTCCTAACCATGGACAAAGAGTTGTTATTTGATTAACGGGATCACATCATTAGTTGAATGATCTGATTGACATGACCCATTCCGTTAGCTTAGCACCCGATCGTTTAGTATGTTGCTATTGCTTTCTTCATGACTTATACATGTTCCTATGACTATGAGATTATGCAACTCCCGTTTACCGGAGGAACACTTTGGGTGCTACCAAACATCACAACGTAACTGGGTGATTATAAAGGAGTACTACAGGTGTCTCCAAAGGTACATGTTGGGTTGGCGTATTTCGAGATTAGGATTTGTCACTCCGATTGTCGGAGAGGTATCTCTGGGCCCACTCGGTAATGCACATCACTATAAGACTTGCAAGCATTGTAACTAATGAGTTAGTTGCGGGATGATGTATTACGGAACGAGTAAAGAGACTTGCCGGTAACGAGATTGAACTAGGTATTGGATACCGACGATTGAATCTCGGGTAAGTAACATACCAATGACAAAGGGAACAACGTATGTTGTTATGCGGTCTGACCGATAAAGATCTTCGTAGAATATGTAGGAACCAATATGGGCATCCAGGTTCCGCTATTGGTTATTGACCGAGAATAGTTCTAGGTCATGTCTACATAGTTCTCGAACCCGTAGGGTCCGCACGCTTAAGGTTTCGATGACAGTTTTATTATGAGTTTATGAGTTTTGATGTATCGAAGGAGTTCGGAGTCCCGGATGAGATCGGGGACATGACGAGGAGTCTCGAAATGGTCGAGACGTAAAGATTCATATATTGGATGATATGGTTAGGCCAAGGGGTCAAGCCCATGAGGCTTTAGGTTGGTGCAAAAGGAGTTTTGCGGAGGCCAGGGGGCCAAACGCCGGAGACCCTGGCATCTGGCCCCGGGCCAGACGCCGAGGCCCATGGCATCTGGGCCAGACGCCAAGGATTGTGGCGTTTGGTCCTGGAGTCCGAGTGGGACTCTTGCCTTTCGGGCAAAGCCGACTTTGAGGAGGCTTTTGCTCCAAGTTTCGACCCCGGGGCTCAACATATAAATAGAGGGGCAGGGCTAGCACCAAAGACACAACAATTGATCCCTTGGATCTCTTAGCCGTGTGCGGTGCCCCCCTCCACCATAGTCCACCTCGATAATATCGTAGCGGTGCTTAGGCGAAGCCCTGCGACGGTAGAACATCAAGATCGTCACCACGCCGTCGTGCTGACGGAACTCTCCCTCGACACTCGGCTGGATCGGAGTTCGAGGGACGTCATCGAGCTGAACGTGTGCTAGAACTCGGAGGTGCCGTAGTTTCGGTGCTTGATCGGTCGGGCCATGAAGACGTACGACTACATCAACCGCGTTGTGCTAAAGCTTCCGCTTACGGTCTACAAGGGTATGTAGACAACACTCTCCCCTCTCGTTGCTATACATCATCATGATCTCGTGGCATCCGAGCCTAGGTTTTATGGTTTGATGTTATATGCACGAGTAGAACACAAGTGAGTTGTGGGCGATATAAGTCATACTGCTTACCAGCATGTCATACTTTGGTTCGGCGGTATTGTTGGATGAAGCGTCCCGGACTGACATTACGCGTACGCTTACGCGAGACTGGTTCTACCGCTGTGCTTTGCACACAGATGGCTAGCGGGTGTCAGTTTCTCCAACTTTAGTTGAACCGAGTGTGGCTACGCCCGGTCCTTGCGAAGGTTAAAACAGCACCAACTTGACAAACTATCGTTGTGGTTTTGATGCGTAGGTGAGATTGGTTCTTGCTTAAGCATGTAGCAGCCACGTAAAACTTGCAACAACAAAGTAGAGGACGTCTAACTTGTTTTTGCAGGGCATGTTGTGATGTGATATGGTCAAGACATGATGCTAAATTTTATTGTATGAGATGATCATGTTTTGTAACCGAGTTATCGGCAACTGGCAGGAGCCATATGGTTGTCGCTTTATTGTATGCAATGCAATTGCCCTGTAATGCTTTACTTTATCACTAAGCGGTAGCGATAGTCGTAGAAGCATAAGATTGGCGAGACGACAACGATGCTACGATGGAGATCAAGGTGTCGCGCCGGTGACGATGGTGATCATGACGGTGCTTCGGAGATGGAGATCACAAGCACAAGATGATGATGGCCATATCTCTCACTAATTATCAAGAAGTGTTCTCCCTGAGTATGCTCCGTTGCCAAAGTTCGTCGTGCCCAGACACCACGTGATGATCGGGTGTGATAAGCTCTACGTCCATCTACAACGGGTGCAAGCCAGTTTTGCACACGCAGAATACTCGGGTTAAACTTGACGAGCCTAGCATATGTAGATATGGCCTCGGAACACGAAGACCGAAAGGTCGAGCGTGAATCATATAGTAGATATGATCAACATAGTGATGTTCACCATTGAAAGCTACTCCATTTCACGTGATGATCGGTTATGGTTTAGTTGATTTGGATCACGTGATC
This sequence comes from Triticum timopheevii, assembly GCA_963921465.1. Lineage (NCBI taxonomy): Eukaryota > Viridiplantae > Streptophyta > Magnoliopsida > Poales > Poaceae > Triticum > Triticum timopheevii. The sequence continues at coordinate 42,540,400 of OY997266.1, read as the reverse complement.
ACTTAGAGGATTAGAGGGATGTCTATCTAAGTGGGAGTTCTTAAGTAATATGATTAATTGAACTTTAATTTATCATGGACTTAGTCCTGGTAGTATTAGCATATCTATGTTGTAGATCAATAGCTCGCGTTGTTGCTTTCATATGTTTATTTTGATATGTTCCTAGAGAAACTGTGTTGAAAAATGTCAGTAGCAATGATGCGAATTGGATCCGTGATATGAGGTTTATCCTCATTGCTGCACAGAAGAATTATGTCCTTGATGCACCGTTAGGTGACAGACCTATTGCAGGAGCAGATGCAGACGTTATAAACGTTTGGCTAGCTCAATATGATAAGTACTTGATAGTTTAAGTGCACCATGCTTAATGGCTTAGAATCGGGACTTCAAAGACGTTTTGAACGTCATGGACCATATGAGATGTTCCAGGAGTTGAAGTTAATATTTCAAGCAAATACCCGAGTTGAGAGATATGAAGTCTCCAACAAGTTCTATAGCTAAAAGATGGAGGAGAATCGCTCAACTAGTGAGCATGTGCTCAGATTGTCTGGGTACTACAATCGCTTGAATCAAGTAGGAGTTAATCTTCCAGATAAGATAGTGATTGACAGAATTCTCTAGTCACCATCACCAAGTTAGTAGAACTTCGTGATGAACTATAGTATGCAAGGGATGATGAAAATGATTCCCGAGTTTTTCATGATGATGAATCGATGAAGGTAGAAATCAAGAAAGAACATCAAGTGTTGATGGTTAACAAGACCACTAGTTTCAAGAAAAGGGCAAAGGGATAGAAGGGAACTTCAAGAAGAACGGCAAGCAAGTTGCTGCTCAAGTGAAGAAGCCCAAGTCTGGACCTAAGCCTGAGACTAAGTGCTTCTACTGCAAAGGGACTGGTCACTGGAAGCAGAAGTACCCCAAGTATTTGGCGGATAAGAAGGATGGCAAAGTGAACAAAGGTATATTTGATATACATGTTATTGATGTGTACTTTACTAGTGTTTATAGCAATCCCTCGGTATTTGGTACTGGTTCAGTTGCTAAGAGTAGTAACTCGAAACGAGAGTTGCAGAATAAATAGAAACTAGTTAAAGGTGAAGTGACGATGTGTGTTGAAAGTAGTTTCAAGATTGATATGATCATCATCGCACACTCCCTATACTTTCGGGATTAGTGTTGAACCTAAATAAATGTTATTTGGTGTTTGCGTTGAGCATGAATATGATTTGATCGTGTTAATTGCAATATGGTTATTCATTTAAGTAAGAGAATAAACTGTTGTTCTGTTTACATGAATAAAACCTTATATGGTTACACACCCAATGAAAATGGTTCATTAGATCTCGATCGTAGTGATACACATATTCATGATATTGAAACCAAAAGATGCAAAGTTAATAATGATAGTGCAACTTATTTGTGGCACTGTCGTTTAGGTCATATTGGTGTAAAGCGCATGAAGAAACTCCATGCTGATGGGATTTTGGAATCACTTGATTATGAATCACTTGATTCTTGCGAACCATGCCTCATGGGCAAGATGACTAAGACTCCGTTCTCCGGAACAGTGGAGCGAGCAACTGACTTATTGGAAATAATACATGCGATCCGATGAGTGTTAAGGATCACGGCGGGTATCGTTATTTTCTGACCTTCACAGATAATTTGAGCAGATATGGGTATATCTACTTGATGAAACATAAGTCTGAAACATTTGAAAAGTTCAAAGAATTTCAGAGTGAAGTGGAAAATCATCGTGACAAGAAAATAAGGTTTCTACGATCTGATCGCGGAGACAAATATTTGAGTTACGAGTTTGGTCTTCAATTAAAACAATGTGGAATAGTTTCGCATCATAATGGTGTGTCCGAATGTCATAACCGTACTTTATTGGATATAGTACAATCTATGATGTTTCTTACCGATTTACCAATATTGTTTTGGGATCATGCATTAGAGATAGCTGCATTCACGTTAAATAGGGCACCATCTAAGTCCGTTGAGACGACACTATATGAACTGTGGTTTAGCAAGAAACCAAAGTTGTCATTTCTTAAAGTTTGGGGTTGTGATGCTTATGTGAAAAAGTTTCATCCTGATAAGCTCAAACCCAAATCGAAGAAATGCGTCCTCATAGGATACCCAAAGGAGACTGTTGGGTACACCTTCTATCACAGATCCGAAGACAAGACATTCATTGCTGAGAATGGATCCTTTCCAGAGAAGGAGTTTCTCTCGAAAGAAGTGAGTGGGAGGAAAGTAGAACTTGATAAGGTAATTGTACCTTCTCCCTTATTGGAAAGTAGTTCATCACAGAAATCTGTTCCTGTGACTACTACACCAATTAGTGAGGAAGCTAATGATGATGATCATGTAACTTCAGATCAAGTTACTACCGAACCTCGTAGGTCAACTAGAGTGAGATCCGCACCAGAGTGGCACGGTAATCCCATTCTGGAGGTCATGTTACTTGACCATGACGAACCTACAAACTATGAGGAAGCGATGATGAGCCTAGATTCCGCAAAATGGTTTGAGGCCATGAAATCTGAGATATGATCCATGTATGAGAACAAAGTATGGACTTTGATGGATTTGCCCGATGATCGGCAAACCATAGAAAATAAATGGATCTTCAAGAGGAAGATGGACGTTGATAGTAGTGTTACTATCTACAAAGCTAGACTTGTCGAAAAAGGTTTTTGACAAAGTTCAAGGTGTTGACTACAATGAAATTTTCTCACTCGTAGCGATGCTTAAGTCTGTCCAAATCATGTTAGCAATTGCCGCAATTTTATGAAATCTGGCAAATGGATAAACAAAACTACATTCCTTAATGGATTTAAAGAAGAGTTGTATATGATGCAACCAAAAGGTTTTGTCAATCCTAAAGGTGCTGACAAAATATGCAAGCTCCAGCGATCCATCTATGGACTGGTGCAAGCATCTCGGAGTTGGAATATACGCTTTGATAAGTTGATCAAAGCATATAGTTTTATATAGACTTGCGGTGAAGCCTGTGTTTACTAGAAAGTGAGTGGGAGCACTACAACATTTCTGATAAGTATATGTGAATGACATATTGTAGATCGGAAATAATGTAGAATTATTCTGCAAAGCATAAAGGAGTGTTTGAAAGGAGTTTTTCAAAGAAAGACCTTGGTGAAGCTGCTTACATATTGAGCATCAAGATCTATAGAGATAGATCAAGACGCTTGATAAGTTTTTTCAATGAGTACATACCTTGACAAGATTTTGAAGTAGTTCAAAATGGAACAGTCAAAGAAAGAGTTCTTGCCTGTGTTACAAGGTGTGAAATTGAGTAAGACTCAAAACCCGACCACGGCAGAAGATAGAAAGAGAATGAAAGTCATTCCCTATGCCTTGGCCATAGGTTCTATAAAGTATGCCATGCTGTGTACCAGATCTATTATATACCCTACACTGAGTTTGGCAAGGGAGTACAATAGTGATCTAGGAGTAGATCACTGGACAACGGTCAAAATTATCCTTAGTGGAATAAGGATATGTTTCTCGATTATGGAAGTGACAAAAGGTTCGTCGTAAAGGGTTACGTCGATGCAAGTTTTGACACCGATCTGGATGACTCTAAGTCTCGATTTAGATACATATTGAAAGTGGGAGCAATTAGCTAGAGTAGCTCCGTGCAGAGCATTGTAGACATAGAAAATTGCAAAATACATAACGGATCTGAATGTGAAAGACCCGTTGACTAAGATTCTCTCACAAACAAAACATGATCACTCCTTAGTACTCTTTGGGTGTTAATCACATAGCGATGTGAACTAGATTACTGAATCTAGTAAACCCTTTAGGTGTTGGTCACATGGCGATGTGAACTATGAGTGTTAATCACATGATGATGTGAACTATCGATGTTAATCACATGGTGATGTGATCTAGATTATTGACTCTAGTGCAAGTGGGAGACTGAAGGAAATATGCCCTAGAGGCAATAATAAAGTTATTATTTATTTCCTTATTTCATGATAAATGTTTATTATTCATGCTAGAATTGTATTAACCAGAAACATAATACATGTGTGAATATATAGACAAACAGAGTGTCACTAGTATGCCTCTACTTGACTAGCTTGTTAATCAAAGTTGGTTATGTTTCCTAACCATGGACAAAGAGTTGTTATTTGATTAACGGGATCACATCATTAGTTGAATGATCTGATTGACATGACCCATTCCGTTAGCTTAGCACCCGATCGTTTAGTATGTTGTTATTGCTTTCTTCATGACTTATACATGTTCCTATGACTATGAGATTATGCAACTCCCGTTTACCGGAGGAACACTTTGGGTGCTACCAAACATCACAACGTAACTGGGTGATTATAAAGGAGTACTACAGGTGTCTCCAAAGGTACATGTTGGGTTGGCGTATTTCGAGATTAGGATTTGTCACTCCGATTGTCGGAGAGGTATCTCTGGGCCCACTCGGTAATGCACATCACTATAAGACTTGCAAGCATTGTAACTAATGAGTTAGTTGCGGGATGATGTATTACAGAACGAGTAAAGAGACTTGCCGGTAACGAGATTGAACTAGGTATTGGATACCGACGATTGAATCTCGGGTAAGTAACATACCGATCACAAAGGGAACAACGTATGTTGTTATGCGGTCTGACCGATAAAGATCTTCGTAGAATATGTAGGAACGAATATGGGCATCCAGGTTCCGCTATTGGTTATTGACCGAGAATAGTTCTAGGTCATGTCTACATAGTTCTCGAACCCGTAGGGTCCGCACGCTTAAGGTTTCGATGACAGTTTTATTATGAGTTTATGAGTTTTGATGTACCGAAGGAGTTCGGAGTCCCGGATGAGATCGGGGACATGACGAGGAGTCTCGAAATGGTCGAGACGTAAAGATTCATATATTGGATGATATGGTTAGGCCAAGGGGTCAAGCCCATGAGGCTTTAGGTCGGTGCAAAAGGAGTTTTGCGGAGGCCAGGGGGCCAAACGCCGGAGACCCTGGCGTCTGGCCCTGGGCCAGACGCCGAGGCCCATGGCATCTGGGCCAGACGCCAAGGATTGTGGCGTTTGGTCCTGGAGTCCGAGTGGGACTCTTGCCTTTCGGGCAAAACTGACTTTGAGGAGGCTTTTGCTCCAAGTTTCGACCCCGGGGCTCAACATATAAATAGAGGGGCAGGGCTAGCACCAAAGACACAACAATTGATCCCTTGGATCTCTTAGCCGTGTGCGGTGCCCCCCTCCACCATAGTCCACCTCAATAATATCGTAGCGGTGCTTAGGCGAAGCCCTGCGACGGTAGAACATCAAGATCGTCACCACGCCGTCGTGCTGACGGAACTCTCCCTCGACACTCGGCTGGATCGGAGTTCGAGGGACGTCATCGAGCTGAACGTGTGCTAGAACTCGGAGGTGCCGTAGTTTTGGTGCTTGATCGGTTGGGCCGTGAATACGTACGACTACATCAACCGCGTTGTGATAAAGCTTCCGTTTACGGTCTACAAGGGTATGTAGACAACACTCTCCCCTCTCGTTGCTATACATCATCATGATCTTGCGTGTGTGTAGGAATTTTTTTGAAATTACTACGTTCCCAACAGCCGGAGAGCGGCGTTGGAAGACCGGTCTCCCCTGGCGGCGGCCAGGGTTCCAGCCGCCAGGGACGAGAGGAAAACAGGGACGAGATCGATCCCTCGTACGATCTCCTGTATAGCATGAGGTCACTTTAGCACATTAGTATTACCTTTAGTCTTTTAGCTTTAATATTTGATACATTTCAAAAGGGAAAAGTATATTTTTCGTCCCTCAATTATTCAAAAGTTTAGAAATGGTTCCTTAACTTGAAAACCAGCAAAACTTAGTCCCTTAACTTGTCAAACCGGATATCTTTAGTCCCTCATACCGCTTTGGGTGGTTTTCATCCCACGTGGACATGATTTTTACCAAATCAAATCACCCATGTTTGACCGGCACGTCACATAAGTGACCCCAAACTAGGGATGTAAGTGGCAAATAAATGGCGTCCGCAATCCCATTTAGTTAGTTATTGCTAGCTTGACAATTCATTTTTCTCAAACAAACAAAAAATCTTTTTGAACTATCATATCATAAGTGGACTTTAAACGGGATTAAACGGGAGCCGGTTTACATCCCTACCCCAAACTCCAGCGTCCATAAAACGTACACGTTGCACTTCAAGTTCGCACGTAGGCTGTTGCACCGCCGCTATGTACCCCGCGTAGGTCTGGCACCGCAGCTGCATACCCCGCATCGCCGTCGTGCCGCAGGGCAACCACCACCATACTGTTGGGGAACGTAGCAGAAATTCAAAATTTCCTACGCATCACCAAGATCAATCTATGGAGATACTAGCAACGAGAGAGAGGGGAGTGCATCTTCACACCCTTGAAGATCGCGATGCGGAAGCGTTACAAGAACGCGGTCGGTGGAGTCGCTCACGAAGCGATTCAGATCGCGGCCGAGTCCGATCTAAGCACCGAAGAATGGTGCCTCCGCGTTCAACACACGTGTAGCCCGGTGACGTCTCACGTGCCTTGATCCAGCAAGGAGAGAGGGAGAGGTTGGGGAAGACTCCGTCCAGCAGCAGCACAATGGCGTGGTGGTGATGGAGGAGCGTGGCACTCCAGCAGGGCTTCGCCAAGCACTGCGAGAGACGAGGAGGGAGAGGGGTAGGGCTGCGCCAAGAGAGATGGAAACTCATGTGCTTGGCAGCCCCCAAAACCCCACTATATATAGGGGAAGGGGAGAGGGGGCCGGCCCCCTCCAGATCCCATCTAGAGGGGAGGGGCGGCGGCTAGGAGGGGGGGATTTGCCCCCCAAGCAAGGTGGAGGCGCCCCCTTCCCCTAGGGTTTCCAACCCTAGGCGCCTTGGGCCCTTGGGGAGGGGCGCACCAGCCCACTATGGGCTGGTTACCTCCCATATTCAGCCCATCAAGCCCCCCGGGGCAGGTGGCCCCACCCGGTGGACCTCCGGACACCTTTCGGTGGTCCCGGTACAATACCGATAACCCCCGAAACTATTCCGGTGACTGAAACTGGACTTCCCATATATAAATCTTTACCTCTGGAACTCCTCGTGACATCTGGGATCTCATCCGAGGCTCCGAACAACATTTGGTAACCACATACAAACTTGCTTTATAACCCTAGCGTCATCGAACCTTAAATGTGTAGACCCTATGGGTTCGGGAATTATGCAGACATGACTGAGACAACTCTCTGGCCAATAACCAACAGCGGGATATGGATACCCATGTTGGCTCCCACATGTTCCACGATGATTTCATCGGATGAACCACGATGTCAAGGATTCAAGCAATCCCGTATGCAACTCCCTTTGTCAAGCGGTATGTTACTTGCCCGAGATTCGATCGTCGGTATCCCAATGCCTTGTTCAATCTCGTTACCGGCAAGTCACTTTACTCCTTCCGTAATGCATGATCCCATGACTAACTACTTAGTCACATTGAGCTCATTATGATGATGCATTACCGAGTGGGCCCAGAGATACCTCTCCGTCATACGGAGTGACAAATCCCAGTCTCAATTCGTGCCAACCCAACAGACACGTTCGGAGATACCTGTAGTGCACCTTTATAGCCACCCAGTTACTTGTGACGTTTGGTACACCCAAAGCATTCCTACGGTATCCGGGAGTTGCACAATCTCATGGTCTAAGGAAACGATACTTGACATTAGAAAAGCTTTAACAAACAATACTTGACATTAGCTATGCTTAGGATTGGGTCTTGTCCATCACATCATTCTCCTAATGATGTGATCCCGTTATCAATGACATCCAATGTCCATGGTCAGGAAACCATGACCATCTATTGATCAACGAGCTAGTCAACTAGAGGCTCACTAGGGACATGTTGTGGACTATGTATTCACACATGTATTACGGTTTCTAGTTAACACAATTATAGCATGAACAATAGACAATTATCATGAACAACGAAATACAATAATAACCATTTTATTATTGCCTCTAGGGCATATTTCCAACAGTCTCCCACTTGCACTAGAGTCAATAATGTAGTTCACATCACTATGTGATTGTAATGAATTCAACACACATGGGGTTTGATCATATCTGGCTTTTGAGAGAGGTTATTAGTCAACGGGTCTGAACTTTTCAGATCCGTGTGTGCTTTACAAATCCCTATGTAATCTTGTAGATGCAGCTACCACGCTCTATTTGGAGCTATTCCAAATAACTGTTCTACTATACGAATCCGGTTTACTACTCAGAATCATCCGGATTAGTGTCAAAGTTTGCATCGACGTAACCCTTTACGACGAACTCTTTTGTCACCTCCGTAATTGAGAAAATTCCTTAGTCCACTAGTTACTAAGGATAAGTTTGACCGCTGTCATGTGATCCATTCTTGGATCACTCTTGTACCCCTTGACTGACTCATGGAAAGGCACACTTCAGGTGCGGTACACAGCATAGCATACTGTAGAGCCTATGTCTGAAGCATAGGGGACGACCTTTGTACTTTCTCTCTCTTCTGCTGTGGTCAGGTCTGGAGTCTTACTCAATACTCACACCTTATAACACAGCCAAGAACTCCTTCTCTGCCGATCTATTTTGAATTCCTTCAAAATCTTGTCACGGTGCGTACTCATTTGAAAGTACTATCAAGCGATTTTGATCTATCCTTATAGATCTTGATGCTCAATGTTCAAGTAGCTTAATCCAGGTTTTTCCATTGAAAAACACTTTCAAATAACCCTATATGCTTTCCAAAAATTCTACATCATTTCTGATCAACAATATGTCAATAACATATACTCATCAGAAATGCTATAGTGCTCCCACTCACTTCTTTGGAAATACAAGTTTCTCATAAACCTTGTATAAACCCAAAATCTTTGATTATCTCATCAAAGCGTATATTCCAACTCCGAGATGCTTACTCCAGTCCTTAGAAGGATTGCTGGAGGTTTGCATACTTGTTAGCATCTTTTAGGATTGACAAAACCTTTTGGTTGTATCACACACAACCTTTCCTCAAGAATATCATCGAGGAAACAATGGTTTTTATATCCTATCTGCAAGATTTCATAAATCATGCAGTAACTGCTAATATAATTCCAACAGACTCTTTAGCATCGCTATGAGTGAGAAAGTCTCATTGCAGTCAACTCCTTGAACTTGTCGGAAAACATCTTAATGACAAGTCGAGCTTTCTTAATGGTGACACTTACCATCATTGTCCGTCTTCCTTTTAAAATCCATCTGTACTCAACAGCCTTACGACCATCGAGTAGTTCTGCCAAAGTCTACACTTTGTTTTCATACATGGATCCTCTCTCGGATTTTATGGCCTCGAGCCATTCATCGGAATCCGGGCCCACCATCGCTTCTCCATAGCTCGTAGGTTCATTGTTGTCTAGCAACATGACCTCCAAGACAGGATTACGTACCACTCTGAAGCAGTACGCATCCTTGTCGACCTACGAGGTTTGGTAGTGACTTGATCCGAAGTTTCATGATCACTATCATAAGCTTCTACTTCAATTGGTGTAGGTGCCACAGGAACAACTTCCTGTGCCCTGCTACACACTAGTTGAAGTGATGGTTCAACAACCTCATCAAGTCTCCACCATCCTCCCACTCAATTCTTTCAAGAGAAACTTTTCCTCGAGAAAGGACCCGATTCTAGAAACAATCCCTTTTGCTTCCGGAACTGAGACAGGAGGTATAGCCAACTATTTTGGGTGTCCTATGAAGATGCATTTATCCGTTTTGGGTTCGAGCTTATCAGGCTAAAACTTTTCACATAAGTATCGCATCCCCAAACTTTTAAGAAACAACAGCTTAGGTTTCTCTAAACCATAGTTCATACGGTGTCATCTCAACGGAATTACGTGGTGCCCTATTTAAAGTGAATGTTGTTGTCTCTAATGCCTAACCCATAAACGATAGTGGTAATTTGATAAGAGACATCATGGTATGCACCATATCCAATAGGGTGCAGTTATGATGTTCGGACACACCATCACACTATGGTGTTCCAGGCGGTATTGGTTGTGAAACAATTTCCACAATGTCTTAATTGTATGCCAAACTCGTAACTCAGATATTCATCTCTATGATCATATCATAGACATTTTATCCTCTTGTCACGATGATCTTCAACTTCACTCTGAAATTACTTGAACCTTTCAATAATTCAGATTTGTGTTTCATCAAGTAAACATACTCAGAATCTACTCAAATCATCTGTGAAGTAAGAACATAACGATATCCATTGCGTTCCTCAACACTCATTGACTGCACACATCAAAATGTATTACTTCCAACAAGTTGCTTTCTTGTTCCATCTTACTGAAACCGAGGCTTTTCAGTCATCTTGCCCATGTGGTATGATTTGCATGTCTAAAGTGATTTAAAATCAAGTGAGTCCAAACGATCCATCTGCATGGGGTTTCTTCATGCGTATACACCAATAGACATGGTTCGCATGTCTCAATCTTTTCAAAAACGAGTGAGTCCAAAGATCCATCAACATGGAGCTTCTTCATGCGTTTTATACCAATATGACTCAAGTGGCAGTGCCACAAGTATGTGGTACTATTGTAAGGGCATATTTATCCCCAAGATGTTTTGGTGATTGATGACAATGCTTTTGCGGACTAATCATGTGCGTTAAGTTCTTTCAGAGATTCATCCATTGGCACGAGACGATTACCTCCCCTCGGTGTTTTATTCAAGACGGTGTAGCTCCTTCGTTTCTCTGTTGGTGGACTAGTTTCGTAGGAGTCACCGTACTATCAAGAGGGGATCCGCTTTGGTAAGGCTAGGGTGGAATCAACACGTACACATCCGTATCACACCCGATGTTTTCCTTCCGCTTCATTGGAGCTGCCTTTCCCTCTGTGTCTGCCCTGTCCTATCCCAGCAGTAGTACCGCGGTCCTCAGTGGTAGTACCGCCGAAGCACGTCAAGCGGTAGTACCGCTCCCAGAGCGGTAGTACCGCTCCCCGAGCGGTAGTACCGCTTGTGGTCTTCGGCCGTAGTACCGCAGTGGTTCCGGGCTACTACCGCCTCGACTCGAAGACCGCTATTTTTCGTGTCGGGTTTTATGGTACTAGTAGCGGCAGTAGTGGCGGTAGTACCGCCCCGAGCGGTAGTACCACCAATGCTTCCGCGGTAGTACCGCTCGGGGGCCAGGACCCTGCATGTCTCGTCAGTGCGGCAGTACCGCTGGGAGGGAGCGGTAGTACCGCTCTTCAGCGGTAGTACCGCCCTGCCCAAGCGGTAGTACCGCTCTGTGCGTGGCTGTTCAGGAGAGTAACGGTTGGATTGCTTCCCCCACTATATAAAGGTGTCTTCTTCTCCAAAGTTGTCCTACCTCTTCCCCCGAAAAGCTCCATTGTTGCTCCAAGCTCCATTTTTGCCCGATCTCTCTCCCTAGCCAATCAAACTTGTTGATTTGCTCAGGATTGGTTGAGAAGGCCCCGATCTACACTTCCACCAAGAGAAATTTGATTCCTCCTCTTATCCCTAGCGGATCTTGTTACTCTTGGGTGTTTGAGCACCCTAGACGGTTGAGGTCACCTCGAAGCCATACTCCATTGTGGTGAAGCTTCATGGTGTTGTTGGGAGCCTCCAATTGTTGTGGAGATTGCCCCAACCTTGTTTGTAAAGGTTAGCTCGCCGCCTTCAAGGGCACCAATAGTGGAATCACGGCATCTCGCATTGTGTGAGGGCGTGAGGAGAATACGGTGGCCCTAGTGGCTTCTTGGGGAGCATTGTGCCTCCACACCGCTCTAACGGAGACGTACTTCCCTTTAAAAGGAAGGAACGTCGGTAACACATCCTCGTCTCCACCGTCTCCACTCTTGGTTATTTCGTGCCTTTACTTTTGCAAGCCTACTTGTGTTGTATCCATTGCTTGCTTATGTGCTAGTTGTTATTGCATCATATAGGTTGCTCACATAGTTGCATATCTAGACAACCTATTTTGTTGCAAAGTTTAAATTGGTAAAGAAAAGCTTAAAAATTGTTAGTTGCCTATTCACCCCCCCTCTAGTCAACCATATCGATCCTTTCACTTGGTATCAGAGCCTCGTCTCTTTATTAAGGACTTTGCCATCCAAAGAGTATGGTTGACACCACAGACGGTGTGGAGGAGCACTCCGGTGTGAATCCTATCTCGTCTACGGCCGATGGGGGAACCTCGGTCTCTCGTGAGGAATTCAATGTGGCTCTAGACACATTGAAAGACTCCATGACGACAAAGGTTGAAAGCATGCTTACTAAATTTCTTGAAGGACTCAAACTGTCCACCTCGCCGATGAAAGTGGGTGATCCCACTAACAAGGTGACGGATGCTACCTCCGACAAGGGGGAAGCTAAAAGTGAAAAGAGTCCTTCCACTAGTGGTAGAAATGGCACCGACATCTTTGCCCATGTGGAACCTCCAATTTATGGAGGACCTATTCCCTCTACTCATTTGGATCATGCCGGTCCTCCTCCTAAGTATGTGAAAAATGAAGATTTTGATTCTTGGGTTTATCGCTTCGAGCGTCATTTAAAACATGTGAATACTAATCTTTGGAGAATCATTGAAGAAGGTTTCTATCCTCATGACCCAAGCAACTTCACCCCTCGAGAAGCCGTGGATAATCAATTCAATGAAAGTGCTCTCTTCATCATCCAAGATGCAATCCTTCCCGAAGATCTCCCTCATATTCAACCTCATGCCGTGGCTAAAGACGCATGGCAATGTGTTGTGTCTCTCTATCGAGGAAGTTCTAGCATTCAACGCTCCAACTATGAAGTGGTGCAAGATGAAGCCGATGAGTTTGCAATGAAAGAAGATGAAGAACCTCGTGAGCTCTTTCGAAGAGTGACCAAACTCGCGGTCTCACTCCGAGATCATGGAAGCAAGGACACGGATGACAATTGGATCAAGCGCAAGTTCCTCAAGGCCATGATGCACTACAACAAGGCCATGTCCTCCGTCATCCGTCAAAGACCAGACTTCCACCCCATGACCTCAAGTGAAGTGTTGGATGAGTTCGTTGCAATGAGCATCTTGGACAAGACCGCCGACAATGCGCTGCTCCGTTATCAAAGGGCAAAGAAGCCCAACCTTGCTTTGAAGGCCAAGGTTAATATGGAAGAAGAGGAAGAAGTGGAAGATGAGGAGAGCAACCCCGAAGACACCAAATACGATTATCATGAGCACATGGCTCTTGCTTCAAGACAATTTTGGAGCAAAAATAATACAAGACCCAACTTCAACAAGAACAACTCAAGTGGCGTCAAGGGCAAGCAACGAGTTAGAACTTGCTTCAACTGTGGCAATGTGAGCCATTTCGTTGCGGATTGTCCTTACGAGAAGCGGGAATACAATGGTGGCAAGTTCATCCGAAAAGACAAAGCCAAGTCCTTTCCCCAACAAGAACAACTTCGCCAAGAAGACTCCCACTCGTGGGTTGGTGGTTCAAGAAGAATACCAAGAGGACGACGATGATGATGAAAATGGAGAAGCGATGGCCATGGCGTCCGTTGCCATTGCTAGTACTCCCCGAGTGTCTCTCTTTGATTCACCCAACGAGAACATCACCGCCAAGTGCCTCATGGCTAAAGCTTCAAACAAGGTAACCCCCAACATCAAAACCACCATCATTACTAATCCCTCCTTGGAGGATTGCATTGATGAACATGATGGGTCTAATGAGGAAGTGAATGAATTTGAGTCTTTTATGAGTAAGCTCAAGGGCAAGTCCAAGAAGCATTTTGTTGCTCTCTTGGAACAACTTGGTGAGGCCAATGACATGATCGAGGCTCACGAAGAAACCATCTCTAAGATGGAAGGTCATAGTCGTGACTATGCCGATGAGATATCGGATCTCTCTAATGCTCTTGAGGAAGAGCGTGTGCATCGTTTGACTTTTGAGGAGTCATACAACGATGACCATGCTAAGTTAATGAAAGATCTTGATCATGCTCTTGTCGTGTCTCGCGTGCTAACTTTCGAGAAGGCTAAACTTGGGGTTGATCATGCTAGACTCAAAGAGGAGTTTGAGATACTTGACAAGGCCCACAAGGTCTTGAAGGGTGCTCACGCTAACCTCAAGGAGTCTCATGCTCAACTCCAAGTTAAGCTAACCAAGGAAAAGGCCACCTTCCCTCATATGGTATTAATTGATAATGCATGTGCTACTAACCCGTGTTGTGAGCATGTGCACCTTGTGGAGGAGAATGCCAAGTTGAAGGATCAACTTGAGAAAGGGCTTGTGTCGTGCATTCAAGGTGAGAAGAACCTCAACGACCTTTTGAGCAATCGAAAGGAAGTTGTGGCCAAGAAGGGAATTGGGTTTGCACCGAAGTCCAAGAGCAAGAAGAAGAACGACAAGACCAAACGTCCTCCTCCTCTCAAGCAAACTTTTGTGAAAGAGGGAGAGGGTGCTCCTAAGGAGAAGAAGGAAAAAGTGAAGGGAGTTGATGTCCAAAAGGGCAAAAGCATTTCCTCCAACAAAGCCGGCGACTTTAACCCGTCATATGTGTTGTGCCGTGCTAGTGATGGACATGTTTATGCTAAATTTGTTGGTTCTCCTTATGAGTACATTGAATGGTCTATTTGGGTTCCTAAGACCCTTGTTACTAACATCAAAGGACCCATTACTAAATGGGTACCTAAAACCAAGCATTGATCTCTTGTAGGTGTTTGCTTCCGGTGGGGGATCATGGTTGCTCGATAGTGGAGCAACAAATCATATGACCGGAAGCAAGGACTTGGTGGTGGACGTGCAAAAGATTCCATCTATGCCCACTAATGTCGAATGGGGTGATGCCTCACATTCTAAGGTATTGGGTCTTGGCAAGGTTGTCATTTCTCATGATCTAACGATCGAGAAAGTCATGCTTGTTGAGTCCCTTGCATACAATTTGCTTTCCGTTCGTCAACTTGCACTCATGGGATTTTCTACTTTCTTTGACATTGATACCGTGGCCCTCTTGTGGAGCAAGACTCTTAAAGTAGCCTTTGTTGGGCATGTCGAGAACGGTCTCTATGTGATTAACTTTTCGGAGCGACCCACTATGACCACGACATGCCTAATGGCTAAAGTTGACGTGGGATGGCTTTGGCATCGCCGTTTGGCCCACGTCAATATGAGATCTTTGCAAAGTCTTCTCAAGGGGGACCATGTCCGTGGACTAACAAATGTTAGTTTTGCCAAAGATCGTGCTTGCAGTGCTTGTATTGAAGGAAAGCTTCATGAGAAGGCTCACCCTCCCACGACCATCATCTACTCGAAGAGACCCTTGGAGCTCCTTCACATGGATCTGTTTGGGCCTCCATCTTTTGATAGTCTTGGAGGTAGAAAGTATTGCTTGGTGATTGTGGATGATTATTCAAGATACACTTGGGTATACTTTTTCAAGAGGAAGAGTGAGACTCAACAAACCGTCATCGACTTTGCAAATGAAGCTCAACATAAACATAATGCAAAGATCTTGAAAATTAGAAGTGACAACGGCACCGAGTTCAAGAACTACACCTTGGATGAGTTTCTTAGTGATGAGGAGATCAAGCACCAATATGCTGCTCCATATACCCCTCAACAAAATGGTGTTGCGGAGAGGAAGAACCGGACGTTGATGGATGCGGCAAGGACCATGATGGCGGAGTTCAAGTCTCCATACAACTTTTGGGCAGAAGCCATCAACACCGCATGTCATGCATCCAATCGGCTCTATCTCCGCAAAGGCTTGAACAAGACTCCTTATGAGATACTCATCGGCAACAAGCCCAACCTCAAGTACTTCCGGGTGTTCAGTTGTAAGTGTTTCATTCTCAAGAAAGGTGTTCGTTTGTGTAAATTTGAGGCTAGAGCTCATGAGGGAATATTTGTTGGTTATGCTCCAAACTCTCATTCTTACCGTGTTCTCAACAAGTCCACCAGACTCATTGAGGAGACGTGTAACGTGGAGTTTGACGAAAATAATGGCTCCCAAGTGGAGCAAAGTGGCACTTGTGATGTAGGTGATGAAATTCCTCCCCAAGCCATAAGAAGAATGGGTATTGGTCATATTCTACCCATTGAGGAACTCCTTGTGGCCGAAGGAGAAGGACAATGCTCCACTCAAGTGGAGCCATCACCTCCCCAAGACCCACATGCTTCCGAAGAACAAAGTGAAGGCCCTCAACCTCGTGAACAAGACCAAGGGCAAGATCAACCTCAAGATGGTGGTGAACCTCTAAATGATGCCCAAGGTCAAGTTCTCCCCCTCGAGCAAGTTCAAGATCATGAGCAAGCTCAAGATCAAGAACAAGCTCAAGACGGCGCTCAAGATAATCAAGTTAACCCTCCTCCTTCCACATCCGAGGAGGAATTGGAGCGTCATGCCGCGAAGATTGCTTCAAAGCTCACCACCCAAGGCCATCTCATGGAAAATGTGGTTGGAAGCCTAAGAAAGGGGGTAAGCACTCATAGACAATTAGCAAACTATTGTGAACATCACGCGTTTGTCTCTTGTGTTGAACCCCAAAAGGTCTATGAGGCGCTCGAAGACTCGGATTGGCTCAATGCCATGCATGAAGAACTCAACAACTTCGAGTACAACAAGGTGTGGAGATTGGTGCCAAGGCCATCGGGGAACCACAACGTCATTGGAACCAAGTGGATTTTCAAGAACAAGCAAGATGCTCATGGGAACATCGTTCGCAACAAGGCAAGATTGGTAGCACAAGACTACTCCCAAGTCGAGAGTATCGACTATGGTGAAACCTTTGCTCCCGTTGCTCGTCTTGAATCCATACGTTTGTTGATTGCTTATGCTTCCCATCACAACTTTAAGTTGCAACAAATGGATGTGAAAAGTGCTTTTCTTAATGGTCCTATTAATGATTTGGTCTATGTCAAGCAACCCCCCGGGTTCGAGGATCCCTACTTCCCGGATCATGTGTATCAACTCGATAAGGAACTCTATGGCCTTAAACAAGCCCCACGTGTGTGGTATGACCACCTTACCGAGTTGTTACAAGATCGTGGATTTGAGGTGGGGCTAATCGATCCCACTCTTTTTACTAAGAAGGTCAAAGGGGAGTTGTTTGTATGCCAACTATATGTTGATGATATTATCTTTGGTTCCCCTAACAAAGCTTTCAATGAGGAATTTGCCGCTCTCATGACCTCCAAGTTCAAGATGTCTTCGATGGGAGAGTTGAAGTTCTTCCTTGGTTTTGATATCAAACAAAGAAGAGAAGGAACCTTCATCAACCAAGCCAAATAGACTCAAGACATGCTAAAAAGATTCAAGCTAAGTGATGTCAAGCCGGCTACTACACCAATGCCCACCAAGTGCCAACTTGACATTGATCCCAATGGTAAAGCGGTGGATCAAAAGGTATATCGCTCCATGATTGGCTCCTTGCTTTACCTTTGTGCATCTAGACCGGATATCATGTTGAGTGTGGGGATGTGTGCACGGTTTCAAGCCGCACCGAAGGAAAGTCACTATGTGGCGGTCAAGCGAATCTTTTGATATTTGGCTCATACCCCAAACTTTGGCTTATGGTACCCAAGAGGGGCAAACTTCAAGCTTGAAGGATTTACGGATTCCGATTGGGCAGGAGACAAAGTGGATAGGAAGTCCACTTCCGGAGGGTGCCAGTTTCTTGGGTGCTCTTTGGTGAGTTGGTCTTCCAAGAAGCAAAGTTGTGTGTCTCTCTCGTCCACCGAAGCGGAATATGTGGCGGCCGGTAGTTGTTGTGCACAACTCTTATGGATGAGGCAAACTTTAAAGGAATACGGTGTCATTTGTGACAAAGTGCCTCTTTGGTGTGACAACGAAAGTGCCATCAAGATTTCTCTCAACCCGGTGCAACACTTCAAGACGAAGCATATTGAGATTCAGTATCATTTCATCCGGGATCACATTAGGCGAGGGGAGATCAAGCTCAAGTATGTCAACACTCATGATAACCTTGCAGATATTTTCACGAAGCCCTTGGATGAAGCAAGATTTTGCGAGTTAAGGCATGAGCTAAATATCATTGATTCAAGCAATGTGACTTGAACCCTTGCACACCCCACCTCACTCAACTTGTTGTCTAGTTTAGATGTAGGCATGGACATAGGGGGAGTGTTGTTCTCTCAATGAACTCTACCTCCCCCCATTATGCATAAAACGATCAACTCTTTCACATTAGACATTTTTTATGGTACTTGTGCTTCAAATACGAGTTTTGGTCACGGGCCCAAGGATAATTCTTCACGGTGCCATACCAATTGACTCAAACATAGGTGGCTCCGGCCACCGCCCTCTCTTGAGAGAGGCCAGAGCTCGCTCTGCTTTCTTGTGGTTGTTTTGAAGAAGTGGGTTCTGGACCGTTGTTAGTGTGTTTGTGGCCGTGTTGGTCTTTCCTTCATCTTGGCTATGCTTTCTCGTTTCTTTTTGAGCTTTAGCCGTTTGTCTAGAGGCCGTTTGGTTGCTGAGCGGTACTACCGCTGGTGGTGCGCGGTACTACCGCTCTGAGCAGTACTACCGCCCACCAGCGTGGTACTACCGCTGCGAGGCGGGGGCAGGGGGTTATATCGGGGGCAGGGGGAGTTTTCTTCTCCCCCATACCCATTCGCTCGCCCCCTCGCTCTGTTCGTCTCTCCAGCAACCGGCGCCGCAGGAGGGCTCCGGCGGATCTCCCTCTCCGGGGCGTTCCTCTTCATTTCCTTCAGTGGAGACGATCCACACCTTGTCCTCTTGCCATGGATGCCGGTATTGCCCCCGTTCCCTCTCTCTTCTTGTCTAGATTTCCAATCTAGCATCTTAGGGGCAATAGTGGTTGCATCTCTAGATTTTTGGCCAAATCTAGGCTTGAGTAGGATGGAGAAGGCATCTAGGCAGTTTGGATTGGTGATTGGTAGGAGTATTTTTGAATTTGGTAGGACGGTAGTGCCGGATCTGACCACGGCAGTAGGAAACTGCTGTTTCCCCGTCTCAAGCGGTACTACCGCTCTCTCTGGAGCGGTACTACCGCTTGGAGCGGTACTGCCGCTCACAGGTCGCGGTACTACCGCCCTCTACCAGATTCCACCATACTCTTACCTCTCAGTGATCTTTTTGCTTGTGTTTTGTGGCTTATGATCGTTCTTTCTGGTTGTTTGCGTGTTCTTGTGTGTGGTTCCAGGTGATGAGCTTCCTGAGCATCAGGCTCGGCGTATCAACCCCGGTCGTGCCATGTCCAAGCGTTACCGCACAACTGAGTCTGCAAGAGGTTCCTCAAGTGCTCCACCTCCACCTCAACTCAAGAAGAAGTCAGGTGTCAAGCCGAAGCCCTCTGGCAAAACTGTGCCAGAAATGCAACCCAATGAGTTCTGGGCAAGGCGACGCCGCAACCCCTATTAGGCAGACCAAGATCCCATTTTGGTCAACCGTCCGTTCTCGAACAGGTTTCAGTTTGCCATCTTCTTTGATGTTCTCAAAGCCAAGAAGAACCTCTTTGTCAACATGCACTCCATCGACACCGACCATATGGAGAAGGATCCTGAATACTTTGGTGAAGCTCTGCAGATGTGCACTCAACTGAACATTCTTGGGGTCATGCAATTCAACAAAGATTATGATGCTGATATTGTGGCCCAATTCTATGCCATGGTCCGTCTCGGGACTGATGAGGACAGGACACTGACTTGGATGACCAATGGCAAGTTGCTTTCAGTCAAGTGGAAAGCATTCATGGAGTTGATTGGGGTGGAAGATCAAGGACTTGAGTCTCTTGTCGGCTTTCACCCACACCGCAACACCACCTCCACTCACAAGCAAGCTCTATGGCCCTACTGCGCTTTGAAGATCAACCCTGAGACGAAGAAGGAAACGTATGAGCTGCCTGCCTTTCTGGATATTATTAACCGTGTCTTCCGAGAGACCCTTTTCCCTCGTATCGGGAATCTGGATATGGTTCATTCTTATCTCGTGGACATGCTTCTCTTCTGCCAGCGTCAGAAGGAACAGAACACCGGAGAGTCCCTGGATATCTCTCATGTTATGTGGTCTGAGCTGTTATCTGCTATCTCCGAGCGCAAGTGCCCGATTTATGGTCCGTTCATCATGCTGCTTATTGAGAAGGCCCGGGCTCGTGTCTATCCCAAGGTGATGCTGGAGACTGGAGAGCTGGTTTCTCACGACATCAAGCGTCTGAGGAAGAAGGACAACTGGGGCACTCAGGTCCCTAAATCTTGAGGTCCTTCGTCTGCTACTGCCATGGAGACTGAGGAGGAGACTGGGGCTGAGGCTGAGGATGATGATGGTGACTATGTGCCTTCTGAGGCAGAGCCCTCTTGGGCAAAGAAGCTCAAGCTCAAGATGAAGAAGCTGTTCTGCATGGAGTCTCACGGTCAGTACATGACTCATGTGGCTGAGAAGAAGGCCCGAGGTCGTCACAAGGAGCTCATGCGTCAGTTGGGTGCCACAGTTAACAGTGGATCTGAGGACCAGTTTACTGAGGAGGAGGAGTCGATTCAGCAGCACTGCCCGTGGACCAATTCTGATGCCGAGCACTTCCCGACCGACGATGGTGGCGCAGATGATCCCGCTGAGATCTGATGTTTGTGTCCCTCTATTGCTATCACCTGGAGCCATAGCAACACTCCCTCTCCTTTTTGGTGTCTTGATGCCAAAGGGGGAGAGAGTTTAGGGATTTGTGCTTTGTGTCTTCCGTCTTCTGTGTTTGTTTTTTCCTTGCAGTTTGCTTTGTTTGGTTTGTGTCAGTGAGACCTAAGTTCCAGTCATATGGTGTGAGATATATGCTACCTTATCTTTCAAGTATCATTATCTATGTCACTATCTAGCTTATGAGTTGCATGCTTATCCTGTTATCTATGCTTAGGTGGTTGGTCTCTAAAATGTAGGGGGAGCGTTGATCCTAGTATGTGTGTCATGCAGTCCAAAGCACTTATCTAGATAGCACACATCTAGGGGAGGCCATCTACATTTTAGGACGGTAGGGTTTTTGCGCTTGTCCTATATCTCTCATGTTTGTGCAAATCCTGTATTGTCATCAATCCACCAAAAAGGGGGAGATTGTAAGGGCATATTTATCCCCAAGATGTTTTGGTGATTGATGACAATGCTTTTGCGGACTAATCGTATGTGTTAAGTTCTTTCAGAGATTCATCCATTGGCACGAGACGATTACCTCCCCTCGGTGTTTTATTCAAGACGGTGTAGCTCCTTCGTTTCTCTGTTGGTGGACTAGTTTCGTAGGAGTCACCGTACTATCAAGAGGGGATCCGCTTTGGTAAGGCTAGGGTGGAATCAACACGTACACATCCGTATCACACCCGATGTTTTCCTTCCGCTTCATTGGAGCTGCCTTTCCCTCTGTGCCTGCCCTGTCCTGTCCCAGCGGTAGTACCGCGGTCCTCAATGGTAGTACCACCGAAGCACGTCAAGCGGTAGTACCGCTCCCAGAGCGGCAGTACCACTCCCCCAGTGGTAGTACCGCTTATGGTCTTCGGCCGTAGTACCGCAGTGGTTCCGGGCTACTACCGCCTCGACTCGAAGACCGCTGTTTTTCGTGTCGGGTTTTACGGTACTAGTAGCGGCAGTAGTGGCGGTAGTACCGCCCCAAGCGGTAGTACCGCCAATGCTTCCGCGGTAGTGCCGCTCGGGGGCCAGGACCCTGCATGTCTTGTCAACACGGCAGTACCGCTAGGAGGGAGCGGTAGTACCGCTCTTCAGCGGTAGTACCGCCCTGCCCAAGCGGTAGTACCGCTCTGTGCGTGGCTGTTCAGCAGGGTAACGGTTGGATTGCTTCCCCCACTATATAAAGGTGTCTTCTTCTCCAAAGTCGACCTACCTCTTCCCCCCAGAAGCACCATTGTTGCTCCAAGCTCCATTTTCGCCCGATCTCTCTCCCTAGCCAATCAAACTTGTTGATTTGCTCGGGATTGGTTGAGAAGGCCCCGATCTACAATTCCACCAAGAGAAATTTGATTCCTCCTCTTATCCCTAGCGGATCTTGTTACTCTTGGGTGTTTGAGCACCCTAGACGGTTGAGGTCACCTCGAAGCCATACTCCATTGTGGTGAAGCTTCGTGGTGTTGTTGGGAGCCTCCAATTGTTGTGGAGATTGCCCCAACCTTGTTTGTAAAGGTTTGATCGCCGCCTTCAAGGGCACCAATAGTGGAATCACGGCATCTCGCATTGTGTGAGGGCGTGAGGAGAATACGGTGGCCCTAGTGGCTTCTTGGGGAGCATTGTGCCTCCACACCGCTCTAACGGAGATGTACTTCCCTTTAAAAGGAAGGAACTTCGGTAACACATCCTCGTCTCCACCGGCTCCACTCTTGGTTATTTCGTGCCTTTACTTTTGCAAGCCTACTTGTGTTGTATCCGTTGCTTGATTATGTGCTAGTTGGTATTGCATCATATAGGTTGCTCACATAGTTGCATATCTAGACAACCTATTTTGTTGCAAAGTTTAAATTGGTAAAGAAAAGCTTAAAAATTGTTAGTTGCCTATTCACCCCCCCCCCTCTAGTCAACCATATCGATCCTTTCAACTATCATTACTATCTTATATCTTTTGGCATGAACATGTGTATCACTACGATCGAGATTCAATAAACCATTTATTTGAGGTGCAAGACCATTGAAGGTATTATTCAAATAAACAGAGTAACCATTATTCTCCTTAAATGAATAACCATATTGCGATAAACATGATCCAATCATGTCTATGCTCAATGCAAACACCAAATAACAATTATTTAGGTTTAACACCAATCTCGATGGTAGAGGGAGCATGTGATGCTTATCATATCAACCTTGGAAACACTTCCAACACACATCGTCATCTCACCTTTAGCTAGTCTCCATTTGTTCCGTAGCTTTTATTTCGAGTTACTAACACTTAGCAACCGAACCGGTATCTAATACCCTGGTGCTACTAGGAGTACTAGTAAAGTACACACTAATATAATGTATATCCAATATACTTCTATCGACCTTGCCAGCCTTCTCATCTACCAAGTATCTAGGGTAGTTCTGCTTCAATGACTATTCCCCTCATTACAGAAGCACTTAGTCTCGGGTGGGTTCAAACTTTGGGTTTCTTCACTAGAGCAGCAACTGATTTGCCGTTTCATGAAGTATCCCTTCTTGCCCTTGCCCTTCTTGAAACTAGTGGTTTCACTAACCATCAACAATTGATGCTCCTTCTTGATTTCTACTTTCGCGGTGTCAAACATCGTGAATATTTCAAGGATCATCATATCTATCCCTGATATGTTATAGTTCATCACGAAGCTCTAGCAGCTTGATGGCTATGACTTTGGAGAAACATCACTATCTCATCTGGAAGATTAACTCCCACTCGATTGTGGTAATCAGACAATCTGAGCACAAGCTCAACGATTGAGCTTTTCTCCCTTAGTTTGCAGGCTAAGAAACTCCTCGGAGGTCTTATACCTCTTGACGTGGGCACGAGCCTGAAATCCCAATTTCAGCCCTCGAAACATCTCATATGTTCCGCGACGTTTTGAAATCGTCTTCGGTGCCTCAACTCTAAACCGTTTAACATTACTGAACTATCACGTAGTTATCAAAACGTGTATGTCAAATGTTCGCAACATCCACAGACGACGTTCGAGGTTCAGCACACCGAGCGGTGCATTAAGGACATAAGCCTTCTACGAAGCAACGAGGACAATCCTCAGTTTACGGACCTAGTCCGCATAATTGCTACTATCAACTTTCAACTGAATTTTCTCTAGGAACATATCTAAAATAGTAGAACTAAAGCGCGAGCTATGACATAATTTGCAAAACCCTTTTTGACTATGTCCAGGATAATTAAGTTCATCTTATGAACTCCCACTCCGATAGACATCCCTCTAGTCATCTAAGTGATACATGATCCGAGTCAACTAGGCCGTGTTCGATCATCACGTGAGACGGACTAGTCATCGTCGGTGAACATCTTCATGTTGATCGTATCCACTATACGACTCATGTTCGACCTTTTGGTCTCTTGTGTTCCGAGGCCATGTCTGTACATGCTAGGCTCATCAAGTCAACCTAAGTGTTTCGCGTGTGTAAATCTGGCTTACACCCGTTGTATGTGAACGTTAGAATCTATCACACCCGATCATCACGTGGTGCTTCAAAACAACGAACTTTCGCAACGGTGCACAGTTAGGGGGAACACTTTCTTGAAATTATTATGAGGGATCATCTTATTTACTATCGTCGTTCTAAGCAAATAAGATGCATAAACATGATAAACATCACATGCAATCAAATAGTGACATGATATGGCCAATATCATTTTGCTCCTTTTGATCTCCATCTTCGGGGCTCCATGATCATCATCATCACCGGCATGACACCATGATCTCCATCATCGTGTCTTCATGAAGTTGTCTCGCCAACTATTACTTCTACTACTATGGCTAACGGTTAGCAATAAAGTAAAGTAATTACATGGCGTTTATCATTGACACGCAGGTCATAAAATAAATAAGACAACTCCTATGGCTCCTGCCGGTTGTCATACTCATCGACATGCAAGTCGTGATTCCTATTACAAGAACATGATCAATCTCATACATCACATATATCATTCATCACATTCTTTTGGCCATATCACATCACATAGCATACCCTGCAAAAACAAGTTAGACGTCCTCTAATTGTTGTTGCATGTTTTACGTGGCTGCTATCGGTTTCTAGCAAGAACATTTCTTACCTACGCAAAGCCACAACGGTGATATGCCAATTGCTATTTACCCTTCATAAGGACCCTTTTCATCGAATCTGATCCGACTAAAGCGCGAGAGACTGGCACCCGCTAGCCACCTTATGCAACAAGTGTTGGGGAACGTAGTAATTTCAAAAAAATTCCTATGCACACGCAAGATCATGGTGATGGCATAGCAACGAGAGGGGAGAGTATTGTCCACGTACCCTCGTAGACCGTAAGCAGAAGCGTTATGACAACGCAGTTGATGTAGTTATACGTCTTCACGATCCGACCGGTCCAAGTACCGAACATACGACACCTCCGAGTTCAGCACACGTTCAGCTCGATGACGATCCCCGGGCTCCGATCCAGCAAAGCGTCGGGGATGATTTCCGTCAGCACGATGGTGTGGTGACGATGATGATGTTCTACCGGCGCAGGGCTTCGCCTAAACTCCACGACGATATGACCGAGGTGGAATATGGTGGAGGGGGGCACCGCACACGGCTAAGGAACAATCCGTAGATCAACTTGTGTTGTGCCTAGAGGTGCCCCCCTGCCCCCGTATATAAAGGATCAAGGGGGAGGGGTGGCCGGCTAGGAGGAGGCACGCCAAGGAGGAGTCCTACTCCCACCGGGAGTAGGACTCCCTCCCCCTTCCAAGTAGTAGGAGTAGGAGTCAAGGAAAGGGGGAAGAGAAGAGAAGGAAGGAGGGGGCGCAGCCCCTCCCCCTAGTCCAATTCGGACTAGGCCTTGGGGGGCGCCCAACCTCTCCTCTCTCTTTCCCCTAAAGCCTAATAAGGCCATATACTCCCCGGCGAATTCCCGTAACTCTCCGGTACTCCGAAAAATACCCGAATCACTCGGGACCTTTTCGAACTCCGAATATAGTCGTCCAATATATCGATCTTTACATCTCGACCATTTCGAGACTCCTCGTCATGTTCTCGATCTCATTCGGGACTCCGAACTCCTTCGGTATATCAAAACTCATAAACTCATAATATAACTGTCATCGAAACCTTAAGCGTGCGGACCCTACGGGTTTGAGAACAATGTAGACATGACCTAGAACTATTCGTGGTCAATAACCAATAGCGGAACCTGGATATCCATATTGGCTCCTACATATTCTACGAAGATCTTTATCGGTCAAACCGCATAACAACATACGTTGTTTCCTTTGTCATCGGTATGTTACTTACCCGAGATTCGATCGTCGGTATCCAATACTGTTGGGGATATTGCTACTGAGAGTGAACCGACTTACCTGGGCCGGGTTAACTTCATTAGTAGTATAAGGTGATTAAGCCCAATTGGCAGATGAAGGCCCAAGGCCTGTAGTCGGTTTAGAACCTGTAGCCGTAAACCGGTTGATATGTAAACTTGTATTATAAGTTAGGAAATAGAGAGAGACCAACCCGGATACGAGTATGAACCGGTGTTGGGACTCTATGGACCGATGGGCGTCACCCGTGTATATAAGGGGACGACCCGGCGGCGGTTCAAGGACAGACAACAACAACTCGAGGCCTAGGCGAAGCTTATTTGCTCCCTAGTCATCGAGACCACATTAATTCCATCACAACTAGACGTAGGCTTTCACCTTCATTGAAGGGGCCGAACTAGTATAAACCCTTGTGTCTTTGCGTCCGCTTTAGCCCCTTCAAGTTAACCCGTAGCGATGGCTCCACGACTAAGTCCTTTCGCAAGTACATCTGCCGTGACAAAACCACGACAGTTGGCGCCCACCGTGGGGCTATCGCACGATGGTTTGATGATCTTGGAGGGCAGATTCGAAGCACTCGAAGGCTATGTTGTGGGCCGGATGACCAAGAGTCGTCGTGGCAAGCTCTACATCGACGATGCAGGATGGGGTCCCGAAGCCGGCTCGATCGAGTACGGGTACCGGGTCCCCTTTGGTGGCATACACGTTTTTATCGGCAAGATTGGTGAGCCTGGGCCTGAGCCAGACATCTGCACCGACCTCGTCGAGACGGCTCAGCGTGCGAGATCTACCCAGGTTAAACCGGCTATGAAGCGTGCCTTCGTGGGAGTCATCCACGGAGGAGAGCATGAGGATGAGTCAGAATACGGTAGCGAGACCGTCGTCTATTCTAGCGACGAGTCCTCAACCGGGAGACCGAATCATTGTACCAGTTGCAAGACGACCAGATTAGGGGCTGTTCCGATGGCGATAGTATTCTGGACCCCTTGATCAGATCAACCGGGTTGGAATATTCATGGCCGGTACGCAGGCGGCGAATCACTCCTCGACCGCAGCAGCAATGTTCTCCGGATCAGCGGCGGCAGCGGCAGCAGGGGCAGGAGGCCTTGTGCGCCCGCTGGTTCAAGTTCTGTCTGACCTGTTTGATGCACTAGCTATACTTATGGCAGAGGCCAATCCAGCGGATCTGGAGGCCCATGATGCAGAGGTTGCAAAGGTGAGAGAGCAGATCGTACAGGCCAAAGCTGACCTGGCAGCGGAGAAGGACAGGATGGCCGCAGAGCGGGCCGCTTTGGACGCCGAGGCCTATAGGCTCATGCTCGACCAGAACGCATCACATGAGGTCTTGAAGCGGAAGCACAGATCACGCCTGCCGTCAGGGTTCGACCCTAGAAATCTTTTTCACACTCCGGAAGCGGGAACCAGTAATCCGCCGTGGCACCGGGAGGTAAACCGGGTCGAGGCACCAGGGCCAGGAGCGACGGTCCAACCCCGCCTGATGGAACCTCCTCAACAGAACGTTGTGATTCCTCCGCCGGTCCAGACACCTCCGGGTCATTATTCTAATCCTATGGACAATCTTGTCGCAGCCGCTGCGCGATTAGAAGCTATCCCGATCGAAGGAGACTCTTCACAAGCAATCAAGACGCACCGGGTTAAGGAACTTCTCCGAACCGCTTTGATTCAGCATGAGGCATATTCATACAGCCGCGATCGGATTCATTCCACACCTCGTCCAAGCCAGAGCTATAGTAGGCGCATGGATGAACCGGCCGTATCAAGCAATGCGCGGAGCCATGAAGCGGCCCGTGGCAATAACCCGGCAGGTGGTGTTCGCGATGCTCAGGATGTAGTGGACCGGGCCCAGGCACGAAGGGAGGCCGAGTTAGCAGCACAGAACGAGGCGGGTCAGCTTATACCGGTTCGTCCTACCACCTCCGCTGGGCCAGGGGTCGCCTCTAGCTTGGGAGTGCCCTGTTTAGTCCCCGCTCTACGCAATGTACGCTTGCCCAAAGACTTCAAGGGTCCGCGCAAGGTGCGAAATTACACCGCTGACTTATCTCCAGAAGCGTGGGTAGAGAGTGATGAGATGGCCATGGAGATGCTGGATGTGGATGAGACCGCGTGTGCAAAGTACTTCACCATGATGCTTGAAGGCACGGCCCATACTTGGTTGAAGAGCCTGCCGCCTAATTCTATCAGTTCATGGGCCCAGTTGCGGACCCGGTTTATCCAGAATTTCAAAGATACGTGTAAGCAGCCTAAGTCCATAGTAGACTTGGCGGCTTGTGTTCAGGAGGATGGAGAGTCAACAACCCATTGGGTACGCCGCGTTTCGGAAGTCTTGCACTCGTCTGACAGGATCAATGCTGACTCTGCGATCTTAACCCTGGAGGGCAACTGCCGGTTTAAGCCTCTAAAGTTGAAGTTGGGGCGTATGAAGCAGTTCTGTAATGACATGGGAACTCTCATGGCCGCTTTAGTGAAGTATGCTGATTCTGATAGTACCAAGGATCCCGAGACTGATGATGACGAGGCAGGAAAGGGAAAGAAGAACAGCAACTCCAAGGGGCATCAACATAAACCGGCGGGCCATGGGAACGGAGGCAAGCGTAAAGCGGATGGCAGCATGGACTTTGTGGCTAACACTAATGCGCAGGACAAGGGTCAGCGGCGCAGAGGTAAAGCGGCGAATCATAGTGGAGCTCCGAATCCTAACCCGGATCGCTTAAACTATTTGTTGAATCAGCCTTGTCCAAAACACAGGACGAAGGAAGCGCCGGCTAACCACCTTTGGAAGGATTGTTACATTATGCAGGAGTTTAAAAACTCTAATGCCTTCCGGTATGACCATGGGTCAGGTGGTGGCTCAGGATCCGGTTTCCATGGGCCGAGCCACGATGGAGCTTCCGGTTCAGGTTTCAATCAGGGCGGTCATAACAACCAGAATAATCAGAGCAGTCACGGAGGTTATAACCAGCAGCAGCAGTCGGGTTATCAGAGCCAGCCAAAACAGTTGAATAGTGGGCAGTATCACGTTTTCACAACTAGCTTGGATAAGCGCGACCGGAAACTTCACAAGCGAGCAGTGAACTCCGTTGAACCGGCAGTACCACGTTACTTACGCTGGTCGGAATAGCCTATCGTGTGGAGCAGGGAGGATCACCCACCCCGGGTTGACAATCCGGGCCAGTTGGCGTTAGTGGTAGACCCACAGGTGGGAGGTTATAAATTCACCAAGGTGCTCATGGATGGAGGGAGCAGTATTAACATCCTGTACTACGAGACATTCCGCCGCATGGGGTTAACAGACAAAAATCTCAAACCGTCTAATACGGTGTTCCATGGAGTGGTGCCTGGAAAATCAGCATATCATGTTGGTAAGATAGCCCTGGAGGTGGCTTTTGGGGACGAGCATGATTCCCGATCCGAGACACTAACCTTTGAGGTGGTGAAGATCCGGAGCCCGTATCACGCCTTGTTTGGGCGGCCGGCTTATGCCAAATTCATGGCACGTCCTTGTTATATCTATTTGCAGCTCAAGATGCCGGGTCACAAGGGGACAATAACGGTTCATGGGAGCCGCAAGATTGCTTTGGAATGTGAGGAAGGTGATGTGGCCTATGCAGAGTCGGTTTGTGTTACGGAGGAGTTGAAGTATTATAAGGACAATGTTGATCCGGCTGACATGACCCCTTTGAAGAAGCCGACTACAGACCATGATTCGGATCTGAAGTTCAAATCAGCGGCTGAGACTAAGCTTGTTGACTTCGTACCTGGCGATTCATCCAAGCAGTTCACTATCAGTGCCAACTTGGACCCTAAATAGGAAAGCACGCTCATCGAGTTCATCCGTGAGAATCGGGACATTTTTGCATGGAAGCCTTCTGACATGCCAGGTGTACCGAGGGAACTCGCTGAGCACACTCTTAATGTTGATCCCAAGTATAAACCGGTAAAGCAGTTTCTCCGCCGGTTTAACGAAGAAAGGTGTAAAGCTATTGGAGAGGAAGTGGCCAGGCACTTAGCAGCTGGCTTTATCATTGAAGTGTTCCATCCGGAGTGGCTTGCTAATCCGGTGCTAGTTCTTAAGAAAAATGGCACTTGGCGTATGTGTGTGGATTACACGGATCTTAACAAGGCTTGTCCAGCAGATCCTTTTGCCCTCCCCCGCATTGACCAGATTATTGATGCCACGACGGGTTGTGAGCGTTTGAGTTTTTTGGATGCGTATTCTTGGTATCATCAGATCAAAATGGCGGTTAAGGACCAGGAGAAGACGGTGTTTATTACCCCCTTTGGAGCCTTCTGCTATGTATCTATGCCTTTTGGGCTCAAGAGCGCCCAAGCCACTTATCAACGGTGTGTACAGAACTACCTGCATAAACAGATCGGCCGTAACGTGCACCCTATGTGGATGATACTGTAGTCAAGTCAAGGCAGAAGGAGACGCTGGTTGATGATTTGAAGGAAACCTTTGACAACTTGCGGGTTTACAAGATGATGCTTAACCCGGCCAAATGTGTCTTTGGTGTTCCGGCAGGCAAGTTACTGGGCTTTCTTGTGTCCAACAGAGGAATTGAGGCTAATCCGGAGAAGATTACGGCTATCACCTCCCTGGCTAAACCGAAGTGTATCAACGATGTTCAGCGTTTGGCGGGTCGGATTGCCGCGCTGAGCCGGTTTATCAGCCGCCTCGGAGAGAAGGCCATCCCTTTATACCAGATGCTGAGAAAGACAGATCAATTCATCTGGAGTCCGGCTGCTGATGAAGCGTTGGAGGATTTGAAGCGGCAATTAGCCAATCCGCCCATTCTTGCAGCTCCGATGGACAAGGAGCCGTTATTGTTATACGTAGCGGCCAATGCTCACGCAGTTAGCGTGGCTATTGTGGTAGAACGCAAGGAGGCGGGCAAGGAGTATCCGGTTCAGCGGCCGGTTTACTATATCAGCGAGGTGCTTATTGAATCCAAGCAAAGGTATCCGCATTGGCAGAAGCTGGTATATGGAGTTTTCATGGCAAGCCGGAACTTGAAGCAGTATTTCCAAGGGCACCCCATCACAGTGGTCAGTTCAGCTCCCTTGGGCGATATCATACAGAACCAGGAGGCGACTGGCCGGATTGCCAAGTGGGCTATAGAACTTGGGCCGCACGGACTGAAATACGTACCTCGGACGGCGGTGAAGTCTCAAGCACTTGTTGATTTCATCAATGATTGGACTGAGTTGCAAGCACCAGAGGAGAAGCCGGATCACACATATTGGACTATCCATTTTGATGGATCCAGACAATTGGAGGGCTCGGGGGCTGGAGTCGTATTAACTTCCCCTCGAGGTGATAAGTTTTGTTATGTTCTCCGCTTAATGTTCCCTTGTACTAATAATGCAGCTGAGTATGAAGCTTTGCTCCATGGTCTCCGGATGGCTAAAGAGATGAATCTAAGTCGGGTTAAGTGCTTCGGTGACTTGGACCTTGTGGCTCAATAGGTGTCTGGCAATTGGGATTCTAGAGAACCACTTATGGCTGCATATCGTCGTGAGGTGGATATGGTTGCGGGTCACTTCAAGGGTTATCAGGTGGATCACGTGGATTGTCGAAAAAATGAAGTGGCGGACGCTGTAAGCCGGTTGGGCTCTCAGCGTAAACCGGTCCCGCCTAATGTCTTTCTTGATGTGTTGCACAACCCGTCAGTCAAGCTCCTGGGTGAAGCGGATTTGGCTATTCCTGATCCGGAGGCTCAATTGGTGGCAGCCCTACATGTTATACCGGATTGGACAGATCCTTATCTTGTGTACATGAACCAGGGAGAGTTGCCAGAGGATGAGACTCTAGCCAGGCAGATAGTCCGGCGATCCAAGTCTATGACCATTGTTAATGGCGAATTGCATCATTGCAGTGTATCGGGGGCGTTTCAACGCTGCGTCTCTCCTGAGGAAGGCTGTGAAATTTTACGCGAAATCCACGAAGGGGATTGTGGTCATCACGCCGATTCAAAATCTCTGGTGGCTAAGGCGTTTCGTCACGGGTTCTACTGGTTGACGGCTCATGCTGATGCGGAGGACTTGGTTAAACGTGTGATGGCTGTCAGAAATTTTCACAGCGTGCGCATGTGCCGGCTCAAGAGTTGAGATGATTCCAATTACTTGGCCGTTTGCAACATGGGGGTTGGATATGGTCGGACCTTTTAAAAGATCCAAGGATAAGAAAACCCACCTCTTGGTGGCAGTTGACAAATTTACCAAGTGGGTTGAAGCGGAGCCCGTTAGCAAGTGTGATGCAGCTACAGCGGTGAAGTTCATTAAAAAGGTGATTTTCCGGTTTGGCTTTCCACACAGTATCATTACTGACAATGGTACCAATTTGTCCAAGGGCGCTATGAAGGAATTCTATGAGCGTGAGCACATCCGACTTGACGTATCGTCAGTGGCTCACCCCCAGTCCAATGGGCAGGCAGAACGAGCTAATCAAGAGATCTTGCGAGGCATCAAACCCCGGCTTATGGTTCCATTGCAAAGAACACCGGGTTGTTGGGTTGAAGAGCTACCATCTGTGCTATGGAGTATCAATACTACGCCCAACCGATCTAAAGGATACACGCCATTTTTCATGGTCTACGGAGCAGAGGCAGTTCTCCCTAGTGATATCCGGCATGATTCGCCTCGTGTAGCGGCTTATGTTGAAGCGGACAATGAGACAGCACGTCAAGATGCTTTGGACCTATTGGATGAGGAGCGTGACATAGCAGCTGCTCGCTCGGCGATTTACCAACAGGATCTTCGTCGCTATCACAGTCGCCGGGTCAGAACCAGAGCTTTTGAAGAAGGAGATTTGGTGCTTCGACTCATCCAAGACCAGACGGATATGCACAAGTTATCCCCACCTTGGGAGGGACCTTTCGTGGTCAGCAAGAATCTGCACAACGGGTCGTACTATCTGATTGATATTCGAGAGCATAAAGACTCACGCACATCAGAGGAGGAGACCAACAGGCCATGGAACATAGCTCATCTTCGGCCTTACTACACTTGAGCCATTGGCTCTATCTATGTACATATTATGACAGTGTATATATTATCATTGATATAATAAAACCGGAGCCTCAGCTAAAGCGGGGTCTCTGTCCTTTTATATCATGTGTGGTTACATGGAGTTGTTCAGTCTTAAAGCGGCCTCCGATTTACCCCTTGAAATTTGCTTTTCAAAAAAGCTTTGTGATATCACTTGGGGGCTTGGTCGTGTCCGAACCAACGCAACACCTCTTGATAGGCGAAAGCCACCAGATCACTTGGGGACATGGTCAAGTCTGAACCAGTCACGCCTCTTGATCGGCCTAAGGCCACAGAATCACTTGGGGACATGGTCAAGTCTGAACTAGTCACACCTCTTGATCGGCCTAAGGCCACAGAATCACTTGGGGGCTTGGTCGAACCCGAACCATTGCCATGCCTTTTGATCGGCATAAATGCCACGGTTTCATTTGGGGACCTGGCTGACTTGAACCATCGCCACACCTATTGGGGGGCTTGGTCCTGTCCGACCATGGTAATACCATCTGATCAGCTCAGTAAAGCATGTTTTTGCAAATGGTTTTATCATTGCCTTTGCTTCCATATTTCTTTTATGACTATTCTTTTATTTTTGTTGTGTTTTCTTTAAACCGACATCACTTTTTAACCGGTTCAGCTGACGGAATTCGGTTCATTTTTAATCCGGAAAAATATGCCCGGTTTAACTTTCCTGTTAACATCATGGAGTAGCAGGGGGGCTTACAATGACCCAGCACGGTTTACATGGTAAGCCAGTATTTTAACACACGGGAGTTGTTTTTTCCCCTTTGACGGTAATGGTTTATAAAACCTCCGTTTCAAGCCTGGCTAAGCCAAACTTCATGCCCAGCGATGGCAGGTATTTTGTATCGCCTATTTGATTATATGTATTACATACATTGACGATATATATATAAAGGTCATAAACCGGTTGGCGGTATAACCACCATCGCAGTTCAAGATTTTATGATTGCAGGAAATATGAATTGAGGATTTCAAGCAAAAGCATCAGTACCTATGCACGAAGGCATATTTAAAGCAAAGGTATTGGATATTCTATTACAAGGCAACGCGGTGCCCAAGTAAGATCATTGTTCTTCTGGCGGATCATAATAAAGCAGCTACTTAAACCGGCTTCCGGTTCATGCCTGCTCATCTCCCTGGTCTGATGGTTGTGGGTCGTCCCGCGTCGCTTCAGTTTCCTCATCTCTATCCATTGGCTGGAAATCAACAGTGGTCCAGTCGATTCCCATTAAAGCTTGAAAGACAGCCTCTTCATGGATCAGAAAAGACGGTTCAATATCAGGAGCGTAAGTATGCTTACGGATTGGAGGAATCAGAGTCTCCGCTTCGGGAATTTGTGCAGCCACTCGTTTGTTCTGATCATTGTACTGAGCTTGATAATGCGACAAGTCTGCCTCTTCAGCCAATTGACAAGCCAGAGGGCGCACTATACGGTTTATCGTCCTCAGATCATCTTCATTGAAATCTGAGCCATCTTCCTTCAAACTGGGATAGCCTTGAGCTGCCTCAACAGGATCGAAATCCGGCACCCATGCATTTTCCCGGATCAAGGCATTAATGGCTCCGGTTCGAGCAGCAGATTTTTTTCAGCTCTTCAATCCGAGCAGGAAGCATTGACAACCTCTTCAGAGTATCTTGAATTAAAGTGGGAGCCGGATTGTTATGAGATGCACTGGTGATGATGCGCTGCGCTCCGGTATATAGCTGTTCAATTAAGGTGTAGGCGGGCTTCAACTTCTTCCGAACATCTGACCCTAAGTGACCAATGCGTGTACCTGCAACATTACAGGAGAGATCACAAACCGGATCTGTTATAAGAAAGCCAAAGTTACCAAAGAACCCAAAAGGAACTTACCAAAGATAGCAGCGGTCATGGCATGCACTTGCCGCTTTACGGTGGTCAGCTCATCTACCACCGGTTTAAGGGCAGCCTCAGCATTTTCAGCTCTTTTTATTAAAGCGGCTTTTTCAGTGGTCCAATCAGCCCGCTCTTTCTTGAAGCCCTCCTTCAGCTGTTCCGTGATGCTCAAAGCGCTGGTTAATTCTTCCCTTGCTTTGTCGGTTTTGGCTTGTTGGGTTTTCAAAGTTCCTTGCAGATCAATAATACGGTCCTCTTTGATCCTCACTTCAGCCTGCATAAAGATAGTGCTTTGCTTTAAACAAATGGTACAAGAAGTTGAAGTACCAACCACATAACAAGTTATGCGCTTGATACTTGGGGGCTAATGCATGTTTAATCTTCATCTATTACTAAAATCGCAAAGTCCCAAGCTCAATACAGGTATTCAACTTGGCACTTGGGGGCTAATGGCTATTGCTCAATTATGTTCTGATATTAGAATCTCTATTGGAGTCCCGGTTTAATTATATTAAGTTGAACCGGCCCTTGGGAGCTACGTGGATGGATTTCAAAGTATTGAGGATTATATTAAAGTCCCGGCTTGAAGAAGATTACAAACCGGCCCTTGGGGGCTAGGAGAATTAATAGAGTGGCAGTAATTAAAGAAAGAAGAAGCACAAAGAAGTTACCTCAAATTTTTCCCTCATCAGCTTTACCAGACCAGCTTCATAATCACGACTAGTATATAGCCAGTTCAAGTAACCGGAATGAAGGTCTTGGGCATTCAGAGCGGCATACGTCGTCAGATCAACATCCCATTTGCCTTTGTTTATGGCAGAAAAATCTTCTTTGACAGTATGCTTAGCTAAAGTGACAGGATTCCCTTGGTCAAAGCGACCTACACCGGTAATTACAACGTCATCATCCTTGGACTCGCCGGTTTGAATTGGTGCTATCGGTTTGTCGGCAAGTTTGGAAGGATTGCGGGATCTTTTAATCCGGACGGGGCCGGCAGGCTGGTCAACAGGGACTGAAGTATTAATAGGCCTCTTCTCAGTAACAGCGTCATCTTGCAAGGGAGGATCATTGGGAACATCTTCATGAACGAACGCTTCAAGATCTGGTGCTTTATCCTGTTTAGGGGCAACATCTTCCTCGGCCGCTTTATCCAGGCGGGCTTTCTTGCTCGGTTTAGGTTTAGCCCTGAAAGAGAAATAAAGAGTCAAGGAACAACATAAGTTCTAACGCAGTATACCAGAAGCATGTGTTCAGCCTAGCTTACCCAAGAACCGTTTTCAGTGGTGGCAGCTGAGTGGCTGATGATTCACCAGAGGAGGAATGAGAAGTAACCTGATAATCGGAGTCGGACGGATTAAGAGGTTGACGGATGAAACCCACTTGAGGATAGAAATTAATAAGAAGGTTGGAGACCTCTGAGCGGCGTTTCCGAACCGGACTGTTCGGTAAACCGGCGGAAGTAACTACCTGGCCGCTGTGCCGGGTTGTGCGGCGAGCTTCATGTTGCCGAGTCTTCATAAGAAATTTGGGATCCAAGTAAGCAAGAGGATGAGAAAATTTAACTTTCCGGTTTGCCTGGCAAAGTTTTGGCGAAGGCAAAGGATCTGAATCGGAAGAGAGAATAGTTACCTCGGCGACATCAGCGTTACTGGCTTCAGCATCGTCCTGACAAGTATCATCATCAATAAGGCGTGTAAAAAGTAAGCCTAGTGAGTCGAGTTCTACCTCAAGGTCCGAGTTACCCACATCATCATCAGCAGCCGGATCAGATGAAGCGGTGGTCTTCCTTTTTTGAGCGGGCCTCTTGACAACCTTAGTCTTTGGCCGGGTTGATCTTTCCGTTTTCTCTGGCTTTTCTTGTGGAAGCTTCTTGCTCCAGAACGGATTATCACCCTGATGAGGCAGCAATTGATGTTATACAGAAATAGCAATAACAGGTTCAGTAAAAAACTACAAGCAAAATCTTACAGCTGGCGGTTTGTTGGTAGTACAGAAGGGGAGCAGGCCGGTTTGAGCGCAGAGGTGTTCTGGTTCGTTCAACATTTTCTTCACAGCCTCTGTGACTTCATCATCTGAGAGCTGGATGTTAGTATGTCGGAGTGGGTCATCAACGCTACCAGTATACTTGCACATTAAACCGGAGCGCCGGCTGAGAGGAAGTATGCTCCATGATATCCAATAGCGTGCGAGATCTATTCCTGTTAAACCATTGGCCATGAAGGCCCGGAGCTTGGATAGTTGCGGAGCATATTTACTTCTCTCCTTGGCACTTAACCTTTGTGGAAAGGGGTGTGTGATGCTGAGCCGCTCCAGACGAAAGCCAGGCAAAGGATTTTCATTATCAGGGGAGGTATCTTTGAAGTAGAACCATGTTGAATTCCACTCCTTGGGGTGACTATGTAGTCTGGCGTGAGGATAAGTGATCTCTTTCCTTTTCTGAATTGCCATACCGCCCAATTCGGTATTGGGGCCATCAGTGAATTCTGTGCGGCGGTTTAGGTGGAAACGGTCTCTAAACAATTCAACGGTGGGTTCCTCTTGAAGGTATACCTCACATAGCACTTGGAAGTGACATAGGTTGGTAACAGAGTTGGGGCCAGTGTCTTGCGGGCGGAGTTGAAAATTAGCTAACACGTCCCGGTAAAATTTAGAACCGGGCGGCTTGAAGCCCCGGGCTAAATGGTCTGCAAAGATCACAACCTCTCCCTCTTGAGGTGTGGGAGGACATTCATTACCAGGGACCCTCCAATGGATAGTATCTTTGCTGTCTAAAGCGCCGATCAAGACTAAATTATCCAACTGAGTTTCTGTGACGCGAGAAGGAACCCAGTTGCACTCATATACTTGTTTGGCCATGGTGAGATCTACAAAAAAATAAGTGATTCCGGTTCAAGAATGTGTTGGATAAAAGAACGCGCTGGTATGAACAATGTTAAACCAGAGGCAGTACATTTAAGCCGGATTTCTATGAGGTGGCATAATATGGCTGAAGAATTCTGGCGGTTCAACAAGGGGACTAATGGTATATACTGGTTTACTAACTTTTTCTATATTAAGTTAAACCGCCTGATCTAAACATTGAAGGCAATTGAGGTTGTGTAAGTGCACAGAAACAGGTTTTGCATAATCTCTCTGTAAAAATGGATCTACAGCCAGTTCAGAAAAGAAGGAAAAAATGTTTACAAGCTGGAAGCAGAATAGCATGGGTTCAAGAAGCAGGAAGATTGATGAGATCTATGGTTTGAGTATGAATCTACAGACTGATGTTAAAAGGCCGCCGATAATCACAGTAGGGTTTCAAAAACCTGTCCAGAGCCTCGACATGAGCAGGAATAGTATGCAAGAACAGCCGCAGGAACATGAAACCCTAGAACAGATCTAGATCCATAAAAGCAGAGAACTTACTGGAGCTCAGGGAGATGTGGAAGGGCGCCGCGGTTCTCTGGTACGGTCAGGGTGATGCAGCGGCCCAAGATGGTGCAGAGGTCAAGGACGGCGGCGGAGCTTCGAGGTCGGCGACGCAAGGAAGACGAAGAGAAGGAGACGAAGGGGAAAAAAAGAAATGACCCTTCGGTCCTATTTATAAAGCAAAGGACGTGTGTCAGGCGCGCGAATCCAGGAGCCACAAATTTTGGAAGTGGAGTTGTTGCCTTGGTTATCGCAGATCTATTAATGAAGGAAGGTGTTATAAATGTTAACTTCGTGATGACGTCATACCGGTTTACAACAGCCAGAATGATGATGACATGGTGGTTCACCAATTACAAGAAGATGTTGAAGACAAAAGATTTTTGTGAAGGATTGACATGAACCAGTTCAAATCAATCTGGGGCCTAATGTTGGGGATATTGCTACTGAGCGTGAACCGGCTTACCTGGGCCGGGTTAACTTCATTAGTAGTATAAGGTGATTAAGCCCAGTTTGCAGATGAAGGCCCAAGGCCTGTAGTCGGTTTAGAACCTGTAGCCGTAAACCGGTTGATATGTAAACTTGTATTGTAAGTTAGGAAACAGAGAGAGACCAACCCGGATACGAGTATGAACCGGTGTTGGGACTCTATGGACCGATGGGCGTCACCCGTGTATATAAGGGGACGACCCGACGGCGGTTCAAGGACAGACAACAACAACTCGAGGCCTAGGCGAAGCTTATTTGCTCCCTAGTCATCGAGACCACATCAATTCCATCACAACTAGACGTAGGATTTCACCTTCATTGAAGGGGCCGAACTAGTATAAACCCTTATGTCTTTGCGTCAGCTTTAACCCCTTTAAGTTAACCCGTAGCGATGGCTCCACGACTAAGTCCTTTCGCAAGGACATCTGCCGTGACAAAACCACGACAAATACCTAGTTTAATCTCGTTACCGGCAAGTCTCTTTACTCGTTACATAATGCATCATTCCGTAACTAACTCATTTAGCTACATTGCTTGCAAGGCTTATAGTGATGTGCATTACCGAGAGGGCCCAGAGATACCTCTCCGACAATCGGAGTGACAAAACCTAATCTCGAAATACGCCAACCCAACATGTACCTTTGGAGACACCTGTAGTGCTCCTTTATAATCACCCAGTTATGTTGTGACGTTTGGTAGCACCCAAAGTGTTCCTCCGGTAAATGGGAGTTGCATAATCTCATAGTTACAAGAACATGTATAAGTCATGAAGAAAGCAATAGCAATATACTAAACGATCAAGTGCTAGGCTAACAGAATGGGTCATGTCAATCACATCATTCTCCTTATGATGTGATCTCGTTAATCAAATGACAACTCTTTTGTCCATGGCTAGGAAACATAACCATCTTTGATAAATGAGCTAGTCAAGTAGAGGCATACTAGTGACACTATGTTTGTCTATGTATTCACACATGCATTATGTTTTCGGTTAATACAATTCTAGCATGAATAATAAACATTTATCATGATATAAGGAAATAAATAATAACTTTATTATTGCCTCTAGGGCATATTTCCTTCAGTCTCCCACTTGCACTAGAGTCAATAATCTAGTTCACATCACCATGGGATTTAACATCAATATTCATATCTATATATGATTAACACCCATAGTTCACATCGTCATGTGACCAACACCCAAAGGGTTTACTAGAGTCAATAATCTAGTTCACATCGCTATGTGATTAACACCCAAAGAGTACTAAGGTGTGATCATGTTTTGCTCGTGAGAGAAGCTTAGTCAACGGTTCTGTCACATTCAGAACCGTATGTATTTTGCAAATATTCTATGTCTTCAATGCTCTGCATGGAGCTACTCTAGCTTAATTGCTCCCACTTTCAATATGTATCCAGATTGAGACTTAGAGTCATCTGGATCAGTGTAAAAGTTTGCACCGATGTAACTTTTACAACGAACTCTTCTATCACCTCCATAATCGAGAAACATCTCCTTAGTCCTCACTAAGGATATTCTTGACCGTTGTCCAGTGATCTACTATTAGATCAAAATTGTATTCCTTTGCCAAACTCAGAGCAAGGTATACAATATGTCTGGTTCACAGCATAGCATACTTTATAGAACCTATGACTGAGGCATAGGGAATGACTTTTCATTCTCTTTCTATTTTCTGCCATGGTCGGGTCTTGAGTCTTACTCAACTTCACACCTTTGCAACACAGGCAAGAACTCCTTCTTTGACTGTTCCATTTTGAACTATTTCAAAAATTTATCAAGGTATGTATTCATTGAAAAATCTTATCAAGCGTCTTGATCTATCTATATAGATCTTGATGCTCAATGTGTAAGCAGCTTCACCGAGGTCTTTCTTTGAAAAACTCTTATTCAAGTATCCTTTCATGCTATCCAGAATTTCTATATCATTTCCAATCAAAAAATATGTCATCCACATATAATATTAGAAATGCTACAGAGCTCCCACTCACTTTCTTGTAAATACAGGCTTCACCGCAAGTCTGTATAAAACTATATGCTTTGATCAACTTATCAAAGCGTATATTCCAACTCCGAGATGCTTGCACCAGTCCATAGATGGATAGCTAGAGCTTGCATATTTTGTTAGCACCTTTAGGATTGACAAAACCTTCTGGTTGTATCATATACAACTCTTCTTTAATAAATCCATTAAGGAATGTAGTTTTGACATCCATTTGCCAAATTTCATAAAATGTGGCAATTGCTAACATGATTCGGACAGACTTAAGCATCGCTACAATTGAGAAAATCTCATTGTAGTCAACACCTTGAACTTGTCAAAAAACATTTTTGCGACAAGTCGAGCTTTGTAGATAGTAACACTACTATCAACGTCTATCTTCCTCTTGAAGATCCATTTATTTTCTATGGTTTGCCGATCATCGGGCAAGTCCACCAAAGTCCATAGTTTGTTCTCATACATGGATCCTATCTCAGATTTCATGGCCTTCAGCCATTTTGCGGAATCTGGGCTCATCATCGCTTCCTCATAGTTCGTAGGTTTATCATGGTCTAGTAACATGACTTTCAGAACAGGATTACCGTACCACTCTGGTGCGGACCGTACTCTGGAAGACCTACGAGGTTCTGTAGTAACTTGATCTGAAGTTTCATGATCATCATCATTAGCTTCCTCACTAATTGGTGTAGGAATCACTGGAACTGATTTCAGTGATGAACTATTTTCCAATTCAGGAGAAGGTATAGTTACCTCATCAAGTTCTACTTTCCTCCCACTCACTTCTTTCGAGAGAAACTCCTTCTCTAGAAAGGATCCATTTTTTAGCAACGAATATCTTGCCTTCGGATCTGTGATAGAAGGTGTACCCTACAGTTTCCTTTGGGTATTCTATGAAGATGCACTTCTCCAATTTGGGTTTGAGCTTATCAGGATGAAACTTTTTCACACAAGCATCGCAGCCCCAAACTTTAAGAAACGACAACTTGGGTTTCTTGCTAAACCACAGTTCATATGCTGTCGTCTCAACGGATTTAGATGGTGCCCTTTTAACGTGAATGCAGCTGTCACTAATGCATAACCCCAAAACAATATTGGTAAATCAGTAAGAGACATCATAGATCGCACCATATCCAATAAAGTGTGGTTACGACGTTCGGACACACATAACGTTGTGGTGTTCCAGGTGGCTTGAGCTGTGAAACTATTCCACATTGTTTTAATTGAAGACCAAACTCGTAACTCAAATATTCGTCTCCGCGATCAGATCGCAGAAACTTTATTTTCTTGTTACGATGATTTTTCCACTTCACTCTGAAATTCTTTGAACCTTTCAACTATTTCAGACTTATGTTTCATCAAGTAGATATACCCATATCTGCTCAAATCATCTTGTGAAGGTCAGAAAATAACGATACTTGCCACGAGCCTTCATACTCATTGGTCTGCATACATCAGTATGTATTATTTCCAACAAGTCAGTAACTCGTTCCATTTTTCCGAAGAACGGAGTTTTAGTCATCTTGCCCAAAAGGCATGGTTCGCAAGCATCAAATGATTCATAACCAAGTGATTCCGAAAATCCATCTTTATGGAGTTTCTTCATGTGCTTTACACCGATATGACCCAAACGGCAGTGCCACAAATGAGTTGCACTATCATTATTAACTTTGCATCTTTTGGCATCAACATTATGAATATGTGTATCACTACGATCGAGATCCAACAAACTATTTTCATTGGGTGTATGACCATTGAAGGTTTTATTCATGTAAACAGAACAACAATTATTCTCTGATTTTAAATGAATAACCGTTTTGCAATAAACATGATCAAATCATATTCATGCTCAACGCAAACGCCAAATAACATTTATTTAGGTTTAACACTAATCCCAAAAGTATAGGGAGTGTGCGATGATGATCATATCAATCTTGGAACTACTTCCAACACTCATCGTCACTTCCCCTTCAACTAGTCTCTGTTTATTTTGTAACTCCTGTTTCGAGTTAGTAATTTTAGCAACCGAACAAGTATCAAATACTCAGGGGCTACTATAAACACTAGTAAGGCACACATCAATGATCTGTATATCAAATATACCCTTGTTCACTTTGCCATCCTTCTTATCCACCAAATATTCAGGGTATTTCCGTTTCCAGTGACCATTCCCTTTGCAGTGTAAGCACTCTGTTTCAGGCTTTGGTTCAGCTTTGGGCTTCTTCGTGGAAGTGACAACTTGCTTGTCTTTCCACTTGAAGTTCCCTTTCTTTCCCTTTGCCCTTTTCTTGAAACTAGTGATCTTGTCAACCATCAACACTTGATGCTCTTTCTTGATTTCTACCATCGTTGATTTCAACATCACGAAGAGCTCGGGAATCGTTTTCGTCATCCCTTGCATACTATAGTTCATCACGAAGTTCTAGTGACTTAGTGATGGTGACTAGAGAATTCTGTCAATCACTATCTTATCTGGAAGATTAACTCCCACTTGATTCAAGCGATTGAAGTACCCAGACAATCTGAGCACATGCTCACTAGTTGAGAGATTCTCCTCCATCTTTTAGCTTTAGAACTTGTTGGAGACTTCATATCTCTCAACTCGGGTATTTGCTGGAAATATTAACTTCAATTCCTGGAACATCTCATATGGTCCATGACGTTCAAAACGTCTTTGAAGTCCCGATTCTAAGCTGTTAAGCATGGTGCACTAAACTATCAAGTAGTCATCATATTGAGCTAGCCAAACGTTCATAACGTTTGCATCTGCTCCTGCAATAGGTCTGTCACCTAGCGGTGCATTAAGGACATAATTCTTCTGTGCAGCAATGAGGATTAACCTCAGATCACGGATCAAATCCGCAACATTGCTACTAACATCTTTCAACACAATTTTCTCTAGGAACATATCAAAATTAACATATGAAAGCAACAACGCGAGCTATTGATCTACAACATAATTTGCAAAATACTACTAGGACTAAGTTCATGATAAATTTAAGTTCAATTAATCATATTACTTAAGAACTCCCACTTAGACAGACATCTCTCTAGTCATCTAAGTGATCACGTGATCCAAATCAACTAAACCATAACCGATCATCACGTGAGATGGAGTAGTTTTCAATGGTGAACATCACTATGTTGATCATATCTACTATATGATTCACGCTCGACCTTTCGGTCTCTGTGTTCCGAGGCCATATCTGCATATGCTAGGCTCGTCAAGTTTAACCTGAGTATTCCGCGTGTGCAAAACTGGCTTGCACCCGTTGTAGATGGACGTAGAGCTTATCACACCCGATCATCAC
This sequence comes from Triticum timopheevii, assembly GCA_963921465.1. Lineage (NCBI taxonomy): Eukaryota > Viridiplantae > Streptophyta > Magnoliopsida > Poales > Poaceae > Triticum > Triticum timopheevii. The sequence goes on along the minus strand of OY997266.1, from coordinate 42,496,274 downwards.
GTGGTGTCTGGGCACGACGAACTTTGGCAACGGTGCATACTCAGGGAGAACACTTCTTGATAATTAGTGAGAGATCATCTTAAAATGCTACCGTCAATCAAAACAAGATAAGATGCATAAAGGATAAACATCGCATGCAATCAATATAAGTGATGTGATATGGCCATCATCATCTTGTGCTTGTGATCTCCATCTCCGAAGCACCGTCATGATCACCATTGTCACCGACGCGACACCTTGATCTCCATCGTAGCATCGTTGTCGTCTCGCCAACTATTGCTTCTACGACTATCGCTACCGCTTAGTGATAAAGTAAAGCAATTACAGGGCGTTTGCATTTCATACAATAAAGCGACAACCATATGGCTCCTGCCAGTTGCCGATAACTTCAGTTACAAAACATGATCATCTCATACAATAAAATATAGCATCACATCTTGACCATATCACATCACAACATGCCCTGCAAAAACAAGTTAGACGTCCTCTACTTTGTTGTTGCAAATTTTACGTCCTCTACGGGCTGAGCAAGAACCGTTCTTACCTACGCATCAAAACCACAATGATAGTTCGTCAAGTTAGTGCTGTTTTAACCTTCGCAAGGACCGGGCGTAGCCACACTCGATTTAGCTAAAGTGAGAGAGACAGACACCCGCCAACCACCTTTAAGCACGAGTGCTCGTAACGGTGAAACCAGTCTCGCGTAAGCGTACGCGTAATGTCGGTCCGGGCCGCTTCATCTCACAATACCGCCGAACCAAAGTATGACATGCTGGTAAGTAGTATGACTTGTATCGCCCACAACTCACTTGTGTTCTACTCGTGCATATGACATCTACACATAAAACCAGGCTCGGATGCCACAAAAAATTTCCTACGCACACGCAAGATCATGGTGATGGCATAGCAACGAGAGGGGAGAGTATTGTCCACGTACCCTCGTAGACCGTAAGCGGAAGCGTTATGACAACGCGGTTGATGTAGTTATACGTCTTCACGATCCGACCGATCCAAGTACCGAACGTACGGCACCTCCGAGTTCAGCACACATTCAGCTCGATCACGATCCCCGGGCTCCGATCCAGCAAAGCGTCGGGGATGAGTTCCGTCAGCACGACGGCGTGGTGACGATGATGACGTTCTACTGGCGCAGGGCTTCGCCTAAACTCCATGACGATATGACCGAGGTGGAATATAGTGGAGGGGGGCACCGCACACGGCTAAGGAACGATCTGTAGATCAACTTGTGTTGTGCCTAGAGGTGCCCCCCTGCCCCGTATATAAAGGATCAAGGGGGAGGGGGTGGCCGGCCAGGAGGAGGCGCGCCAAGGAGGAGTCCTACTCCCACCGGGAGTAGGATTCCCCCCTTCAAAGTAGTAGGAGTAGAAGTCAAGGAAAGGGGGAAGAGAAGAGAAGGAAGGAGGGGGCGCAGCCCCTCCCCCTAGTCCAATTCGGACTAGGCCTTGGGGGGGCGCCCAACCTCTCCTCTCTCTTTCCCCTAAAGCCCAATAAGGCCCATATACTCCCCGGCGAATTCCCCTAACTCTCCGGTACTCCGAAAAATACCCGAATCACTCGGAACCTTTCCGAACTCCGAATATAGTCGTCCAATATATCGATCTTTACGTCTCGACCATTTCGAGACTCCTCGTCATGTCCCCGATCTCATCCGGGACTCCGAACTCCTTCAGTACATCAAAACTCATAAACTCATAATATAACTGTCATCGAAACCTTAAGCGTGCGGACCCTACGGGTTCGAGAACAATGTAGACATGAGCTAGAACTATTCGTGGTCAATAACCAATAGCGGAACTTGGATGTCCATATTGGCTCCTACATATTCTACGAAGATCATTATCGGTCAAACCGCATAACAACATACGTTGTTCCCTTTGTCATCGGTATGTTACTTGCCCGAGATTCGATCATCGGTATCCAATACCTAGTTTAATCTCGTTACCGGCAAGTCTCTTTACTCGTTACGTAATGCATCATTCCGTAACTAACTCATTTAACTACATTGCTTGCAAGGCTTATAGTGATGTGCATTACCGAGAGGGCCCAGAGATACCTCTCCGACAATCGGAGTGACAAAACCTAATCTTGAAATACGCCGACCCAACATGTACCTTTGGAGACACCTGTAGTGCTCCTTTATAATCACCCAGTTACATTGTGATGTTTGGTAGCACCCAAAGTGTTCCTCCGGTAAACGGGAGTTGCATAATCTCATAGTTACAGGAACATGTATAAGTCATGAAGAAAGCAATAGCAATATACTAAACGATCAAGTGCTAGGCTAACGGAATGGGTCATGTCAATCACATCATTCTCCTAATGATGTGATCCCTTTAATCAAATGACAACTCTTTTGTCCATGGCTAGGAAACATAACCATCTTTGATAAACGAGCTAGTCAAGTAGAGGCATACTAGTGACACTGTGTTTGTCTATGTATTCACACATGCATTATGTTTCCGGTTAATACAATTCTAGCATGAATAATAAACATTTATCATGATATAAGGAAATAAATAATAACTTTATTATTGGCTCTAGGGCATATTTCCTTCAACAAGTGCATGTCAGTCGGTGGAACCTGTCTCACGTAAGCGTACGTGTAAGGTCGGTCCGGGCCGCTTCATCCCACAATGCCGCCGAATCAAGATAGGACTAGTAAAGGTAAGCAAATTGTACAAACCATCGCCCACAACTACTTGTGTTCTACTCGTGCAAAGAATCTACGCAATAGACCAAGCTCATGATGTTGGGGAACGTAGCAGAAATTCAAAATTTTCTACGCATCACCAAAATCAATCTATGGAGATACTAGCAACGAGAGAGAGGGGAGTGCATCTTCATACCCTTGAAGATCGTGATGCGGAAGCGTTACAAGAACGCGGTCGGTGGAGTCGTTCACGAAGCGATTCAGATCGCGGCCGAGTCCGATCTAAGCACCGAAGAACGGTGCCTCCACGTTCAACACACGTGCAGCCCGGTGACTTCTCCCGTGCCTTGATCCAGCAAGGAGAAAGGGAGAGGTTGGGGAAGACTCTGTCCAGCACCAGCACAACAGCGTGGTGGTGATGGAGGAGCGTGGCACTCCAGCAGGGCTTCACCGAGCACTGCGAGAGACGAGGAGGGAGAGGGGTAGGGCTGCGCTAAGAGAGATGGAAACTCATGTGCTTGACAGCCCCAAAAACCCCACTATATATAGGGGAAGGGGAGAGGGGGCCGGCCCCCTCCAGATCCCATCTAGAGGGGAGGGGCGGCGGCCAGGAGGGGAGATTTGCCCCCCAAGCAAGGTGGAGGCGCCCCCTTCCCCTAGGGTTTCCAACCCTAGGCGCCTTGGGCCCATGGGGAGGGGCGCACCAGCCCACTAGGGGCTGGTTCCCTCCCATATTCAGCCCATCAAGCCCCCCGGGGCAGGTGGCCCCACCCGGTGGACCTCCGGACACCTTTCGGTGGTCCCGGTACAATACCGATAACCCCCGAAACTATTCCGGTGACTGAAACTGGACTTCCCATATATAAATCTTTACCTCTGGACCATTCCGGAACTCCTCGTGACATCCGGGATCTCATTCGGGACTCCGGACAACATTCGGTAACCACATACAAACTTCCTTTATAACCCTAGCGTCATCGAACCTTAAATGTGTAGACCCTACAGGTTCGGGAATTATGCAGACATGACCGAGACAACTCTCTGCCCAATAACCAACAACGGGATCTGGATACCCATGTTGGCTCCCACATGTTCCACGATGATCTCATCGGATGAACCACGATGTCAAGGATTCAAGCAATCCCGTATGCAACTCCCTTTGTCAATCGGTATGTTACTTTCCCGAGATTCGACCGTCGGTATCCCAATACCTCGTTCAATCTCGTTACCGTCAAGTCACTTTACTCGTTCCGTAATGCATGATCCCGTGACTAACTACTTAGTCACATTGAGCTCATTATGATGATGCATTACCGAGTGGGCCCAGAAATACCTCTCCGTCATACGGAGTGACAAATCCCAGTCTTGATTCGTGCCAACCCAACAGACACTTTCGGAGATACTTGTAGTGCACCTTTATAGCCACCCAGTTACGTTGTGACGTTTGGTACACCCAAAGCATTCCTACGGTATCCGGGAGTTGCACAATCTCATGGTCTAAGGAAATGATACTTGACATTAGAAAAGCTTTAACAAACGATACTTGACATTAGCTATGCTTAGAATTGGGTCTTGTCCATCACATCATTCTCCTAATGATGTGATCCCGTTATCAATGACATCCAATGTCCATGGTCAGGAAACCATGACCATCTATTGATCAACGAGCTAGTCAACTAGAGGCTCACTAGGGACATGTTGTGGTCTATGTATTCACACATGTATTACGGTTTCCAGTTAATACAATTATAGCATGAACAATATACAATTATCATGAACAAGAAAATACAATAATAACCATTTTATTATTGCCTCTAGGGCATATTTCCAACACATACGGCTGCTGATCTGCCTGTGGAGTAAAGTCTATTTTAAACCTTGAGTTCATACGGCTGGTCCGAATCAAACCTCAACCTTTTAATCCCTGAAATCAATGTCCTGTACTTACTGATCCCGGTCAATCTTGACCTTGGACCCGTTTGGTGCACTGGTATAAGATCCATCCCAGTCGGGATCATGTTCTACTCCCATTGACATCCCTACCCCACATGTCAAATCCATCTTCTTCCCAGGCCCCTTCTCTCTCACTCTGCTGCAATCAGCGCCGGTGCTCATCCGGCACCTCCACCTCTCCAGGGCCGCTGGGCGTCTCAACGGCGTCAACCCCGCGCTCGAGGACATTGCCTCGCTGGCGTCATCTCGTGTCCGTGGCCGTCCCACCTCCTACGACAGCTAATAGCTATTGTTTATACCCCATGCAACTTGTCCGTAAACTCACAAGTAAACCGTGGCTAGCTTAGGAATCAAACCACCTGCTTGCTTGTTTACATTAGCCTTTCGCACTTGCATCTCTCGCTGAAGCTATTAATCCTGTACGTGCCACATTCAGGTCGTTGAACAGCGTGGCCGGGAGTTGGGAGAACATAACGACGGCGATGAACCGTTTCTCGCCATCAGCGGGGCCTCCGAGTCGACGTGAGGCAGATCCAGGATGCTGCACTCAATGTGCGGGACCATGGAGTGCACCACGCGGAAGACGTCGCGCGCGGCTGCTCGTCGTCCATGAACCGCACCCTAATGCTAGAAAATGACGTGCTGAGGTTTGGGTCGACCACGAAGTCACAAGTGGCGCAGTCCCGATGTTGTCTCGCTCTCGCCATGGCCGACAGGATGCGGGAGGCCCTGGAAGAAGTGAGCACGACAATTAATGGTGGCCAGCTCGCCGGGCATGGCGCTGCCATCGTATCCGTGGGTCTGCATCACGTCACACGTCGTGGAGACCAGCGCCACGTCAGCAAGGAGAAATGACGGAGGTTGAGGGAAGAAGATGAATATGACAAGTAGGACCGCATAGTCAGCGAAAGCAGCCATAATCCCGGCCGGGATCGTCCTTTTACCAGCACAACAAACAGTACATGGTCGGTTTAGGGTTGAAATTGACCGGGATCATATAGTACAAGGTATTGATTTCAGGGATTGGGAGTTCGAGGTTTGATTTCGACCACCTCAACGAATTCAAGGTTTTTTTACAGACTTTACTCCTGCCTGTGCTTGTGGAGCAGCCGCGCCAACCTGAATTTGGCGATCAGTGGGTTGCACAACGTATGCAGCATGCTCGGCTTCACGTTTTAGTGGATCACCGGTTGGCCGGAACGATTGGTGCAGGTACACACTCCACCCACGTCAGCACCAGGAACAACGCGTCGTCGCCGTCCTTGCCATGGAGGCGCCTCCAGGCCGCCGTGTGGTGCGTGTGTGGTGCGTAGTTGATCACGAGGAGCTGTATCTGCGGCGTCCAGTAGTAACCCTTGAGCAGCATCAGGTTCGGGTATCAAGCCTTGCCGAACATGCCGCCACGGCCAATCAGCACCTAGGAGCATGGTCGCCGCTCCAGGACACAACGGAGGTAGCGACAGTGATGGGTGACATGTCAAGATTTGGTTGAACCCATGTCCACGTAGGATGAAAACCACCAAAAACGGTATAAAGGACTAAAGTTATCCGGTTTGACAAGTTAAGGGACTAAGTTTTGCCGGTTTTGAAGTTAAGGGGCAATTTCTAAACTTTTGAAATAATTGAGGGACTAAGTTTTGTTTGAAGTCATATCGTTGAATGAGAGTATGTTTTATTTATATTAGTTCATAATAATTATTTGAGTTTTCAAAACTTAGAGGCCAACTTCGCAATTCTTCCCGGGGCCTCAGCGGAGACAATCGCTCGATGTCGGCACACCGGAGGCTGCCCAGACAGCCACCTCCTTCAACCATGCTACATACATGCTAGACAGTAAGTCAAGTTTCATTCATCAGCTAGTGTGAGCCAAGTGGGCGAACTGTAAATGCCCGGTTTCTAGTGGATGATTTACTGACATCTTCATCTCTCTCTTATTCGAATTGGCATCTTTATCTTTGTATAAGAGCAAAACGAATCGGTCAGAGTGCATTTTAGTCTTCTTGCATAAGAAAAAAATAGAGTGCATCTTATTCTTTATGCTAGAAACGTCGTAAAAACAGCTACGGATGAAATCTCTACCTAATAATAAAAGGACTATTGCTTCTGGTGGCACATCACTGGGATTGCCCCTAAAGTCCCAATAATTACCCTTGAGCCACCGGTAATTAAGTGAAGAAAACGATTTGAATTTTCTTTGCCAAAGTCGCGTCTGATTCGGTTCTTATGGGGTGAGACTTTGAAATATTACAAACGCATGTGAATCGTAGTGGCTAAAGTCCAATGCCCGGTTTTTTTAGCTTTCATTCTCTAGAATCAGCTTTTGGGAAACTTCCCACAGAATCAGCCAGAATCAGCCATCGAGTTCTTTTCTAGGATTGTGGTTTGAGATTATGGAATGAGTTGTGTGCTGAAATGTAACCGAAGAATGACTATGATTGAATGTTGCATGTCTCCCTTCACAGTACCATTGATGATAGCATTCACATTAAAAATAGCATTCAAATTCGCACCTAGCAACACCAAAAAATACCGTCCACAGTTGCTAAGAGCAATCACGACAATTTATTTAACCAAACTATCTTCCCTTCACAGTAACATTGAGCATTCATAGTAGCCAAAATAATTACATGATTGGTCCATTAATCCATCCATCTATGAAATACCTAGCACCATTCATTCATCCATCAAGGAAATCATGTACTAAGCGGATAACCCACAAGTGTAGGGGATCGCAACAGTTTTTCGATAAGTAAGAGTGTCGAACCCAACGAGGAGCTAAAGGTAGAACTAATATTCCCTCAAGTTCTATCGACCACCGATACAACTCTACGCACGCTTGACGTTCGTTTTATCTAGAACAAGTATGAAACTAGAAGTACTTTGTAGGTGTTATTGGATAGGTTTGCAAAATAATAAAGAATACGTAAATGTAAACTAGGGGCTGTTTAGATAAAGAAGCAATAAAGTAAATATAGCGAGTGTGGAAAAGTGGTGGTAGGAGTTGTGAAAGTGTCCCTAAGCAATTGACTACTTTACTAGACAGGTAATCACTATTGCAATTTTATTTGAGGGAGAGGCATAAGCTAACATACTTTCTCTTCTTGGATCATATGCACTTATGATTGAAACTCTAGCAAGCATCCGCAACTACTAAAGATCATTAAGGTAAAACTCAACCATAGCACTCAACCATAGCATTAAAGTATCAAGTCCTCTTTATCCCATACGCAAACAACCTACTTACTCGGGTCTGTGCTTCTGTCACTCACGCCACCCACCATAAGCAAATCATGAACATATTGCAAACCCTACAGCAGGAATCCCTCACACTTGCGCGACACGGATAGCACCATATGACAGCACCAATAATAAAACATGCAACTCAAATCAATCATAGCAATTCATCAATCACCGATAGGACAACGAAAATCTACTCAGGCATCATAGGATGGCAACACATCATTGGATAATAATATGAAGCATAAAGCACCATGTTCAAGTAGAGGGTACAACGGGTTGCGGGAGAGTGGACTGCTGAATATAGAAGGGGGAAGGTGATGGAGATGTTGGTGAAGATGGCGGAGGTGTTGGTGAAGATCGCGGTGATGATGATGGCCCCCGGCGGCGCTCCGGCGCCACCGGAAGCAAGGGGGAGAGAGCCCCCCTTCTTCTTCTTCTTCCTTGACCTTCTACCTAGATGAGAGAAGGGTTTCCCCTCTGGTCCTTGGCTCCCATGGCTTGGGAGGGGTGAGAGCCCCTCCGAGATTGGATCTATCTCTCTGTCTCTCTTTATTTCTGCGTTCTCGGATCCTTCCCCTTCACCGTTTCTTTTATATCTGGAGATCCGTAACTCCGATTGGGGTGAATCTTTCGCCCGGATTTTTCTCATAAAATTAGCTTTCTTGTGGCAAAAGAAGAGCGTCAACCGCCTTACGGGTGGCCCACGAGGGTGCCAGGCACGCCCAGGGGGGAGGGCGCGCCCCCCTGTCTCGTGGCCACCTCGGACACTGTTTCGCATTGATTCTTCCTCCGGAAAATCCCAAATATTTCAAAATAATTCTCCGTCTGTTTTTATCCCGTTTGGATTCCGTTTGATATGGGTTTTCTGCGAAACATAAAACATGCAACAAACAGGAACTGGCACTGGGCACTGGATCAATATGTTAGTCCCAAAAATAGTATAAAAACTTGTCAAAAGTATATGAAAGTTGAAGAATATTGGCATGGAACAATAAAAAATTATAGATACGATGGAGACGTATCAGCATCCCCATGCTTAATTCCTGCTCGTCCTCGAGTAGGTAAATGATAAAAAGATAATTTTTGATGTAGAATTCTACCTAGCATAATCTAGATCATATGTCTAATCATCGCATGAATATTAAGACACGAGTGATTCAAAGCAATAGTCTATCATTTGACATAAAAACAATAATACTTCGAGCGTACTAATGAAGCAATCATGTCTTTTCAAAACAACAAGGTCAAAGCAAGCTTATCCCTACAAAATCATATAGTTTGGCCATGCTTCATTTCCATCACACAAAATGCTCCCATCATGCACAACCCCGATGACAAGCCGAGCAATTGGTTCATACTTTTTAACGCGCTTCAGCTTTTTCAACCCACACGCAATACATGAGCGCAAGCCATGGATATAGCACTATAGGTGAAATAGAATATGATGGTGGAGGTTTATGTGGAGAAGACAAAAAGGGAGAAAGTCTCACATCGATGCGGCTAATCAACGGGCTATGGAGATGCCCATTAATTGATGTCAATGCGAGGAGTAGGGATTGCCATGCAACGGATGCACTAGTAGCTATAAGTGTATGAAAGCTCAAACTGGAAACTAAGTGGGTGTGCATCCAACTTGCTTGCTCACGAAGACCTAGGGCATTTGAGGAAGCCTATCGTTGGAATATACAAGCCAAGTTCTATAAATGAAAATTCCCACTAGTATATGAAAGTGATAACATAGGAGACTCTCTATTTGAAGAACATGGTGCTACTTTGAAGCACAAGTGTGGTAAAAGGATAGTAACATTGTCCCTTTTCTTTTTTTCTTTTTTTATTTTTCTTTTTTTTGCGGGCTTCTTTGGCCCCCTTTTTTATTTATGCTTCTTTGGCCTTTCCCCTTTTTTTCTTTTTTTCCTTTTTCTTTTTTTCCATGGGGCAATGCTCTATAATGATGATCATCACACTTTTATCTACTTACAACTCAATATTACAACTCGATACTGGAACAAAGATATGACTCTATATGAATGCTTCCGGCAGTGTACCGGGATGTGCAATGATCTAGCGCAGCAATGACATCAAAAAACCGGACAAGCCATGAAAACATCATGCTAGCTATCTTACGATCATGCAAAGCAATATGACAATAAATGCTCAAGTCATGTATATGATGATGATGAAAGTTGCATGGCAATATATCTCGGAATGGCTATGGAAATGCCATGATAGGTAGGTATGGTGGCTGTTTGGAGTAAGATATAAGGAGGCTTATGTGTGATAGAGTGTATCTTATCACGGGGTTTGGATGCACCGGCGAAGTTTGCACCAACTCTCAAGGTGAGAAAGGGCAATGCACGGTACCGAAGAGGCTAGCAATGATGGAAAGGTAAAAGTGCATATAATCCATGGACTCACATTAGTCATAAAGAACTCATATACTTATTGCAAAAGTTTATTAGCCCTCGAAGCAAAGTACTACTACGCATGCCCCTAGGGGGATAGATTGGTAGGAAAAGACCATCGCTCGTCCCCGACCACCACTCATAAGGAAGACAATCAAAGAAACACCCCATGCTTCAAATTTGTCACACAACGGTTACCATACGTGCATGCTACGGGACTTGCAAACCTCAACACAAGTGTCTCTACAATCCACAACCACCCACTAGCATGACTCTAATATCACCAACTTTATATCGCAAAACTATTGCAAGGAATCAAACATATCATATTCAGCTATCTACAAGTTTATGTAGGATTTTATGACTAACCATGTGAATGACCATTCCTGTCATCTCTCTAAATAGATATAAGTGAAGAAAGAGAGTTTAATTCTTTCTACAAAAGATATGCCCACGCTCTAACAAATATAAGTGAAGCAAAAGAGCATTCTACAAATGGCGGTTTTCTATGTGAAGAGAAACAGGCAATCCAAACTTCAAATGATATAAGTGACGCACATGAAGCATTCTATAAAGCCATACTCAAAAGATTTAAGTGAAGTGCAATGAGCATTCTATAAATAAACCAAGTACTATCTCATACCAGCATGGTGCATAAATAAAAATAAAAACTAAATGCAAAAGACGGTCCAAAACTTGCACATATCGCATGAACAAAACGAATCCGAAAACATACTGATACTTGTTGAAGAAAGAGGGGATGCCTTCCGGGGCATCCCCAAGCTTAGACGCTTGAGTCTCCTTGGGGTGCCTCGGGCATCCCCAAGCTTGAGCTCTTGCCTCTCTTCCTTTTCCTCATATCGAGACATCCTCGATTAGACACTTCATCCGCACAAAACTTCAACAGAAAACTCGGTAAGATCCGTTAGTATAATAAAGCAAATCACTACTCTAAGTACTGTAGCAAACCAATTCATATTTTGTTTTTGCATTGTGTCTACTGTAATATAACTTTTTCATGGCTTAAATCCACTGATATAAATTGATAGTTTCATCAAAACAAGCAAACTATGCATCCAAAATAGAATCTGTCAAAAACAGAACAGTCTGTAGCAATCTGAACATTCACCATACTTCTGGTACCCCAAAAATTCTACCAAAATTAGGAAAAATAGAAAAGTAGTATAGCAAGAGATTTCAAAAAGAATCAGAACCGTTTGACGTTCCAGTTAAAAATGTACAATCGCGCACTACAGCCAAAGTTTCTGTCCTGCACCGTACAAACCAACAAGCATTGTAAACATCCTAAAGGCAAACCTTGGCACATTATTTTTATAATACAATGAAATTGTACAAGGGGATAATTATTTTTTATTAAAAGTTTCTATAATTAAGATTCACAAAGTTTCCAAGAGCATGAGCAAAGTTCAAGGCTAGCTCCCACTTCAACAATGCTTGTCTTTCTCACTTTCACTTTCCTTTTTGAAAAGTTTTAGGGTTCCCCTCTTTATTTATTTTTTTGTTTTTAGACTATATAAAAGCACTCAACTGAAATAAATGACTCTCTAAAACTTCCGGGTTGTCTCCCTAGCAACGCTTTTTTTAAAGCCATTAAGCTAGGCATATAGTGCTCAAGTAATGAATCCACCCGGATCCCAAGGTATATCAAAGCCAATTTTAATTAACAATGATTTGTAATTTAGTAGTGAGCACAAAGTAACATATATCATGCAACAACGAAGTCTAACTCTCTTCGTATGCATCGGCATGTCATAAGAGAATAATTCATGCACACCAAGTAAGGGCCAATGCAAAGTATAAGTAGTTTCTTGCAATTCTATCGTGTTGGAAACATAGAGAGGTGGAGATATAGTTCCTCTCTCATAATAATTGCAAGTAGAAGCAGCAAGCACATGCATATTACATTCATCAAAATCATCATGTGCAATGGTAAAAGGCAACCCATCAATATAATCCTTAATAATCACAAACTTCTCCGATATAGTGTAGTCGAGAGAATTCAAATAGATAATAGGACTATCATGCGTGGGTGCAATAGCAAGAATTTCATGTTTAACATAAGGAACTATAGCAAGTTCATATCCATAAGAATAATTCATATTGGCATCTTGGCCACAAGCATAGCAAGCATCATCAAAAAGGGATATTTCTAGAGAATCAACGGGATCATAACAATCATCATAGCAATCATCCTTCGGTAAGCACGAAGAGGAATTAAACAATGTATGAGTTGAAGAGTTACCCTCATTAGAAGGTGGGCACGGGTAGCTGATTCGCTCTTCCTCCTTTTGTTCTTCGCTCTCCTCATCATCTTTTTCATCCAATGAACTCACAGTTTCATCAATTTCTTCTTCCATAGCTTCCTGCAAAATATTAGTCTCTTCTTGGATAGCGGAGGAGTCCTCAGTATATAGTTTAACATAGGCATTAGAAGCATAATTATCATAACAATATTCAAGTATGGCAAAATTTTCAGATTTGTAGAGAGTAGCATCATACTTTTCAATCAAAGAAGCAATTTCATAAGCACCCTTAAAAGCAACAAATTCTTCAATTTGTTGAACATCATAGTAGTTATAAATACTCTTAGCATATGAAGATACAATTCCATTATCAATAACCTCAAATTGGTAGGGAAGGTGTTTCTTAGGGTTTTCAGAACAACAAGTGACATCATATAATTCACATAAAGTCCAAACATAGCATTGTGAATGATGAATTTGATCCAGTAAAAGTTTCCCTTTTTCAGATATACGATGTCGCACATAACAAGAATGCTCAACTAAAGATTTGCCCTCGACTAAGCTAGTGGGGGTTTCAGCATGAGCACAAAGGGATTGATACGTCTTCGTCATATCTATAATTTTTTATTGTTCCATGCCAATATTATTCAACTTTTATATACTTTTGGCAACTTTTTATACTATTTTTTAGGACTAACATATTGATCCAGTGCCTAGTGCCAGTTCCTGTCTGTTGCATGTTTTTTGTTTCGCAGAAACCCATTATCAAACGGAGTCCAAACGGGATAAAAACAGATGGAGAATTATTTTGGAATATTTGTGATTTTTTGGGAAGTAAAATCAACGCGAGACGGTGCCCGAGGGGGCCAGGAGATAGGGGCGCACCCCAGGGAGGTAGGCGCGCCCTGGACTCTCCTGGGGCCCCCGTAAGGCAGTTGACGCTCTTCTTTTTCCGTAAGAAAGCTAATTTTATGAGAAAGATCTGGGCGAAAGATTCACCCCAATCGGAGTTACGGATCTCCAGATATAAAAGAAACGGTGAAGGGGTAGAATCTGAGAACGCAAAAACAGAGAGATAGATCCAATCTCGGAGGGGCTCTCGCCCCTCCCAAGCCATGGGAGCCAAGGACCAGAGGGGAAACCCTTCTCCCATCTAGGTAGGAGGTCAAGGAAGAAGAAGAAGAAGGGGGGCTCTCTTCCCCTTGCTTCCGGTGGCGCCGGAGCGCTGCCGGAGGCCATCATCATCACCGTGATCTTCACAACACCTCCGCCATCTTCACCAACATCTCCATCACCTTCCCCCTTCTATCTACAGCGGTCCACTCTCCCGCAAACCGCTGTACCCTCTACTTGAACATGGTGCTTTATGCTTCATATTATTTTCCAATGATGTGTTGCCATCCTATGATGTCTGAATAGATTTTCGTTGTCGTATCGGTGATTGATGAATTGCTATGATTGGTTTGAATTGCATGTTTTATTATTGGTGTTGTCCTATTGTGCCCTCCGTGTCGTGCAAGCGTGAGGGATTCCCGCTGTAGGGTTTGCAATATGTTTATGATTCGCTTATGGTGGGTGGCGTGAGTAACAGAAGCACAGACCCAAGTAAGTAGGTTGTTTGTGTATGGGATAAAGGGGACTTGATACTTTAATGCTATGGTTGGGTTTTACCTTAATGAATCTTTAGTAGTTGCGGATGCTTGCTAGAGTTCCAATCATAAGTGCATATGATCCAAGTAGAGAAAGTATGTTAACTTACGCCTCTCCCTCAAATAGAATTACAATAGTAATTATCGGTCTAGTAACGTAGTCAATTGCTTAGGGGCAATTTCACAACTTCTACCACCACTTTTCCACACTCGCTATATTTACTTAGTTGCATCTTTATCTAAACAGCCCCTAGTTTTTATTTACGTGTTCTTTACTTTCTTGCAAACCTATACAACAACACCTACAAAGTACTTCTAGTTTCATACTTGTTCTAGGTAAAGCGAACGTCAAGCATGCGTAGAGTCGTATCAGTGGCCTATAGGACTTGAGATAGTATTTGTTCTACCTTGAGCTCCTCGTTGGGTTCGACACTCTTACTTATTGAAAGAGGCTACAACTATCCCATATACTTGCGGGTTATCAAGACCTTTTCCTGGCGCCGTTGCCGGAGAGTCATAGCGTGGGGTGAATATTCTCGTGTGTGCTTGTTTGCTTTATCACTAAGTAACTTTTATTTGTTGTTCTAAGTTGTTCTCTATCTTTTGTTATGAATATGTAACACGAAATACCAAAAAAATTAGGTGTAGATGCTACTCATGGAGATGGGGAACCTCCTAAACCCTCGATGCTCATTATGTGAAAGAACTTATGTACTACTTTTATAATCCTGAGAAAACCCCATTTCGTTATGTTATGGGAGACACGTTGGATCAATGTGAATACTTTAGGGATTATCTCTTGACACAAAAAGGGAAACTATTATGGGATCAAATTTCTATGTTGCGTTGGTATGCTCGTCAACTATGCGTGATACATGATTATACTTGTTGCTCTAGGATGAAGGCTCCACACCTTCCCTTTTCATGCAAATTCAATGATAATGAAACCTTAGCTTCTTATGCTAATGGTATCTTTGATTACTATGATGTGGAACAAATAGAAGAATTTGTTGCTTTTTATGGGTGCTTATGAGGTTGAATCTATGTTTAAAGTGTTTGATGATTTTGATGATTCGGTTTATAGACCAAAAAATCTTGCTATACTTAGATATTGCTATGAAAATTATGAATACAATTACTATATTAATGAATTTATTGAGGAAGTCTCCGCTGTCCAAGAAGAGACTAATATTTTGCAGGAAGCTATGGAAGAAGAAATTGATGAAACTGTGAGCTGATTGGATGAAAAAGATGATGAGGAGAGCGAAGAACAAAAGGAGGAAGAGCGGATTGATCACCCGTGCCCACCTTCTAATGACAGTAACTCTTCAATTCATACATTGTTTAATTCCCCTTCGTGCTTACCGAAGGATGATTGCTATGATCCCGTTGATTCTCTTGAAATATCCCTTTTTGATGATGCTTACTATGCTTGTGGCCAAGATGCCAATATGAAATATGCTTATGGAGATGAAATTGCTATAGTTCCTTATGTTAAACATGAAATTGTTGCTATTGCACCCACGCATGATAGTCCAATTATCTTTTTGAATTCTCCCAACTACACTATATCGGAGAAGTTTGTGCTTATTAAGGATTATATTGATGGGTTGCCTTTTACTACTACACATGATGATTTTGATAGATATAATATGCATGTGCTTGCTGCTCCTACTTGCAATTATTATGAGAGAGGAACTACATATTCGCCTCTTTATGTTTCCAACACGATAGAATTGCAAGAAACTGCTTATACTATGCATTGGCCTTTACTTGGTGTGCATGAATTGTTATTTTATGACATGCTGATGCACAGGAAGAGAGTAGACTTCGTTGTTGCATGGTATATGTTACTTTGTGCTCACTACTAAATCACAAATCATTGTTAATTAAAATTGGCTTTGATATACCTTGGGATCCGGGTGGATTCATTACTTGAGCACTATATGCCTAGCTTAATGGCTTTAAAGAAAGCGCTGCCAGGGAGACAACCCGGAAGTTTTAGAGAGTCATTTATTTCTTTTGAGTGCTTTCATATAGTTTAAAAATAAAAAAATAAAAATATAGAGGGGAACCCTAAAACTTTTCAAAAATGAAAGTGAAAGTGAGAAAGACAAGCATTGTTGAAGTGGGAGCTAGCCTTGAACTTTGTTCATGCTCACGGAAACTTTGTGAATCTTGATTACAGAAATTTTCATCAAAAATAATTATCCCCTTGTACAATTCCATTGTATTATAAAAATAATGTGCCAAGGTTTGCCTTTAGGATGTTTACAATGCTTGTTGGTTTGTACGGTGCAGGACAGAAACTTTGGCTGTAGTGCGCGATTTTACATTTTTAACTGGAACGTCAATTGGTTCTGATTCTTTTTGCACTGTCTTTCTGTACGACTTGTTTATTTTTCCTAATTTTTGTAGAATTGTTGGGGTACCATAAGTATAGTGGATGTTCAGATTGCTACAGACTGTTCTGTTTTTGACAGATTCTGTTTTTGATGCATAGTTTGCTTGTTTTGATGAATATATCAATTTATATTAGTGGATTAAGCCATGGAAAAGTTATACTACAGTAGACACAATGCAAAAACAAAATATGAATTGGTTTGCAACAGTACTTAGAGTGGTGATTTGCTTTATTATACTAACGGATCTTACCGAGTTTTCTGTTGAAGTTTTGTGTGGATGAAGTGTCCAAACGAGGAGGTCTCGATATGAGGAAAAGGAAGAGAGGCAAGAGCTCAAGCTTGGGGATGCCCGAGGCACCCCAAGTAAATATTCAAGGACACTCAAGTGTCTAAGCTTGGGGATGCCCCGGAGGGCATCCCCTCTTTCTTCAACAAGTATCAGTATCTTTTCGTATTCGCTTTGTTTATGCATTATGTGCAAGTCTTGGATCGTCTTTTGCATTTAGTTTTCATTTGTCTTTTATGCACCATGCTGGTATGAGATAGTCCTTGGTTTATTTATAGAATGCTCATTGCACATCACTTATATCTTTTGAGTATGGCTTTATAGAATGCTTCATGTGCTTCACTTATATCATTTGAAGTTTGGATTGCTTGTTTCTCTTCACATAGAAAACCGCCATTTGTAGAATGCTCTTTTGCTTCACTTATATTTGTTAGAGCGTGGGCATATCTTTTGTAGAAAGAATTGAACTCTCTTGCTTCACTTATATCATTTTAGAGAGATGACAGGAATTGGTCATTCACATGGTTAGTCATAAAATCCTACATAAACTTGTAGATCGCTGAATATGATATGTTTGATTCCTTGCAATAGTTTTGCGATATAAAGGTGGTGATATTAGAGTCATGCTAGTGGGTGGTTGTGGATTGTAGAGACACTTGTGTTGAGGTTTGCAAGTCCCGTAGCATGCACGTATGGTAACCGTTGTGTGAAAAATTTAAAGCATGGGGTGTTTCTTTGATTGTCTTCCTTATGAGTGGCGGTCGGGGACGAGCGATGGTCTTCTCCTACCAATCTGTCCCCCTAGGGGCATGCGTAGTAGTACTTTGCTTTGAGGGCTAATAAACTTTTGCAATAAGTATATGAGTTCTTTATGACTAATGTGAGTCCATGGATTATACGCACTTTTACCTTTCCATCATTGCTAGCCTCTTCGGTACCGTGCATTGCCCTTTCTCACCTAGAGAGTTGGTGCAAACTTGGCCGGTGCATCCAAACCCCGTGATATGATACGCTCTATCACACATAAACCTCATTATATCTTCCTCATAACAGCCACCATACCTACCTATCATGGCATTTCCATAGCCATTCTGAGATATATTGCCATGCAACTTCCATCATCATCATATACATGACTTGAGCATTTTTTTGTCATATTGCTTTGCATGATCGTAAGATAGCTAGCATGATGTTTTCATGGCTTGTTTGTTTTTGATGTCATTGCTACACTAGATCATTGCACATCCCAGTACACCGCCAGAAGCATTCATATAGAGTCATATCTTTGTTCCAGTATCGAGTTGTAAGTAAATAAAAGTGTGATGATCATCATTATAGAGCATTTCCCCATGAAAAAAATAAAAAGAAATAAAGGAAAAAAGGAAAGACCAAAGAAGCCTAAATAAAAAAGGGGGCCAAAGAAGCCCACCCAAAAAGAAGAAAAAGAAAAAAAATAAAAGAAAATAAATAAAAAGGGGCAATGTTACTATCCTTTTTCCACACTTGTGATTCAAAGTAGCACCATGTTCTTCATATAGAGAGTCTCCTATGTTTTCACTTTCATATACTAGTGGGGATTTTTCATTATAGAACTTGGCTTGTATATTCCAACGATGGTCTTCCTCAAATGCCCTAGGTCTTCATGAGCAAGCAATTTGGATGCACACCCACTAGTTTCTTTTGTTGAGCTTTCATACATTTATAGCTCTAGTGCATCCGTTGCATGGCAATCCCTACTCCTCGCATTGACATCAATTGATGGGCACCTCCATAGCCCGTTGATTAGCCGCGTCGATGTGAGACTTTCTCCTTTTTTGTCTTCTCCACATAACCTCCATCATTATATTCTATTCCACCTATAGTGCTATATCCATGGCTTGCGCTCATGTATTGCGTGAGGGTTGAAAAAGCTGAAGCGCGTCAAAAAGTATGAACCAATTGCTCGGCTTGTCATAGGGGTTGTGCATGATGGGGCATTTTGTGTGACAAAAATGAAGCATGGCCAAACTATATGATTTTGTAGGGATAAGCTTGCTTTGGCCTTGTTGTTTTGAAAAGACATGATTGCTTTATTGGTATGCTCGAAGTATTATTGTTTTTATGTCAAATGATAGACTATTGCTTTCAATCACTCGTGTCTTAATACTCATGCCATGATTAGACATATGATCAAGATTATGCTAGGTGGCATTCCACATCAAAAATTATCTTTTTTATCATTTACCTACTCGAGGACGAGCAAGAATTAAGCTTGGGGATGCTGATACGTCTCCGTCGTATCTATAATTTTTTATTGTTCCATGCCAATATTATTCAACTTTTATATACTTGTGGCAACTTTTTATACTATTTTTTGGGACTAACATATTGATCCAGTGCCCAGTGCCAGTTCCTGTCTGTTACATGTTTTTTGTTTCGCAGAAACCCAATATCAAACGGAGTCCAAACGGGATAAAAACAGACGGAGAGTTATTTTGGAATATTTGTGATTTTTGGGAAGTAAAATCAATGCGAGACGGTGCCCGAGGGGACCAGGAGATAGGGGCACGCCCCAGGGAGGCGGGCGCGCCCTGGACTCACCTGGGCCCCTCGTAAGGCGGTTGACGCTCTTCTTTTGCCGCAAGAAAGCTAATTTTATGAGAAAGATCTGGGCGAAAGATTCACCACAATCGGAGTTACGGATCTCCAGATATAAAAGAAACGGTGAAGGGGTAGAATCTCAGAACGCAGAAACAAAGAGATAGATCCAATCTCGGAGGGGCTCTCGCCCCTCCCAAGCCATGGGAGCCAAGGGCCAGAGGGAAAACCCTTCTCCCATCTAGGGAGGAGGTCAAGGAAGAAGAAGAAGAAGGACTCTCTCCCCCTTGCTTCCGGTGGCGCCGGAGCGCTGCCGGAGGCCATCATCATCACCGCGATCTTCACCAACACCTCCGCCATCTTCACCAACATCTCCATCACCTTCCCCGTTCTATCTACAGCGGTCCACTCTCCCGCAAACCGCTGTACCCTCTACTTGAACATGGTGCTTTATGCTTCATATTGTTTTCCAATGATGTGTTGCCATCCTATGATGTCTGAGTAGATTTTTGTTGTCCTATCTGTGATTGATGAATTGCTATGATTGGTTTGAATTGCATGTTTTATTATTGGTGCTGTCCTATTGTGCCCTCCGTGTCGCGCAAGAGTGAGGGATTCCCGCTGTAGGGTTTGCAATATGTTTATGATTTGCTTATGGTGGGTGGCGTGAGTGACAGAAGCACAAACCCGAGTAAGTAGTTTGTTTGCGTATGGGATAAAGGGGACTTGATACTTTAATTCTATGGTTGGGTTTTACCTTAATGAATCTTTAGTAGTTGCGGATGCTTTCTAGAGTTCCAATCATAAGTGCATATGATCCAAGTAGAGAAAGTATGTTAGCTTATGCCTCTCCCTCAAATAGAATTACAATAGTAGTTATCGGTCTAGTAAGGTAGTCAATTGCTTAGGGGCAATTTCACAACTCCTACCACCACTTTTCCACACTCGCTATATTTACTTAGTTGCATCTTTATCTAAACAGCCCCTAGTTTTTATTTACGTGTTCTTTACTTTCTTGCAAACTTATCCAACAACACCTACAAAGTACTTCTAGTTTCATACTTGTTCTAGGTAAAGCGAACGTCAAGCGTGCGTAGAGTCGTATCAGTGGCCGATAGGACTTGAGAAAGTATTTGTTCTACCTTTAGCTCCTCGTTGGATTCGACACTCTTACTTATCGAAAGAGGCTACAACTATCCCGTATACTTGCGGGTTATCAGGGATCGAAGATGATCCAAGTAAAAAGCTTCAGGAGTGATAGATTTTGAGTGGTTCTTCAACCATTGGTTCAGTAGGTACAACTAATTTTTTTGGTATTTTGCGTTTCCTACCCATAACTAAAGATAGAAAACAACTAAGAACAGCAAATAAAAATTACTTAGTGATAAAGCAAACAAGCACACATGAGAATATTAAACCCACGCTATGACTCACCGGCAACGGCGCCACGAAGAGATCAAGTGCAAATCTTTCCATCCTTTGTGGTGTCAATGGTTTTGTGAAGATGTGCCGAAGAGAGGCTCACCCATAGTGGACTATGGGGGAGCAATCATCTAGTCTTCATCGAGCCAACGCAATCAAGAAAGGTGGTCCAACTTGAGGGAGTCAAGATCGTCATCATCTAGCTCAAGTGGACCATGTGCAAGGCAAAGGTTTGCCCTTGATAGGTTTTCTATTTTACCGGTCTCGTGGTGGTAGTTGGGAGAACGGGTTATAGGATAGTTTGCCGTACTATCAAGGGGGGCTCTCAAGTTGGTAGCTTGATCGTATCGTTAGCAAGGTTGTCAGAATCGCGATTTTGAATCGGATCGGAGCTCCGATGGTAAGATCGCAAATCGTAGAATCTTCACTATCAGGATCGTAGAAACGTAGATTCTATGAACTAAAATCGTAGAATCATAGGGGTTAGTTTGGATCGTAAAGTCATAGAATCGTATAACAGAATCGCGATTCTGACAACCTTGATCGTTAGTAGAGAGCTCAAACCATTGCATCCTTGCATCATGTTTCTTGGTTCTTGTTTTGTTCTCTTTGTGAGTCTTAGAGCTTATGGTCATCTTGATGAAAAGTTTTATTCATCGAAAACGGAGTTCGCATGCATCTTCTATGATGTTTTCGGTGTTGGAGGTTTTACCGGTCTTATCCGAGGAAGGGTTCTCACCATTTTCTTATGGGCCTTTTCTAATTTGCTTCTTATTGATATTTCTTTCAATATTGTGTTAGCCCTTGTCTCTAGCTTTCCAACAAACTTGGTTTTATTGAATTCGGAGTCCGTTTGCAAAAGTTGTGGCAGTTTTGGTGTTCTGAAAAGGCTGCAGCGGTACTACCGCGAATTGGAGCGGATGTAATTTTTTACTACCGCTCCAGAGCGGTACTACCGCGGCTCCTACAGAGGTACTATCGCTCCGGACCAAAAACTCGTCCCAAGTCCTGCGGTGGTAGGTACGAATGTAATTTCTTAGTACCGCTACCCTTAGCAGTAGTACCGCTACCCCTAGCGGTAGTACCGTGAGGTCAAGCGGTACTACCACTCTGACGGTTCTTCTGGCCTGTTTTCCTCCTCGCTGTTGTGTTTCAAAGGGGTACTACTGCCCTAGCGGAAGTACCGCTCCTTGGAGCGGTAGTACCGCTCTGTGCGGGCTGTGAGCATAACGGTTGGATTTTTTCCCACCTATAAAAGGGGGGTCTTCTTCCCCAATGAACCTTATCCTTGGAGCTCGTGTTCTTCCCCCATTGTTGACCTTCTTCGAGCTTGCTAACTCTCAATCCCTCCATGGATTCTTGCTAGTTTTTGAGGAAAAAGAGAGAGGAGATCTAGATCCATGTTTCCACCAATCACTTTCTCCTCTAAGTGAGGGGAACCCCTTGGATCTAGATCTTGGAGTTCTTCGTGTTCTTCTTTCGTTCTTGCTCTCATTTTCCTCCCTAGCATTAGTTGCTTTGGTGGGATTTGGGAGAGAAGGACTTGGGCACTCCGTGTGCCCTTGCCATTGCATTTGGTGCATCGGTTTGAGTTCTCCTCGATGATACGTGGAAGTGAAGTTTGAGAAGCTTATTACTCTTGGGTGTTTGGGCACCCTAGAGCTTGTTCCTCTTGGGTGCCTTGGCGCCCTAGACAGTTGGTGGTGTCCAGAGCTCAATCATTGTGGTGTAAATCTCCGGGCAAGCGTCAGGGTCTCCAATTAGGTTGTGGAGATCGCCCCGAGCAATTTGACGGGTTCCGGTGACCGCCCCCAAGGGTTGCCAAAGTGTACGGGTTCGGTGACCACCCCCAAGGGTTGCCATTTGTACGGGTTCGGTGACCGCCCTCAAGGGTCCCTTAGTGGAATCACGGCATCTTGCATTGTGCGAGGGCGTGAGGAGATTACGGTGGCTGAGAGAGTCCTGGACTAGGGGGCGTCCGGATAGCCAAACAATCATCATTGGCCGGACTCCAAGACTATGAAGATACAAGATTGAAGACTTCGTCCCGTGTCCGGATGGGACTTTCCTTGGCGTGGAAGGCAAGCTTGGCAATACGGATATGTAGATCTCCTACCATTGTAACCGACTCTGTGTAACCCTAGCCCTCTTCGGTGTCTATATAAACCGGAGGGTTTTAGTCCATAGGACGAACAACAATCATACCATAGGCTAGCTTCTAGGGTTTAGCCTCCTTGATCTCGTGGTAGATCCACTCTTGTACTACCCATATCATCAATATCAATCAAGCAGGAGTAGGGTTTTACCTCCATCGAGAGGGCCCGAACCTGGGTAAAAACATCGTGTCCCTTGTCTCCTGTTACCATCCGCCTAGACGCACAGTTCGGGACCCCCTACCCGAGATCCGCCGGTTTTGACACCGACATTGGTGCTTTCATTGAGAATTCCTCTGTGTCGTTGCTCATAGGCCCGATGGCTCCTTCGATCATCAACAACGACGCGGTCCAGGGTGAGACTTTTCTCCCCGGACTGATCTTCGTATTCGGCGGCTTTGCACTGCAGGCCAATTCGTTTGGCCATCTGGAGCAGATTGAAAGCTACACCTCTGGCCATCGGGTCAGATTTGGAAGTTTGAACTTCACGGCCGACATCCGCGGAGACTTGATCTTCGACGGATTTGAGCCACAGCCGAGCACGCCGCACTGTCACGATGGGCATGATTTAGCTCTGCTGCCGGACAGTGCCCTGGAGGCCGCAAATGAGTCCGCTCCGACCCTTAACCAGGAGCCGACTGCGCCAATCGAGGATGGGTGGCTAGACACTGCCTCGAGGGCTTCTACCTCTACGGCGATGGAGCCGAATACCAACCCTGTCCCTTGTGAAGCTCGTGACTCCGAGGTGCCGGACTCCTTGCCAGACTCCAAACCTCCCGCGCCCTTGCCAATCGAATCCGGTTGGGCGCCGATCCTGGAGTTCACCGCTGCGGACATCTTTCAGCACTCGCCTTTTGGCAACATCCTAAATTCGCTAAAGTATCTCTCATTATCATGAGAGCTCTGGCCGGACTACGGTCAGGACGGTTGGGATGCGGACGACGAAGAAATTCAAAACCCACCCACCACCCACTTTGTAGCCATTGTCGACGACCTAACCGACATGCTAGACTTCGACTCCGAAGACATCGACGGTATGGATGACGATGCCGGAGACGACCAAGAACCAGCGCCTACGGGGCACTGGAAAGCCACCTCTTCATACGACATATACATGGTGGACATCCCAAAGGATGGGAATGGTGAAGGAACAGCGGAGGAAGACCCCTCCAAGAAACAGCCTAAGTGTCGGCGTCAGCGGCGTCGTTCTAAATCCCGCCACAGCAAGAATGGAGATTCCGGCACCGGAGACAATAACACCCCGGACAGTGCTGAAGACGACCCCCTCCAGCAAGATTCAGCATAGGAGGATGAAGAAGCCAGCCCTCATGAGAGAGCGGCAGACCAAGAGGTAGAGGACGATAATTACATGCCTCCCTCCGGAGACGAGGCAAGCCTCGACGACGACGAATTCGTCGTGCCTGAGGATCCCGTCGAACAAGAGTGTTTCAAACACAGGCTTATGGCCACGGCAAGCAGTCTCAAGAAAAAGCAGCAACAGCTTAGAGCTGACCAAGATTTGCTAGCCGACGGATGGACTGAAGTCCTTGCGGCCGAAGAGTATGAACTCGAACGCCCCTCCAAAAGCTACCCCAAACGCAAACTGCTACCCCGATTAGAGGAGGAAGCATATAAACCTACATCACCAGTGCACAATACGGCCGACCGGCCACCTCGTGGCCGCGACAGAGAGGCCTCTAGGCCTTCCACTAAAGCCGTACCCCGGCATCGCTCGAAAAGTACAAAGCCACGGGGCAATGCGCCGGACTTGCGAGACATATTGGAGGATAAGGCAAGACAATCAAGATCGATCTACGGATCGTGTGGGGGCCCCATGATGCACAACAATGACCGTCGCGCCGGATATAGCAACTCCGGCCGGGCCAAACACAGTAGGCAAAGCTCGCTTGAGCTACATCGTGATATAGCCCAATATAGAGGCGCCGCACACCCACTATGCTTCACAGATGAAGTAATGGATCATCAAATCCCCGAAGGATTCAAACCCGTGAACATTGAATCCTACGATGGCACGACAGACCCCGCGGTTTGGATCGAAGACTATCTCCTTCATATCCACATGGCCCGCGGTGATGATCTTCACGCCATCAAATACCTCCCACTCAAGCTTAAAGGATGTCGGAGTAATGGGCCACGGGTAGGCTAACCCGAGTCCCAGAACCTTTCAAGACATCGGGGCAGACTGCGCCCCTCAAATACCTACGGCGACTCCAAGATAAGCCGAGTCCCAGGAGGCGACTCCAAGATAAGCCGAGTCCCAGGAGGCGACTCCAAGATAAGCCGAGACCCAGAAGGCGACTCTCGGAGATGAGCCGAGTCCCTGAGGCGACTTTCGTCTCGGCCGAGTCCCAGAGGCGACTCCGAAGAAGCCGACTTTGGGGAGTTGGCCCGCGACTCCCAACCACCCGGTAATTAAAGACGAGCATGGCCACAGTGCACCGTACTCACGGAGATCTCCGCCCGGCGCGGCACTGTTGCCATGCCAGCCCTGACATCAGCCCCGGGGGCGGGGCCCTGTACCCATGATGCCTTGTCTGTACGGCCCAGAGACGGCAGGGCCCACCAGTCAGCAAGAGTATTGAAGACGGCAGGCGCGCCGAGAGTCGGACCCGTTGGGAGTCGGCCCCCCGAAGCCGGCCGGCTCCTCCCACGGGACCCACGTGCCATTAACTAGATGCGACCGGGGGATGGCCACAGTGATCGCCCACAGGCGGCGACACTGTTGCCATAACCCCGTGACCAAGCCTACGTCATTAGAAGCACGGCTACAGTAATCTGCAGCCGACAAGACCCTCCCGCGGCGGGCGCGGGCTGACGCCCTCGTACCAGGCCAGTCGGCGGGCCCCAGGAGTCGGCGGAGAAGACGGCGCCTGAGAGACAGACAGCTGGGACCCGCACCCAGCCGGTTTTTACCATTGTAACCCTGGGGGGTAGGCCTATATAAACCCCCCAGGGCACCCATGCAAAGGGTTCGCATCCAGTAGCATTAGATAGAACACGAAGGAGGGAGAGAGCTAGCCTTGCGTTCTCCTTCTTCCAGAAACAGCTCTAGGAGCACCTTTGTATTCACTTTGCCTTAGTGATCATGCGGAGACCCCGCAGAGCAGCAGTAGGGGTGTTATCTCCTCGGAGAGCCCTGAAGCTGGGTAAGATCCGCCGGCGTGCATGTCTTCGCCTCATCCCGTTTCCAAGCACCGGCGATGTTCTACTCGCCCCCACCATGATAAGCCATCCTTTGGCATATGTCGCACCCAACCCCCGACATTTGGCGCCCACCGTGGGGCCTGGTGCACCGTCGTCCGGAGATCTGTTCTAGACGGGAACCCTCTTCCTCCCTGGCGAGCGCAGCCAGCCAGGATCGCCAGAAGGAGTTTGCATCGACGCGCTGCGCGGCCCTGAGGCCGCATGCGCAACGAGCAGCCTCGCCGAACTTGTCGGCGAGGCTCGACTCTCCGACGAGCCTGCATCCGATGCAGGCATGGGTGGCCCCGAGAGTCTCCTTGCGGGCCTCCTCGACCAACTCCACATCGCCGGCGAGCCTGCCGTGGACTTGGAGTCCGTAGGATCCACCGACCAGATGCTGGTCGACTCCGATGCCGTGTCGCTTGACACTTTCCCCACCAACGTGGTGCTCTACGACGAGCCGCTTCCTTACGAGGAGAGCGGTGGAAGCGTCGTCACGGAAGTGCTCGTCATCAGTCACGATGAGCGCTCCGGTGAAGAAGCTCAGGACCCGCTCGCCGCGGCCATGCAAGACCTAACTGCGCCCATTCCAGAAGACGCAGATGCCGAGACGCTGGAGACATGCCGCCTTCAGATCATCGAAGGCGCCAAGAGGCTAGCGAGCATGAGGCGCTTGTCAGAAGCCTACCAGCGCGAAATGGATCGCGCCGTAGGCGGCTCGCCGGCTCCGACAGGGCCAAGCCGCCTAGGCGCGGTCCGGCAATGCGGCGCGACCATCGCCGACTTGTTCGGGGCTAAACGCCCCATATACGCCACCCCCGCGGAGAACATCCGCGCCGCCCAAGCGGCGACTGACGAGCTGAAGAACTTCAAGGGTGAAGAGCGCCGTTTGATGACGGAGCGAGTCCAGCAGCTCCTTGACGCAG
Source organism: Triticum timopheevii (assembly GCA_963921465.1). NCBI lineage: Eukaryota > Viridiplantae > Streptophyta > Magnoliopsida > Poales > Poaceae > Triticum > Triticum timopheevii. The sequence goes on along the minus strand of OY997266.1, from coordinate 42,469,122 downwards.
TTGCTGCGCAGAACGCGGCCGGCGGCCGCGCGGATGCGCTGCAGCAACCGAATGACGACTTGCCTCCCTGCCGAGATCAAGGCGCGACGTCTCGGACACCGACTGGCGGAGTCCGCGGAAGGAAAGAAAAAGAGCCGGCTGCCAGTCACAGTCGGACTCGCCTCACCATCGAGCGCAACCAAGATGGCCGGCCGAGAGCAGTGGAGCGGCGGGACGACTACCTGCCTCCCCCACCAAGAAGAGAGCGGCGAGTTTCCCCGCCGCCTGTTGAGCATCCGACTCTCGGCGGCCGCCTCGGCCGTCGAGAAGGAGTCGAAGAGAACGACACCCGCCATCGGATCGACCGACTCCATCGATCCCTGGCGCTGGAAGAAGAAGACGAGCTGGGTCCGCCTTGCTTCGGGCCCCGCATCCGAGACGAGCCCTTCCCCAAAGGGTTCACGCTCCCCCGAGACACACCCAAGTACACCGGCTCTGTGAAGCCGGAAGACTGGCTGGTTGATTACTCCACAGCCGTCAGTATAGCAAACGGCAACAAGCGAGTTGCCGTGAAGTACATTCCACTCATGCTCCAGGGCACGGCCCGGACATGGTTGAACAGTCTGAAGCCCCGCAGCATCAACAGCTGGGTCGACTTCACCGAAGCCTTCATCCGCAACTTCACGAACACATACAAGCGACCTCCCAAGCCGCGCCAGCTTTCCTTGTGCGTGCAAGGCCCTGATGAGTCAACACGCGACTACCTCACGCGCTGGGGCGAGCTTCGGAACTCCTGCGAGGGCGTGCACGAGGTGCAGGCTATCGATTACTTCACTGCCGGGTGCCGAGAAGGCACCTTCCTCAAGCACAGGCTCCTCTGCGATGAGCCAGAAACCCTCGACGAGCTGCTGGTCATAGCTGACAAGTACGCCACAGCTGACTCCTCCATGAAGACAGAGATTCAAGTCAATGCGGCTGGCAAAGTGGCCCCTCAGGCTCCCAGAACTCCGGCTGGAGACACCAGTCGGCGGCAACAACAGAGCGACAACAAACGTAAGGCCCAACAGCCGACTTCCAACAGTCGGCAAGTGGCGACAGTCGAAGATCAACAGCCGGAGGGGCAGCCTCCGGCTAAACGGCAGAAAGGTGGCAAATCCAATTGGTTGCCGGCCTTCTCCTATGAGCAGACTCTGGATGGTCCCTGCAAGTTCCACAGTGGCGCGAAGCCGTCAAATCATACCACCCGAAAATGCCACTGGCTCACCAGAATCGCTAAGGGAGACGGCCTCCTTCCTCCGCCGCCTGCTGGGCCGCCGCCTCCAACGCCGCCCCAGCAGCCGGCTGCTCGACCAGTCGGCGCAGTGCAAGACGAGTACCCAGAAGAGCACGGAGCTTACGTGGTGTTCACCAGTGTGGCTGATGATCGGTGCAGCAGACGGCAGCAGCAACAAGAAGTAAATGTGGTGGCGACAAATACTCCAGAGTTCATGCATTGGTCCGAGAAGCCTATCAGTTGGAGCAGAGCAGATCACCCAGAGGTGATGCCGAATCCGGGCTCCTATGCCCTGGTCCTAGGTGCCACCTTGGCCACTGATAGGCGGGCCGCCCGCTTTTCGAGAGTGCTGATAGACGGAGGCAGTAGCATCAACATCCTGTACAAAGATACCATGGAGAAGCTAGGAATCAAGCGAAGACAGCTGCAGAGCAGCCGGACCGTGTTCCATGGTATTGTACCCGGCCTTTCCTGCTCACCAATCGGCAAGATCCTGATAGACGTCCTCTTCGGAGACAAAGATCATTTCCGCCGAGAGCCGGTCTGGTTCAAAGTAGTGGACCTTGAAAGCCCATACCACGCACTGCTTGGCCGACCTGCCTTGGCCAAGTTCATGGCGGTTCCTCACTATGCCTACCTCAAGATGAAGATGCCGAGTTCCAAGGGAATTCTGACCGTAGCCGGCGACTACAGGAAGTCGTCCGCCTGCGAGGTCGAGAGCAGCAGGCTGGCCGAGTCCCTGGTGATCGCAGCTGAGAAACGGCTCCTTGATCGGGTCGTGGCGATGGCCAGAAAACAGCCAGAAATGTCGCCTGACCCCAAGGAGTCGGAAGCTGAAGGTTCGTTCAAGCCGGCCAAAGAGACCAAGAAGATACCCTTGGACCCGGAACACCCAGAGAGGTACGCTGTCATGGGTACAAACCTTGACAGCAAATAGGAAGGCGAGCTCGTCGATTTCCTCTGTGAGAATCGAGACATCTTTGCATGGTCCCCCAAAGACATGCCGGGTGTACCGACGGAATTCGCCGAGCACAAGCTACATGTCAGGCCAGATGTGAAACCCGTCAGACAGCCCTTGCGCCGCCTGTCAGAAGAGAAGAGAAGAGTTGTTGGAGAAGAGATAGCCTGGCTTCTTGCGGCCGGCTTCATCATGGAGGTGTTTTTTCCAGAGTGGCTGGCAAACCCGGTTTTGGTACTGAAGAAAAACAAGCAGTGGCGGATGTGCATTGACTACACAAGCCTCAACAAAGCCTGCCCAAAGGATCTATTTGCCCTGCCAAGAATCGACCAGGTGATAGACTCCACAGCCGGATGCGAGCTGCTGAGTTTCCTAGATGCATATTCAGGATATCACCAAATCAAGCTGAACCCAGCAGACAGACTGAAGACCGCCTTCATCACACCATTCGGAGCCTTCTGCTACCTGACAATGACATTTGGCTTAAGGAATGCCGGCGCCACCTTTCAGCGTTGCATGCAGAAGTGCCTCCTCAAGAAACTCGGCAGGAATGCCCATGTCTACGTGGATGATGTGGTGGTGAAGACAGAGAAGCGTGGGACGCTGTTAGAAGACCTCAAGGAGACCTTTGAGAACCTGCGCCGATTCCAGATCAAGCTCAACCCTGAGAAGTGCGTTTTCGGAGTACCAGCCGGCCAACTCCTTGGCTTCCTGGTCTCCGAACGCGGCATAGAGTGCAACCCCGTGAAGATCAAGGCCATCGAGAGGATGGAGGTACCCAGCTGACTATTAGATGTGCAGAAGTTCACCGGCTGCTTGGCATGCATCAGCCGATTCATCAGTCAGCTGGGCGAGAAAGCTCTGCCTTTGTATCAATTGATGAAGAAGACCACCTTTTTCGAGTGGAACCACAAGGCGGATGAAGCATTTCTCCAGCTGAAGAAGATGTTGACTACTCCCCCTGTGTTGGCGGCTCCGACTCCTAAAGAGCCCATGCTCCTGTACATCGCCGCCACCAGCCGAGTAGTCAGCACAGTCATCATAGTCGAACGCAAAGAGGAAGGCAAGGCGCTCCCTGTCCAGAGACCGGTATATTACCTGAGCGAGGTACTGTCGACCTCCAAGCAGAACTACCCCCACTACCAGAAGATGTGTTACGGTGTGCATTTTGCCGCCAAGAAGCTGAAGCCTTACTTTCAAGAGCATCCAATCACCATGGTCTGCACGGATCCGTTGGCCGAGATCATTGGAAGCCGAGACGCCTCCGGCCGAGTAGCCAAATGGGCCATAGATCTGGCTCCTTACACCATCTACTACCCGTCCCGCACCGCCATCAAGTCGCAAGCACTGGCCGACTTCCTCGTCGACTGGGCCGAGACCCAGTACCTACCGCCAGCGCCCAACTCCACCCATTGGCGGATGCATTTCGATGGCTCCAAGATGCGCACCGGCCTGGGAGCCGGCGTCGTCCTCACCTCCCCTAAAGGCGACAAGCTCAAGTATGTGCTGCAGATCCACTTCGCCGCCTCCAACAACGTCGCCGAATACGAGGCGCTCATTCATGGGCTCCGGCTTGCCAAAGAACTCGGCATTCATCGGATCCTATGCTATGGCGACTCCGACTTGGTGGTCCAGCAGTCATCTGGCGACTGGGACGCCAAAGATGCAAACATGGCGAGCTACCGCTTCCTGGTGCAGCAACTCAGCGGATACTTCGAGGGGTGCGAGTTCCTTCACGTGCCAAGAAATGACAATGACCAAGCAGACGCCTTGGCACGAGTCGTCTCCACCCGCCAAGAAATACCTTCTGGCGTCGCTCTTCAGCGCCTCCTCAAGCCGTCTATCAAGCCTTCACCAGAATCAGACTCCATCTTTGTGCCGGCTCCTCCCGAAGAAGTCGGATCCGACTCAAGAGCCCCAGCAGACGGCCCCAAGAAAATCATAGTCGAAGCCGGCCCGGGGACTTCAGAACCCGGCCCGGGGACTGCGCCAGTCGGCCCAGGGACTGCGCCAATCGGCCCGGGGACTTTGTCAGTCCAACAAGCGGCCGCAGACTCCAGCCCGCCGCCTCCCAGCCCAGCCACCCTTGTCCAAGTCGCTGTGGTGGCGGTTGAAGAAATAACAGCACCCTCGTGGGCACAGCCCATCCTCAAATTTCTCTTAAATAAAGAGCTGCCGACTGATGAGATCTCGGCTCGGCAAGTGCAACGACGAGCGGCAACATACACCATAGTCAACAAAGAGCTGGTCAGGCGTAGTGCCACCGGTGTCTACCAGCGCTGCGTAGAGCCAGAACAAGGCCAAGAAATTCTCAGAGACATTCATCAGGGCGAGTGCGACCACCATGCGGCTTCAAGGGCACTCGCCGCCAAAGCTTTTCGGCACGGTTTCTTTTGGCCGACTGCCCTGGAAGAGGCTAAAGAGTTATTCCAAAAATGCAAAGGGTGCCAGAAGTTCCGCTCCAAGCCACTTCAGCCGGCTTCCGCGCTAAAGACAATTCCCATCGCCTGGCCCTTCGCAGTTTGGGGCCTGGACATGGTGGGACCATTCAAGACGGCCCGAGGCGGCCTAACTCATCTGCTTGTTGCGGTGGACAAGTTAACCAAGTGGATAGAAGCAAAGCCCATCAAGAAGTTGAACGGTCTGACTGCAGTGACTTTCATCACCGACATCACAGTGCGGTATGGCATACCGCACAGCATCATCACCGACAATGGCACAAACTTTGCCAAAGGCGCCTTGGCCCGTTTCTGCGCGATGCACGGCATCCGACTGGACTTAGCGTCCGTTGCTGATCCGCAGTCGAACGGCCAGGTGGAGCGAGCAAACGGTCTCATCCTGTCCGGCATCAAGCCTCGACTGGTCAAACCACTCGAGCGTTCGGCTTGCTGTTGGGTTGAGGAGCTACCAGCCGTCCTCTGGAGTCTGCGCACGACTCCAAACAAGTCAATCGGCTTCACGCCTTTCTTCCTCGTCTACGATGCCGAAGCCGTCATCCCGACGGACATAGAGTTCGACTCTCCACGAGTCACCATGTACACCGAAGAGGAAGCTGAAGAAGCACGTCAAGACGGTGTCGACCTGCTGGAAGAGGGCCGGCTGTTGGCACTCAGCCGGTCCGGCATCTACCAGCAGAGTCTGCACCGATACTACAACCGAAAGGTCAAGCCAAGATTGTTTCAAGAGGGCGACCTTGTGCTTCGGCTGATTCAACGAATAGCCGGCCAGCACAAGTTGTCAGCACCTTGGGAAGACCCCTTCATCATCAGCAAAGTGCTGGGCAATGGCTCCTACTACCTAATCGATGCTCAGAAGCCTCGAGCGCGCAAGAGGGACGACTCCGGCAAGGAATCAGAACGGCCATGGAACACAAATCTTCTCCGAAGATTTCACAGTTAATGCAATATGTACCACGCTATCCTTTGTGTTAAAGTACCGAGACTTTGGGCCCCCGAGACGAGCTCGGGGACTGCCCTTTTTGTTATCTGTATGATAAGAATTATGCCTCCGAGTATGCTACTCTTTTGTCATGTTGCTTGGCACCGGGTCCGACTAGTCGGCCTGGGGACTTGTCGTCTTGCGCTATGAAATGCTTCCTGCAGTCAGACAAGTAGTGTGCTGCGCTCAAGCCGTCTCCTGTCGAAAGCCGCAGCTCGCAGAGCGACTATTGGTAGGCAGAGTATGAGCAAGAACAAGCGCACACACGAAAAAATGGCTAAGGACCTAAAGCGTATGCATAGCCCAAGCCGGCTCCCAGCCTCTCTCTGCGGAGCCGACTCTCGAGTAGTCGGCTCTCCACCTTCTATCCACTTGTTAAAAAACTCTAAAAAGGCGAAGTACTTGCCTTCCCTAAGGTAGCCAAGCATTTGACTTGCGGCAGTCCACGGAGCGGCTGTCCGTCTGGTAAAGCAGCGACTATGGGAAGGCGGCAAAGGAAAAAGCCAAAAAGAGCAATAAGCAAGGAAAGATAGAAGGCAAATAGATATTTACATAAGCAAAGGCCTCTGGCCGAGTTCAAAATACACCCCGCGGGTGGAATTGTGCAAATTAACAAGTTCTTCAAAGACTATGAAAACAGATAAAGTAAGGACAAGACGGCAGCCTAAGGAGCAGCAGACGGGTTCGGCGGGTCGGCGGAGACGGCAGTGTCAGGCGCTGGGGCGGCCGGCTGGGCAGTCTTGGCTTGGTGTCGGCAGCAGCAAAGATCGTCGGGAAGATCCGGCCCGACTGCTCAACAGTCGGCCCGAATCTCGGGGACTACAGCTAGCGGGTGCGCCAGCGCGCCCCCGCGGAAAAGAAGAAAAACTTACTCCGGCTCTCCGACAAGTCGGCAGTCCGCTTCTCCAGCCGCTCAATGTTGCGGTTGTAGGCGGTGACGCGGAGGTTGTGGTATTCCTGCAATAAAAATCAGACGAAAACAGAAATGAGGAGCTCGCCAGATTGAGTTCCGGGCCGCCTGCGCAGCAGCCGGCCTGAAACTCGAGGACTACACCTAGTGGGTGCGCTGGCGTGCCCCCACAGAGAAGAATGAGAAAAGACAAAGTCAAAAAAGAAAAACGTACTCGGATGGACGCTGGCGACGCCAGATGCGCCCTGGTGCAGCCCTGGATGGCTTCTTCTTCAGCTCGCAGTTTCGCCTGCACATCCAGGAGCGCCCGGTTCAGCGGACCGTTGCCGCCTCCTCGCACCCATCCAGTGGGTGCAGTGCTTGACGCCTCAGCATCAGGAATGGCCGAGCTGGCGGCGCCGGCTTCCAAGGGGCATGGCGCCGAGACCGCCTTCGCAAGACGGTGGCGCGCCGGTGAGGCGACTTGAAGAAGCAGCCTCGCCACCGCCTCGTCCTCAGCCGGCGGCACTGGAGGACCCGCCAGCTGCTTGCCATGCGGCGGAGGCGGTGGTGGCGGCGAGGCTGTGCCCGACGCAGAGGCCTCGCCTCCGTCCCTCTCCACGATGGAGTGCTCCCCGCCGGCTTCTCCAGTCTGCCCCGTGAACTCCGGGGGCGGCGGCGCGGAGCTCAGCGGGACGACTAACAACGCCAACTGGTGGCGCGCGGCCTCCTCGGCCCGCTGTCTGGTCGCGGCGGCGGCTTCGGCCTCCGCCAGCTTCTTCTAGGCGGAGGCCGCCACCTTCTCGGCCTCCGCCTTCTCCAAGCGGTCGGCCTCCTCCTCGTCGCGCTTCTCTCGCGAGTTGCGCTTCGTCGCCTCCTGGAGGTCGGCGGCGGGGTCAATCTGCCGGGTGTTGGTGGATGTCTCGGCCGACCCCATGACAGAGGGGACGGCGACCCTCTCAAGAGAAAGAGGGGCCCTGAAGCAGAAAACAGAATGAAAAAGACTCGGAAAGAATTCATCAAAGAAAACAAGACAAAGGCGGCGAAGGCTTACGCAGAGACTAGCGGCGGCTTCTTCACTTCCTTGCGGAAGTGGTTGGCCTTCGCGACCGCCTCCTCCCGCTTGGTCCCGGCAGCCGCCCCCTTGAACTTCTTCGGCCGACCGCCGAGCGAACTCGGCGCGGCCCGGCGCTTCTTCGCGCCGACTTGACCGGTCAAGACGGCAGAAGAACTCGCGCCTGGATGGCCGGCTTTGGGTTGGCAGCGCGGGACGACTTCCCCTTCGGCGTCGTCTTCTGGCCAGTCGGCGAAGGTCGCCGAGGGCCGGAGGCCGCCTTCCGCTCCCCCTCCTCCGCCTTCGGCGTCGGCCTCCATCGCTGCGGCTCCCAAGTCAGGGTCCTCGACATCGCTCTCCGCTCGATCTGGAGCGTAGTCGCGGGGCTGTCCAGTGGCGCCGGCTGCGGGCGGGATGAGAGGGTTCTGACTTGAAGAAAGCCAAGAAGATCAGAAGTCGGATTCGGCTGCAAGGAAAAACAGAAAGCAAAAATATATGACTTACCGCAGGAGGGGGGTTGGCACGCGAGTACGGCTCTTTGCCGAACTGCCAATCTTCCGTGAGCTCGCAGTTTGCGATGTGATTCGCCATCTTCGCCACCTCCGCGTGGGGCATATCCCAGGTGCACATCCGACTCGGGTCTCGGCGGCCGCTCATCTGACTAATCAGATGAGGTCGGCCCTGGAGAGGGAGGACTCAGCGCGCCACGAAGGCGGCCAGCAAGTCGGCCCCGACCAAGCCTTCCGACTGCGTTAGCACCCGGAGTCACGCGAGGGCGGCGGCGCCGGCAGGAGTCAGCGTCTGGGCCCAGTGGGACCAACTGGGAAGCGTCCCAGCTGGTGCACCGGCTTCGTAGGGCGGCAGGTTGACCCAGTCGCCCTCCTCGGCGACGTTCTTCACGTAGAAGTACGAGCACTGCCACATCTTCACCGACTTGATCAGCGAGATGGAGGGGAATAGATTGTCGGCGCTCGACCTGTGCATTGCGATGAAGGCGCCGCATTGAGCCGGCACGCCGGCGACGTGCGTGCCGAGCTTGGATTGAAAGAGCTCTCCCCACAGCTCAATAGTGGGGAGAACGCCGAGGAAACCCTCGCACAGGGTGGCGAAGGCGGCCAGCAGCACCACCGTGTTGGGGGTGAGGTGGTGCGGCTTGAGTCCTTGAACTCCAAGAAGGAGCGGAGGAAGCCGCTCGCCGGCAGGCCCATGCCGCGCATAAGGTGCGAGCGGAATATAACCCGCTTGCCCTCTTGCGGCGCCGGCCTTATTTCCCCCGCCGGCGGGGCGCGGGCTCGCACCAAGTTCATGCCGGGGAGCCGGCGCATCTTGCGAAGGTGCTCGATGGCGTCGTCATCCATGTCAGAGCCGTCCCAAACGCCAGAACACACGGCAGGAGCCGCGGCGGTGGAGGAAGAGCTCATCGCTATGGAGCGGTGCGGCGTGGTGCAGCGACGGCTGGAGGAAGAAGAAGCAAGAGGAGGCGGGGGAGCAGGGAGGAATGGGCGCGTGTGTTTCCCGTCCAGCCCCCCCCCCCAGCCTACTTATAGGCCTGCGGGCTGAGAAGCCGATGGGGCAGCGTGGGATTAACTGCGCGCAAGACCCCACGCCCCCCCCCCCCACGATTTACCCACGAAGTTACTGTGCGCAGTAACGACGTGGGAAACCCAACCGCCCGCATGGTCGCCACGGATCCGTTCGCGCACCGAGGCGCGGTAGTGGCGGGCCCCGCCTGACAACCAGTCCCGTCGTGCGCGTGGGCAGGCAGACTGCCCTTGCCACGTGGCGCCGCGCGACGGGGCCGAGGCGGGCAACCACGGGAAGCGTATCAGGCACGCCGCCTGATTCCCGCCGCGACATACGAAACTCCCCAAATTGCAAGACGGCCCTCGATGAATCCGACTCCAGCCAGTCGGCTCGAGCATGCCGGCTTTCGTCAAATCCGACTCCAGCCAATCGGCTTGGAGAAAGGCGGCCATCAAAGCTTGCTTTCCCCCTATCTAGAGAATGAAACTGCTGAGGCGCACGACGTATCAACCTCGGAGCCTCACCAGCTTCGGGGACTACTGTCGGAGTAATGGGCCACGGGTAGGCTAACCCGAGTCCCAGAACCTTTCAAGACATCGGGGCAGACTGCGCCCCTCAAATACCCGCGGCGACTCCAAGATAAGCCGAGTCCCAGGAGGCGACTCCAAGATAAGCCGAGTCCCAGGAGGCGACTCCAAGATAAGCCGAGTCCCAGAAGGCGACTCTCGGAGACGAGCCGAGTCCCTGAGGCGACTCTCGTCTCGGCCGAGTCCTAGAGGCGACTCCAAAGAAGCCGACTATGGGGAGTCGGCCCGCGACTCCCAACCACCCGGTAATTAAAGACGAGCATGGCCACAGTGCGCCGTACTCACGAAGATCTTTGCCCGGCGCGGCACTGTTGCCATGCCAGCCCTGACATCAGCCCCGGGGGCGGGGCCCTGTACCCATGACGCCTTGTCTGTACGGCCCAAAGATGGCAGGGCCTACCAGTCAGCGAGACTATTGAAGACGGCAGGCGCGCCGAGAATCGGACCCGTTGGGAGTCGGCACCCCGAAGCCGGCCGGCTCCTCCCACGGGTCCCACGCGCCATTAACCAGATGCGACCGGGGGATGGCCACAGTGATCGCCCGCAGGCGGTGGCACTGTTGCCATAACCCCGTGACCAAGCTCGCGTCATTAGAAGCACGGCTACAGTAATCCGCAGTCGGCAAGACCCGCCCGCGGCGGGCGCTGGCTGACGCCCTCGTACCAGGCTAGTCGGCGGGCCCCAGGAGTCGGCGGAGAAGACGGCGCCTGAGAGACAGACGGTTGGGACCCGCACCCAGCCGGTTTTACCATTGTAACCCTTGGGGTAGGCCTATATAAACCCCCCAAGGCACCCATGCAAAGGGTTTGCATCCAGTAGCATTAGACAGAACACGAAGGAGGGAGAGAGCTAGCCTTGCCTTCTCCTTCTTCTAGAAACAGCTCTAGGAGCACCTTTGTATTCACTTTGCCTTAGTGATCATGCGGAGACCCCGCAGAGCAGCAGTAGGGGTGTTATCTCCTCGGAGAGCCCTAAAGCTGGGTAAGATCCGCCGGCGTGCATGTCTTCGCCTCATCCCGTTTCAAGGCACTGGCGATGTTCTACTCGCCCCCACCATGATAAACCATCCTTTGGCATATGTCGCACCCAACCCCCGACAAAGGACCAGCTCGGCATTGGCTTAACAGCTTGCCGGCAGAATCAATTGGGTGTTGGGAGGACCTGGAAGCCGCATTCCTCGATAACTTCCAGGGCACATATGTGCGACCACCAGACGCTGATGACCTAAGCCACATAATTTAGCAGCCAGATGAATCGGCCAGACAATTCTGGACACGGTTCTTAACCAAGAAAAATCAAATCGTCGATTGTCCGGATGCAGAGGCCCTCGCAGCCTTCAAACATAACATCCGTGATGAATGGCTTGCCCGGCACCTAGGACAGGAGAAGCCGAAATCCATGGCAGCCCTCACATCACTCATGACCCGCTTCTACGCGGGAGAGGATAGCTGGCTAGCCCGCAGTAATAACCTCGACAAAAATTCTGGCAGTCCGGATACCAAGGACCGCAATGGCAGGTCACGTCGCAACAAGCACAAACGCCGCATTAACGGCGATAATACTGAGGATACAGCAGTCAACGCCGGATTCAGAGGCTCCAAACCCGGTCAGCGGAAAAAGCCATTCAAAAGAACTACTCCGGGTCCGTCCAATTTGGACCAAATACTCGACCGCTCGTGCCAGATACACGACACCCCCGAAAAGCTAGCTAATCACACCAACAGGGATTGTTGGGTATTCAAGCAGGCAGGCAAGTTAATTGCCGAAAACAATGAGAAGGGGCTGCATAGCGATGACGAGGAAGAGACCCGGCCACCGAACAATAGAGGACAGAAGGGTTTCCCCCCACAAGTGCAGACAGTGAACATGATATACGCAACCCACATACCCAAAAGGGAGCGGAAGCGTGCACTCAGGGACGTATATGCGATGGAGCCAGCCGCCCCAAAGTTCAATCCATGGTCCTCCTGCCCGATCACCTTTGATCGAAGGGACCACCCCACCAGCATCTGCCATGGCAGGTTCGACGCATTGGTTCTAGACCCAATCGTCAACGGATTTCACCTCACTAGAGTCCTGATGGACGGCGGCAGCAGCCTGAACCTGCTTTACCAGGATACAGTGCGCAAGATGGGCATAGACCCCTCAAGGATTAAACCCACAAAGACGACCTTCAAAGGCGTCATGCCGGGTATAGAGGCCAATTGTAAAGGCTCAGTGACACTGGAAGTGGTCTTCGGATCCCCAGATAACTTCCAAAGCGAGGAGTTAATCTTCGACATAGTTCCGTTCCGTAGCGGCTATCATGCACTATGTCGGTGTCAAAACTGGCGGATCTCGGGTAGGGGGTCCCGAACTGTGCGTCTAGGAGGATGGTAACAGGAGACAAGGGACACGATGTTTTACCCAGGTTCGGGCCCTCTTGATGGAGGTAAAACCCTACGTCCTGCTTGATTAATATTGATGATATGGGTAGTACAAGAGTGGATCTACCACGAGATCAAGGAGGCTAAACCCTAAAGCTAGCCTATGGTATGATTGTTGTGATGTATGTTGTGTCCTACGGACTAAAGCCCTCCGGTTTATATAGACACCGGAGGAGGCTAGGGTTACACAGAGTCGGTTACAATGGTAGGAGATCTACATATCCGCATTGCCAAGCTTGCCTTCCATGCCAAGGAAAGTCCCCTCCGGACAAGGGACGGAGTCTTCAATCTTGTATCTTCGTAGTCTTGGAGTCCGGCGGACGATGATAGTCCGGCTGTCCGGACACCCCCTAGTCCAGGACTCCCTCAGTAGCCCCTGAACCAGGCTTCAATGACGATAAGTCCGGCGCGCATAATGTTCGGCATTGCAAGGCGGGTTCCTCCCTTGAATAATCCAGAGAAGATCATGAACCCCAGGATAGTGTCCGACTCTGCAAAATAAATTCCACATTCCACCGTAGAGAGAATAAAATGTACACAAGTCCAATCTGCTGATGTATTTGGCGGCATGACATCATACCGCTACCAGGCCTTTACTTGAATCGTTTTTTATTATACCACCTCAGCATGTTTAGCGAAGCGGTTTCCTTGGCACGTCTTGTCGAAGCAGAGATCATGTTCCCCTTATTCCAGGATTCTCATCAATACGGACGTGGGTAACCCAACCGTGCCATTGATGGTGGCGCTTGGGAGATAAGCGAGTTTTACCAGGCTGGTGGGGGGCGCATAGTCTTCGCCCTGCCTATATAAGGGATAAGGATTCACCTTTTCACCCACGCCTTCTTCCTCCTTCGCTCATCCACCTCCGCACACTCAAGCTCCAACGCCCAAGCTCGCGCATCTCGTCTTAACCTTCCCCGACCATGTCCGGAGGGGGAGGCAAGTGGTTGGCTTCCACCGTCAAGGAGGAGCACATCACCAAGCTGCGCAACGCCGGATACCTTTCCAGCGATATTGTGCACCGGCTGCCCGACGAGGGGAAGCTCATCCCTACCCCTGGGCCCCATGAGAGGGTCGTCTTTCTTCCCCACTTCCTCCACGGACTGGGCTTTCCACTGCTCCCTTTCGTCCGGGGGCTCATGTTCTATTACGGCCTGGATTTCCACGATCTGGCGCCGAACTTCATCCTCAACATCTCGGCGTTTATTGTCGTGTGCGAGGCCTTCCTCTGCATCCAGCCCCACTTCGGCCTGTGGCTCAAGACCTTCAACGTCAAGACGAAGGTTGTGAAGGGCACGCAAGCGGAGTGCGGAGGTGCCATGTTGGGCAAGTTGCCCAACGTCCTTTGGCTCGAAGGCGCCTTCGTGGACTCCGTTAAGGGGTGGCAATCGGGGTGGTTCTACATCACCGAGCCGCGCGAACCCACGTGGGCGGCGGCCCCCGAGTTCAGATCTGGCATCCCCACGCAGCTCACCTCTTGGAAAGAGAAGGGCTTGTTGTGGGGCAATCCGAAGGACCTGTGTAATGCCCTCGATGCGGCTATATCTCCCACGTGTCGAAGCACGACTTAGAGGCATAACTGCATTGAAAGCAATGTCGCAAGTGAGTAATCTTCACACAACCCATGTAATACATAAGGGAAAGAGATACATAGTTGGCTTACAATCGCCACTTCACACAATTACATGAATAAAGCATTACATCATCCAGATACAATCAAGGTCCGACTACGGAACCAAAATAAAAGAAGAACCCCAAATGCGACAAAGGTCCCCGATCGACCCCAACTAGGCTCCACTACTGATCAACTAGAACGAAACAACACAAAGGGCAAGATCTTCATCGAGCTCCTCCTTGAGCTTGGTTGCGTCACCTGCTTGGTAATATAGGCACCTGCAAACTGGTTTTGGAAGTATCTGTGAGCCACGAGGACTCAGCAATCCCATTACCATGGGTATCAAGACTAGCAAAGCTTAATGGGAAAGGAAGGGGTAAAGTGGTGAGGTTGCAGCAGCAACTAAGCATGATATGGTGGCTAACATACGCAAATGAGAGCGGGAAGAGAGCAAGCGGAACGGTCGTGAAGCTAGCAATGATCAAGAGGTGATCCTGAACACCTATTACGTCAAACATAACTCAAAGACCGTGTTCACTTCCCGGACTCCGCCGAGAAGAGACCATCACGGCTACACACACGGTTGATGCGTTTTAATTCGGATCTGGTGTCAAGTTATCTACAATCGGACATTAACAAATTCCCATCTGCCACATAACCGCGGGCACGGCTCTCGAAAGTTTATACCCTGCAGGGGTGTCCCAACTTAGCCCATGACAAGCTCTCGCGATCAACGAAGGAATAGACCTTCTCCCAGGAAGACCCGATCAGTCTCGGAATCCCGGTTTACAAGACATTTCGACAATGGTAAAACAAGACCAGCAAAGCCGCCCGATGCACCGACAATCCCGATAGGAGCTGCACATATCTCGTTCTCAGGGCAACACCGGATAGGTCAGCCTACGAGTAAAACCAGCCCTCGAGTTGCCCCGAGGTGGCCCCGCAGTCTGCCCGGTTCGGACCAACACTTAGACAAGCACTGGCCCGGGGGGGCTAAAATAAAGATGACCCTTGGGTTGGCCGACCCAAGGGAAGGGTATAGGTGGTGGTGAGGCAAATGGTAAAACCAAGGTTGGGCCATGCTGGACAAGTTTTATTCAAAGCGAACTGTCAGGGGGGTCCCATAAATCACCCGACCGCGTTAGGAACGCAAAATCCGGGAACATAACATCGGTATGACGGAAACTAGGGCGGCAAGAGTGGAACAAAACACCAGGCATAAGGCCGAGACTTCCACCCTTTACCAAATATATAGATGCATTAATTAAATAAGAGATATTGTGATATCCCAACATAACCCTGTCCACCATGGAGAAATCTTCATCTTCACCTGCAGCTAGCAACGCTATAAGAGGGGCTGAGCCAAGTGGTAACATAGCCAAACAACAGTTTGCTAGGAAGGTGTCAAAGGTTAGAGGTTCATGGCAATTTGGGAGGCTTGATGAGCAAAAGATAGGTAGCGCAGCAAAGCGATAGAACGAAGCAACTAGCATAGCAATGATAGTAGTGAGATCCAGGGTAGCGGTCATCTTGCCTGAAATCCCGCTAGGAAGAAGAACGAGTCCATGAAGAAGACGAACGGGCGAAGTCGAACGAATCCTCACAATCGCAACATTACCGGAACTAGGAAGCAACACCGGAAAGAAACAAGCAACATGGTAAACACACAAGCATAAACATGGCATGATGCACAAACAAGTATGATGCATGTCCGGTTTAATGAGGCATGGCATGGCAAAGTGCAACACACAATACTACAAGTTAAGTGGAGCTCAATATGCAACGAGTTGCATATTGACGAAACACCACATCCGAGTTATTTAGTTCGCTCTCGTTTAGGTACACAACAATGTTAAATGTTGTTAAATATGTGAAGGGGTTTAACAAAAGTAAACTAAATATTTAGGCAAGTTTAAATGAGGCCGGAACAACAAACAACATTTCCGGAAAAACCTCATATGCAAATTATGAATTTGGTACTGTTCTGCCCTAAAACATATTTTAAAGTTGTTAAACAGGAAAATAAAGTGGACCATGTTAATCTAGGCATTTTTCCACCCCATTTACATATAAAGAACATTTAAAACCGAGCTACGGTTATTTAGTTATGAATTAAATCATTTTAGCATGGCATTTAGCAAATTTAAACAAACAACATTTTAAATATTTTAAACATGGATGAAAGTGGGATATTATTAATCTACACAAAATTCTAAGCATTTTACATATATAATTCGTTTTAATCCGATGCACGGTTAATTAATTATTACATTCATGAACATGAGGGGTTTTCTGTAAAACTGAAAATCACCGGATAATTAGACAAATTCGCAGGCAGGAAAAAAACGTGCACTGGGCTGAATCTGGATCTGGGTGAGGGCTTTGGGTGGCTCACCATGGGCCAAGGCCCAATAGGCAGAGGAGAGGGGGAGGCCGGCAGGGCGCGCTGGGTCGGCCTGCTTGCGATGCCCAGGAGGAGCCCGACCAGGGTCAACGCGCGGAGGGCGCGTCGTGCTGCTGCTCCTGCTTGTTTCTGAAGATTAGAAACAGCTGCAGGTTCATGGCGACGGACGGCGGGAATGGCTGCCGGCGACGTGGGGCTTGGGCGCGACGCCGGAGAGGAGGCAAGCTGCGGACGAGGAGACGTGGGAGGCGGGTCCCACGGGCTGACGACGTCACAGACGCGAGCGGCGGAGCTCGTTGCCCGCGGCCATGGCTGCTCTCCTATGCAACAAAACGACGACAGGGCGGGGAAAAATCAGTAGCAACATGAGGGGAAGAAAAGGTAGGCAGACACGGTGGTGGAGCTCACCCATGGCTCCGGTCATCTCGAGGATCTCCGGCGATGGAGAGGGCGTTCCACGATGGAGCTTCGTTCGGTTCCCTGGGAGCAAGAGAGAGAGAGATGTGAGACGAGAGGGAGAAGGAGAGGGAAAAGGGGACGACAGAGGGGAGCAGAGGCGCGGCCTGGTGGTTCAGGTCGTGGTTGCCGGAGGGCGCGTTGGAACGGGAGGAGCGGCGAGCACGAGGGAGCAAGAGATTCACGGGGCCTCTGCTTGCGGGAGGCTGGGAGCGAGGCTTCGGGCATGAACGACGCCGGGGATGGGGATGACGCGGGCATAGAGATAGACGGCCGGATCCGCGGGCGCGTCCAGAGTCGGTGAGGGAGGTGGAGGGATTGGTTTCGCCAGCGCAAAAATTGCGGGAGGTGGTCGGAGGCTGCGGTGGCGGCTGTGGTTGGTGGTTGGATCGGGAGGGGATCGAGAGGTGGAGGCTCGGGCGCTGGTTGGAGGGAGATGGATCTGGGAGGATCCCAAGAGAGAGTGCCGGCGGCAGGTGAGGGATTGGATGGATGGGACTGCCTAGACTAGGGTTTGACTGCTTAAATAGGTAGGTTTGTTAGCTTAGGGGAAAACGGACCCTCCGATTAGAATCGAACGGTCGAAAATAAACAGGTTAGAGAGTCCAAATAAGAAAACGTAGATGTTTTGTAGATGTTAGGGGATGACCCGGACCCAACGGTAATGACTGCCCGGGTCGGGTTCAGGGGAGTTTTCGGACGCACGTAAGAGGGGTTTGACGAAACGCCATGGAGACAAAGGGTTTTATGAAAAGAGAGAGAAGAGAGCGGTCCGGTTGATCTGAGAGGGGTTAACAGGGACAAGGAAGAAGCGACAACTACGAGCGAATGCAAGTTTTATGAAAAACGATGCCGATGCAATGCGAATGATGCCATGAGATGAAATGCACGACATGAACAAAATGCAAAACGAAAGACAAAAACCCAACCACAGAGAAAATAATATATCGCATCTCCGGAAAAGGCAAGAGTTGGAGTTACGAATATGGAAAGTTGTATCCGGGGCGTTACAACACTCCACCACTACGAGAGGATCTCGTCCCGAGATCTAGGATGGCACCGGAGGGAAAACGGAAGAGGAAGAGAAGAGGTAAAACTAAGTTGCTTCTTTGACCAATGAGTGAAACCAAAGAACCTTGAGAGGTTGAACAAATTGAAAGAAAACAAAACAACGGGGATGACCAAGATTGCAAACAATTCGTTGGACAAGTGGAACAAGTAATATGATGAGAACCAAGAGGTTTAGTGATAAGATAGATATTGAAACCACTCCGGTTAAAACTAGATAGAGGAGGAATAAGATTGATATAATTTGGGCAGCACTCCGACTGTAAATGGAAGGAATTGAACATGAACTTGACAAGATGAAATCAACAACACACTGCCTCCAGAATTGAAAGAATGGCACAAGGGGTAAGAAACATTACAAACCGCACTCCGGTTGAGAAGGGAGGCAAAACTTGATAAGATGAGAGAACTCGAATAAAACACGACACTCCGGCTAAACGAATAAGCAAGGAAAATTACATGATATTTACAAAATGAGATGATGGGTCGAAGAGAGTAACATCACAATGCCTCTGGAACAAAAGAATAGAAGATAGATTACTGGAATAACAGAATGTAGGAGAAAATGCAAACTTCTGCCACAAATGAGCTCGGAAAGCACCCTTCCAAGAAGGTTATAACGGAGTTGTTAGAAATCCAACAACGAAAAGAATAAGCATGTGGCGGGCTTATGAAAACATCTCAAAATTATGAGGTGAGCTTCTGCCACCAACGGAAACAAATGATTGGATTGATATCAACAAGGAGACGAGAAACTTATTTCACCGGGAGGACAAATGAAGAACTTGGGTCATTTATAAGCACCATAAATAGCAACAATCCTTAGGAAAGCTTTAGGTGAAATATAACCCAAGATAACTCCAATGAAGAGACTGATGGATTTAAAATACCTCATTCTTGACAACAATATGAATCATGAAACATGAAGGAAATTGTCAAGAGTGACATAACACCATCTCAAAAGATAAGATAGAAGGAATTGCACTTTGGAATGCAAGACGGAGAATACTTGAGCTTCTCAAAACAAAACAAGTGTTGGGCACCCTGTTTAATTTTGAGTATAGCTTGGCGGATCATAACTTCGAGCGAAATCTTGAAGAACAATTGAAGAATGAAAAGAATCCTTGACAACCCACCATTTAGAGCCTCCATGAAGAACTCCGGTAATAGAAGGATGATGAAAAGAAAGAGAAGTTGAAAACACAAGGTGAAGCCTTGCAATGATTTAGATGGAGCTTCGCGATTATATAACCGAGAGAACTTGGAACTCCGAAAAAGAAGGATGAGCAATTGAAACCAAGAATTTTTTTTTGATGAACCTTTGGAATAAGGAATTGAATTTACTCGATGAAACAAGAATAAGAATTACATTATGCTTATCCCTCATCAATTAAATTGATGACCCACAATGGATTTAGCATGCCACTTATTCTCGTAGAACGGATTAAGATAGATATGGCGCAAGCTTGGGAAGGTCTTCAACGAACCACCGGTAGGATTGGAAAGAACGAATGAATGATATGATAACGAAGGAAGTGAAATCTTGAACGAACCACCGTAAGAATTGAAAATGAAAGTAGCAAAGGCACAATTCACCGGGAAGAATTGGAAAACGAATGAAGATACTTGAGGGGATTTAGATACATGAGAACGAAGAGATCATGAATTGATTAGGAGATATTTGAACGATGCACCGGTAACATTTGGAGAATGATAGCTACACGCTGAGAATGAAGAATTATGACATGATGGCCTTCGGAGGAAAGAAATGGAAACAACTCATGAAATGCTCCGGATGGTAAGAAAAGAGTTGTCTCAATCGAAAGCAATTATGAGAGGATGGCATCAAGCTAGGACCATGAATATTCAAGAGAATGGACCAAGATTTAAGAGAAATCCTTCTTCGGTCTTCAAATGATGAGAATGACAACGAGAAACACCACCAAGAATTATTGAGGCACACCGGAAGAATCAAAAGCAAAGAGGTTGAGCCAACTATGAAAAGAATTTGAAAGATCTTGGAGAAAAGCATTTGACTGATGATAACTCATTCTTACGTCAAACTTGGAGAAGAATTTAGGATAGCTCTGGGAAAATAGAAGAGTCAGGTAAGATCCTGGGAAAAGACCTGTGGGTTAGGGCCCACTCAAAAGAACGCCGTTGAAAAGATTTAAAAGAGATGTTGCACTGGTTGAATTAAATCACTTGAATGAGATACCAATCTCGAAAGAGCTTGAATGAATGCAGAGTGGAAACACGAATCTTCGAGATATCTTGAGCACTCCGGAATAACAAATAGCGAGAAGTAGAATGATAATGAGGTGCACCGGTATGAGAAGACATTGAAATGAGGAAAAAGGTATGATCAACAAAACTTGACTTGAATCCACCGGAGAAGAGAAAGGAATGAGGAATGACGAACTAGTAGAACATCTTCTTGAGAACCACTGGGTAAGAACATTGACGGAAAAGAATGGAGAAACTTCACAAAAATAAAAGGATACTTGGTAAAGAAATCTTAGTCCTTGAGGAAAAAGGGTGGGTGGGTGGGAAAAAACAAAGGCAACTTGGAGACGCATGAAACAAACACCGTTGTGAAGAAATGATAATTGGTCTTGCTGATGTTGAAGTGATCGGATCCACTTGAAGAGAAACACGCTGGCTGAAAAGGATTGACATGACAATCTCGATTGTCGAGAAGGATTGGTATTCACATCGGAGTATGAGAACACCATTTCGGAAAGGTATGGAATCAACACTTGACATTGAAGCAACTCGAATACCACAACTCAAAACAAAAACAAAGGACTGGCTTGCAGAATAAGCCGGAAAAAACATATGATAGAGATTTTGTCCGAAGTTTTCGTGGTGGGGCCTACATGGGCTCGATCATACAGCACCATCATGTACAAGGCAGTGCACACGACATACAAAGCGTCCCCGAGTCGGCATAGCCAAGGACTCTTTAAGACACAACGAGACCACTGTAAAACCAACCGTGAATAGGCGGACCACTAGACGTCGAACCCCAATTTCATATCATACATCCGTCGGAAAGATATCCTAAGAGCTACTTGAATTCCCACCTATGAAACTCCCGAAATTCTCCGGTTATGCAATCAGGTGTTGGGGATACAGGGGAAGCATAATATCTCACCCAAAACTAGCAAATCCTACATCCAGCTGTATCCATCCTTCAACACATAACCAAGAAACCTTCGGAAATCGTCTACCTCAACCTTCGAAAAGCATCCGTTATACAAGTTATGGCGATACTCCCGTACTCACCTCAGTACTGGGTTATCGGGGTTATCTCACCAACAACTGCATAAAAGAGATTTTTGATGTCAGCGTACTAAACTCAGGTATTCCAGAACTGCAACGATAAAATTATGACAACAACACCTCAGAGCTCAACTCCCTGGGACACTTCCACTAAACCCCTGACAGGAGGCACCAAGACAATGTTCTCATCATAAAACCATCGGAACGATTCCAAAATACCCGCGTGATCCTAAAAAAAATTTAGTGAAATTTGAGAAGAGAAGAGTCAAAACTCTACGTCAGGAGACCTCACCAGAGCGATGAAGGGACTGAGGAGTAAAAAGAATTCCTAACTCTCCGATATATATAATCCTAAATGACTCAAAACATTTTTCTAGACACAACTCGGCCGCTAAAAACGATCAAGCAGTGGGGCTCCTATGGTCGGGGAAGGCTCTGATTACCAACTTGTAACACCCTCGATGCGGCTATATCTCCCACGTGTCGAAGCACGACTTAGAGGCATAACCGCATTGAAAGCAATGTCGCAAGTGAGGTAATCTTCACACAACCCATGTAATACATAAGGGAAAGAGATACATAGTTGGTTTACAATCGCCACTTCACACAATTACATGAATAAAGCATTACATCATCCAGATACAATCAAGGTCCGACTACGGAACCAAAATAAAAGAAGAACCCCAAATGCGACAAAGGTCCCCGATCGACCCCAACTGGGCTCCACTACTGATCAACTAGAACGAAACAACACAAAGGGCAAGATCTTCATCGAGCTCCTCCTTGAGCTTGGTTGCGTCACCTGCTCGGTAACATAGGCACCTGCAAACTGGTTTTGGAAGTATCTGTGAGCCACGAGGACTCAGCAATCCCATTACCATGGGTATCAAGACTAGCAAAGCTTAATGGGAAAGGAAGGGGTAAAGTGGTGAGGTTGCAGCAGCGACTAAGCATGATATGGTGGCTAACATACGCAAATGAGAGCGAGAAGAGAGCAAGTGGAACGGTCGTGAAGCTAGCAATGATCAAGAGGTGATCCTGAACACCTACTTACCTCAAACATAACTCAAAGACCGTGTTCACTTCCCGGACTCCGCCGAGAAGAGACCATCACGGCTACACACACGGTTGATGCGTTTTAATTCGGATCTGGTGTAAAGTTATCTACAACCGGACATTAACAAATTACCATCTGCCACATGACCGCGGGCACGGCTCTCGAAAGTTTATACCCTGCAGGGGTGTCCCAACTTAGCCCATGACAAGCTCTCACGATCAACGAAGGAATAGACCTTCTCCCAGGAAGACCCGATCAGTCTCGGAATCCCGGTTTACAAGACATTTCGACAATGGTAAAACAAGACCAGCAAAGCCGCCCGATGCGCCGACAATCCCGATAGGAGCTGCACATATCTCGTTCTTAGGGCAACACCGGATAGGTCAGCCTACGAGTAAAACCAGCCCTTGAGTTGCCCCAAGGTGGCCCCGCAGTCTGCCCGGTTCGGACCAACACTTAGACAAGCACTGGCCCGGGGGGGCTAAAATAAAGATGACCCTTGGGTTGGCCGACCCAAGGGAAGGGTATAGGTGGTGGTGAGGCAAATGGTAAAACCAAGGTTGGGCCTTGCTGGACAAGTTTTATTCAAAGCGAACTGTCAGGGGGGTCCCATAAATCACCCGACCGCGTTAGGAACGCAAAATCCAGGAACATAACACCGGTATGACGGAAACTAGGGCGGCAAGAGTGGAACAAAACACCAGGCATAAGGCCGAGCCTTCCACCCTTTACCAAATATATAGATGCATTAATTAAATAAGAGATATTGTGATATCCCAACATAACCCTGTCCACCATGGAGAAATCTTCATCTTCACCTGCAGCTAGCAACGCTATAAGAGGGGCTGAGCCAAGCGGTAACATAGCCAAACAACGGTTTGCTAGGAAGGTGTCAAAGGTTAGAGGTTCATGGCAATTTGGGAGGCTTGATGAGCAAAAGATAGGTAGCGCAGCAAAGCGATAGAACGAAGCAACTAGCATAGCAATGATAGTAGTGAGATCCAGGGTAGCGGTCATCTTGCCTGAAATCCCGCTAGGAAGAAGAACGAGTCCATGAAGAAGACGAACGGGCGAAGTCGAACGAATCCTCACAATCGCAACATTACTGGAACTAGGAAGCAACACCGGAAAGAAACAAGCAACATGGTAAACACACAAGCATAAACATGGCATGATGCACAAACAAGTATGATGCATGTCCGGTTTAATGAGGCATGGCATGGCAAAGTGCAACACACAATACTACAAGTTAAGTGGAGCTCAATATGCAACGAGTTGCATATTGACGAAACACCACATCCGAGTTATTTAGTTCGCTCTCGTTTAGGTACACAACAATGTTAAATGTTGTTAAACATGTGAAGGGGTGTAACAAAAGTAAACTAAATATTTAGGCAAGTTTAAATGAGGCCGGAACAACAAACAACATTTCCGGAAAAACCTCATATGCAAATTATGAATTTGGTACTGTTCTGCCCTAAAACATATTTTAAAGTTGTTAAACAGGAAAATAAAGTGGACCATGTTAATCTAGGCATTTTTCCACCCCATTTACATATAAAGAACATTTAAAACCGAGCTACGGTTATTTAGTTATGAATTAAATCATTTTAGCATGGCATTTAGCAAATTTAAACAAACAACATTTTAAATATTTTAAACATGGATGAAAGTGGGATATTATTAATCTACACAAAATTCTAAGCATTTTACATATATAATTCGTTTTAATCCGATGCACGGTTAATTAATTATTACATTCATGAACATGAGGGGTTTTCTGTAAAACTGAAAATCACCGGATAATTAGACAAATTCGCAGGCAGGAAAAAAACGTGCACTGGGCTGAATCTGGATCTGGGTGAGGGCTTTGGGTGGCTCACCATGGGCCAAGGCCCAATAGGCAGAGGAGAGGGGGAGGCCGGCAGGGCGCGCTGGGCCGGCCTGCTTGCGATGCCCAGGAGGAGCCCAACCAGGGTCAACGCGCGGAGGGCGCGTCGTGCTGCTGCTCCTGCTTGTTTCTGAAGATTAGAAACAGCTGCAGGTTCATGGCGGCGGACGGCGGGAACGGCTGCCGGCGACGTGGGGCTTGGGCGCGACGCCGGAGAGGAGGCAGGCTGCGGACGAGGAGACGCAGGAGGCGGGTCCCACGGGCTGACGACGTCACGGACGCGAGCGGCGGAGCTCGTTGCCCGCGGCCATGGCTGCTCTCTTATGCAACAAAACAACGACAGGGCGGGGAAAAATCAATAGCAACGTGAGGGGAAGAAAAGGTAGGCAGACACGGTGGTGGAGCTCACCCACGGCTCCGGTCATCTCGAGGATCTCCGGCGATGGAGAGGGCGTTCCACGATGGAGCTTCGTTCGGTTCCCTGGGAGCAAGAGAGAGAGAGAGATGTGAGATGAGAGGGAGAAGGAGAGGGAAAAGGGGACGACGGAGGGGAGCAGAGGGGCGGCCTGGTGGTTCAGGTCGTGGTTGCCGGAGGGCGCGTTGGAACGGGAGGAGCGGCGAGCACGAGGGAGCAAGAGATTCACGGGGCCTCTGCTTGCGGGAGGCTGGGAGCGAGGCTTCGGGCG
Organism: Triticum timopheevii; assembly: GCA_963921465.1. NCBI lineage: Eukaryota > Viridiplantae > Streptophyta > Magnoliopsida > Poales > Poaceae > Triticum > Triticum timopheevii. The sequence goes on along the minus strand of OY997266.1, from coordinate 42,444,532 downwards.
TGAACGACGCCGGGGATGGGGATGACGCGGGCATAGCGATAGACGGCCGGATCCGCGGGCGCGTCCAGAGTCGGTGAGGGAGGTGGAGGGATTGGTTTCGCCGGCGCAAAAATTGCGGGAGGTGGTCGGAGGCTGCGGTGGCGGCTGTGGTTGGTGGTTGGATCGGGAGGGGATCGAGAGGTGGAGGCTCGGGCGCTGGTTGGAGGGAGATGGATCTGGGAGGATCCCAAGAGAGAGTGGTGGCGGCAGGTGAGGGATTGGATGGATGGGACTGCCTAGACTAGGGTTTGACTGCTTAAATAGGTAGGTTTGTTAGCTTAGGGGAAAACGGACCCTCCGATTAGAATCGAACGGTCGAAAATAAACAGGTTAGAGAGTCCAAATAAGAAAACGGAGATGTTTTGTAGATGTTAGGGGATGACCCGGACCCAACGGTAATGACTGCCCGGGTCGGGTTCAGGGGAGTTTTCGGACGCACGCAAGAGGGGTTTGACGAAACGCCATGGAGACAAAGGGTTTTATGAAAAGAGAGAGAAGAGAGCGGTCTGGTTGATCTGAGAGGGGTTAACAGGGACAAGGAAGAAGCGACAACTACGAGCGAATGCAAGTTTTATGAAAAACGATGCCGATGCAATGCGAATGATGCCATGAGATGAAATGCACGACATGAACATAATGCAAAACGAAAGACAAAAACCCAACCACAGAGAAAATAATATATCGCATCTCCGGAAAAGGCAAGAGTTGGAGTTACGAATATGGAAAGTTGTATCCGGGGCGCTACAACCTGACGGGACTCCGAGCCTGTATCCAGAAGCTGGTGAACAATAAGCTCAGGCTCGTCGACGTGATCCAAGTCATGCTCATCCGCCGGATCCTCCCATGCCAAGAACGGGCATTCAACCTGTGGGAGTTCAATCCGGAACAGCACGAGGCGCTAAGCGGGCTCTTCGACATGACGTATGAAGGAGCCTGGAGGGTGCTGTTTAAGGGCACCGAAGCCCCCGCATCTGCGACGGAAGATCACGGATTTCGCTCACAGCATCCAGCTGACGAGGTAAGTGATTCAACCCCTTTACGGGACACTCGTGGTAAACAGATTGATTCTAAGAGGGTTTCAATCTCTCCTTTCCTTTGGCAGGAATGGATGGAGAAGGCCGAGCAGCTCATCTGTCCGGCTCCCATGCCAGAAGACCCAGTGAACGCCCGTCTAGCAGGGCTGCTGGTTCCGGCACTGCACGTGGTGCCGGAGAAGAAGGCCAAGAAGGTGGCCACGGGGACTCGAAAGAGTTCCCGCAATCAAGCGTCCGACGACGAGGCGGACTCCTCCCCCGAAGACGAGGAGGAGGAAGAAGACTCTCTCCCGGAAGAGGGAGAGAGGAAGAGGAAGGCTTCCCCAATAGGGGAGGCCGAAGGGTCCAAGAGGGGGAGAACTATTCCCCCGAACAGTTCCGCCAACACCAGAGTTGGTGAGGAGGAGTGGCCTTCAAGGGCCAGGCCTCCGGCGAGATCGTAAGTATCCGGATCCCTGATATGCAATTTCTTTCGCGTCACCTAGTGTCCTACTAATGCCGCATACTGTCCGCAGTCCGGCCGACGATGATCTCCCCGCTTCATCGAGCGGGTCGTTGGCCCCGTCGGATGTGGATTCACTTCCGACTGCCTCTACCCCCCGCGCCGATGAGGACGCCGAGGTGGGATCCCAGAGAGGGGCCCATCAGGAGGAGGCTCCAGAGGCGCCACCAGGCAGCCTCCCGGACTTTGCGCCGGACTCTACATCGGAACCTGCAGTGGTTCCAGAGTCCGGCAGGTGGCCCCTTTGAAAGAAGGGCAAGACTGTGACACCGGCGTCCTCCGTCCAACCGGAGGTGCCGGACAACTTGTTGGAGGCGCTTAAAGGCGCTTCCATCGAGGAAGAACACCGCACTATCATGAGTGCGGTGATTCAGAAGGTTCAGCTCGCCAAGAGCGGGCTGACCGAAGCCTGCAGCAGCCTTCTAACAGGCTTTGAGGTAAGAAGTTATAATTATGTAATGTAATACCGCATAGACAGTAGCCCCTGATGCTCAGTTCGGTGTTTGGAAAGAAAAGCCGGACTGAGGATCTGAGAAGATATACGCAGGGTTGCTTAAATATGTCAATATGGGTTTGCAGGCTGCGCTGCTGACCTCTGCCGCACTGACTGCGGAGGTCGGTGCGTTGAAGCAGGATCTCGAGCGGTCCGAGCAAGAGCTCGGCCATGCCAAGAAGCGGCTCGAGGACAAAGAAGCTGAGTAACACCACTTTGAATAGTTACCTTACAGAAAAGGATTTTGGTTGCAATAAAATTAACAAGGATAATATGGGTATTGCAGGGGCCACGAACGAGGTGGCAGCCCTGAAGGAGGCTGTGTCTGCGGCCGAACGCAGTGCGGCCGCGGAACGGGCAGAGCGAGAAAAGCAGGAGGCACGGGTGGTGGAAGTACGGCAAGAGCTCCAGGCTCTCATGGAGAAGCATGAGAGCTTGGAGCGTGACTCCAAGACTCGAGAGTCCGAGCTTGCCTCGGCTCTCGAAAGTGCCAAGTCCGCCAAGGCCGAGGCCCGTAAGGCCCTTCAGGAGGTTGAAGATGTAAAGAAGATAGTGGCGGGTAAGGCATTTTTCATGCAAAGCAAGCATGTTAATGTAAACTACCTGACACTTACCCGCATTCGGAGCTCTCCAGGGGCGTTTGCAGATCTGCCGCGTAGTGTGTCCGATGCCGCCGCATTCTATCGTGGCGAGGAGGGGAGCTCGACGGAGAAGGTCTTCTGGTCTCAGTACGCTGAGGCCGGCCATCCGGTGCCCCCAAGCGACCAGCTGAAGCAGCTGGTCGAACTCCACAAGGTAGCTGAGGAGGCCATGAAGGGCCTTATAGTCCGGCTGTGGCCTGGACAGGCCATGCCTGGGAGCTACTTCGGCCTCGTGCGGCGGCTGGTGGATGCGTGCCCCTGGGTGGAGGTCATCAAGCGCTCCGCCTGTATTGAAGGTGCTCGTCGGGCCCTTGCCCGCACAAAGGTGCACTGGGGCAGGCTGGATGCGGAGAAGCTTCTCACTGACCCGCCGCCACTGGGCAAGGAGTATCGTATGCCCGAAATGTATTATAAAACTGTCCTGAAGGGAGCCCGCGATATTGCGGATGAATGCCCCAGAGATGTAATTTTTGAGTAAACTCGCTATGTATTATCCTGTGCGCTTAAAACTTTGTTCATATGCGCATTAAGCAACGCTTGTTTAATTTAAAATATTACCTTCTGTGCGGCCGTTTATAAAATCTGAGAGATGGCAAGTCGTTGGCTTCAGCCCCCAAGCCGCGAGTGCTGGGGTGTTCGGGATAAACTTGAGCACTCTTGTTCCCATTTTTGGGTCCATCTAGGGAGGCGCTCAACACAATGAACAAGGCAACCGGACTTATAATGCTTGAACACTCTCACTTAGCCATAGAATTCTATAATTTTAAATTTCGGCGAAGCCCCTGGTATTCAGAAGACCGAATCCGGGGCGCTATCCACCCCTTCGTCGGACATTTATCTGGAACTTCGCTCGAAGCGGCGTGAGTCTTTAAGGACTCGAAAAGACCTCTCAAACAGCGACCAGTCTCTCGCCTTATCATGCCGGTCAGTTTTAGCTTTCTCCACTGAGGCGCTCGCCCGGCTCAACCGGGGCGCAATCGCAGTGGTTCTCGCAGTGCCACCTTAGCCGACAGAACGGAACGTAAGGCACCAAAACATGGGAGCCGGGCAAACCCAACTATTGACCCAAGACATGATTCGGAGCCGATTCATATAATGCTATAAGTTCGGGGTGCCGCACTTATGAAAGTGTTCGGACTTGTCACACCATAATGTGGGGAACATAAGCCCCTGGTGTATTAGACCGTACCAAAATATACGGGTGCAAGATGTCCTGTAATGAACATATATATATATATAAAGTAATGTAATTGCAGTCGAAAAGTGCTGCATTATTTATTAAAGGAAGTCTGCTATGAGTGCGGACTGATACAAATAGTGCGGTAAGCAAGGGATTTGGACTAATTAAACATGTCCCCCTCCAGGGATGAGCTGCAGACTTGGTGTATATAATCGAATTTAATGCTCGTAATTGAGACCACCTGAGTGTTCGTCGCAGCCTTCTTTCTTCCCTGGCTATTGCATTGTGAGTTCGGCAGGTTCACCGCCGGACAGGGCCTCTGGTTAACGGAGTCCTGTGTATAAAAAGAAGGAAAATAATAATAAAAAAGGCTGGCGCACTTGCGAGCCCCTGGTGTGGTCGAGCCGCACTCTGGGTCCATTGTGATCGTGCCCCTTCCCCTGCGCCCATGGTATCTCCAAAGCGTAATGATGTACGCGGAGGGTTGTTCTTGCAATCATGCGAGGGCGGGGGTTAGGGCCGCATTGCTACGCGTGCTCTGATCGTGCCAGGTTGTCTTGGTTGGTATTGCTTCGGGCGCGTTTTGCTGTATCCGGTCGTTTAACGGCCGGACTCGAAAATTGCCTTAAAAGGCTGCTCTGTACTTCTGCCGCGAGAGCCGCTGTATGTTCCTCCGTTCGGAGGGAGCGTTCCGTATTTCCGTTGACCGTGATGACTCCACGAGGGCCTGGCATCTTGAGCTTGAGGTATGCATAATGCGGCACCGCGTTGAACTTTGCAAACGCGGTTCGTTCGAGCAGAGCGTGATAGCCGCTGCGAAATGGGACTATGTCGAAGATTAACTCTTTGCTCCGGAAATTATCCGGGGATCCGAAGACCACTTCTAGTGTGACTGAGCCCGTACAATTGGCTTCCACACCTGGTATGACACCTTTAAAGGTTGTCTTTGTAGGTTTAATCCTTGAGGGGTCTATGCCCATCTTGCGCACTGTATCCTGATAAAGCAGGTTCAGGCTACTACCGCCGTCCATCAGGACTCTCGTGAGGTGAAATCCATCGACGGTTGGGTCTAAAACCAATGCGGCGAATCCGCCATGGCGTATGCTGGTTGGATGGTCTCTTCGATCGAAAGTGATCAGACAAGAGGACCATGGATTGAACTTCGGGGCGACTGGCTCCATCGCATAGACGTCCCTTAGTGCGCGCTTCCTCTCCCTCTTGGGTATATGGGTTGCGTAAATCATGTTCACCGTCCGCACTTGTGGGGGGAAACCCTTCTGTCCTCTATTATTCGGCGGTTGGGTCTCCTCCTCGTCGTCGCTGTTTAGCCCCTTGTCATTGTTTTCGGCAATTAACTTGCCCGCCTGCTTGAACACCCAGCAGTCTCTGTTGGTGTGATTGGCTGGCTTTTCGGGGGTGCCATGTATCTGGCATAAGCGGTCGAGTATTCGGTCCAAGTTGGACGGACCCGGAGTGGTTCTTTTGAATGGCTTCTTCCGCTGACCGGGTTTAGAGCCTCGGAATCCGGCGTTGACTGCCGTATCGTCCTTATCGTCGCCGTTAATGCGGTGTTTGTTTTTGTTTCGACGTGACCTGCCGTTGTGGTCCTTAGTATCCGGACTGCCAGAATTTTTATTGAGGTTGTTGCTGCGAGCTAGCCAGCTATCCTCTCCCGCGCAAAAGCGGGTCATTAATGATGTGAGTGCTACCATGGATTTCGGCTTTTCCTGTCCCAGGTGCCGGGCTAGCCACTCGTCACGGATGTTATGTTTGAAGGCTGCGAGGGCCTCTGCATCCGGACAGTCGACGATTTGGTTTTTCTTTGTCAAGAACCGTGTCCAGAATTGTCTGGCCGATTCCTCTGGCTGCTGAATTATGTGGCTTAGGTCATCGGCGTCTGGTGGCCGCACATACGTGCCCTGGAAATTGTCGAGGAATGCGGCTTCCAGGTCTTCCCAACACCCAATTGACTCTGCGGGCAAGCTGTTAAGCCAATGCCGAGCTTGTCCTTTAAGCTTGAGTGGGAGGTACTTGATGGCATGGAGATCGTCGCCGCAGGCCATATGGATGTGAAGGAGATAATCTTCAATCCAAACCGCGGGTCTGTTGTGCCGTCGTAGGATTCGATGTTTACGGGTTTAAACCCTTCAGGGATTTGATGATCCATTACTTCGTCAGTGAAGCATAGCGGGTGTGCGGCGCCTCTATATTGAGCAATATCACGACGCAGCTCGAGAGAGCGTTGTCTACTGTGTTCGGCCCGGCCGGGGTTATTGTATCCGGTGCGACGGTATTCGTCGCTGGTCGTGGGGTGCCCTCGTGATCCGTAGATGGATCTGGATTGCCTTGCTTTGTCCTCCAATACATCTCGCAAGTCCGGCGCGTTCCCTCTTGGCTTCGTACTTTTGGAGCGATGCCGGGGTACGGTCTTTGTGGAGGGTCTAGATGCCTCTCTGTCGCGACCACGGGGTGGTCGGTCGGCCGTATCGTGCACTGGTGATGAAGGTATGTATGCTTCCTCCTCTAATCGGGGGAGCAACTTGCGTCTGGGGTAGCTTTTGGAGGGGCGTTCGAGTTTAAACTCTTCGGCCGCGAGGACCTCGGTCCATCGATCGGCCAGCAGGTCTTGATCAGCTTGAAGCTACTGCTGCTTTTTCTTTAGGCTATTTGCCGTGGCGATAAGCCTGCGTTTAAAACGCTCTTGTTCGACGGGATCCTCGGGCACGACGAATTCGTCGTCGTTGAGGCTTACCTCGTCTTCGGAGGGAGGTATATAGTTATAATCCTCGACCTCTTCGTCTGCCGCCCTCTCGTGGGGGCTTGCTTCTGTGTCCTCCTGCGCTGAGTCTTGCTGGAGGGGATTATCTTCGGCACTCTCTGGGGTATTATTATCTCCTGTGCCAGAATCTCCATTCTTGTTGTGGCGGGATTTAGAGCGGCGCCGCTGACGCCGGCGCTTGGGCTGTTTCTTTAAGGAATCTGCCTCCACTACTTCTTCGCCGTCCCCGTCCTTTGGGGTGTCCACCATGTATATGTCGTATGACGAGGTGGTCTTCCAGTGCCCTGTAGGCGCTGGTTCCTGTTTGTCTCCGGCATCGTCATCCATAGCGTCGATGTCTTCGGAGTCGTAGTCTAGCATGTCGGTAAGATCGTCGACAGTGGCTACAAGGTGGGTGGTGGGTGGGCTCTGAATTTCTTCGTCGTCCGTATCCCAACCATCCTGGCCATAATCCCGCCAGGACTCTCCCGATAGCGAGAGATGTTTTAGCGAATTTAGGATGTCGCCAAAGGGCAAGTATTGGAAGATGTCCGTGGCAGTGAATTCCATAACCGGCGCCCAATCCGATTCGATTGGCAGGGGCGCGGGAGGTCCAGAGTCCGGCAAGGAGTCCGGCACCTCGGAATCACGAGTTTCGCGAGGGACAAGGTTAGTGTTTGGCTCCATCGCCGTGGAAGTTGAAGCCCCCGAGGTGGTTTCCATCCACCGGTCCTCGATCTGGGCGATCGGCTCCGGACTAAGGGCCGAGGCGGATTCGTGCGCGGACACTAAGGCACTGTTCGGCGGCAGAGCTAGATCATGCCCATCGCAACAGTGCGGCGCGCTTGGCTTTGGCTCGAGCCCGTCGAGGATCGAGTCCCCGCGGATGTCGGCTGTGAAGCTTAGGCTTCCGAATCTGACCTGATGGCCAGGGGCGTAGCTTTCGATCTGCTCTAGATGGCCAAGTGAATTAGCCCGCAGTGCGAAGCCGCCGAATACGAAGATCTGCCCGGGGAGAAAAGTCTCACCCTGGACAGCGTTGTTGATTGAAGATGCCATCGAGCCTATCGGTGACGACACAGAGGAACTCTCAATGAAAGCACCGATGTCGGTGTCAAAACCGGCGGATCTCGGGTAGGGGGTCCCGAACTGTGCGTCTAGGCGGATGCTAACAGGAGACAAGGGACACGATGTTTTACCCAGGTTCGGGCCCTCTTGATGGAGGTAAAACCCTACGTCCTGCTTGATTAATATTGATGATATGGGTAGTACAAGAGTGGATCTACCACGAGATCAAGGAGGCTAAACCCTAAAGCTAGCCTATGGTATGATTGTTGTGATGTATGTTGTGTCCTACGGACTAAAGCCCTCCGGTTTATATAGACACCGGAGGAGGCTAGGGTTACACAGAGTCAGTTACAATGGTAGGGGATCTACATATCCGCATTGCCAAGCTTGCCTTCCACGCCAAGGAAAGTCCCCTCCGGACAAGGGACGGAGTCTTCAATCTTGTATCTTCGTAGTCTTGGAGTCCGGCGGACGATGATAGTCCGGCTGTCCGGACACCCCCTAGTCCAGGACTCCCTCACACTGCTCGGACGAACCGCGTTTGCAAAATTCAACGCCGTGCCGCACTACGCATACCTCAAGCTCAAGATGCCAGGCCCTCGAGGAGTCATCACGGTCAACGGAAACATAGAACGCTCTCTCCGAACGGAGGAACATACAGCGGCTCTCGCGGCAGAAGTGCAGAGCAGCCTCTTAAGGCAGTTCTCGAGTCCGGTCGTTAAGAGATCGGACACCGCCAAGCGCGCCCGGAGTAACCTACAACAATACCACCTGGCACATTCCGAGCACGCGTAGCAACGCGGCCCCAACCCCAGCCCTTGCAAAATTGCAAAACCAGTACTCCGCGTACATAACTACGCTCTGGAGATACCATGGGCATAGGGGAAGGGCACGACCACGGCAGGCCTAGAGTGCGGCTCAACCACACCAGGGGCTCCCAAGTGTGTCATCCTTTTTCTTTCCTTTTTTATTTTTTCTTATCCTCAGGACTCCGTTTACCAGAGGCCCTGTCCGACAGTAGACCCGCCGAACTCACGATGCAACAGCCAGGGAAGAAGAAAGGCCACGCCGAGTATACAGGTGGTCTCCATTACGAGCATTATACCTGTTTTATACACCATTCTGCAGCCTACCCCTGGAGAGGGACATGCTAAATAGTTCCATCCTTTGCTTATCGTACTATTTGTATCATTCTGCATTCATGGCAGTACTTTTTGAATAAACAATGCATCGCTTCTTTCCTATAATTGCATTCCTCTCTTATACATATGTTCATTTACGACATGTTGCATCCTTACACTTTGGTACAGCTAAATACACCAGGGGCTTAAGTTCCCCGCATTATGGTGTGATAAGTCCGAACACTTTCACAAGTGCGGCACCCCAAACTTATAGCATTATATGCATCGGCTCCGAATCATGTCTTGGGTCAATAGTTGGGTTTGCCCGGCTCCCATGTTTTGGTACCTTACGTTCCATTATATCGGCTAAGGTAGCGCTAGGAGAACCACTGCGATTGTGCCCCAGTTGAGCTGGGCGAGCACCTCAGTGGAGAAAGCTAAAACTGACCGTCATGATGGGGTGAGAGCCAGTCGCTGTTCGAGAGGTTTTTTCGAGTCCCTAAAGACTTATGCCGCTTAGAGCGAGGAACCGGCTTTGTCCGGCCCAGGCGTGGATAGCGCCCCGAATTCGGCCTTCCGAACACTAGGGGCTTCGCCGAAATTTAAAATTATAGAATTCTATGGCTAAGTGAGAGTGTTCAAGCATTATAAGTCCGGTTGCCTTGTTCGTTGTGTTGAGCGCCTCCCTAGATGGACCCAAAAATGGGAACAAGAGCGCTCAAGTTTATCCCGAACACCCCAGCACTCGTGGCATGGGGGCTGAAGCCGACGACTTGCCATCTCTCAGATTTGATAAACGGCCGCACAGAAGGTAATATTTTAAATTAACAAGCATTGCTTAGCGCATACGAACAATGTTATCGGCGCACAGGATAACAAAATGCGAGTCTACTCAAATATTACATCTTTGGAGCACTCACCCGCAATAATGCGGGCACCCTTCAGGACACCCTTATAATACATCTCGGGCGTGCGATACTCCTTGCCCGGCGGTGGCACGTCCGTCACAAGCTTCTCACGGGCAAAGGCCCGACGGGCACCTTCAATGCAGGCGGAATGCTTGATGACTTCAACCCACGGACAAGCATCCACCAGCTGCCTGACCAGGCCGAAATAGCTCCCAGGCATGGCCTCTTTGGGCCACAGCCGAACTATGAGGCCCTTCATGGCCTGTTCGGCCACCTTGTGGAGCTCGACCAGCTGCTTCAGCTGGTCGCTAAGGGGCACCAGATGTCCGGCCTCAGCATACTGAGACCAGAACACCTCCTCCGTTGAGCTCCCCTCCTCGGCTCTGTAGAAAGCAGCAGCATCGGACACGCTACGGGGCAGATCTGCGAATGCTCCTGGAGAGCTCCGAATTCGGGTAAGTAACAGGTAATTCACTTTTACATGCTTGCTTTGCATGAAGAATGCCTTACCCGCCGCTATTTTCTTCAATGCCTCGATTTCCTGGAGGGCCTTGTGGGCTTCGGCCTTAGCGGCTTTGGCACTCTCAAGTGCCAATGCAAGCTCGGACTCTCGAGTCTTCGAGTCATGCTCCAAACTCTCGTGCTTTTCCACGAGAGCCTGGAGCTCTTGCTGTACCTCCGCCACCCGCGCCTCCTGCTTCTCTCGCTTGGCTCGTTCCGCGGCCGCATTGCGTTCGGCCGCGGACACCGCCTCCTTCAGGGTTTCCACCTCGTTCGTAGCCCCTGGAGTACCCACGTTATCCTTGTTATTCCTCTCGCAACCAAATCCTTTTCTGTAAGGTACAACTTTCATAAGGTGTTACTCACCTTCCTTGTCCTCGAGCTGCTTTTTGGCACGGCTGAGCTCGCTCTCGGACCGCTCGAGGCCCTGCTTCAAGGCATTGACCTCCGCAGTCAGTGCGGCAGAGGTCAGCAGCGCAACCTGCATTCCCATATTGACATATTTTTGTTAAGACTCCTGCGTATATCTTTTTAGATCCTCAGTCCGGCTTTTTTCTGAACACCGAACCGAGCATCAGGGGCTATTGTCTATGCGGTATTATATTACATATCTTAAAATTCTTACCTCAAAGCCTGTTAGAAGGCTGCTTCAGGCTTCGGTCAGCCCGCTCTTGGCGAGATGAACCTTCTGAATCACCGCACTCATGACAGTGCGGTGTTCCTCTTTGATGGAAGCGTCGTTAAGCGCCTCCAACAAGTTATCCGGCGCCTCCGGTTGGACGGAGGCCGCCGGCGTCACAGTCTTGCCCTTCTTACGAAGGGGCCGCCCACCGGACTCCGGAACCACTACAGGTTCCGGTGCGGAGTCCGGTCCAAAGTCCGGGAGGTTGCCCTGCGGCACCTCCGGAGCCTCCCCCTCCTGGTGGGTCCCTTCTCGGGATCCCACCTCGGCGTCGTCAGCATCGCGGGGGGTGGAGGCGGTCGGAAGAGAAGTGCTATCCACATCCGACGTGCCCAAGGACCCGCTCGACGAAGCGGGAAGATCGTCCTTGGGCGGACTACAAGGTTGTATGCGGCATTAGAAAGACACCATGCGACAAAAAGAAAAATTATGAGTTATTCAGGAGTCTGGATACTTACGATCTCGCCAAGGGCTTGGCCCTTGAGGGCCACTCCTCGTCGCCATCACCAGCGTTGGCAGAACAGTCCGGGGGAAGGGTCCTTCCCTTCTTGGACCCTTCGGCCTCCCTCGTTGGGGAGGCCTTCCTCTTCTTCTCTCCCCCCGCTGGGCGACAGGCCTCTTTCTTCTCCTCCTCGTCCTCGTGGGAGGAGTCCGCCTCGGAGTCATCGGATGATGAATCCGATAACACCTGACGCCGGGAACTCCTCCGGGTTCCCGTGGCCTTCTTCTTGGCCTTCTTCTCCGGCACCACATAAGGCACCGGGGCCAGCAGCCCTGTCAAACGGGCATCCGCTGGGTCTTCTAGGAGGGGAGCCGGATAGTTAACCTGTCCGGATGTCTCCTGCCAGGCCTGTTAAAGGTATTGGGAGTTTAGATCCCACACATAGAGTCAAACTATGAAAAGCAAGTGTCCCATAAAGGATAACATGGCTTACCTCCCCAGCTGGACGCTGCGAGCTGAATCCGCGGTCTTCGGTAGCGGATGCGGGGGCCTCGGCGCCCTTGAACAGCACCTTCCAGGCATCTTCGTACGTAGTGTCGAAGAGCCCGCTCAAGGTCCGGTGTTGTGCCGGATCAAACTCCCACAAATTGAAGTCTCGATGTTGGCAGGGGAGAATCCGGTGGATGAGCATGACCTGGATCACGTTGACAAGCTTGAGCTTCTTGTTCACCAGGGTTTGGAGACAGGATTGGAGTCCGGTCAGCTCCTCCGAACTACCCCACAGCAGGCCCTTCTCTTTCCAGGAAGTGAGCCGCATGGGGATGCCATATCTGAATTCGGGGACCGCTGCCCATTCAGGGTCACGCGGCTCGGTGATATAGAACCACCCCGATTGCCACCCTTTGATGGTTTCCACGAAGGCGCCCTCGAGCCAAGTGACGTTGGGCATCTTGCCCACCATGGCGCCTCCGCACTCCGCTTGGCTGCCCTTCACAACCTTCGGCTTGACATTGAAGGTCTTTAGCCACAAGCCGAAGTGGGGCTGGATGCAGAGGAAGGCCTCGCACACGACGATAAACGCCGAGATGTTGAGGATGAAATTCGGGGCCAGATCATGGAAATCCAAGCCGTAGTAGAACATGAGCCCCCGGACAAAGGGGTGGAGTGGGAAGCCCTGTCCGCGGAGGAAATGGGGAAGGAATACCACCCTCTCAAGGGGCCCGGGGGTGGGGATGCGCTGCCCCTCATCGGGGAGCCGGTGCGCGATGTCGCTGGACAAATATCCGGCGCCGCGCAGCTTCTTGATGTGCCCCTCGGTAACGGAGGAGGCCATCCACTTGCCTCCCGCTCCGGACATGGTTGGAGAAGGTTGAGGTGAGGTGTGTGAACTTGGGCGCTGGAGCTCGAGTGCGCGGAGATGGATAAGCAAAGGAGGAAGAAGGCGTAGGTAGAAAGATGGATCCTTATCCCCTTATATACGGGCGGATGAAACTATGTGTCCCCACTAGCCTGGTAAAACTTGCTTATCTCCCAAGCGCCACAATCAATGGGCGGTTGGGTTACCCACGTCCGTATTGATGAGAATCCCGGAATAAGGGGACACGATCTCTGCTTCGACAAGACGTGCCAAGGAAACCGCTTCGCTAAACGCGCTGAGGTGGAATAATAAAAACGATTCGAGTAAAGGCTTGGTTGAGGTGTGACATCACGCCGCAAAATACGTCAGCAGATGGAACTTGTGTAAATATTATTCTCTCTACGGAGGTATGTGGAATTTATTTTGCAGAGCCGGACACTATCCTGTTGTTCACAATCTTCTACGAATTATTCGAAGGATGAACCCGCCTTGCAATGCCGAAGACAATATGCGCGCCGGACTCGTCGTCATTGAAGCCTGGTTCAGGGGCTATTGAGGGAGTCCTGGACTAGGGGGTGTCCGGATAGCCGAACTATCATCATTGGCCGGACTCCAAGACTATGAAGATACAAGATTGAAGACTTCGTCCCGTGTCTGGATGGGACTTTCCTTGGCGTGGAAGGCAACCTTGGCAATACGGATATGTAGATCTCCTACCATTGTAACCGACTCTGTGTAACCCTAGCCCTCTCCGGTGTCTATATAAACTGGAGGGTTTTAGTCCATAGGACGAACAACAATCATACCATAGGCTAGCTTCTAGGGTTTAGCCTCCTTGATCTCGTGGTAGATCCACTCTTGTACTACCCATATCATCAATATCAATCAAGCAGGAGTAGGGTTTTACCTCCATCGAGAGGGCCCAAACCTGGGTAAAAACATCGTGTCCCTTGTCTCCTGTTACCATCCGCCTAGACGCACAGTTCGGGACCCCCTACCCGAGATCCGCCGGTTTTGACACCAACAGTGGCCCTAGTGGCTTCTTGGGGAGCATTGTGCCTCCACACCGCTCCAAACATAGATTAGCATCCGCAAGGGTGTGAACTTCGGGATACATCATCGTCTCCGCGTGCCTCGGTTATCTCTTACCCGAGCCCTTTACTTATGCACTTTATTTTGTGATAGCCATATTGTTCTTTGTCATATATCTTGCTACCACATAGTTTCTTATCTTGCTTAGCATAAGTTGTTGGTGCACATAGGTGAGCCTAGTTGATTTAAGGTTTTGTGCTTGACAAATTAACCGCTAGGTTTATTCCGCATTTGTTCAAGCCTAAACCGTAATTATTTTCAAGCGCATATTCACCCCCTCCTTCTAGGCGACATCCTCGATCTTTCAATTGGTATCAGAGCCTCGTCTCCCTTTGTTGGGCTTAACCGCCTAGAGAGTAAAGATGTCGACTAGGGGATTAGGATACTCTGACACTCTTAGTTTTGATGGCACAAATTTTGATGTTTGGGTAATTCGCATGCTTAATCTCTTTAGGGTCATGGACCCAAATTTAGAGTGAATTGTAGATATGGGTTTTTCTCCTCCAAAGGATCCCCAAACCTTATCTTTAGAGGATGAGAAAAACACTTATCTCAATGCTCAAGCTTCTAATGTGCTTTTCTTATTGCAATGATGATAATGGGCTTATTGTTGATAATCCTTCATCACTTTCTTATTGCAATGCTTCATCTTTGGACTTTAACACTTCTAGCACTCCAAATGTTTCACATGCTTGTGTTGATAGTCCTTGCATATCATGTAGAAATTGCTTGACTAAATCTCATGATGATATGCTTGCTATATCTTGTTGCCATGATAAAAATGCATCTATTTCCTCGAATTGTTGTGCTAACAATGTAGAGGAAACCGAACACTCCATGGAACAAGATGTGGTGTTTAATGGTGCCTCAAGGGATCCTACATCATCATCTATTGCTTTTTGCCTTATGGCTAAGGTGTCAAAGGTATCTTCTACTTTGTACCCCAATATGTCTCTTGATGATGATGTTTATGCTAATGATGATGAGGATAATGATGAAGAGAATGATAATGTTGCCTCCTTAAAAACCAAGGGGGAAATGATTTTTAAAGCTCTTCATAAAAATAAAATTGCTCGTTCCAACTTCATGGAAATAATGTTCATTTCCATTGATGGCAAGAAGTACATTCAGTAGTTGGAATCTCATCTAGAGGAGCATGAGGCCACCATTGAGAAAATGGAAACTCATGGGTGTGACTACACAAATGAGATCGCGGAGCTATCTCAAGCTCTTGAACATGAACAAACCACCTCCGAATCTCTTGAGGAGACTTTTGCTCTAGAATTATCTAGAGTGAGGGAATCTCATGATAGAGCTCTTGAGGTGGCCAATGATTTCAAAACTAAAAATTCTAAGCTTGAAGTTTCTCATGCTAGACTCCTTGAGGATTTTGAGCACCTCGAAAATGGCTCAACGGTCATCAAGGGTGAGCTCATCAAACTCACCGAGTCTCATGCCCAACTTGAAGCTTCTTATTTAAAAGATCTTGCCAAGCTGTCCTCTCCTATTGTTGTAAATGATGATGCCTGTGCTACTAACTCTATTACTTGTGAAGCATCCATTTTGAAGGAGAATGTTGAGCTACGGGCTCAACTTGAGGTGCTATCTAGCAATTATGGGAAATTGGAAGAAAGTCAAGAAAAGCTCTCAAGCTCTCATGATGATCTTCTAGTATCCCATAGTGTGCTAAAGATAGCTCATGAGGCCATGATTGCCAAGGTAACATCTAGTGAGCCTCATGACACTAGCACTACTTCTAGTCAAAATAGTATATTGCCATGTGCTAGTCCTTGTAATTCATCTACTCACAATGTTGGTACATCTTGTGATGAATTGCTTTCCTTGCCTTGTTGCTCTAACAATGAAGCTTATACTTCCTCTAGTACTTGTGTTGATACTAACCATGTAGAGGAAATCAAAGAGCTCAAGGCCCAAGTCACTTCTTTGAAGAAAGACTTGGAAAAGAGTCATCAAGGGAAATCCACACTCAACAATATCTTGAGTGTGCAAAAATCCCCCAATGACAAAGGTGGACTTGGATTCAACTCCAATAAGAAGAATAAGTCCAAGATGAACAAAAGGAAGGGCCAAGAACAAGTCAAGAATTCGGCCAAGATTGTTTCCTTCAAGTGCAAAGTAGAAGGGTGTCATGTTAGATCTTGCCCATTGAAGAAGAAGGCCATTAGTGTCAAGCAACAAGGGAAGAGGGCACAAGTTCAATCTCATGCTCAACCTCGAGTTGAAGAAAGGGCTCTTCTCAAGAAGACTCAAGTTAATGCTTCTCTTGTTGAGAAATCAAGTGAGAAGAAAGTGAAGAGTAGACGTTGCTACTTATGTCGTGAGAAAGGCCATGTTGCTTCTTCATGCACTAGTGGTAACTTATCCGACCTAATTACTATTGATGATATCTATTCTGTTGGGAAGGATAAGGTTGGCAATGTGTTTGCCAAGTTTGTTGGTACTCAAAGTGGTGTCAAGAAAAGAACCATTTGGGTTGCCAAGCCTATTGTGACTAACCTCTTAGGACCCAACTTGGTTGGGGACCAACAAGCTCAATCTTGATCAATAGGTGTTGTTGGAGGGCATTGGAGACTTGGCTACATTATGAATAATTAAGGGGACTTCATCATTCTTATTGTCTCAAGCCAAGTCAATTGGATTATCAAGTTTCTATCTTATATCCAATGTGCCTCCTTGCGGTAACTTGTACTTAAGTTGTTTACTTTGAAAGTTACTTGCCCCCTTGCATGTTTTGGTTTTGTTCCTTGCATGTGTTTGTATATGTTGCGCTTCCAACTTGCTTATCTTGAGCAATCAAGTATGTGTGTGTTGGTTTGCACATCATGTACATGTGCGTCGTGCGTTGAGCCCTTTTGCTTCTTGTTTGTATCCTAGTTGGCTCATGTGAGAGATCAATGGAACATCCCATTTTGGGGGAGTGATGTGCTTTGTGCACCTCACAATCCTATAAATGTGTGTACATGAGGAATATCATCTAGTATTGATATTACAAGATTATCTAGTCGCTAGGTGGTATATCTCTCATGAGAAATTCAAATTCTAAAAATTCCATTGATTATCTCGTGTTGGATCCTCTTATTGCCTCTTGTTAAGTTCTTATTGGTATCAGATTATGGGGGAGTAATATGCTATGTGCATATTACAAGCCTAGAAAATGTGTACATTTGAGATATTGTCTCCTAGAATTGATATTGTAAATTATGTTGTTCCTAGGTGACATGCTAGCTCTACAAGTGGCAATTTGCTTGTGTTTGTTGTGAAGATGATATTGGATATCCTTGTTATCTACCACCGGGAATTATTTCCAAATACTTCTTGTCTTTTTTACAATTGGTAGTCACTTATGTGTGGTAGAATTTATTGATCATCTTTACATTGGCTTTTGTTTTTATTTGCCTTTTCTCTTGCCAAGGGTTGTGTCAACTCCCGTTGTCTTCCATACCACTTGTGGATCTTGTTAATTTCATGTTCTTGTCTAGTGTTTTCTAGATATAGTGAAAGTGGTGATCCCACCTTGTGCATTTTGTATTCAAAAGCAAATTCTCTATAGTACAAAACTCGTGGGGCAGCTATCCTATTTTCTTTAGAACACCCTTCTTGTGATCCTTATCAAGTGTGTGTTGGTGGAAGGCAAGCCGTTTTCTTTTGGTACCTTGTGCCATCATGAAACTTTGTTGAGAGCTTGGTTTGTTTTGAACCATCCTCTCTTTGGGAGTTTGACATCTTTAATTTAGTGTGTATAAATGGATATCTCATTCCTTGATGTATCTTTAATGATATCTTCCAAGTGATGATTTCTCCATTTGGTATCCTTTTCACTTGGCATTTCTTTGTCTTTTGGTTTCGGGTTTTGGAAGTCTTGAGCATGCATGTTTACTTCATGTATTTATTTGGCTTGCTTTCTTTCTTTAACTCAATATATAGGGGAAGCTCCACCTAGTCTCAATTTGCATGAGATGTGCATGAAATTCATTTTCATATCTATATGCACATATTTATGTGGAGTTTGTCCAATGTATTGGTGTTTCTAACTATTTGGTCCCAATGAGTTTGGGTACCATTTTGTTTGTGTTGTTGTTCTAGGAACATTTGGAGCTGCATCGGATGCTCGGCTCACTCTCAAGGAAGGTGTTGTCACCATGTGCATATTGGAGTCAAGCTAGGATGATCAATGAACTACTATCTACCTTCAATTGGTATCTACTACTTCCTTCCAATGATATCTCGGTAACAAGTATCTATTCATGCTTTCCCTTCTTGCATTCAACCTTGTGTAGGTTGTATCTTGGCATGATATTCATTTCATATCTTGTGATACTTGTTTCCCTTCTCAAAGCATCTCAACAATGATGTCTTGTTGCTAGTTGTGCTGTCTTTGATGTTCGTGTGGTTGGAATTCATTTATATACAATAAGACCATATCTAGCTATGTGCTATGCTTCCAAGCAAATATCTTATTGGTATATGTATGACTTCCTTTTGGATATCATGTTCCTTCATGATTGTAACTATTTCGGGTGTACATCCTTCTTTGTAGATATATATATATCATCATGATTTCGTCTACATAGAACCTTTTACACTTGAGAGAAACTACATCTCTAGTTGATATCCTTTCTTTCACGTCCACCTTGTCTTTCGTATGTTATTTCTTTGGTGGCTCTGTGAAAGCTTTTGCCTTGAGTGCATGTCCTCTGTCGTTGCATCTTGTTGCACTCTTGTGCGGTGAAGATTATTTTCCTATTGCTTATCTTTACGAGGCTTTTGCCATCTTAATTGGTATCCCTCGTCTTGATGAGCCTCTCATCGTCTATCTTCACCACAGGTTGTCACAAGCATAGGTTCTCTTTTCCTTATTAGTAAGCTTGTGAACCCTTTTGCCAGTTGTGTGTGGGAATGATAGGCCTTGCACCGTGTGCCTCATTCTTTCAAGACTATGTTGATGCTTAATGCTCATCCTAATTTTAGTCTTCTCAAGTGCT
Source organism: Triticum timopheevii (assembly GCA_963921465.1). Taxonomy (NCBI): domain Eukaryota; kingdom Viridiplantae; phylum Streptophyta; class Magnoliopsida; order Poales; family Poaceae; genus Triticum; species Triticum timopheevii. The sequence continues at coordinate 42,425,711 of OY997266.1, read as the reverse complement.
TCGCCATGACTCACACACATCATTTTGGTTGATCCTATTCTTAAGTTGCCTCTTTTACATGTTGCTCAACCATGTGCTTGTTGCAAGCGGTAGGCTTTGTTTCCTACATGCTCACTTGCACTGCATGTGAGTTTCTATTTATTTTGGGGGAGCTATGATCCTATTTTGTGCACTTTGTATTCAAATACAAAAATTCTCATGTGTGCACAAATCATGGGGAGCTTCTCTAGTTTCTTTAGAACACTCCTTTGCGCTTATCATAATATCTTTATTCTTGTGGCATGTAGGATCATTGGCCTAGTTGGTTCAATTGATATCCTTTGATTGCTTGCTTCAATTGGTATCTTTTGATTGCTCGATTTCTTATTTCTCTCTTTTTTATGTCTTTGTGGCATATCATTCTTTTGCAATCTTTGGGCCTCAATATAGTTTGTCTTCCTACAAGTATTTACCATTGGATATGTGTATTGCATTCCACTCTCTTTTGAGAGATACACAATTTATGGAGGAACACTGTTTATTTTGGCCTTCTAAGCTTTTCACCCATTTTGGCAATCGATGCCAATGGGGGAGGAGTTTCAGAGAGTTTTGTGGAGAAGTCTTCTGAGTTTTCTCCTTGCTTTGGTTTTGGTTCATAAGCTTTTGCATCTCATTCTCATGCATCATTGGTTGTTGCATTGCATGGTGATGCATAATTCCTTGTATAAACTCTCTTGAAAGTGATTGTCATCAATTACCAAAATGGGGGAGATTGAAAGAACATGCGGTGCCCCCATGTTTGGTTTTGGTAATTGATGACAATCTCTATGGACTAATGGTTGTCTTGAGTTATATTTGAAGGATTTGTCCATAGGCTTTTCTTGAAGTCCATGTGTTGGTTTCAAGGAGTTTATGAGTTGACCAAGGTGTTATTAAGGAATTATCCAAAGATTGGTCATGTGAGTGTTGAGCTTATTGCAAGCATGTCTTGAAGAATAAGATTGTGTGATCATTCATGTTTACCTTCAAGACATCATCCAAATGAAGAGAGTTGGAAAGATTCAAGGTTGATCAAGACTAAGTCAAGAGTGAATCAAGTTGATCAACTCACAAAGCGTAGAAGTTGTACCGAGAGGGATCAAGTGATCCCATGGCATGGTAAGCTTTCTCCATTGCACTTTGTGTACTAACCCATGGTCTATGTGATAGTTCTATGTGGGGTTAGGTACGTGTCCATGGGCTTGCGTCAAGAGGACAACCCATGGAAAGGATGACATCAAGTGGTGAGCGTCATCATGATTGCCGTGTGCAAGTTCAAGTGGAGCATCATGAAGAGATCAAGTGCAAATCTTTCCATCCTTTGTGGTGTCAATGGTTTTGCGAAGACGTGCCGAAGAGAGGCTCACCCATAGTGGACTATGGGGGAGCAATCATCTAGTCTTCATCGAGCCATCGCAATCAAGAAAGGTGGTCCAACTTGAGGGACTCAAGATCGTCATCATCTAGCTCAAGTGGACCATGTGCAAGGCAAAGGTTTGCCCTTGATAGGTTTTCTATTTTACCGGTCTCGTGGTGGTAGTTGGGAGACCGGGTTATAGGATAGTTTGTCGTACTATCAAGGGGGGCTCTCAAGTTGGTAGCTTGATCGTATCGTTAGTAGAGAGCTCAAACCAATGCATCCTTGCATCATGTTTCTTGGTTCTTGTTTGGTTCTCTTTGTGAGTCTTAGAGCTTATGGTCATCTTGATGACAAGCTTTAGTTCATCGAAAACGGAGTTCGCATGCGTCTTCTATGATGTTTTCGGTGTTGGAGGTTTTACCGGTCTTATCCGAGGAAGGGTTCTCACCATTTTCTTATGGGCATTTTCTAATTTGCTTCTTATTGATATTTCTTTCAATATTGTGTTAGCCCTTGTCGCTAGCTTTCCGACAAACTTGGTTTCATCGAATTCGGAGTCCGTTTGCAAAAGTTGTGGCACTTTTGGTGTTCTGAAAAGGCTGCAGCGGTACTGCCGCGAATTGGAGCGGATGTAATTTTTTACTACCGTAGCTCCTACAGCGGTAGTACCGCTCCGGACCAAAAACTTGTCCCAAGTCCTGTGGTGGTAGGCCCGGATGTAATTTTTTAGTACCGCTCGCAAGCAGTAGTACCTCTACCCTTAACAGTAGTACCGCTACCCCTAGTTTGTCTCCTCGCTGTTGTGTTTCAAAGGGGTACTACCGCCCTAGTGGTAGTACCGCTCCTTGGAGCGGTAGTATCGCTCTGTGCGGGCTGTGAGCATAATGGTTGGATTTTTTTCCCACCTATAAAAGGGGGTCTTCTTCCCCAATGAACCTTATCCTTGGAGCTCGTGTTCTTCCCCCATTGTTGACCTTCTTCGAGCTTGCTAACTCTCAATCCCTCCATGGATTCTTGCTAGTTTTTGAGTGAAAAGAGAGAGGAGATCTAGATCCACGTTTCCACCAATCACTTTCTCCTCTAAGTGAGAGGAACCCCTTGGATCGAGATCTTGGAATTCTTCGTGTTCTTCTTTCGTTCTTCCTCTCATTTTCCTCCCTAGCATTAGTTGCTTTGGTGGGATTTGGGAGAGAAGGACTTGGGCACTCTGTGTGCCCTTGCCATTGCATTTGGTGCATCGGTTTGAGTTCTCCTCGATGATACGTGGAAGTAAAGTTTGAGAAGCTTATTACTCTTGGGTGTTTGGGCACCCTAGAGCTTGTTCCTCTTGGGTGCCTTGGCGCCCTAGACAGTTGGTGGTGTTCGGACCTCAATCATTGTGGTGTAAAGCTCCGGGCAAGCGTCGGGGTCTCCAATTAGGTTGTGGAGATCGCCCCGAGCAATTTGACGGGTTTCGGTGACGGCCCCCAAGGGTTGCCAAAGTGTACGGGTTCGGTGACCGCCCCCAAGGGTTGCCATTTGTACGGGTTTGGTGACCGCCCTCAAGGGTCCCTTAGTGGAATCACGGCATCTTGCATTGTGCCAGGGCGTGAGGAGATTACGGTGGCCCTAGTGGCTTCTTAGGGAGCACTGTGCCTCCACACCGCTCCAAACGGAGATTAGCATCCGCAAGGGTGTGAACTTCGGGATACATCGTCGTCTCCGTGTGCCTCGGTTATCTCTTACCCGAGCCCTTTACCTATGCACTTTACTTTGTGATAGCCATATTGTTCTTTGTCATATATCTTGCTATCACATAGTTGTTTATCTTGCTTAGCAAAAGTTGTTGGTGCACATAGGTGAGCCTAGTTGTTTTAAGGTTTTGTGCTTGACAAATTAACTGCTAGGTTTATTCTGCATTTATTCAAGCCTAAACCGTAATTATTTTAAAGCGCCTATTCACCCCCCCCCCCTCTCTAGGCGACATCCTCGATCTTTCAAACACGTAAATGTAAACAAGTAAATAAAGTAAATAAAGTGCAGCAAGGTGGCCCAATCCTCTTTGTAATAAAGGATAAGCCTGGACAATTTCTTATAATGAGAAAAGAGCTCCCGAGGACACATGGGAATTATCGTCAAGCTAGTTTTCATCACGCTCATATGATTCGCGTTCGGTACTTTGATAATTTGATATGTGGGTGGACCGGTGCTTGGGTACTGCCCTTACTTGGACAAGCATCCCATTTATGATTAACCCCTATTGCAAGCATCTGCAACTACAAAAGAAGTATTAAGGTAAACCTAACCACAGCAGTATACATATGGATCCAAATCAGCCCCTAACGAAGCAACGCATAAACTAGGGTTTAAGCTTCTGTCACTCTAGCAACCCATCATCTACTTATTACTTCCCAATGCCTTCCTCTAGGCCCAAATAATGGTGAAGTGTCATGTAGTCGACGTTCACACAACACCACTAGAGGAAAAGACAACATACATCTCATCAAAATATCGAACAAATACCAAATTCACATGACTACTAATAGCAAGACTTCACCCATGTCCTCAGGAACAAACGTAACTACTCACAAAGCATATTCATGTTCATAATCAGAGGAGTAATAATATGCATTAAGGATCTGAACATATGATCTTCCACCAAGTAAACCAATTAGCATCAACTACAAGGAGTAATCAACACTACTAGCGACCCACAGGTACCAATTTGTGGTTTGGATACAAGATTGGATACAAGAGATAAACTAGGGTTTTGAGAGGAGATGGTGCTGGTGAAGATGTTGATGAAGATTGACTCCCTCCCGATGAGAGGATCGTTGGTGATGATGATGGTGATGATTTCTCCCTCCCAGAGGGAAGTGTCCCCGGCAGAAAAGCTCCGCTGGAGCCCTAGATTGGTTCCGCCTCGTGGCGGCGGAGTTTCGTCCCGTAAGCTTGCCCATGATTTTTTCCAGGGTAAAAGCCTTCATATAGCAGAAGTTGGACACCGGAGGGCCACCAGGGGGCCCAGGAGACAGGGGCGCGCCCAGTAGGGGTGGGCGCGCCCCCCACCCTCCTGGCCAGTGTGTGGGCCCCCTCTGGTGTTTCTTCCGCTCAATAATTCTTATTAATTCCAAAAATAAGTTTCGTGGAGTTTCAGGATTTTTGGAGCAGTGCGGAATAGGTTTCCAATGTTTGCTCCTTTTCCAGCCAGAATTCCAGCTGCCGGCATTCCCCCTCTTCATGGTAAACCTTGTAAAATAAGAGAGAATAGCCATAAGTTTTGAGATATAATGTGCAATAACAGCCCATAATGCAATAAATATTGATATAAAAGCACGATGCAAAATGGACATATCAACTCCCCCAAGCTTAGACCTCGCTTGTCCTCAAGCGGAAGCCGAAATCAAAAAATATGTCCACATGTTTAGAGATAGAGGTGTCGATAAAAATAAAATACGGACATGAGGGCATCATGATCATTCTTATAACAGCAACACAAATAGATTTTATCATATGATTTCTTATGCTCAAGTAACGATCAATTCACAATGTCAAGCATGGTTCAGAAACTTCATTGGGAGCTAGCAAACGGTAATGTCAGTCATTGAAGCAATTGCAATTTATCATAACATCAGAAAGAGTCAAGAATAGAGCATTTCAGCAAGTCCACACACTCAACTATCATGTAGTCTTCTACAATTGCTAACACTCACGCGGTACTTGTGGTTATAGAGTTTCAATCGGACACTGAGAAAGATAGGGGCTTATTGTGTTGCCTCCCAACATATTCACCTTTAGGTGATGTCAACAATAATAGTCCATGCTAACTTACATCCAATTGGATATATATATATATATATATATATATATATATATCATGATCTTTCAAACACAAGGAGCTTGCCAAAGGATAAAATGAAAAAGGGAAAGGTGAAGATCACCTTGACTCAAGCATAAAGTAAAAACATAAAGTAAAAGATAGGCCCTTTGCAGAGGGAAGCAGAGGTTGTCATATGCGTTTAGGGTTGGATGCATGAAATCTTAATGCAAAAGAACGTCGCTTTATATTGCCACTTGTATGTGGACCTTTATTATGCAGTTCGTCGCTTTTATTGCTTCCACAACAAGATCGTATAAAGCTTATTTTCCCTGCACTAATAAGTCATACATATTTAGATAGCAATTTTTATTGCCTGCAACATGACAACTTACTTGAAGGATCTTACTCAATCCATAGGTAGGCATGGTGGACTCTCATGGCAAAACTGGGTTTAAGGATATTTGGAAGCACAAGTAGTATCTCTACTTGGTGCAAGGAATTTAGCTAGCATGAGGGGGAAAGGCAAGCTCAACATGTTTGGAAGGTCAATGACAATATACTTTAACTGAGATGTGAGAAAACATAAACCATTACGTTGTCTTCCTTGTCCAACATCAACTCCTTTAGCATGTCATACTTAATGAGTGCTTCACAATCATAAAAGATGTCCAAGATAATATATTTGTATGTGAAACCTCTCTTTCCTTATTACTTCCTATTAATTGCAATGATGACCAAAACTACGTTCGTCAACTCTCAACAACTTTTATGCCTCATACTTTCTATGTGTGAAGTCATTACTATCCATAAGATCAATATGAACTCTTTTATTCTTTCTACTTTCTCAAGATCATAGCAACATAGCAAAGCCCTTGACTCAACACTAATCTTTATTATAGATAGCTCACGGACTCGATTACATAAAAGATCACAAAGCAAAACTCAAAACTACTTGATATCAAAACTTCAATCTACTAGATCAAGATACTACTAAAAGGATCGAACTAAATAAAATGGTAAATATAGGAGTGTGATGGTGATACGATACCGGGGCACCTCCCCCAAGCTTGGCAGTTGCCAAGGGGAGTGCCCATACCCATGTGATTATGTCCTTGGAGGTGGTGAAGTGGGAGTTGTTGATGATGTAGGATTGTCGTCCATCTTCCAAGGTATAGGCTCACCATCATAGAAGGATGATCGAGCCTCCGGGATCCTTAAATCTGCAGCCAAACTCATCCTCTTGAATCTATATTCATACTCACAGTTCTGGTTTTGCAGGTCATAGATCTAGGCTTGGAGGTGCTCGATTTTCTCTTGAAGCTTGAAGATGGTCTCCCCAATGACCTTGGCATCTAGCTTGTGGTTGTTAGTGAACTCCCTGATCATCATCTGGTTGGCGTTGAGGCCACGCTCCACCATCCCTGGGCACTTGAAAACTTGTTGCTCCACGGCTTCGAGCTTTGTCTCCACGCTTCCAGTACGCCTTGGTCCCTCCACATCGCGGATGTGCAGCACCCCCTCACGCATCTCAATGGTTTGAGGGTGTTGCAGCACCTCCGCGAGATAGGGGTTGATAACCCTCTCGAAAAACTTGTCCTTAGGAGCGCTTGGAGACGTCATGATGCTCTAGATCTGAAACAGAAACAGCTCGAAACGAAAACAGAGGATATTTGCGTGATATGGTGGTCAAAACCTTCGGGAGTTTATATAATGAACTTTTACCGACCAAAATACGTAACGTGCAAGAAAACGGAGTCCGGGAGGCACACGAGGTGGCCACGAGACAGGGGGCGCACCCAGGAAGGGTGGGCGCGCCCTCCACCCTCGTGGAGGCCTCGTGTCCTTCCCGGATTACTTCTTTCTTCCTAAAACTCTTAAATATTCCAAAACTGATAAAAATTGCCATTAGAAATGTTTTGGAGTCGGTTTACTTACCGTACCACATACCTATTCCTTTTCGGAGTATGGAACGTTCTGGAAAGTGTCACTTATGTATTCCTTCGGGGTTACGGTTTCAATAATATTAGTTTCAACATTGATAGGATTACCTGAGATATAATCTTTAATTCTTTGACCGTTCACCACCCTCGGACTTGTGCCTTCAAAGTTGTTGATTTTTATGGCACCAGAACGATAGACCTCCTCGATAACGTAAGGACCTTCCCATTTAGAGAGAAGTTCTCCTGCAAAAAATCTTAAACGAGAGTTGAATAATAACACATAATCACCTACGTTAAACTCACGCTTTTGTATCCTTTTGTCGTGCCAGCGTTTGAGTTTTTCTTTGAATAGCTTGGCATTCTCATAGGCTTGGGTTCTCCATTCATCAAGTGAGCTAATATCAAACAACCTCTTCTCACCGACAAGTTTGAAGTCATAGTTGAGCTCTTTGATAGGCTGATAACCCAATATGCTTTATGTTCAAGTTCTAGAGGTAAATGACAAGCTTTTCCATAAACCATCTTATATGGAGACATACCCATAGGATTTTTGTATGCAGTTCTATAGGCCCATAATGCATCATCAAGTTTTTTCGACCAATTCTTTCTGGATCTATTGACAGTCTTTTGCAAAATTAATTTGAGCTCTCTATTGCTCAACTCTACTTGACCACTAGACTGCGGATGATAAGGAGATGCGATTCTATGATTAACATCATACTTAGCAAGCATCTTACGGAAATCACCATGAATAAAATGTGAACCACCATTAGTCATAAGATATCTAGGGACTCCAAACCTCGGAAAAATAACTTCTTTAAGCATTTTAATAGAGTGTTATGATCAGCACTACTAGTTGGAATAGCTTCTACCCACTTAGTAACATAATCAACAGCAACTAAAATATGTGTGTAACCATTAGAGGTAGGAAAAGGTCCCATATAATTAAAGCCCCAAACATCAAATGGTTCAATAACAAGAGAATAATTCATAGGCATTTCTTAACGTCTACTAATATTACCAATTCTTTGACATTGATGACAAGATAAGACAAACTTACGAGCATCTTTGAAGAGAGTGGGCCAATAAAAACCAGATTGCAGTACCTTGTGTGCAATTCTATCTCCGGCGTGGTGTCCTCCATATGATTCAGAGTGACACTTGCGTAGGATCTATTCTTGTTCATGCTCAGGTACACAACGTCTAATAACACCATATACTCCTTCTTTATAAAGGTGTGGGTCATCCCAGAAGTAATGTCTTAAATCATAAAAGAACTTTTTCTTTTGCTGGTATGTGAAACTAGGAGGTATAAATTTAGCAACAATGTAATTAGCATAATCATCATACCAAGGAGCAATACGAGAAGCATTAACAACCGCTAATTGTTCATCAAGAAAGCTATCATCAATAGGCAGTGGGTCATCAAGAACATTCTCTAACCTAGACAAGTTGTCTGCAACAGGGTTCTCAGCTCCCTTTCTATCAATAATATGCAAATCAAATTCTTGGAGCAAGAGAACCCATCTGATGAGTCTAGGCTTAGCATCTTTCTTTTCCATAAGATATTTAATAGCAGCATGATCAGTGTGAATAGTAACTTTGGAATCAACAATATAAGGTCTAAACTTATCACATGCAAACACAACTGCTAAGAACTCTTTTTCATTAGTAGCATAATTTCTCTGGGCAGTATCAAGAGTCTTACTAGCATACTGGATAACATTCAATTTCTTATCAACTCTTTGCCCTAGAACAGCACCTACGGCATAATCACTAGCATCACACATAATTTCAAAGGGTAAATTCCAATCAGGTGGTTGAACAATAGGTGCAGTGATTAAAGCTTTCTTAAGTATTTCAAATGCTTCTACACAATCATCATCAAAGACAAAAGGAATATCTTTTTGCAATAAATTAGTCAGAGGCCTAGAGATTTTAGAAAAGTCTTTAATGAACCTCCTATAAAAACCGGCATGACCAAGGAAACTTCTTATACCTTTTATGTCCTTGGGACATGGCATCTTTTCAATAGCATCAACTTTAGCTTTATCAACTTCAATACCTCTCTCAGAGATCTTATGCCCTAAGACAATGCCTTCATTTACCATAAAGTGGCACTTTTCCCAATTCAAGACGAGACTAGTGTCTTCACATCTCTGCAAAACTCGATCAAGGTTGCTCAAGCAATCATCAAAGGAGGATCCATAAACGGAGAAATCATCCATGAATACCTCACAAATCTTTTCACAAAAGTCAGAGAATATAGCCATCATGCATCTTTGAAAGGTAGCAGGTGCATTACATAAACCAAAAGGCATACGTCTATAAGCAAAAGTACTGAAAGGACAAGTAAAAGTAGTTTTTGATTGATCCCCCGCTGACACAGGTATTTGAGAGAAACCAGAATAACCATCTAGAAAGCAGAAATGTGTGTGTTTGGATAGCCTTTCTAGCATTTGATCAATAAAAGGTAAAGGGTAATGATCTTTCTTAGTAGCTTTATTTAATTTCGGAAATCAATTACCATCCTATAACCTGTAATAATTCTTTGTGGGATCAATTCATCTTTATCATTAGGAACGACAGTAATACCTCCCTTTTTAGGAACACAATGGACAGGGCTTACCCAATCACTATCAGCAACGGGATAAATTATACCTGCCTCAAGGAGCTTTAGTATCTCCTTTCTTACCACTTCTTTCATCTTGGGATTCAGTCGTTGTTGAGGATCTCTAACTAGTTTGGCATTCTCCTCCAAATTAATTTTGTGTTGACATAACGTGGGACTAATGCCCTTGAGATCATCCAGAGTATATCCAATAGCAGCACGGTGCTTCTTCAGAGTTTTCAATAATCCTTCTTCTTCTTGCACTGAAAGGTTAGCACTAATAATAACATGATATATTTTCTTTTCATCAAGATAAGAATACTTAAGATTATCAGGTAATGGTTTGAGATCAAACACGGGATCACCCTTGGGTGGAGGGGGATCCCCAAGAATTTCAACGGGAAGGTTGTGTTTCAGCATAGGTTCCTGTTTAAGGAACACTTCATCTTTTTCCCTTCTTTCCTTCATAAATATATCATTTTCATGGTCAAGCAAATATTGTTCTAACGGATCAGTATGAGCGGCAATAGAAGCAAGACCAATAATCTCATCCTTACTAGGTGATTCTCTATCACGAGGTTGTCTATGAAACTTAGCAAAATTAAACTCATGAGACATACCCTCTAAGCCAATTGTGACAGTATCCTTTTCACAATCAATCTTAGCATTAACAGTATTCAAGAAGGGTCTGCCAAAAATAATGGGACAAAAGTCATCTTGTGGAGAACCAAGAACAAGAAAATCAGCAGGATATTTAACCTTCCCACACAAGAATTCAACATCTCTAACAATCCCAACTGGCTTAATGGTATCCTATTGGCAAGCTTAATAGTAACATCAATATCTTCTATTTCAGCGGGTGCAATATCATGCATAATTTCTTTATATAAGTCATAGGGTATTGCACTAGCACTAGCACCCATATCACATAAGTCATGATGACAATGATCTCCTATTTTAACAAAAATAACAGGCATGCCTACCACGGGTCTATGTATCTTAGTATCTGGTCTAACAATATTAGCAGTCTCACCATAGAAATAAATAACATGCCCATCTAAATCACCATCCAAGAGATATTTAACCATAGCAATACTAGGTTCAACCTTGATTTGCTCAGGAGGTGTATAACTCCTAGTATTACTCTTACAAACAACAGTTGAAGTTTTAGCATGATCCTTTATCCTAACAGGAAAAGAAGGTTTCTCAACATAAGTAGTAGGAACAATAGGATCACTATAGGTGACAGTCTTTTCTTCAACTGTAATAGGTGCAACTACTTTTACTTCAATGGGAGGATTATATTTAAACCACTTCTCCTTAGGGAGATCAACGTGAGTAGCAAAAGATTCACAGAAAGAAACTACTATCTCAGAGTCAAGTCCATATTTAGCGCTAAATCCACGAAAAGCATCGGTATACATAAAAGATTTAACACAATCAAACTTAGATCGCATACCTGACTCCTTACCATCGTCGGAACCCCAATCTTCAGAGTTGCGTTTAATTCTTTCCAATAAGTCCCATTTGAATTCAATAGTCTTCGGCATATAAGACCCATCACATGAAGTATCGAGCATGTTGCGATCATTGAGAGAAAGCCGAGCATAAAAATTTTGAATAATCATTTCTCTGGAGAGCTCATGATTGGGGCATGAATATAACATTGACTTAAGCCTCCCCCAAGCTTGAGCGATGCTTTCTCCTTCGCGAGGCCAGAAATTATATATGTAATTATGATCACGATCAACAAGATGCATAGAATAGAACTTCTGGTGAAATTCCAACTTCAATCGTTTATAATTCCAAGATCTCGTATCATCACATAGCCTATACCATGTCAATGCATCTCCCTTCAAAGATAAAGGGAAGACCTTCCTTTTGACAACATCATCGGGAATACCTGCAAGCTTAAATAATCCACAAACTTCATCCACAAAGATAAGATGTAAATCTGGATGCAATGTTCCATCTCCTGCAAATGGATTAGCTAGCGGTTTCTCTATCATACCCGAAGGAATCTCAAAGTAAATATTCTCAATAAGTTCAGTAGGTTGAGGAGCAACTCTTTGCTCTTCTGGTTGGGGTGAAGATACCCCGGACAAGCCCCTCAAAGGATTAGTTTCCATAGTGACAAGTAACAGAAAATTTCAGCACACTATATAAATGTTTCCTTACCAAGTTCCACTCACCAAAAGCGCTACACTCCCCGGCAACGGCGCCAGAAAAGAGTCTTGATGACCCACAATTGTAGGGGATCTATCATAGTCCTTTCGATAAGTAAGAGTGTTGAACCCAACGAGGAGTAGGAGGAAATGATAAGCGGTTTTCAGTAAGGTTTTCTCTGCAAGCACTGAAATTGTAGGTAACAGATAGTTTTGTGATAGATAAATCATAACAAGTAACAAGTAAATAAAGTAAATAAAGTGCAGCAAGGTAGCCCAATCCTCTTTGTAACAAAGGATAAGCCTGGACAATTTCTTATAATGAGAAAAGAGCTCCCGAGGACACATGGGAATTATCATCAAGCTAGTTTTCATCACGCTCATATGATTCGCGTTCGGTACTTTGATAATTTGATATGTGGGTGGACCGGTGCTTGGGTACTGCCCTTACTTGGACAAGCATCCCATTTATGATTAACCCCTATTGCAAGCATCCGCAACTACAAAAGAAGTATTAAGGTAAACCTAACCACAGCATTATACATATGGATCCAAATCAGCCCCTAACGAAGCAACGCATAAACTAGGGTTTAAGCTTCTGTCACTCTAGCAACCCATCATCTACTTATTACTTCCCAATGCCGTCCTCTAGGCCCAAATAATGGTGAAGTGTCATGTAGTCAACGTTCACATAACACCACTAGAGGAAAAGACAATATACATCTCATCAAAATATCAAACGAATACCAAATTCACATGACTACTAATAGCAAGACTTCACCCATGTCCTCAGGAACAAACGTAACTACTCACAAAGCATATTCATGTTCATTCAGAGGAGTAATAATATGCATTAAGGATCTGAACATATGATCTTCCACCAAGTAAACCAATTAGCATCAACTACAAGGAGTAATCAACACTACTAGCGAGTAGCGACCCACAGGTACCAATTTGTGGTTTGGATACAAGATTGGATACAAGAGATGAACTAGGGTTTTGAGAGGAGATGGTGCTGGTGAAGATGTTGATGGAGATTGACCCCCTCCCGATGAGAGGATCGTTGGTGATGAATATGGTGATGATTTCCCCCTCCCGGAGGGAAGTGTCCCCGGCAGAAAAGCTCCGCTGGAGCCCTAGATTGGTTCCGCCAAGGTTCCGCCTCGTGGCTGCGGAGTTTCGTCCCGTAAGCTTGCCCACGATTTTTTCTAGGGTAAAAGCCTTCATATAGCAGAAGATAGACACCGGAGGGCCACCAGGGGGCCCAGGAGACAGGGGTGCGCCCAGTAGGGGTGGGCGCGCCCCCCACCCTCCTGGCCAGGGTGTGGGCCCCCTCTCCGCTCAATAATTCTTATTAATTCCAAAAATAAGTTTCATGGATTTTCAGGATTTTTGGAGCAGTGCAGAATAGGTTTCCAATGTTTGCTCCTTTTCCAGCCAGAATTCCAGCTGTCGGCATTCCCCCTCTTCATGGTAAACCTTGTAAAGTAAGAGAGAATAGCCATATGTATTGAGATATAATGTGTAATAACATCCCATAATGCAATAAATATTGATATAAAAGCATGATGCAAAATGGACGTATCAGAGAGGCATAAGCTAACATACTTTCTCTTCTTGGATCATATGCACTTATGATTGGAACTCTAACAAGCATCCGCAACTACTAAAGATTCATTAAGGTAAAACCCAACCATAGCATTAAAGTATCAAGTCCCCTTTATCCTATACGCAAACAACGTACTTACTTGGGTCTGTGCTTCTGTCACTCACGCCACCCACCATAAGCAAATCATGAACATATTGCAAACCCTACAGCGGGAATCCCTCACGCTTGCGCGACACGGAGAGCACCATAGGACAGCACCAATAATAAAACATGCAACTCAAATCAATCATAGCAATTCATCAATCACTGATAGGACAACGAAAATCTACTCAGACATCATAGGATGGCAACACATCATTGGATAATAATATGAAGCATAAAGCACCATGTTCAAGTAGAGGGTACAGCGGGTTGCGGGAGAGTGGACCACTGAATATAGAAGGGGGAAGGTGATGGAGATGTTGGTGAAGATGGCCGAGGTGTTGGTGAAGATCGCGGTGATGATGATGGCCCCCAGCGGCGCTCCGGCGCCACCGGAAGCAAGGGGGAGAGAGCCCCCCTTCTTTTTCTTCTTTCTTGACCTTCTCCCTAGATGGGAGAAGGGTTTCCCTGGTCCTTGGCTCCCATGGCTTGGGAGGGGCGAGAGCCCCTCCGAGATTGGATCTATCTCTCTGTCTCTCTCTGTTTCTGCGTTCTCAGATCCTTCTCCTTCACCGTTTCTTTTATATCTGGAGATCCATAACTCCGATTGGGGTAAATCTTTCACCCAGATTTTTCTCATAAAATTAGCTTTCTTGCGGCAAAAGAAGAGGGTCAACCGCCTTACGGGTGGCCGCAAGGGTGCCAGGCGCGCCTAGGAGGGAGGGCGCGCCCCCCAGTCTTGTGGCCACCTTGAACACCGTTTCGCGTTGATTCTTCCTCCGGAAAATCCCAAATATTCCAAAATAATTCTCCGTTCGTTTTTATCCCGTTTGGATTCTGATTGATATGGGTTTTCTGCGAAACATAAAACATGCAACAAACAGGAACTGGCACTGGGCACTGGATCAATATGTTAGTCCCAAAAATAGTATAAAAAGTTGCCAAAAGTATATGAAAGTTGAAGAATATTGGCATGGAACAATAAAAAATTATAGATACGACGGAGACGTATCATAAGCATCTGCATACATACATCTTATCCAATTTCCATCGTTCCATGTACATGACAGAAAAGAACATAGATGAACAACCACCGAAGGAGGAGAGGCTCACCAGGCAACGGTGGAAGGAGAGTTGTGGCCGGCGGGATGGGCTCGTCGGGGCCGGGGGAGGACCTGGGGCGGTCGGGATTGGGGGCATAGGAGGCAGGGCGTATGACTCCTTCGGCCGGTGGGATGGCGCATGGGGACGTGCTCACCGGCTCCTTTAGGGCGGCGGGGAGGATGCCGGTAGATGAAGGGATGAGAAGAGGTAGGGGCGACGGGGCCTGTTACCTGGCGGCAGCCCAGCGTTGGGCTGCAGGGCAGTTTGTGGAAGGACATTTTGCGTGTAAATTTGCACTGAAACACGGTGTTCCTTAAAATGGAAACATTTTTCTTTTGACGGATCTCCGAATCGCCAGAATCAACCCAAAACGGTGCTTTTGTGTTACACTAGTGATTATGCTTCGATTTTGATGATTCTACAGAATCAAATCCAGTTCTTTCTAGTTTATGATTTTCCACACCCAGATTCTTCATAATCGGGTCAAAAGAACTCGGCCAAGTCCTCCATGCTTGATCCCTGGTTCCCACGCATTTTTCACCCACTTTTGTCTCTTTACAGTAGCAAGGCACATCCTCCTCCCCCAGCACGGGTTCATGGGCCGGCCCATGTGCCCCTGTTCTTTTATTTCAATTTTTTTGCCTTCTCTTTTCTCATTTCAATTTTTGCTTTCCTTTCTTTACCTTAACTCGGGATTTTGCCAAGTTCCAAATTTTAAAATTAGTGAGTTTTGGAAAAAAAATTGTGAAATCATAGAATGTTCGGGAATTCACAAAAATGACTGGAAAATCATAAAATGTTCATGGATTGAAAAAATGTTGGTGATTTCAAAAAACGGTTTGCATGTTATTGAAGAATTCATGATTTAGAAAATTATATTTGGAAAATAAAAAAGGTTCATGGTTTTATTATTCAAAACATATTCGTGAATTCAAAGAAAATGTCTATGAAATTTAAAAAAATGTTCATAAAACTCAATAAAATCCTGAGAATTTCAGAACTTGTTCCCCAATTTCAAAAAAAGTTGATAAATTCAAAATTGTTCACTGACTAAAAAACTGTCCACGCATTTCACAAAATGTTCGTCTAAACAAAAAAAATGTTCGTGAATTTCAAAATTTGTTCCCAAATTTCAGAAGTATGTTTGTCGATTCAAAACTGTTTGCCAATTCAAAAGTTTCCAAAAAAACATTCACAAAATCGCAAAATGTTCATGATTTCCTAAATTTTTTGGGATTTTGTAAAAGAACGTGAATTTGAAAAATGTTTGCTATTTCAAAAAACATTCATGATTTCGAAAAACAATTGTGGATTCCCAAAATATTGTGAATTGCAGAAATTATTCAAGAATTTCAAAGATGTTCGAAAAAGAAAGTAAAAAGGAAAGGAAAAAGGAAAATGTAAGTTAAAAGAAAAGAAGAGAAAAAAGAACTTGAAAAAAATAAAAATAAAAATAAAATTTAAAAGAAAAAGGGAAACTGGAAAGAAAAGGTAAAACGTAAAATAATAAAAATAAAAACCAGGCAAAAATGGTTCATTTCGCGAAAGCGGTGTACACTAACTAATGATATGAGGTTTATTTAAACCTGTGGCTTAATGTTGATTTCCATATTGTTTGAAATTGTGTTCATAATGATTTTTTAGTACTATCATGTGGTCTACTTTAGTAGTTCTAAATAGCTCAAGACTTTGAGCGGCTAAGTCTTTTATGTCTAGGTCTTAATTAGTTTTTGAGAAGTATTTATATGTCTAGGCATTGGGAGTAGTTTGTGGTCGACGAGATTAGTTGTTAAAGTTTTAAACATTCCCTTGCACTGCACAATGACAAGTGTGGTATGGAGTGGCAGACTCATTGCCTTGGGATTTACCATGTCGAATGCATTATAATCACATGGGCACCGGAGCCCTCATTAGTAAGGGTGGGAAAAAAGATAAGTGGCAACATGATGGGGTACTGTGTTAAATAGAAAAATAGGGACGCTTATATGTCAAGGGTATTGAGTATACTTATTTAGCTAGTGCGTAATTTTTTTATCTCCCGTGCATGAGCATATTTGCTAGTGTATTCTATGTACGAAATCACTAGTTAAGGAGTACTCCTTGCGGAGATCACTCTAACTTCCCCAGGTTGTGACAAGTGGCGTGCTGCATGTGCGCCACTTGTCGCAAACTGAGAGTTTTCCTTTTTTTCGTAGATCCGTTTATTCAAAACCTTTTATCTCTTAAACCGTGCGTCCAAATCTCGAACCGCTTTTGCCGTTGGATTCCTCGCGTCGAGATCTTCAAAACTAGATCCCATGTTGATAGGTTTTGACGAACTTTTTTTTCATAAAAAAACCGGACGAAAAATCCGAACCGGGAGTACGGGCTTTTTCCCTTTCCGAAAGAGGTACGCCCGTACCTCTGATGCAATCACAACTGTGCCTCTCGCGGAAGCAAAAGCGTGCCTCTCCCAAAGAAAAAAAAAACAGAAAACGTGTTTTTTTCGTTTCCAAGAGGCACGGCCGTGCCTCTCGTGAAAACTAAACTGTGACTCTTGCGGAAAAAAATGCGTTTTTTTCCGCAAAAAAAATTGTTTTTGAAAAAAAATTGGTCGAAAAGCTAGGGAAGACCGGTGGAAAACCAAAATGTCAAAAAAAATCCAGAAAAAAACCGTTTGAAAAGCTGAAAACGTGTGCGAAAAAATAAAAAAACAAAATTCGGAGGAAGCGCCCAAAGCACGACACATGGCGAATGGCTGGAGCGCGCCAAGTGACTCTTGCGAGGCTCTTGCGAGGCTCCCGAAGGAGCGCTCGTTAATTAGTTGCTCTCTTCTATGTATGTTGCCTGCGTTCCCTCCCTTAATTGAGCTATGTCACAGAAAAGAAAAAAAATAAGCTATGGGCCGTTGCAATGCCCACGAATCCGTGTCTATTTCTTCAAGGGCTCGCGTTATTTTTCTTGTGGATGTCGATGGAGTCCCGTCCCCGTTTCAACCATCAGCATCACACACACACACACGGTGGTCGCTCGTCCTCCACGCGTGTGTATACTATACATCAGCAGTTCAGCACCCAGACCTTGTTTGTGGCCGACTTTGCTTGACCCATTCCAATAATAATGGTACAAAAAGCGCTATCATCAAAGTAGTAATAATGGTTAGGGACAATGATATTCTCAGCTCACCAGAATTCAAGTCCTGATGCTCGCATTATTTCTGAATTTATTTCAGGATTTTCGGCGATGCGTTTTCAGTGGGAGGAGACATTTCTGTCGACGACGAGGCGCCTACGGTGACTTCATAAATCTTAAGATGATACGCGGCTCAGTCTCTTGAAGGTCCTCATATATGGGTAGGGTGCGTTCATATGGGTGATGCATATATGTATGAGCGTTCACGTCTGTACTGTGTTAAAAAGATAGTACATTTGTACATGTATGGTGAAATTAGTCCATTGGGGTCAAGTCCTAGGCATATTATTCAGAGAGTGAGTGTTGGTGCGTGTATATAAATGCACGCATTTATATCGCATTTCTCTAAAAAACAAAACAATATTTTTTGGTAAAAAAGATAAAATACTTCTCTAAAAAGTAATAGTATTCTTTTTAATTTCATAAAATTCTAATTTTGTTCACAGCTTCATCATATCATAAAAAAACTCTCAAACAAAGACGAACGAAGACCGGATCCAAACAGATCCACAGAAGACCAGGACCGACCGAATCATGTGAGATCAGATGGATACACACCTCCACACGCGCTCTGGCGACGCTCGACACACCATCAAGACGGGGATAAAATGTGGGAGACATTATTCCTATTGAGGGGCATCGCCGTTGCCACACAACCCCAACCAAGATGTTAAACCTAACAAGAACGAGAACAACCCCCCCCCCCCCCCCCCCCGGCCGCCGCCGACCGGGGGGGGGGGGGGGTGGGGGGGGCAAGGTCCTCTGCACCTCCATGGCTCAAAGGCCATCAAAGATGGGACAGATCTGCGGCAACGCCGACGGGAGGAGGAGGAAAGTCCGAGGTCCGTTCTTGGGGAGGAGCTAAGAGGGATATGTTGGATGTCTTATAGGTGGTCTGCCATGGCTCGCCCATGTTAACATAGTCATATCGACTATCGACTGTGTTGTGCATGATGGAGGATAACATGTGTTTGGCATGAGTTGTGGTGATATCGCTTCTAGGACCTTGGGGGTAGAAGTGAGGCATTTTATGCCATATTGTTACAAAAGAGCCAACTTAGGGAGATGGTCTTAGTCTATGAAGTTAAAGCAGCTGTTTGATTCATGCGAGAATCGAATTTTCCGAGTATATTATAAAACATGTTAGATCTCTAGTTCTCATGCGAGTTCTAAAGGTGACACAACAACGGAGAAATGTAGTTAAGGGTGAAAATTAATCATATACGGACCGGGTAGTGTTGTTTCCCTCTCAATTACATATTTTTCAAGTGAAGTGCATAATGCGATTAGGGATGAAATCAAATACGAATGTGAAGTGAATGTGACTGAGATATGGTAAGATGTTTGGTCAATTTAGATTAGATACAAATATTTTACAATTTTAGCAACATAAAAGATAACAATATGTTCTCAAAAGATATCTCTACTCCTATAAAAGACTCAGTTGGTGATGATGGTGTGTCTGCCATCCGTCATTACTAACCATCAGATCTGCATCTAATGATTGGAGGTAAGTTGTGGCATTTTTGCAACAAGGCCCCACTTCTCTGCTCCAATTTGCAGAAAACCCCTTACTATCTTGAAACCAACCACATCCCTCCCTTACCTCATTCCTTATTAGAGTGTTTTTCTTTCAAGTTTGTGAACATGTATTATTCTACTTTGATCCGTTGCAACGCACGGGCACGTTGCTAGTAATCTTAGTACATTAATGGTTTATAGGCCCGATAGATATAGAAGAACAGTTGACCATCCTTTTAGTTCTCCATGTCGGAGAATTGGGTGTAGAATTAGATTTGCGAAAATTGGCTAGCGTAACTTTATTGATCACTGATATATCCATATCCACACTTGGTTCAATATGCATCACCACACTTATCATATTTGTCTCAATAAAACAAGTTCGTGTTACCCACTTTTATTTTACCAAAACGCTAAGAAGCACATCATTTGTTTTAGTAAATACTCCCTCCGTCCAGAAATACTTGTCATCAAAATGAATAGAAGGGGATGTATCTAGATGTATATTAATTCTAGATACATCCCTTTTTATTCATTTTGATGACAAATATTTTCGGACGGAGGAAGTAACTGGCAAGTTATAATTAGGAACTTCTCTTTAAATGCCCGTACGGGCGCGGGTGATCGGGCCGGCCACAGGTGCCGAAGGCGCGGGCGCCGGGGGTGCCGGGGGCGCCGAGGGGGCCGCGGGGGCCGCGGGCGCCTGGGAGGGCCACGGGCGCCGGGGGGCCGCGACTGTTGGAGGCGCCGCAGGCGGGGGGCGCGCCTCAAAGCCAGGGGCGGGCCAAGAGAGGCGCGCGAGCGCCCTGGGAGCGGCGTCGAGGAGCCCGCGTCACCGATGGCGGAAGGAACAGCCGGAGGTACCTGCTGAAACGGAAACACATGCTCATCAAAGTAAACGTGCCGGGAAGTGAACACACGATGGGAGACGGGATCGTAGCACCAATATCCCTTGAAGTTGGAAGGGTAGCCGATGAAGATGCAAGCGACAGAACGAGGTGCGAATTTGTGAGGAGCGGAGTCCGCAGTGCTAGGATAGCAAAGGCACCCGAAAATACGCAAGTCATCATAAGATGGGGGCGTACCGAAGAGAAGATGTGAGGTGCATAGTTCCACCGTGGGCGGCAAGGGCAAAGGTTAAGGAGAAGTGAAGCGGTAGCGAGTGCATCCGGCCAGAAACGAGGTGGCACATGGGTGTGGAACAGGTGCATCCGAACGCAGTCGTTCAGAGTGCGAAGGACGCGTTCGGCTCGACCGTTCTGCTGTGAAGTATACGGGCAAGTGAGATAAAAAACTGTGTTGTGGTGCGACAGAAAAGTGCGGAAAGCAAGATTGTCGAACTCTTTTCCATTGTCAGTCTGAAGAGCAAGGATGGGACGCCCAAACTGTGTGCTGACATAGGAGTAAAAAGCCGACAAAGTGAAGAGTGCATCCGACTTTCGTCGTAGAGGAAACGTCCACACATAGTGAGAGTAATCATCAAGAATAACCAGATAATATAAATAGCCCGAATTACTAGGAACCGGAGAGGTCCACACATCGCTATGAATCAACTGAAAAGGAAGAGAAGCTACGGTGGTGGAGTTATTAAATGGAAGGCGAACATGTTTGCCGACACGACAGGCATGACAGGTGTGATCCTCTATCTTATGACAACTGAAGCTGAAACTCCTAAGAATATGACGAAGTGTGACGGGGTTGGGATGACCCAAGCGAGCATGCCAGAGATCGACGCCGACGGAGAGAGCAACCGGTGCGGTGGTGGAGGTGGACGACGGATGCACCGGATAGAGCTCGTCGAGGCTGTCACAGCGGTGAAGTACCATCCTAGTTCGAGCGTCCTTGATACAAAAACCAAGCCCGTCAAATTCAATAGTAACAGGATTTTCGCGAGTTAAACAACGAACGGAAACAAGATTCTTAATAAGGCGAGGTGACACAAGAATGTTAGACAAGGTAATAGGCATAGAAGTAGAAGGAAAAGAAGTGTGCCCGACATGTGTGATAGGTAGTGTGGAACCATCGCCGACAATGATGCGGCGGTCGGTGGTGATAGGAGTGAAGGAGGCAAGATTATTAGGATGAGCAAACATGTGAGCCGTAGCCCCGGTGTCCATGTACTAATCACCGCCTCCAGTGTAGTTTTTCGGCGTAGGCGCAGCGTGCAGCGCGGCGAGGAGCGCCTGATCCCAAGGTGCCGGCGGCAGGGCCGGCGAGGGCGGCGGCGGGGCTGCAGGGAGACCATAGGCGCCGCTCATCTGCGGCGGTGGGTATCCTCCGTACGGCTGCGGAGCCGCGTAGTACGCCTGGTGCGCCGGTGGGCGCGGCACGGGAAGCATCGGTGCAGGAGCCCGTGGAACCGGCATGGTGTACGCATGGACGACACCGGTCCAGGGGTTGTAGCCGGAGGCCCGTGGGGGCGGCACTTGGAGTTGCGGAGGTACCTGAAACTGCTGCTGCTGCTGGCCGGCATGCTACGGCTGGGGCAGCTGCTGCTGCTGACCGCCGCGCCGGCCCCCGCGGCGCTTTTCAGCGGGAGGGGCGGGGGGCGCGGGTGGGCCGTACGGCTGTGGCAGGAGCCCCGGCTGCTGGGGCGTCAGGAAGGACGCCTGGTGACGCTGCTGGGGTGCCGGGGCAGCGGGAGGCGCCGGAGGCCCGCCGCGGGTGGTGCCGACGGCGAGAGCGGTGTGGATGGCGCGCATCTTCACCTGCTTCATCCGCCGCTCCTCCAAGTGGAGGTACG
This sequence comes from Triticum timopheevii, assembly GCA_963921465.1. Classification (NCBI taxonomy): domain Eukaryota; kingdom Viridiplantae; phylum Streptophyta; class Magnoliopsida; order Poales; family Poaceae; genus Triticum; species Triticum timopheevii. The sequence continues at coordinate 42,403,529 of OY997266.1, read as the reverse complement.
CAACAAACTTGGTGAAAGACAGGTTGGGGATGAGGCTGAGGTTCCCCGCGGCGTTACTGAAGTCCTCGTTGAGCCCGGCGGTGAGCGTGCTGAGGAGGAGGTCATCATCGACCTTGGCGCCGATATCACGAAGCTCGTCTGCGAGAGTCTTAAGGCGGTGACAATAGTCGTCGATGGAGGTGTTGTCCTGATGACACCCAAAGAACTCTTGCTGCAGAAAAACGCGACGCTGGAGCTTGTTGTCGGTGAAGAGCCCGTTCAGCTTGGTCCACACGGCGCATGCATCATCGCCATCCGTCACGACCGTCTGGAAAAGGTCAGGCGTGATGGTGAGGGAAAACCAGCGGATGATCGTGGTGTCGATGGTGGACCAGTCGTGAAACTCGGGGACGAGGCCGGAGTCGACGGTGCCGTCCACGTGGTTCATGAGATGGTACTCCCGGAACACGAGGGAGAAGTACGTCTTCCACGTGTGGTAGGAGGAGTCCGCCTGGGAGAGACAAACCGGCACCCGCTCGAAGATGTTGAGCCTGCGGATGTCGTTGACGTCGGGAGGGTTGGCGTCGGCGAACGGGTTGGAGTTGGTGGATGCGGAGGAGGTAACTGACGACATGGCGATCGGCGACTCGGCGGCAGCAGCGGCTTTGGACGATCCAGCGGCTGGCAAGGGACGCAGCGTGAGAAGTGACAAGCCGGCGGCAGTGCGTGAGTGGACGGGCGGGGTGGCTGTGGCTGGAGAATCGTGCGGGACGGCGACCGCCTGGCTGACTGGACGATTGCAAGCAGGGGCTGGCATTCGACTTCGCGCGGGAATCGCTAGCGGCCGGGCCGGCTGTTCGCGCGAGCGGCCTGGCTGACTTGGACGATGCGAGCGGGGGCGGGCGTACGACTCGCGCGGGGATCGCGAGCGGCCGGGCCGGCTGTTCGCGCGAGCGGGGGCGGGTTGGGGAGCAGCACGGAGGAGTGCGGCAGCGGCGACGGCGGCGCGGAGAAGCGCGGCGGCAGCGGAAGCTAGGGTAAAAACCTAAAAACCGATACCATGAAGATGTATGAATTGTACGATATATTGATTCGATGCAATGTGCACGGTATATATAAGTATAAGGTGAGGCCTCTACCTCAATCTATACAACAAACTAGAGAGGTGGGCCTAATATACAAAAGACATAAATGCACAAATATCATACTCAACACTCGCAAATAGCCTTGCTAAACTTATATTTACCTCCTTCTTGTACTAGATAACGTATGGAGTATAGCCATTATTATTTTTAGTAATGGTGTGTGTAACTGAAATATACTTCCTCCGTTCCTAAATACTTGTCTTTCTAGAGATTTCAACAAGTGACTACATGCGGTGTAAAATGAGTGAATCTACACTTTAAAATATGTCTACATACATCCGTATGTTGAGTCCATTTGAAATGCCTAGAAAGACAAGTACTTCCTCCGTTCCTAAATAATTGTCTTTCTAGAGATTTCAACAAGTGACTACATACGGAGCAAAATGAATGAATCTACACTCTAAAACATGTCTATATACATCCATATGTTGTAGTCTATTTGAGATGGCTAGAAAGACAATTATTTTGGAACGGAGGAAGTATTTGGGAACGGAGGGAGTAGTTATCAAACAATAGGGAACAAACGATGTCATTTTAGTAACAACAGAGCCATGAAAACATTGGTTTCTTACCGTACAACCAGGTATATATGGGTCATAGGTATGGCCCGCAAAAGAAACTAGGTATGGGTATGATAGACATAGAAGAGCATTGACCACTAATTTGGATTTCACGCTCGATAATTTAGGTGTAGGGTTATAGTAGAATTTGCCAAAACTAGCTAGTGCAACTTTATTTGGTCATATATATATATATATATGACAAATTTTTTCTACTACCGGGTGTAGTTACACCCATTTTTATTTTGTACGTTTTAGGTAGTATCTATCATACCGCAGTGTATGTATGCGTAGTATGTAGTATGTAAAAATATTTAGATAGTATATATACTATTTTTTAGGTAGTATGTAGTATATTTTTAGCATACTTCTTTTTACGTACAAATATGTACGTATTTTCGCAAATATGATAAAAACATGGGCTCACATGCAATTTTTTTACATAACTCGCTTTGGAGTATCTTAGATATAGTATATGAACATACTAAAAATGATAAAGTAGTATATATACTACCACATAGTAGTATATGAAAAATGGGTGTAGCTACACCCGGTAGTAGGATGCATTTTTCATATATATATATATATATATTATATAATAAAGCACGGTGGGTTTCTTTCGTCCGTCATCGGCGTTTTTGCAGAAAAGCCCTTAACTTTTTCTAAAATCAACCCGCAATCCTATTGTTCAAGTTAACCTGAACTGGTACAGGCAAAATAGAAAAAAAAACGACTGAACAATCCGCCGCGCGTCACCACCGCCGGCCCCCGTCCATCCGCCGCGCGCAGCCATCCGCCGACCCTGCCCTTCCGCGGCGCACCGCCCCCGCCCGCCCCCGCCGCCGCGCCCACCCTCAAGCAAAGGAACCGAACAAATTCCCTCCAGAGGAGAAGGAAAAGGAACAAATTTCTTCCGAGGAGAAGGGAAAGGAACGAATTTCCTCCGTAATGGGCAAGACGGAGCAAAGGAATGGGAAACGGAATGAGAAGGAATTCCAAGTGAAAAAGGAGCGAAGAAAATGGAACCCAACCCATCGATCTCCCTAAGATAGAGTGGCCGTGGTTGCTGTGGCGCTCGCGAGTTAGCAACTTCAGAGCAGAGGAAGAGAGGGGGCATTGGCCCAGGCGCTGCGGTCGGGGACGAGGACGAGTCCAGCAGCTACAAGGAGATGATCATGTCGCTCCTGACCAGCACGGGGCTGTTCAACATCAGCGACTTCGTGTCGGCGCGGTCGTGGCTGGGCCAAGATGCGCCGGGTGCACCGCCAGTTCGACGGGCTCATCACGCAGCCGCTGGCGGAGCACGCGGCAACGGCCGAGGAGCGCGCCCGGGAGGAAGGCCGGCTGGACTTCGTGGACAGGCTCCGGTTGGTGGCCTGGAGCATGCCACGGCGAGGCGGTCAATGCGAGCCGCGAGCAGAGGACGAAGCGAGGATGAGCGGCGCGGGATTGTCCGAACCTCTGGGGGATGCCGTAGTGGCGGAGGCTGTGGGCGGGGCCGTCCGAATCGTGTCGGAGACGGGGCTGCTGGTAGGATACAGAGCGGCTTCGTGCCGGCGCGGTCGTGGCTGGGCTAAGATCAGACCGACAGCAGAGGAGCTTCCATGGCGCCATCCATGGCGTCTCTGGGTTCCTCGCCGATAAGGGGTGCTGCCCTGGCTCTGGCCAGCCACCACGGCCGCGCGCACTCCAGGAGAGTGGAGTGCATCGTCGGCGCAACATGTGTAGAAGAGGAGGAGGAGCGGCACTGGGTGATAGTGTGGCTGAAGAAGAGGAGAACCAGCGGTGCATAGATAAGACTGAGAGACACGCGGATGGATGAGAAGGAAGAGTGGCTTTGGGCGGTCGGTGCATTTCTTTAATGAATGAAAGGAAATTAGTCCTGTACCGGCTAGAAGCTACCGGATGCATGCGTGCTAGCATCAATTACAAATTTTTATTTTCCAAAAGAGCACCGATTATTACTCGCTGTTGTTGTTTGTTGTTACATTATATATACGCCCTTTTTTAAAATAAATGTCCTAATTTTAGTACAACTTTGTACTATAGTTATACAAAGTTAAGACATTTATTTTAGGACAGAGAGTATAATAATTAAAAGTGGGTGAAATATTAGAAAGAAATATTTCTAAAGGGAGAAAATATTTGAAGCTCCCCGGTGCTTGCTGTCCATGAAGATGTTCCTCAAATCTGGATGTCATGGGTGAGATAGGGAGGAGAGACGGAGGGATGACCAATAGAGAGTGTGACAACGGTGCATCTTGCTCGCGTCCTGTTTTGTCCAGCATCGCAACTGGGAGGGGGGAGCACTATCCTCCGTTGTACCATCTATCCCACGCAGTTACCCTAATCCTGATCCCCATCGAGGCTCGATGATAATGTCCAGGAAAGTGCTCATGTTGGCGTGGAGGATGTGCTCTTACTGCTAGCGGCAACGTGTTAACAAAGAGCGGCAAGCATTGTAAATACTTTACTTTCCGGCAATCATATTTTTGAAGTGGGAAAGCATAAATATGAATTAATTTTGATAGGGATTATGAGATATAGGAATTAATATATAATCAATTTGACACTGTTACAGGTATACGTATGCTGCACAATTACTTTCGCATCGAAGGAGTAGCCGATGATCTACCGGATAGATAAATGTTTAGATTTTTGCAATTATTTTTACACAGGGTTGTTAAATAACAACTTATTACACATAATTCAATTTTTTTATAGAGAGTTGAAGAAGTAGGTTTTATTTGTAGACAAAAAAATCACAAGCTTTTGGAATACAATAAGATCTTCATAAAGTGGATTCTTATGAATCTTGCAACCAATTTAATTGGAAAATCTTATTATTCATCGTGACAGGTAAACTCTCGAATACCACATGGACACTTGGATTATTTTATACCCGTTGCAAAGCACGGGCATTTTTGCTATATAATAATAAAGCACGGACTGTTTCTGCCTATCCCTCACATCTTTTTGCAAAACAATCCCTGCAGTTTATTGAAATCAACCCGCACTCCATGACTCCATGTGTTTTAGTCATAACCGAACCGTTTTTTGCATTTTCTTAGAAAACCCCTTGAAGTTTCAGGTAATCAACCCGTCGTCCATATTTAAGTTAGACAAATCATTTTTAAATCACCCATATCTTTTAAATCGTAACTCCGATTTTAACATGTTATATATGAAATTTGATTAGAAAAATGTGTAGAATCTAAATAATATTTTTAGCTGTTACATATTTCTAAAATATTATTTTAGGTGCAAACTTAATTTATCGTGCACTGTCTGTTTTTCTTTTATACCGGCGGCGATCCAAATTGCAAATAAATACCCATTAAAACCAGATTGGGAGAAAAGAAAATATTAATAACCACGCATGCACACCTCTGAAAAACCTCTTGGCGGAAAAGAACATATTTGTCATCATATTTCCGAGCGAGTGCTCGGGCGAGTGCAAGGACTAACCACATTCAAACGTGTTTTTGTTGTGTGAGCACTGAGGCCAATAAAGGGCATCGACCTATTAGGGTCTTGAGACATGGTTATTGGGCTAAGAGCGTGTGTTATTTTCTCTCCCGTAGCAACGCACGGGCTCTTTTGCTAGTATGTATCCATATCCACATTTGGTTCAATATGCGTAAACATATTTATAGTACTTGTCTTCGTCATACAAATTTGGATACCCACTTTCATCTTAATTCAAATACACATGGACGCAAATTTGATGAATATGGTTCTACGCACATCTCTTATGAAAAGTGAATTAAAAAAAATACTCCCACTGATCCGAACTACTTTTTTTGCGAGAAAAACTTTCGATCTATTCATCAGTTGTCAATACAAAGAACAGTAGAAGTAAAATTTACATCCAGGTTTGTAGACCACCTAGTGATGACTACAAGCGCCGGAGTGAGCCGAAGGCGCGCCCCCGTCATCGCCCCTCCCTCGTCGGAGCCGGGCAAACATTGTTGTAGTAGACAGTCAGGAAGTCTTCGTGCTAAGGCCTAATAGGACCAGCACACCAGAACACAACCGCCGATGAATAGATCCAACTTGCAGACACACAGACGTAGACAAACGAGACCAGATCCAGTCGGATCCACCAAAGACAAATGCCGACCGGATCCCACGAGATCCGTCGGGGACAAACCTCCACACGTCTTCCAACGATGCTTGAAACATCACCAAGACAGAGGCTAGGCAGAGAGGACCTTATTCCATCTTCAAGAAGTCACCGCCGCCTTGTCTTCTTGAGCATGACACAAACCCTAAAAAAACTCATAAAAGCACCTAGAAACAGAGTCCTCCCGCCGGCAAGGGGTAGGAACCACCACACCCGCATGATCCAAGGACCATAGGAGGCGAGGCGGACCGGCGGCGGCACCGGCGAGAGGCAGAGAAACCCTAGAAAAGAATTTGCACAGGAGCCAGAAGGAAGGGATATGATGTGCACCACGATCCAAACTAATCGATGCTCCTTTAATACAACTCAATTAAGTCAATTAATTTGGATCGAAGGGGGTACTAAAAAAATCAAAAGATTTTATGAAGTTCACGTCGAAATAAAATCCGCGGTATTCTAGGAAAAAATGAGAAAGACTCAAAGCTATATTTAGAAACACTGTTTGATGAATAGTAATGTCCCAATTATATTTTTCTTCACTGAGAATACATGGGTTCCAATACTTCATGAAACATCACATGTGAGTAGAATCCAAGTTTAGTATTTTTTTGTGAGAATAACTTCTGGTCTATTCGTCAATTGTCAATGTAGTACAGAACAAAAAAGCAAAAAATACATCTAGGTTTGTAGACCACTTAGCGACAACTACTAGCACTGGAGTGAGCCGAAGGCTTGCCGCCGTCTTCACCCCTCCCTCATCTGAGTCGGTCAAACCTTGTTGTAGTAGACAGTCGAGTAGTCGTCGTGCTAAGACTCCATAGGACCAGTGCACCAAAACAGCAACCACCGCCAGGGGCGGATCTAGCCCAGCCCTGCGCCCCGGGCCCCCTTCATATACTGTAGCAATTGCTACAGTACTTTTGCTACAGCCCACAAAGGAAATGGGCCTCACGCCCCCGGCCTGCCCCCCCCCCCCCCCGGCCTGGGGCCTAGATCCACCCCTGACCACCGTCGATGAAGAGAAGCGTAGATCAGAAGGATACAACCTGTAGACACACGAACACAAACGAACGAAGACAAGATCCACATGGATCCACCGAAGACAAACGCTGACAAAATCCCACGAGATCCGCCGGAGACAGACCTCTACACGCCCCCAGGACGGGGAGAACCTTATTCCATATCAGAGAACCTCCGCCTCGCCTCTCTGAGCAGGACACAAACCCTAACAAACTCAAAAGAGCATGAAAAAACGGAGTCCTCCCGCCGACATGGACTGGGATCCACCACGCCTCCATGACCCTAAGACCACAAAGACGAGATAGACCAACGACGGCACCGACGGGATGCACAAGAAACCCAAGCCAAAGGGTTTGTGTGTTTCTCTTGTTGGATGTTTCTAGTATTATTTTCAGATTTACTGCGTGTGGAACCATGTTCACCTTTTATATTTTTGATTGACTATACATAAGGCTGTCTCGGTAAGATTATCAACTAGGCTATGTTGTGTCGGCTTAATAACTCGTAGGTGCTCATAGGGTAGGGTGTGTGCGCGTCCATTCATAGATGTCAATGTATGTATGTGTGTGTGAGCGTTTATAGAGATAAGTGTACGTGCGTATGTACGAGCATCTGCGTGCGTTGTGTTTAGAAAAAAAAAGCTCTCTCAAAAGAAAGAAAAAGTAATTCCAATTTTTTTTACACAATACAATCCAACCCAAGTGGCTTCAAATTGAGTAACCGAGTCCTTTTCCCACTCCAATTAAAAAGCACATAAATAAAAAAATAAGAAAAACAAGCAAATAAAAAAAAAGGAAAAGAAAACACGCTTCCCCGGTTGTCTTCGTCTCCTTTTCCCCACCGCACCGCACCGCGTCTCGTCTCCGTTCCTCTTTCTCCTCCCCCCTCTCCTCATCTTCCCCCCTCCGTCAAACCCCAGGGCCAAGCAACCGCCGCCGCCGCCCCGCCCCGCCCCGCCCCTCCCCCCGCCGAATCCGCCCCGCCCGCGCTCCCCCGGCCCGCCCCCCGCGCCGATCCGCCGGAATCCGCCGCAAAGGCGGCGCCTTTCCAGCTCTCCCCCGATGTACAGCAACTTCAAGGAGCAGGCGATCGAGTACGTGAAGCAGGCCGTCCAGGAGGACAATGCCGGCAACTACGTCAAGGCGTTCCCGCTCTACATGAACGCGCTCGAGTACTTCAAGACCCACCTCAAGTACGAGAAGAACCCCAAGATCAAGGAGGCCATCACCGCCAAGTTCACCGAGTACCTCCGCCGCGCCGAGGAGATCCGGGCCGTCCTCGACGAGGGCGGCGGCGGGCCCCCCGGCGCGCCCAACGGAGGCGACGCGGCCGTCGCCACCCGGCCCAAGACTAAGGGGAAGGACGGCGGGGGGGACGGCGCCGGCGGGGACGACTCCGAGCAGTCCAAGCTGAGGGCCGGCCTCAACTCGGCCATCATCACCGAGAAGCCCAACATCAAGTGGAACGACGTCGCCGGGCTCGAGAGCGCCAAGCAGGCGCTGCAGGAGGCCGTCATATTGCCCGTCAAGTTCCCCCAGTTCTTCACAGGTGAGCCTTTCCAAGGGAAGCCAGTAATCCTACCTAATTTTTCGTAGCCAAGGATGAGGCGGTTGCAGTTATTGTAGCTAGATCGTATAGATAGGCCCTATGCATCTTGATCTGGATTGAATCTGATTGGATGAGCATGAATTATTCGGTTCTGGAGTGCAGGTTGAAAGTATGCTACACAAGCTGGTTTGTGTCTGTAGATAACCATAATTTTGAACCGCCATGAGTGCATAGATTTGTGTTGAACAAACTTAGTCGTTGCAGCGTGGGGATGTCTGGCAAATTACATTCAGGAACTTGTTTGATTCTTCAATCCTTGCAAGAACCCTGCTAATTCATAATTTTTGTGTATCTTGATCTTGATTGAATCTGATTGGGTGAGCATGAACTATTCATAATTTTGAACCACCATGAGCATGTATGCTAGATCGATTTGTATTGAGCAAACTTAGGCTGCGTTGTTTCACCAGTTTTTGCCTGTTTTTGCGCATGATTTTTCACAGCCAATTATAAGTAAGCACAACACAGCACAGTTCAGCAACCGCAGACTGAGCCTTAGTCGGTGTAACGTTGGGATTTCTGGCAAATTATATTCAGTAACTTCTTTTTGACTCTCTAATCCTCGCAAAGAACCTTGCTGAACTTATAATTATGTCGCTCTTGTACCAGATAACAGTTTGTAGTAGAGGCAATTTTTTTTCCAGTGACGGTGGCAGTGTGAATTAAAAAATTATTATGGAATCAAGTTTTAACCATAGTCATAGAAACATTGGTTTCTTATACAGTACATCATGGTGGTAAATGTAGCAGATTGTAGATAGATCAAGGTCTGGATTACTCAGTATGGATCTTCGATTGTTAATATAGCAAAAATTAGCTTCACTTCCTAACTGTCTGTTTGAACTAAAACCATGACACTTATTTTGGATCGGAGGGAGTATGAGATTTGGATATCACGAGATTCTCCAAATACTTTCATAACTGGTGTCTGTTTTAGGGTTTGTGTCCTTAACCAGTCAACTATCATATACTGGAGAGCACTGTTTTAGGTAACTGCTGATGTGCAACTAATGGAGTGTCCTTTTCTCTAGGTAAGCGGAGGCCATGGAGGGCTTTTCTTCTGTACGGTCCACCAGGAACAGGAAAGTCTTATTTGGCTAAAGCTGTTGCAACTGAGGCTGATTCGACATTCTTCAGGTAGTTATCACATATTTCACCTACACACTAACCTTTATTCTCACTGATTTCATCCTTGAATGATTTTTGGTCGGACGTCTTTAGCCTTTGTGTAATCAGTTATCTGTTGGTGCCAAATTAACAACCTTACATCATCCTTTGCTATTGTTTATGCTACCTAGATTTATTGCTGAACTCTAATTTGCAGGATATTATCCTGTTACTTGTCCAATAGTTCACAGAAACCAATCCTATGTGTTTGGAACAGTATATAAGTGTTTGCACAATTTGTATAGATGATTCATAGTCTACTCAAAATTTCAAATTTATTTACTGTTCTGCTTGGAAATAATTATATTGGGGCGGGTACATTTAATATTATGAGTTTGTGATTGTTCTAGTTCCACCAGCTTATGTTATATATGCTCATGCACGGGAGCGTAGTATGCGTTGGAATTGAGTTATTGCTTTTTCTACATTGGGACTTCTCTTATATGATGATGACACAATTGCTAGTTACTTGTTCTCTCCTCCCTTGAGTACCATGTTTTATCTCTACTTTCCATGTGTTGATAATTGTCTTTGTCATCATGTAAGCAAATCCCCCACAATATAAAGCGGTTTTTATGTGCCAACAAGGACATGCAGGCCTGCATTCATATTTTAGGGTATCACTTAGGTTTCCAAAGTGTCTCTTTGTAGTAGTTCATCATGTGCAGCAACTAGTGTTTTCACTATATTGTTACTGCTATGATTTCGAATTTCTCATGGTGGTTTATTTGCGCATGGTTGACAATACTGAGCATGTATGTTTAGTGCACATGTCTAGATAAGGAGTTAAAGTAATTAACTTGGCATACTATTAGTACATCATTTATGTATCTACACCAGCCATATTATTCACCTGTATTACAGGAACATCATAAAAGATTGAAGGCAGATGCCCTCTTCATGAAAATTCTATTTGATGCAGGCAAAAGAGTGTTTGCTAAAAAATCTTTTGTAAAACGTTCTCCCTTGTGAGGTGTGCCCCAAGATAGCAGCTTTAACAAGTTGCACTTGGTTTGGGTGTTGCTTTTCTTGTGCACACCTTAGAGTATGATATGTTTAAACCTTGGCTGAAGTTGGGAACATTTGATGTTTACATGCAATTTGTTTTAGAAAATGATGCAGTATTAGTATATTGTCATAAGAAAGGACGTTAGTCTATTATTATGCTTACATTTGTTATGTGCATTGAAATGAATTTTGTGAGAACAAGAGATATGGTCCTGTAATAATTGGTGGGTCAAATCAACTTATGCATTCAATTTTTTTTTTTTGTAAAATATCTTAAGATCTGAGGTCTTACTTTGTAAACATTATCAGATGAGCTGTGTTCAGCCAGATTGAGAAAACAATTTGAATTTTTTTCTCCATCCCAAATCCTTCCAGAGCTGCACTTCTGACTTCCAGATGAGTAGCTTAACCACACATTGATTCCTATGTTAAAGAGTAGTAACAACTAATGTATATGTAGCCGCACCATAAAACATTTGGCAAATATGTTTGTGGCTAGGTACAATGAACATTTATGTGGGCTGAGCGCATTGCAGGTGTACCCCTTGGCCAATTCAACGACACCCACGATCCCCTTCTCCTCTTGTTTCTTTCTGTTTGTCCCAGCCACCACGTCCGCTGCCCCTGGCCACCGTGCCGCCGCTGCTCCTGCCCGGCAGCTTGCCTCCGCTGCTCCTGGTATCCTCCACCAGTCCCGTTCCTTGCCACCACGTCCCAGCTCTCCGGACCGACACCCTTGCTCTTATCCTCTCCCCTTTGTAAACCTAGACCTAGATGAGAGACATGGAGGCAACTAGTGCCGATGCTGGTGGTTGCAGGAGTGTATGATTCATGCAAATCGTAGTGGTATGTTATTTAAGTCAAGTTGTCAATTGGAACAGAAAGCAATGCAGCAGTTCTAGAACATCAAACAAGCAATGCATATGCTGTCAATTTTGCTTCATGTTGCTTTAGCTTCAGGTTTCACATTGCTACAGGCTTCAGGCTTCTCGGAGCCACACGCGACATGCACACGCCCAGCTGCCACGCAACGTTGTGTGCTTGAGCGCGCTATCCTTCGCCACCACAATCAACTGTGCATGACGAGGTCCTTCACATTGCCACCGTGCCGCCGTTCTCGGCCGTCGTCGGCGTCGCAGACACCAAGCACCAAGGGCAAACAGTGGAAGTTGAGTTGTGCAGCATAGAGCCGGCGGCTGGTTGTAGCACTAGAGGTGGTGAGCGAGAGCAGCACTTGGGAGCAGCAGTTCTGGCGAAGTGGAGGAGCTGGCAGCTAGGAGCAGCACCAGCACCAGCGACGGCGAGTGGCCAAGGGCCAAAGCTGGCTGATTTCAGAGAGACAGAGAGGAAAAAGGGGATCGAGAGCGGCTAGCTGTTGACTTGGCCGAAGGGGTCCATGTACAAAATGAAATACATACTTGTTATGGTGTCTAATCCTCCAAAATGGCATGCAATAACATATTTCAAAGCATGTGAACTTTGTAGTGGCATGTTTCAAAGTCAAAGAATACTAATGGCATTTTTCAAAACAGGGATACTTTGTAGTGGTATATATCAAATTTACCCATGTAAATATCTCTGAACAAGCTGCATGTTCTTTCTTCTGGACTTGATGTGCCCATGTATATTGCTAACGTTCATTTCCTACTAATTTCCATTTATTTGTACTGCTAATACAATATCCTTATGGTTATACCATATTAATGCGCTCAATTTACCTGCAGCATATCTTCATCAGACCTTGTTTCAAAATGGATGGGAGAGAGCGAGAAACTAGTTGCTAATCTTTTCCAAATGGCTCGTGAAAATGCCCCGTCAATTATCTTCATTGATGAAATTGATTCCTTGTGCGGTACACGTGGAGAAGGCAATGAAAGTGAAGCTTCCAGGAGAATAAAAACCGAACTTCTTGTACAGATGCAGGTGAGCTTTTGCAGCCTATAATGTTGTTAGCTGTTTCTGAATATGTGTTCTGCTTCAGAATATGGTGACGCGATTAGATGGATTTCTGCACTTAGGATGGTAAATGATTCAAATAATTCAGACATGGAGAAGTGATGGCCTGACACATTCTGTGTCCAGATTATGGAATTAGTAGTGAGCCTAGTTTTTTAAGAAAACTTTGCCAACACTATTGCATTGCTACATAAAAGGACATAATTTGGCCTTGGAGATTCCTTACCACTGTAATAGTGGACTGCATAACACTGGATATCTCATTAAACACAGTAGTTGTATAGATTCCTCGCACTAACAGTTTTGGCTAATACATTTGCTTTGCTTTCCCGTAACTATCCAGGGTGTTGGCCATAATGATGATAAAGTTCTTGTTCTTGCTGCGACGAATACGCCATATGCTCTGGACCAGGTCTCCGGAAACTTCTCAAATACACTGTTGTACCATTTATGGCTTACAAAGATTCTCTTGATATTTCTAGAACAGTTTGATCACCAATTCATATACTAAATCCAGCAGCGGTCGATTGAAATTGAGTGTGTATTCATTACTTCAGGCTGTGCGGCGGCGGTTTGACAAGCGTATCTACATTCCGCTACCTGACGCAAAAGCTAGGCAGCATATGTTTAAGGTACTTACGAAACAGTGGAACAAAAAGAAGTTCTGTTTGGAAAAGTTGTCATGATCCTTTGCTTAAAGCTGGCAACTTAAATTCATTCAGGTGCATCTTGGGGATACACCGCACAGCTTATCGGAAAGTGATTTTGAGGTCTTGGGTCGTCGTACAGAAGGGTTCTCTGGTTCCGATGTTGCTGTCTGTGTAAGTAATTTTTGCACAACCCACATGTGTCTGTACATTGTGATGTGCGTCTGATTCTTCTGTTTGTTAACAGGTGAAAGATGTGTTGTTTGAGCCTGTGCGCAAAACACAGGATGCTATGTACTTCTTCAAGATAGATGGTGACATGTGGATGCCCTGTGGACCGAAGCAGCCAGGCGCTGTGCAGACCACGATGCAGGATCTTGCATCCAAAGGCCTTGCCTCACAGGTAAGGAAAGGCATTTGTTTCTTCCAAAAGGCCTCTGTTGAACTGAATTTGAATTACTAATGTGTATTGCTTGGCTGCAGATTCTTCCACCCCCGATCTCGAAGAATGATTTCGAGAAGGTCCTTGCGAGGCAGAGACCGACCGTTGGCAAGAAGGACCTGGAAGTGCACGAGAAGTTCACCAAGGAGTTCGGCGAGGAGGGTTGAGTGGTACGCCGCCGCGAGAACTCTGTCGACCCATGCACAGCTGCACCACAGAAATGTATATTGTTTACAACTTTGATTTGTTGCGCTTGGGACTTAGATTCGCAGATCTGTACACTCTGGTAGCCCTTACTGTGCTTAACTTATGGCGACGACGGCAGCCTTGTTATGCCGGGCTATCATTGTGCCTCTGTTGTCAACTCTATTTCATTTTTACACTGTCGTGCTTGGAGTTTAATGCAAGTGTATTAAGGAATAATGATGATTATTGAGCTGGGTAGTCCTTGTGGTGCAGCTTGTATAGTTCTAAAAATTTCTGGTATCTATTTGAGACTCATTTTCTTTTCTTTTGTTTTTGTAGTGTTTATTAGATCCTATATTATTGTTTTTGTTCCAACTGAATTTTCTTCTTTTTCCTTCATTTGGTGCAATGAGACCTGAATCATGACAAGTGAAATCTGCCTTGTGTGGATTAGGATTAGATAGAAGTAACACACAAATGTGATAGGAATACAAGTGCAAAACAAATGATTGAAAAAAAACGATTTTGAGGTCTTGGGTCGTCGGATAGGGGTTTTCTGGTTCCAGCATTGATGTCTCTGTGAGTACGTTTGCAGAACCATGAGATTCGTCTGTACAATATCAAATGTGTTTACCCTCATGTATGATAATGTTGTGACTGTTCGGACGAGTGATGATGAAACTCAAGGTCGGTTTTGAGCCCTTGTCTTTTTTTGCTTTGATGCTGGATGAGGTCACAAGGGATATACTATAAGGAGATATCTCACGGTGTATGATTTTTGCTGATGATGTGGATATACATACAAGTTGCAGAATATTTTTTACTAGTGCATTCATATGTATATTCAATACTTTATTAACTATTTGTAATTGTGTTTTGACAAAAAAAATTACTACCCTTTGTAATGTTGCCCCATGTTGGTCAAATTTTAGATCCCGACTGATTGGAAGGACACCTTTCAATACGTTGGGTCAATGCTGCAAATGGATGATGACACCGATGAAGATGTGAATCATCGAAGCAAAGTTGGATAGATGAGTGGCGCCAAGCTTTTGGCATTCTCTGTGACAAGAGAGTGCTACAATAGCTAAAAGGTATGTTCTATAGGAGACGTTTCGACCTGCGATGTTGTATGATGTTGAATGTTGGCCAACTAAAAGGCGACATGTCCAGCAGTTAGGTGTAGCAGAAATGCACATGTTGGGATGGATATGTGGCCACACAAGAAAGGATTGGGTCCATATGATGATATACATGGTAGAGTTGGGATAACATCGATTGACGAGAATCTTGTTCAAAAGCATCGGGTGCATAACAACCAGTTAAAGCATGTTGATAATGTTAAGAGAGGTTGGGGTAGACCAAACTTAACATGAGATGAGTCCGTAAAGAGAGAAACAAAGGATGTCGGAGTAAATGACCATGGGTAGCCTAGTCGGCCCCCTGGTTCTTCAAAAAATGATAGGCCGATCGAGCCTTCAAGCACCCAAGGCATGGGGCCGCCTTCCCCTAGCCGGCTGTCTCACAGGCCGGCTACCGGAAGGCGGCCCGACCCTAAACTCTCATGAAGAAAGCCGCGAGAGGGACGACTCCAAGAAGCCGGCCACGAGAAGACCGACTCCAAGAAGCCGACCCCTGGCAGGCGGCCAAGACCGTGCCCTCAAAGTCTGCACCCACTTAACGGTGATGAGACGGGGCGTGGCAATAGTGAAGCCTGACACCCCCGAATCCCGGAGCACGCATGGCCACAGTACGCCGTATGGGGCAGCCACGACACGTCCAGCGTGGCACTACTGCCATGCTGACCATGACGCCCCCCACGACAGGCTGTCAGTACGGCCCGCGGGCGGCGGGCCCCTTCAGTCAGAGAGACACCTGAAGGCGGCCACGCCACCCCCAGTCGGCCTGGGACGTAGCCGGCTCCCACCAGCCGGTTCGCTCTCTCCCTCGAAGTACGCGCACCATTAAGGAGACAAGACGAGGTAAGGCTACAGTGAGAGCCCTCCAGGTGGCGGTATTGTAGCCATGCTTACCTCGACAAAGCCCTCATCATCAAGAGTGAGGCAACAGTAACCAGCCCCCGACAAGACCGCCAAGCGGTGGGACCTTCCTGTCGACCAAGAGGCCGACAGCCGGTGGGACCCACCAGTCGGCGGGCCCCTGCGGCCGGCGGAGAAGCCGGTGAGTATAGACACTGACGGCTAGGGCCCACGCCCGGCCGGATTACAATTGTACCCCTGGGGGTAGGCCTATATAAACCCCCCAGGGCACCCATGAAAAGGGTTGATCTCTTAGAGTTTTAGACACTACATTGAGGGGAGAAGAGAGCTAGCCTTGCCCTTCTTCTTCCTCTCGCGGAACAGCTCAAAGAGCCTCTTGTAGCCACTTGTTGATCTAGTGATCATGCGGAGACCCCGCAGAGCAGGACTAGGGGTGTTATCTCCATGGAGAGCCCCAAACCTGGGTAAGATCCGCCGGCGTGCATGCCTTTGCCTCATCCCATTTCCAGGCACCGCCGATGTCTTACTGGCTCCCACAATGATAAGCCACCCGTTGGCATATGTCGCACCTACCACCCGACATTTGGCGCCCACCATGGGGCCAAGTGCACCGTCGTCCGGAGACCTGCTCTGGACGGGAACCCTTTTCCTTCCCAGCGAGCATAGCCAGCCCAGCACGCCCGGTGGCGCTTGCCCTGACGCGCTGCAAGGCCTCGACGACGCCTGCGCGGCGAGCTGCCTCACCGATCTTCTTGGCGAGGCCTGCATCTCCGACGAGCCCGCGTCTGACGCGGGCACAGGCTTCCCCGAGAGCCGCCTCGTTAGCCTCCTCGACCAACTCCACGTCTCCAGCGAGCCCGCTGCAGATTTGGAGTCGGTTGGCTCCACCGACCCGATGCTTGTCGACTCCGACACGGCATCGCTTGACGCTTTTCCCACGAACGTAGTGATCTTTGACGACCCTCTTCCTCGAGCCGACAACGGCGGCTGCACCATCACCGAGGTACTAGTCATCAACCACGGTGTCGCCTCTGGCGAGAACGCCCATGACGCCCTGCAAGCGGCGCTGCACGACTTGTCCGCCCCCATCCCGGCCGACACCGACGCCGAGACGCTGGAGGCACGCCGCCTCGCCCTCATTGCAGAGGGCCAGAAGATAGCCTCCATGAGACGCCTCACTGAAGCTCACCAGCGCGAAGTCGACCGCGCCACCTTTGGTACACCGCCTCCTGACGGGCCGAGCCGAGCCGGCGTTGTCAAGAAGCGCGGCACGGCCATCGCCAACATGCTGGGAGCAGACCGCCCAGTCTATGCCACGCCCCTCGAGAACCTACGCGCCGCCCAGTCGATCATGGACGAGTTGAATGGACTGGGGGCCGACGAGCTCCCCTACATGACCAGACGCATCCAGTAGTGATCGACGCGGCCGTAGAGCGGCACGAAGCCGACGCCCGCGCTGGAAGTCCTCCCCCACACCGAGAGCACGTTGCGACGTCACGGACGCCGACTGCGGGCGGCACCCGCACAAGGCAAGAAAAGGAGTCGGCTGCTAGCCGCAGTCAGACTCGAATCACCATCGAGCGCGACGCAGAAGGCCGCCCTAGAGCTGTGGAGCGACGAGGCGATCCACCTCCTCCTCCGCCTCATGGGGAGAGATATCCCACCCCGCCGCCTGTCACGCACCCGACTCTCAGCGGCCGACTAGGCCACCGCGAAGGAGTCGGCGAGAATGACGCCCGCCATCGGATCGACCGCCTAGCGCGATCCCTGGTGCTAGAAGAAGAAGACGATGTCGGCCCGCCCTGCTTTGGCCCCCGCATCCGCGACGAGCCCTTCCCCAAAGGGTTCGCACTCCCAAGAGACACGCCCAAGTACAACGGCTCCGTGAAGCCGGAAGATTGGTTGACCGGTTACTCGATCGCAGTTTGCATAGCAAACCACAACAGGCGTGTTGCCGTGAAATACGTCCCCCTCATCCTCCAAGGCACGACACGCATCTGGCTCAACAGCCTCAAGCCTTACAGCGTCAACAGCTGGCTAGACTTCACAGAAGTCTTCATCCACAACTTCACCAGCACTTACAAACGGGCTCCCAAGCCCCGACAGCTCTCCTTGTGTGTTCAAGGGCCCAATGAATCAACTCGCGACTACCTCATGCGTTGGGCCGAGCTCCGCAACTCATGCGAGGGGGTGCATGAGGTTCAAGCCATAGAGTACTTCACAGCTGGATGCCGAGAAGGCACCCTCCTCAAGCACCGACTCCTCTGCGACGAGCCGACTACCCTAGATGAGTTGCTGATCATAGCAGACAAGTATGCCACGGACGACTCTTCAATGAAGACCGAGCTTCGAGTAGACGCCTCCGGGAAGGTGCTCGCTCCGGCTCCCAAGACGCCGGCTGGAGACTCCAGCCGACGCCCGTACCAGAACGACAACAAGCGCAAGGCCCCTATGCCGCCTCCCACCAGTCGGCAAGTGGCCACAGTCAAGGACGAACAACCCGAAGGGCGGCCCACGCCCAAGAAGCAGAAGGGCGGCAGGCCGGCTTGGCAGCCGGCTTTCTCCTATGAGCAAGCCCTTGATGCCCCTGCAAGTTCCACAGCGGCGCGAAGGTGTCCAACCACATGACTTGGAAATGCCATTGGCTCACGCGAATCTCCAAGGGCGAGGGGCTGGTGCCCCCTCCGCTTGCTGGCCAGCCGCCTCCAGCCCCTCAGCAGCCGGCCGCTCGACCAGCAGGCGGGGCTGTTCATGACGAGTTCCCCAACGAGCATGCCGCCTACGTCATCTTTACAAGCTAGACCGAAGACCGATGCAGCCGGCGCCGACAGCACCAGGAAGTCAACGTGATCGCCTCCAACAACCCCGAGTTCATGCACTGGTCGGAGAAGCCTATCAGCTGGAGCCGAGCCGATCACCTAGAGGTGATGCCGTCTCCCGGCTCTTACGCATTGGTTTTGGACGCCACCCTCGCAAAAGAAAGGCGAGCTGCCCGTTTCTCCCGCGTACTGATAGATGGCGGGAGCAGCATCAACATACTGTACCGTGACACCATGGAGAAGCTGAATATCAAGACGAAGCAACTCATGCCTAGTCGAACTGTGTTCCATGGCATCGTACCCGGCCTGTCCTGCTCACCAATCGGCAAGATCAAGATAGATGTTCTCTTTGGGGACAAGGATCATTTCCGCCAAGAAGCGATATGGTTTGAAGTAGTGGATCTGGAGAGCCCTTACCACGCATTGCTTGGCCGACCCGCTCTGGCCAAGTTCATGGCTGTACCCCACTACGCCTACCTCAAGATGAAGATGCCGAGTTCCAAGGGCATCATCACCATAGCCGGAGACTACAAGAAATCCTCTGAGTGTGCGGCAGCTAGCAGCCGGCTGGCCGAGTCCCTCGTGATCGCTGAAGAGAAAAAGATGCTGGATCGAGTCATGGCCATGACCGCCAAGCAGCCGGTCCTGTCCCCCAACCCCAAGGAATATGATGCTCAAGGTTCTTTCCAGCCAGCCAAAGCGACAAAGAAGATACCTCTGGACCCGAAGAACCTGGAGAGGTTTGCTGTCATTGGAGCAAACCTGGACAGCAAATAGGAAGGCGAGCTCGTCGATTTCCTCCGTGAGAATTGGGACATCTTTGCATGGTCCCCCAAGGACATGCCGGGTGTTGCGAAGGATTTCGCCGAGCACAAGTTACACGTCCGAGCAGATGCAAAACCAGTCAAGCAGCCCCTCCGCCGACTGTCGGAGGAAAAGAGAAGGATTGTAGGAGAAGAGATAGCCCGGCTTCTGGCAGCCGGCTTCATCATGGAGGTGTTCTTTCCAGAGTGGCTTGCCAACCCGGTCCTTGTTTTGAAGAAGAATAACAAGTGGCACATGTGTATAGACACCAGCCTCAACAAAGCTTACCCCAAAGATCCATTTTCCCTACCTCGAATAGATCAAGTGATAGACTCCATAGCCTGATGCGAGCTGTTGAGCTTCTTGGATGCTTACTCAGGCTACCACCAGATAAAGTTGGATCCGGCTGACCGCCTGAATACTGCCTTCATCACACCATTCAGAGCTTTCTGCTACCTGACTATGACATTCGGCTTGAGAAATGCCGGTGCCACCTTTCAGCATTGCATGCAGAAATGCCTCCTCAAGCAGCTCGGCAGGAATGCCCACGTCTATGTAGACGATATTGTGGTGAAGACGGAGAAGCGCGGCACCTTGCTGGAAGACCTCAGAGAGACATTTGAAAACTTGCGTCGGTTTCAGATCAAGCTCAACCCTGAGAAATGCGTGTTCGGAGTACCAGCTGGCCAGCTTCTAGGCTTCCTGGTCTCTGAACGCGGCATCGAATGCAACCCAATGAAGACCAAGGCCATAGAGAGAATGAAGATGCCTACCAAGCTATGAGACGTCCAAAAGTTTATCGGATGCCTGGCCTCCCTGAACCGCTTCATCAGCCGGCTAGGAGAGAAAGCTCCCCCCCTCTACCGACTCATGAAGAAGTCCACTCACTTCGAGTAGAATGACCAAGCAGACCAAGCTTTCCACGAGCTAAAGAAGATGCTGACCATGCCGCCTGTCTTGGCGGCACCGACTGAGAAAGAGCCCATGCTCCTTTACATTGCTGCCACTAGCCGGGTGATTAGCACCATTATCATGGTTCAGCGCCCAGAAGAAGGCCGAGCTCAGCTAGTCCAGAGGCCGATGTATTATTTGAGCGAAGTACTGTCCACCTCGAAGCAGAACTACCTACACTACCAGAAGATGTGCTATGGTGTGTACTTCGCCGCCAAGAAGCTCAAGCCCTACTTTCAAGAGCACCCCATACCGGTCATATGTACTGCCCCGCTCACCGAGATCATAGGCAGTCGGGATGCATTCGGCCGGGTGGCAAAATGGGCCATTGCGCTGGCTCCTTACATGATCTTCTACCAGCCTCGCACCGCATCAAGTCCCAGGCATTGGCCGACTTCCTTGTCGACTGGGCCGAGACCCAGTACCTGCCGCCGGCCCCCGGCTCCATCCATTGGCGGATGCACTTCGATGGATCCAAGATGCGCACCGTCTTGGGAGCCGACATCGTCCTCACCTCTCCCAAGTGCGACAAACTCAGATATACATTGCAAATTCATTTTGCCGCCTCCAACAATGTGGCCGAGTACGAGGCGCTCATACATGGGCTCCGGCTAGCCAAAGAACTCGGCATCCGCCGGATCCTGTGCTATGGTGATTTGGATTTGGTAGTCCAGCAATCATATGGCGACTGGGACGCCAAGGACGCAAACATGGCGAGCTACCGCTTCCTCGTTCAGCAAATCAGTGGATACTTTGAAGGATGCGAGTTCCTCCATGTGCCACGGGCCGACAACGAGCAAGCAGATGCACTGGCACGAATAGGCTCCACCCGACAAGCTATACCAACCGGCGTCTCTCTCCAACGCCTCCTCAAGCCGTCTGTCAAGCCATCTCCAGAATCTGATTCCATCTTTGTACCGCTTGACCCCGACGCAGTCAGATCCGACTTGGGGAACCAAGCAGGCGGCTCGGGGACTTCGACAGGCGGCTCGGGGACTGCAATAGTCGCACCCAGCCCGGGGACTTCAGAACCCGGCTTGGGGACTACTGCAGTCGGCTCGGGGACTGCATCGAGACAACAGGCGGCGGCCGACTCCAACTCTTCACCACCCAGCCCACCCGCCCTGGTCGAAGTAGCCGTATTGGCGATAGAAGAAGTCACAGCTCCATCATGGGCCCAGCCCATCCTCAACTTCCCGGTAAACAGAGAGCTGCCAACTGACGAGATCTCGGCAAGACAAGTCCAACGCCGAGCCGGAGCGTACACAATAATGAACCGAGAGCTTGTTAGGCGCAGCGTCACTGGAGTCTTCTAGCGCTGCATCAAGCCAGAGAAGGGCTTAGCAATCCTCAAGGACATCCACCAAGGCGAATGCGGCCACCACGCAGCCTCAAGATCACTCATCGCCAAAGCTTTCCGCCATGGATTCTTCTGGCCGACTGCTTTGGATGACGCCAACGAGTTAGTCAAACACTGCAAAGGATGCCAAGTCTTCAACTCCAAGCAACACCTGCCGGCTTCTGCACTCAAGACCATCCCCCTCACCTGGCCTTTTGCCGTCTGGGGACTGGACATGGTGGGCCCGTTCAAGACGGCGCGTGGCAGCATGACACATCTGCTCGTCGCCGTGGACAAAATTACCAAGTGGATTGAAGCGAAGCCGATCAAGAAACTGAATGGGCCGACTGCCGTGACATTCATCGCAGATATTACAACCTGGTATGGCGTACCACACAACATCATCACCGACAACGGCACGAATTTTGCCAAGGGAGCACTGGCACGTTTCTGCGCGACACAGGGCATCTGACTGGACCTAGCGTTCGTTGCCCACCCGCAGTCAAACGGCCAAGTCGAGCAAGCAAACGGCCTCATCCTCTCCGGCATCAAGCCCCGATTGGTCGTGCCACTGGAGCGTTCAGCCGGCTGTTGGCTCGATGAACTGCCGGCCGTCCTCTGGGGTTTACGCACTACCCCGAACAAGTCAACCGGTTTCACCCCTTTCTTCCTTGTATATGGTGCCGAGGCTGTCATCCCAACTGACATTGAGTTCGACTCACCTCGGGTCACCATGTACACGAAGGCGGAGGCCAAGGAAGCGTGAGAAGACGGCGTTGACCTGCTAGAAGAGGGCCGGCTGTTAGCCCTCAGCCGGTCTGCCATCTACCAGCAGGGTTTACGCCGTTACCACAGTCGGAAGGTCAAGCCAAGATCCTTCCAAGAGGGTGATCTTGTACTCCGGCTGATCTAGCAAACAGCCGGCCAACATAAGCTCTCGACCCCTTGGGAAGGCCCCTTCGTCATCAGCAGGGCCTTAGGCAACGACTCGTACTACCTGATCGACGCGCAGAAGCCGAAGGCACGCAAGAGAGATGATTCCGGCAAGGAGTCAGAACGACCATGGAACGCCAATCTCCTCCGAAGATTTTACAGTTAAAATGTAGTATGTACCACACCACCTTTTGTATTAAGTACGAGACAACGCCCCCCCGAGGAGCACTCGGGGACTACCCTCTTTTATTTATGTATGATGAGTATCATACCTATGATTATGTTACTACATTTGTTTTCTCGTCCGGCACCGGGTTCGATCTATCGGCCCGGGGACTTGCCGCCTTGAGTTATATTCAAGTTCTACCTGCAGTCAGACAAGTAGTGTGCCGGCACCCAAGCCCTCTCTTGTTGAAAGTCGCAGCTCGAAGAATCGACTGTCCGGCTGGCAAGAGCCAAAGGCAGGAAAGGATGCCCACATGAAAAACGGCTAAGGACTAACGAACTTATATAACGCAAGCCGGCTTCCCACCCCGCCAACCGGCTGTCAGAGCAGCCGGCTGGCCGGCTTCTCGTTCACCTTGCTACAACCTAAGAAAGCTCGAGTACTTGTCCTCCCAAACGGCCAAGCCCTTCCCCAGCCACAGACTGCAGAGTAGCTGTCCGTCTGGGAAGGCGGCGACCAAGGGAGGGCGGCAAAGGAAACATCCAAAAAGATGAAAGCAAATATGAACAGAGGCCAAGCACATGCATGATTATATTTACACAAAGGGCCTTCAAAAGGCCAGCATTCAACATAGTTTGAATACGCCCCCAATGGGTGGAACTGCGCAAATTTAATAAAAGTTGTTCAAAGAGTAACGAGCAGGAAAGCAAAGACAACGGATCAGGCCAAGGGAGCAACAGGCGAGCCGAGCAGGTCAGTGGAGACGGCAGTGCTGGCTGGAGGAGTGGCCGGCTGACGAGTCTCGGCAGGATCGTCACCTGTTGCAGGCGGCGATTTTTTGGGCGCTTGCACGCGCCTCGTTGCTGGAGGCACGATCAGGCTGAGGCTGGCTGGTCGCTCCACCGTCTGGCGCGGCATCTTCACCATCCTCCCCCTCCTCCTCTTCGCCTTCATCGCTGGAACCGATCTCCTCCGCCGAGTCTTCACCTTCTGCCGGGTTCAGCCCAAACCACTCCTCCGGCTGAGCGACGCCGTCATCATTTACCTCAGGGGCAAAGTTACTGGTGTCGGTGTAGTCGGCGATCGCCGAGGTGCGCTGGATGATAGCCGGCCGCACCGCTTCCAGCTCCTCGTTGGCCTCCCGCCGCCAGGTGGCCAGCTGGGCCAAATCCAGCCCAGGATACCAAGCTCGGACGAACTCTAGCGCCCGCCTAGCGCCTGACCGAGCTGCAGAAGCCTTCCAGGCCTCGAAGCGGACGACTGCCACCTCCAGCCAGTTGGCAGTCCGATTGAGGGTGCGGGGAACCACCTCGCCGGGCCAGAGGGCGGCCAGCACCTGCGCCCCAGCACACTGAAGACGGCGGAGCGTGCGGTAAGCTAGCTGGAGGCGGGTTTGAATCACCAGAAGCTGCTCCTCAAGCGACCGGCCAGCATCTGGTGCGATCTCAACCCTAGCCTGCCGTCGTGCATCATGGTGGGCTGTGATGGCTTGGTTGGCTGCAACGGAGTAACCAGGGAAGTAATCTGCACAAAGAAGAAAAAAGTGGCACGAAGTCAAAAGACAGACTAGATGCTAGGTGGCGAGCAAAGGGACGAAGAAGAAGGCGGCCTACTATCAATCAAATCTTCAATCCAGCCGTAGCCTTCGCTCAGCGCTTGTCTCGCCTCAGCCTAGCTTGCCGCCTCGGTCTCATACTCGGCTTGAAGGGCGGCCTCACTGTCCTACACCGCCTTCAGGGCCGCCTTATGGCTCTCCTCCTGGCCGGCCAGTTTATTGGCCAAGCGATCATGTTCCTGAGCCAAGGCGTTGCACTCTGTTTCCTTGGCGTGAAGGGCGGTCTGGGCCCCACCTAGCTGCTCCCTCAGGTCAGCATTGGCCCCTGTAAATATGAAGAAGAAAAAAGCAATAAGGAAGAAGTCGGTAGGAAAGATCCGACCCGACTGCTCAGCAGTCGGCCCGAATCTCAGGGACTACACCCAGTGGGTGCGCTGACAGGCCCCCACATGAGATAAAAAATGAAGCACTTACTCCGGCTCTCAGTCAGATCAGTGGTCTTCTGGTTCATCTCCCGGACCTGGGAGTTGAAGGTAGCCGCGCGGAGGTTGTGATAGTCCTGCAAATAGGACAAAGGTGCGAATAAGAACAAGACATCAATCAAAGTCTACTAAGAAGTTCCAAGCCGCCTGCTCAGCAGCCGACTCGGAACTCGGGGACTACACCCAGTGGGTGCGCTGACGCGCCCCCACGGAAGAAATCAGGAGCAATCCACGAAAAGCGGGAAGACTCACCCGGATGGCCGACCGTGTTGTAAGAAACTCTTAGTATATTGCTTCAGCGCGGCGGCCTGGGACTGAAGCCGGTTCCAGACGTCCTGTGCTGCCACATTCAGCGCGGCCGTCCCACCACCCGGCGTCCACCCTGGCGAGCTGGCACTGGCCGTCTCCAGATCCCGGGCCGACGAGATGGAACCCGCGGCCTTCTGCAGGTCCGGCGCTGAAGTCGCCTTCCCTACACGCCGATGAGACGGCGATAGGACCACAAGATCCGCCCTCACAGCCGGCTCGCCTCCGGCCGGCTGCTCAGGCGGCGCGTCAGGCCGACCGCCTTGGCCCGCTCCAGTCGGTGATGGCGGTGCCGCCTTCCTCTCCTGGACGACTGCGTCGCCCTCCTCCCTCTCCATCGCCGGCTGGTCGCGGCCAGCTTCCTCCAACGGGGGCACTGGGATATCGGGATCCACGTGCGAAGGGGGATGATGACCTGCGGAGGCTGGTTACGCAGGGCCTCCGCCGCCCTCTCCGCGGCAGCGGCCTCCGCTTGAGCCTTGGCTGCTGCGTCGGCTCGCGCCTCCGTCGACTCCTCCGTTGTCTCCTGAGCCGCCTTGGCGGCGGCCGCCCTCTGCTCCTTCGCCTCCCGCTCCTCCCGCGCCTCCCGCGCATTCCGCTCCATCGCCGCTAGGAGATCGGCACGGGGGTCCACGCGACGGGCGCTCGCAGACCCTCCCGCCGCTCCAACTACGGAGGCGGCAGTGGTCCGCTCGAGAGAAAGCGGAGCCCTGTTTGATAAGTCAAGGAAAAGGCTTAGAAGAATGTCAACCGAAGAAAAAAGAAAGGCGTGAGAGAATCGACACTTACGCCGAAACCACCTGCGGCTGCTTCACCACCTTGCGGAAGCGGGCTGCCTTCGCGGCCGCCTTGTCCCGCTTGGTCACCGCCGCAGAACCCTTGGGTTTCTTCGACCGACTGCCGAAGAGGGTCGGCGCGACCCGGTGTTTCTGCGTGCCACCATGAACAACCGGTGTAGCGGATGAGCCCGCGCCTTGATGATCAGACACCGACTGGCGGCGCGGAACAACTTCGGCCTCGTCGTCATACGGCCAGTCCTCGAAGCCAGCACCGAACCTAGAGCCGCCTGCCTCGCCGGCTCCCCCTACGACGTCGTCATCTAGAGCGGCTGCCCCCAAGTCGGGATCGTCCAAGTCGTCCGTCGCACGGTCGGGGACGAACTGGCGCTCCACCTCCGCGGCTCCGGCCGCCGGTCGAAGAAGGGAGCTCTGTTAAAAATGAGCCGACTGGTCAAGAGTCGGCCAGTATGAACTCGGCAACAAGAGAAGAAGAAAAGAAGGGAAGCTTACCGAAGACGGAGGATTGGCGCGAGAGTACGGCTCCTTGCCGAACCGCCACTCCTCGGTGAACTTGCAGTTGGCGATATAATTCACCATGTAAGATACCTCAGCGTGAGGCATATCCTTGGTGCTTAGCCGACTTGGGTCGAAACGATCGCTCATCTGGCAAATCATGTGAGGGCGGCCTTGGAGTGGGAGCACCCGACGCTCCACGAAGGCAGCTATCAGGCCGGGCCCGGTCAGGCCTTCCGATTGGACCAGCACCCGGAGCCGTGCGACGGCGGCAGCCCTAGTCGGAGATAGCGTCTTGGCTCGGAAGGACAATGAAGGCCGCCTCCCAGCCGACGGGCCGGCTATGTAAGCCGGCAGATTGAAGAAGTCGCCTTGCGGAGCAACGTTCTTCACATAGAAGTAAGATTTTTGCCAGAGCTTCACCGACTGGATCAACACGATGGGCGGAAACGGGTTGTCGCCCGTCGGTCTCTGCACGGTGATGAAGGCGCCGCATGGGGAAGGCACGCCCGCGACGACGGTGCCAAGTTTGGACTGGAAGAACTCCCCCCAAAGCTCGAGGGTGGGGAGGACGCCAAGGAAGCCTTCGCACAAAGTAACGAAGGCCGACAGCAGCACCACTGTGTTTGGAGTAAGGTGGTGCGGTTGGAGTTGATAGAACTCAAGAAAGGAGCAGAAGAAATCGCTCGCCGGCAGGCCGACACCGCGCAGGCAGTGCGAGCGGAAGATTACCCGCTCGTCCTCCTCCGGCGCCGGCGAGATCTCATTCTCCGGCGCGAGACGGACCCGCACATAATCTGTGCCCGGCAACCGCCGCGTCTGGCGGAGAAAGTCGACGTGGTCCTCATGGACGTTGGAGCCATCCCAGGAGCTGGACCGCGCCATGAGGACAGAAAGGCGACGGGAAATGCACGGTGGCAGAGGGTGCACGATTCAGTGACAACGAAGCTACGACGCGCCGAGAAGATTGATGGAGGGGCGGCGCGGCGGTGAGCAGATGCGGCGACGGAGAGGAGGAAGAGGAAGAAAATGACAGAGCGAGGGCGAGCGTGCGAGCGTCTGCCGCTTCCCCTCCTCTCCCTACTTATAGCCCCGTGCGGCGAAGCCGAGGAGGCGAGGCATGGGGGGACGTGGGATTAACTGCGCCCACTCCCCCACGTCCCGCGATTATTACGCCCTAACGACGTGCGGAAACTGCCATCGGAAGGCGAGCGGCCCGTGCAGGCCACAGAAGATCCACACTTGGGCCGAGGCATGGAAGTGGCGGGCCCCAGTCTGCGGAGACGTCCTGTCGCGCGCGTGGGCTAGCAGGCCCTTCCAGCCGAAGGGCGCCATGTGGCGCGCAGGCGGCGAGCGGCCAGTCCGCAGCCTGGCTTGCGTGCCACCTGGTTCCCACCTTCAGGCTTCAAAGCCTCCCTGAGACGGCGTACCTAATCAAAGCCGGCTCCTAGCTGCCGGCTCCTCAAGATGGGAAGCTGATTGAGCTTCTCGTCCTCCTTTCAGCCTCGAAGCCCAACCAGCTTCGGGGACTACTGTTGGAGTAAATGACCACGGGTAGCCTAGCCGGCTCCCCCTGGTTCTTCAAAAAATGATAGGCCGATCGAGCCTTCAAGCACCCAAGGCATGGGGCCGCCTTCCCCTGGCCGGCTGTCTCACAGGCCGGCTACCGGAAGGCGGCCCGGCCCTAAACTCTCATGAAGAAAGCCGTGAGAGGGCCGACTCCAAGAAGCCGGCCACGAGAAGACCGACTCCAAGAAGCCAGCCCTTGGCAGGCGGCCAAGACCGTGCCCTCAAAGTTTGCACCCACTTAACGGTGATGAGACGGGGCATGGCAACAGTGAAGCCTGCCACCCCCGAATCCCGGAGCACGCATGGCCACAGTACGTCGTACGGGGCAGCCATGACCCGTCCGGCGTGGCACTACTGCCATGCTGACCATGACGCCACCCACGACAGGCTGTTAGTACGGCCCGCGGGTGGCGGGCCCCTTCAGTCAGAGAGATACCCGAAGGCGGCCACGCCACCCCCAGTCGGCCTGGGACGTAGCCGGCTCCCACCAGCCGGCTCGCTCCCTCCCTCGAAGTACGCGCACCATTAAGGAGACAAGACGAGGTAAGGCTACAGTGAGAGCCCGCCAGGTGGCGGTACTGTAGCCATGCTTACCTCGACAAAGCCCTCGTTATCAAGAGTGAGGCAACAATAACTAGCCCCAGACAAGACCCCCAAGCGGTGGGATCTGCCTGTCGACCAAGAGGCCGGCAGCCGGCGGGACCCACCAGTCGGCGGGCCCCCGCGGCTGACGGAGAAGCCGGCGAGCATAGACACTGACGGCTAGGGCCCACGCCCAGCCAGATTACCATTGTACCCCTGGGGGGTAGGCCTATATAAACCCCCGAGGGCACCCATGCAAAGGGTTGATCTCTTAGAGTTTTAAACACTACATTGAGGGGAGAAGAGAGCTAGCCTTGCCCTTCTTCTTCGTCTCGCAGAACAGCTCAAGGAGCCTCTTGTAGCCACTTGTTGATCTAGTGATCATGCGGAGACCCCGCAGAGCAGGACTAGGGGTGTTATCTTCACGGAGAGCCCCAAACCTGGGTAAGATCTGCCGGCGTGCATGTCTTCGCCTCATCCCGTTTCCAGACACCGGCGATGTCTTACTGGCTCCCACAATGATAAGCCACCTGTTGGCATATGTCGCACTTACCACCCGACAAAGGACATGAATATCACCAAAAACTAGCCATGAAGAGGGATGCGTGGAATATAGTTATCCACATGTCAGAACCATGCCTTGGTTTTGAAATCTTATGGGTTTCAATTCTAACCTACAGTAATTTATTTGTGACTAAAAAGCTTTGCTATTTTGTTACCGTGGAGGAAGGATCCCCACCAGAATACATTACTCAAAAGGACCACAAGTGGTCAGGTTACAAGTTTGCGCTAGAGCGCGAGGAGCCGAGGAGAGGTATTGATGCCATGGCATGGCATCGACCTTTTGTTGTTGCACCCTAAATTTGCTAGTAAGAGGGTGAAATTAGAGACAATGTTCCTAAATATTACATCAGGAGAATAGAGCCGGTGCCAATAATCAGGCATTCCGAGTGTCCCAAAATTTCCAAAGAATGAAGAGTGCGACTGAGGGCAAGATGTCGAGTTGAGGCCATTGGGAAGGAGGAACCTCCTAAATCCAGTCTATAGAGGTGAGGACGGCTAGGTAGATATTTGCCCCAAACCTGCATTGCCACTAGGAAGTGGAGAAAAATGTGCAGCGCATCCACACAGGGGTGTTGCAAGAGTTGCATATTGTGTCGGGGACGATGGTCCTACGGAAGAGACCCTCCTTGGAATTTAGGTGGTCCTTGAAGCGTAGCCAACCGAAGATTTGTACCTTAATACGTACGCAGGATGTCCAAATGAGCTGGCGTTTTCGTCTAACTCAAGCTCTAAGGAGAACATACGATACATATTCCTAGAAGAGAAAGGCATCTCGTGGGTGCCTGTCATCGCGGACGTCATTATGTTGGAAATCCCGCAACAAAGACAAAACAAAAGGCAACTCGGTGGAGGCAACCATCATACATGATTAATATAATGGGGTTGGTGAATGGGAGTGTAGGTTTGGGAAGGATGTGGCAAGGGGGTTAGAGAGGATCCAAGTGTCGTTTGAGAAAAAGGTGGAGCTGCCCTTATTTGAGAAAACAAAGGATTTTTTGAAGATTGGATACTAAGTGTTTATCGTTTTCCAAGGATGGGTTGGAGGTTTTGTCAGCATGGCGGTGGAGTATCGTCTGGTACCAATGCACCCAATGTAGGTCAGGAATGTGTAGAATCTTGAAAGAAAAGTTCATCATTCGACATTTATTTTAGAGAAACAGTTTTTTCATGCCTAGACTACCATATTGTTTTGGTTTGCAAACATTTTTATAAGCAATAAGACATTGAGCCCCCGTACATATATCTTTTAACAACCCAGAAAAAGCCCTACGAATCGCCTGTAACTCTTTCATATCATTAAACAATGTATCAATGTGTATTTCAAAAATGTTTAATACCTATTAAAAAATGTTCAAAAACATGCATTTAAAAATATATTGAAGATGCATAAAAATTATGTTTAAGATGTATAGGAAAAATGTACAATGTTTTCGCAAAAAGTAGACATCAAAACATATTTTTGACAAAAAGTTAGCATGCATTTGGAAAATATTAAACATGTAAAATTTAATGTTTTGGATTTATACAAAAAAAATAACAATGTGTATGAAAAAAAGTCATGTGTTGTAAAAAAAATAAAAAATCATAATAAGAAGTAAAAGAAAAAATATGAAAAACCATAAGGAAAGGTAAAGAAACATAGAAAACCAAAACCTAACAGAAAACTATTGAAAACTGATACAAAAACCCGAGAAAAGGGAAGAAAGTATGAAAAATAAAAAAATCCCAAGAAAAACCACTAAAGAAACACAGAAAGCTAAAATCCACAAGAAAAACTGTTGAAAAGCCAATACGGAAAATGCACGAAAAATAGGAAAAATAACAACTCTTAGAACCAAATTGCGCAGTAACCCAAACATGGCCGACAATAGCCCCGTCGCTATTACCGTCTTACAAATGGCAAGATATAGGAGAGCAACTAATCAAGGGGTACTGTCTTGCCAAGGGTCACTTTGTGGGCTAAGAGCACACTACTTGGTGCTCCCAGCCGCCGCCACGTGTCGCATTTCGGGTGCTCCCTGAGATTTTTGTTTTTTTTTGCGTTTCGGGGTATAGATGGTTTGTTTCCCTTCTTTTTCAATTTTCCATAGGGCTTGGAGAAAATACAATTCAATTTTTTTGCGTGATATTTTTTTCTTCCACAAAAAGCACATATTTGTTTGTCATGGATGCACATATTTGCTTTCACGGGAGGCACAATTGTGCCTCTCAGAAAGGAAAAAAAACTTTTTTTGCTTCCACGAGAGACACATATTTGATTCTCGTGGAGGCACAAATTTACTTCCATGAGAGGCATCAGAAAAGAAAAAAAAGGGGTATTTTTTGCTTCCACAAGAGGCATAGATTTGCATCCACGAGAGACACAACTGTGCCCCTCAGAAAAGGAAAAAAAAATGTTTTTTTGCTTCTTGTGGAGGCACATAATTGTTTCTGCGAGAGGCATAACTATGCCTCTTGAAAAAAAATACTGCTTTTCATGGAGGCATAAATTTGCTTAAGCGAGAAGCACAACTATGCCTTTTGAAAATGGATATTTTTGACATGCTTCTAGCTCTGGTTCTTATTTGATTTTCTCGTGAAATGTTTTTATCAAAACTTATTAACATGGGATCTAGTTTCACAGATCTCGACGCGAGAAATCCAACGGCGAAAACAGTTTGAGATTTGGACGCATGATTCAAGAGATAAAACATTTTGAAAAAGGAGAACTTCCAGACAGTTGTTAGCGCGTGGGAAGGTGGGAGTAGTTGTAACCCTTAATTAGTTTTTTCAGTGGTTGTAACCCTTAATCAGTGATCTCGGTAAAACAGTTCCCACGGAATTGCACACCCGAAGTTTAGAGGGCCTCCTATTCCCCGCATAAGGCGATGGGAGGGCAGCAAATGCGCACACCACGCGTGAGCTATGGGCTGGCTCATTGGGGACACGAGGCTGTATTGTTTTTTCATTTCATCTTATCTTTTCATTAATATTTCCTGTTCTTCTTTTGTATTTTTCTTCTTTATTATCAGTGTTCAGGATTTTAAAAAATACATTAGAATTTAATAAAATCTACATGAATCCAGAAAATGTTATTGATTTTCAAAAAATATTCATGAATCTGACAAAATGCTCTTGGATTTCCAAAAATGTACACGAATTCGAAAAAATGTTGTCTGATTTAAGAAATATTCACCAATTGAAAAATTTTCTCGCTAATTGAAAAATGTTTCCAATTGTAAAATTTTCATAAATTTGAAAAACGTCCATGAATTCTAAAAAATGTTCTGTATTTCAAAAATGTTCATGAATTTGAAAAAACCCAGTACTTGAAAAAAATTAGCGAATTTAAAAAATGTTCATGACTTTAAAAAAAATCACGTGTTCAAAACATGTTAACGAGTTCCAAAAAATGTTTGAGAATTTGAAAATTCCTCGGTATCTATTTTCCTTTTGATTAATATTTTTGTTGTGCTTTTAGATCATACATTTTGCATGCAAAACTCTCCTTTTTGCACTGTTCGTCCCCGGTGTGGGTAAGTTTGGTGCGGGGCTGCCGCAATGAATCTGAATCATGTTTTTCCTTTTGAGTCCACTTGGCAGCTGCATCCTACCTTAGTACCTTACCGTGGATTCAGTGGCAGCAGACGTATTTACCTCCTTTGAACTTTAATTTGGTACGTACGTTGCAGGGTTCAGATGCAGACGCTAGTTACTATCTGGATCTCCATTTAGTTCGTACTACAAAACTTACAAGCGACAGTTATTGCATTATTGCTACATGATGTAAGCTCCCTGACGTACTTGGATGAGCTACAGTGTGCAATAGCTTTCATCGGTCCAGTCAAGAAATCACAATCTTAACTTCTAGAAGGTCCTAATTGTTATAAAATTCCACACCAAACACTAAGATCAAGCCACAATTTTTAAGGTAGTAGTTTCTCCAGCAGCCTCCCCCGGTGACCCCCCCCCCCCCCCCTTGCAGCGGCGCCGTGCCGCACCGGGGCCAACCCGTCGGGCCTCCCTCTCCTCCCCCCCCCCCCCACCCAGCGAACGACCCTCCCGCCGCCGCCGCCGAGGGCATCGCAAGCTAAGCCTGTGGGTCGCAGCGGTGGCGGCGGCAACCTTCCTCGACCGACGATTGGATCTGGGTGGCGGCGACCCACTCCGGCCGTTTCAAGAGCGGTGGCGCAGGCCGGCGGCGACATGGGTTGTCGTGCTGGCGGCGGCGACGAAGAGATCACGTCGGCGACTAGGGTGCCCGATCTGGATCCCATTTGGATCTGGGTGGTGGTTCCTCAAGCCGTTGTGCGCACCCTTTGTTCCGGCGCGGCAAGCGGCCTCTAGACCAGGCCCGCGACACAAAGACGTCGGGGGCTCCGGCCCTGGGCGTGGGGGTGGTGGCCATCTTCTTGGCTAGAGGTGGTCGGCTAGATGGTTGTGGATTCTCGCATCCAGTCCCGGCGTCGATTGGGGAGACGAGGCTGCCGGTGAAAACCATGCTATGACTCGAGTCATGGCGGGCGATGGCAGCGTTTCCGCGTCGTTATCTTGAAGACATCGCTACAGTAGTTTCTGTCGACTTGCTTGCGTTACCTCCGAGGGAAACCCTAGATCAGTTGATCGGATGACAGCGGCATTCATGTGTCGTTACCCCTTTGGGGGCGGCATTCTTAGAGATGCACTCGGGCTCGAGGGACCAGCGGATGGTTTCTTCGGCGGAGCGGTGTTTCTTTCTACATATTCATGGCGACAGTGCTTGGCGGCATGGAGCGGCGGAGGCTTGGCGTCAGATGTGTGGCAATGGACATGCGCAGGAGGTCCACGCTGTCTGATGTCGTGGTGGCGTCGGCGGCAGCTAGACCGGGCAAGGTTGATGCAGCAGTACAACTTTGAAGATGGATTGATGGCAGGTGGCTGCGGCGGCCTCATACCCGGCAGGCATCCTGGTTGAGGAGCACGCCGGACTGATGGGTGCCCATACCCTGCAGGCGTCCTGGTTGGGACCTCAGGCCTTAGATGTTAGATTTGGCTGCGAGGTCTGTTTGATATTAGACCTAGACTATCAACGCCCCTTCATCAACTGGATAGGAGTAGCGACATATGTTGCTTAGACGGTGGGTTTAATCTTACTGTTGTATGACTTTGAAAGGCCTTATGTTAATAATTAAGAAAATGGCGCCATCGATGTATATGCTTTCTCCCTTTTCTCTCGATTGTGAAGTAGATGCACGCAAGTCCTCTTAACACACACATTTGACGAGTGGAGTCCTGCCCTCACAACTCTTGCCTAGCGGATGTTTTCGTCGACTCTTCTTCTCTTAGATGCGCATTTTGGAAAACTTAAATTATTAGCGGAGAGAACAACATGTCCAATTGTGCATATACATACACAATAACCAACATGTGGTTGGATGGTTAGAAGGACTATGATATCCCCAGCCCACCAGGATTCAAGTTCTGATGCTCGCATTTATTTTTAGATTTATTTGAAAATTTCCGGCGATGCGCATTCAGTGGGAGAAGACGTTCGGAAATGGTCATAAGAGTAAGGTGTGCATGTGTGCGTTCATAGGGGTGAGTGTATCCGCGTGTATACGAGCGCTTGCGTCTAAACTATGTAAAACACGAAACACATAAGAGTTCATTTTTTTTGCGAGGGCACAAAAGAGGTTCATGCATGCATGTAGACAGGATATGTCCTTCTCACCTATAATAATTTAAATCCACTTGGTGATTGAACTTGGAGCGCCTTTCCATGATTTGGCAGGTTTCAAAACCTGCCAAGTGGACATGGTGAAAGAAAATCACGGGTAGCTAGCTAGTGCTAGCTCCTTATTTTTCTCTGAGGTACCGCCAGTTTGATGGCGTGCCAACATATTCCAGCTGCAAATGACAACAAACAAACTGTAGTACGTATACCATTATTAATTAATAAATATAAGAACTGACCAGCGTGGACACGATATTTGATTATATTAATTTCAGTCACGGGACACCATGAATACCAGTCATTTTGTGCATTTTTACCCCAAAATTGCAGCTTCATACATACAGTTCTGCACAGTACACCAATCCCATGGGAGTAACTTCCTTTTTATTTAATTTTGCAAATTACCACAAAGAAAAATAATACAGATTCATTGGTATCCACTATACAAATTAGTACACCTGCCATTTTCTTTTGTCAATGTTCTGTAAATTTAGGAGATGGGATTTCTGGTGCAGGTTAATATCATCAAACTAGGAATAGGAAGCATGTCCTTGCCTTTTAGAACACTAGATGATACCCCGCGCGTTGTTGCGGGATTTTGCAACATATTTCAATGAGGTTCATTGTACGAAAATAAATGTGAGGAGTAATAATTTAAGAGCTAGAACTAAAAATACATATGACTTATTGCATTTCATTATTGTATAGTTGTATAATATTTATTAAATGTAAATATCACAATGGAATGAAATTTGCATGCATGTTTGCATGTTGAGGTGAGTCTTTTCCCATGCATGTTGCATGATGAAGTGATATGATTGCATGTTTAGAGAAATATGTTAGTGGAGGTTCCTGATACCTGTAATTGTGATATGTTTGACAGAACCAAGAAGATATCTCGTCATGCGTTCCGATCAATTCAAGGGTTCAATGCGATGATCGTGACTCCAGGGTGCTAGTCCTTAGGGCCACACACATGAAGTCTTCCCTGATATCATCGACAAGCTCAGACCGACTCTAGTAGGGGAGCGGTGACATTGGTGCGTAGGCGGCTCGTTAGAGCGGCGGCAGACCGGTCGTGGTCGTTCGATGGTGTAGGGACCTTTATATAAATTTTCTTAAGTTTGGGGTGTTTTGTACTTCTAGTGAACCTTGGTAGATATGAACCCTTTTCATAAAAAAGTAATTACTAGATACCCCAAAGCGCTTTAAAGAAAATCTGTCTGAGTCCATATATTTTACATAGTTTGCATATATACCTTTTTCATAAGTAAAAATGGCATACTCCAAAACTAGGGATCACGGTTTTATTTTTCTGTACTACTTATATTAGGGTATCTTGAAATCATTAACGAGATGTACTGAAAATGATTTTTCGTTTAAGTGGTATATTGAATGTGGGAGAACATACTCCGGTAGTATATAAAAGATGTATTTTTAATATATTGCTAATATTTTTCATAACTGTTAGTTATTACCATTTTCATCTTATTTAGAACCTAAGATCTTTTCTAAAGATTACTAGTCAAAGCTAAGTTTGATTGCACGTTTTTCAGGAAGCCATCTGTTTGCAAAAACTGACTGAGTATTTGTGTTGCTAAAATAACAAGACGCCCATGAAATGCACGAACAAAGCATGTGGGCAACGCGAGGCAGCTTGGATGTTGCAACAAGTTAACTCCAAACTCGAGGCATGGAAATTCCTGTCAAAGTCTACTCTCCATATGCTCTGAGTGGATTCCGTGTACTTGACCAATTACCAACCCAAGTTGCAGCAGGCGATATCATCAAAGTGATATTAAAATAAAAAGGTGTGAATTTTACAATGATTATCTACCCATCCATGCAGCTGTGACGCCATCCACAGAATTATCACTAGTGCAGAACCGGGCTTTAGTGCTGGTTCGTGACGGCCTTTAGTGCCAGTTGGCGAACCGGCACTAAAGAGTGGGGACTAAAGCCCCCCTCCCCTTTAGTACCGGTTCGTCACGAACCGGCGGTAAAGTGCAAACACGTGGCACGAGCCAGGCCAGTGTGCGTGTAGGACATTAGTACCGGTTGATAACACCAACCAGTACTAAATATTTGGGTGTTTTTTTTTAATTTTTGCTCTAATTTTGTGTTTTCAATTTGGCTTTATTTTCAATTTAATTCTTTTTTGTTTGCTGGTATTTCACGATACTACAAATTGTACACGTTATGCATATATATTAAATAGATTTTCTCGTACGTAGAACCGCATATATATATATATATATATATATATATATATATATATATATATATATATATATATAATATCATCGAATGTCTCACAGCCAACACCATTAATTAACTATTCACACATACACATGTATATACATATACAATTTCTCCTACATGTTGCCTTGGTGCCTTCGGAGCACGATGACAAATGGTTCATGGGGGCGGTAGCGGGTAATAGTATTCTCCTTTCGGATCTATGACTTGGTCGAGCAAAAATCCGGCTATTTTCTCTTGAAGTGCTTGTATGCGGTCCGATGGTAGGAGCTTATCCCGCACCGATCTGAACTGTTAAGGAGATCAATATGCATGTGTGTTAGTTGTGTGACTAGATATCGATAATGGTGTGAATAGTGTTCTGACAAAAACGTACCCAGTCCTGTCTATCAGATCTACTCCTTTCGCACGTCATCATGTGAATGTTCTCGCAAACGTAGAATGCACACAGATTATTCCCCGACGCCTGCCTTAGGGCCTTTACGAGAATGGAATTGAATCAGATAATAATTAATCAAGCATGATAATTAATTAATGATATTGAAACAAGAATTAAAGAGATGGTAGAGCTAGCTAGTACTACTTAATTACTTACCTTGGGTCGATGCCAAAACAACTTTTTTGGCCACGTGCCTGGAGTCACCTTGATGAACTTTGCCCATGCCCTGCCCGCCGGCAAAGAAAATTAATGAAGGGTTATTAAATAGTTCATATCAGGAACTAATAGTTAATAATGATTGAAATTACCTGTTGACTATCCCCTTCACGATGGTGTAGTCTTTTATCTTCTTTAGTTAGTGAGTCCAGTAATTCAACTTTTCCTTCCTCAAGTTTAATGTCTAACAAGACCCAGTGCCAACTGCATACGCACACGTTTGCATGTCTTAATTAAGCGGGCATGTGCATAAAATTAATCAACTACCGTAAACCATATACACTTAATTATTAACATCTAGCTAGCTAGTAAGCAAAAACAGAATTTGTAGTACAAGACAGTGTGACTCACGGGAAGTTGTAAGGAAGTAGTATATCTTCATTGGTATTGAGGCGCTTCAAGAACTCTAGCATGCTTTCCTCTACTTCACCTTGACAATGTTTAATCTGCCATATGTCCTCATTAATGGTATTTGGGTCAATGAACCCAATGCCATAGCGTCCAGATTTTTTCATTTCATACATCTTCATCCTGCATATAATACCACAGAAAAAGAATATAGTTAGGATAATTACATGTAATGATTGATCAAAATTATCACAGTTAGTGTTCTCTATGATACATCTTCATGGATATGTTCTTCATTTTGGAGTGTAGCTCGCAGTTAGTGTTCTCTATGATGTCATCCACAGGGTATTTATCCAGCAGTGTGTCGCCCGGGGCAGAACCAACGCTGCTTCTCAGCATGGATGGGACGGTGCTATCCAATGCTGGACGATCATCCGCTTGCTGCTGCCGCTGCTGAGACCCCCTTTCCTATCTAAGTGAGTCGATCTGCTGTTGCTGCTGCTGAAATTTGAGTGCCAGGTCCGCGTGCCTTGCTTCTAGGCCTTGAAGGCGTTCTGCGTCCTACTTCCTCTGCTCCTCCTCCAGCTTCCTTTTCTTCTCCTCCTCCATCTTCCTTCTTGCACGGCTCCTGTAGTCCTCGTTCCATTCTGAAAAGCCCTCATACCAGGGAATAACGCCCATGCCTCGTGTTCTTCCCGGGTGTTCAGGATTTCCCAGGGCGCGCGTAAGCTCGTCGTTCTCTCTGTTGGGCGTGAACACCCCCCTTTGAGCTTCATCTATTGCGTCAATTATCTTTTGTTCGGCTCCTTTTAGACTTGCCTTCTTTGAAACTCCGCCTGTCTTCGGGTCCAACGCTCCCCCATGCGCATAGAACCAAGTTCTGCACCTAGGGGGCCAGTGCCGGGTAACCGGAGTGACCCCTGCATCCTCCATCTCTTGCTCAGACTTATCCCACTTAGGAAATCCTACCGCGTAGCCACCTGGACCCAGCCTATGGAACTGCGTCTTTCTTGCGGCATTTGCCTTGTTTTTCATTGACCGTTCCTTAGATATTTCTGAATCCTTGAAGGTCACGAAATCGTCCCAGTGCTCTCTTTGCTTCTCTAGTGTTCCCGTGAATTCTGGAGTCTTCCTTTCATTAGCGAGGTAGTTGGCCCATACAGTTTTCTTGTGGGTGTTGAATGCAATTGCCATCTTCTTAAGAGCAGCGGCCTTGACTTTCTCCACATCTGCTTCAGTGAAATGATCTGGTAGGGTGAAATGTTCCATTAGAGATTTCACAAGGTCTTTTTTGGCTCTTTTGTCGACCCAAGTAACACCTGGATGTGTAGTCTTTGGCTCTTTCCTTTCTTGAATGGAGATCGGGAGTTTGTCCTTCACAAGAACTCCGCACTGACGAGTCCACTTGTTCGCAATGTTCTTAGGCGTGAGGGGTTCGCCACTAGGTTTGATGGATTCGATGTGATACTTTACACCATCCTTCAACAATCTGCCCGGGCCTCGCTTTGTCTTGCTGTCTGTGGAAGCAGATTTGCTCGATCCGGAGGGCTGAAAGAAGAAAGATTGATTCGTTAATATATGATGATCACCATGATGCATGCTTATATAAATATACCTTGCCGGTAGTGTTTGTTATTTGAAGATCAGCATTGTCTGTGTCATCACAAACATTGTCTGTGTCATAATCATAATCATAGTTCATGACTTCATCAGCCCAGTCGTCGAGATCGAATATCTTTTCATCACCCTCTCCGGTATTGTTAAGATATTGGGAGCCGTCATCTGCTTCATTCAGATCATCTAGCCTATGAGGGCTGCGTATGATGTCGAACAATTCCTCTTCTCTCTCTGCCGGTATTGTCCGCCATAGCTTTTGCTTTACTAATAATACAGAAGAAATATAAAACAATTTAGTATTCAAATTACAATTCAACGATGCAATTAATCAATAAGGAAAATCTGAATCTCGAATACATATATAATCTCGAATACATCATCGTCTTAATATATATAATCTCGAATGCATCGTCTCGAATATTATATATCGAATACATCACTGGCTAGGTACCTAATAAAGATCGAGTACTACAGAAGAATCTAGGGCGCCACTCGTGGTTCCTGGGGCGCGGGCGGTGCACACCCAAAGAGAAGGAACCATCACAGGATCATATCTCTGGTCATTTGCCCTAAGAACCCGCCAAGTAGTGGAGAACCTGACGTCGTCCATAGCAGCCATGTAGCGATGGACGTGCTCATCTTCCTCCCTGACACGGTGATGCACCACCTCCGGCGGGGCCGGCTGCCTCTGCACCGAATGTGGCCCACGCGAACGCCACCAGAGAAGATCAGGGTCGACGACGGGACCCGAGGTCGGGTTCCTCACCAAGCAGCGCGCCCCTCCAGGTAGCACCTCCCAGTGCCAGCCCGGCGGAGCCCAGTCCCTGACATGGGTCCCCTGAAGCAGGACGTCGTCGCGAATGGGTCGACGGCGAGGATGCGGGCCGGGCATATCGTCGAGAACAAATACTATATGCCCGCAAAAAGTAACATTTTTTAAATGATTGGATTGTGATAACTAAAATTCTATATATATGCAAATTCTAACAATTTGACATTAATCTAATTCATCTAACTAATACTAATTCTAAAATTTCCTGATTATATAACTAACATTTCCATAACAATTCTAATATTTATATAACTAAAAAACAGAAATATTGCTAACATTTCTATAAATATTTCTATAACTAAAAAACAGAAAAAATTTATAACATTTCTGTAAAACTAACATTTCTAATATTTATATAACTAAAAAAT
The DNA here is from genome assembly GCA_963921465.1 of Triticum timopheevii. NCBI lineage: Eukaryota > Viridiplantae > Streptophyta > Magnoliopsida > Poales > Poaceae > Triticum > Triticum timopheevii. The sequence continues at coordinate 42,362,552 of OY997266.1, read as the reverse complement.
AGAATAATTTCTAACATTTCTATAACTAAAAAACAGAAAAATTTATAACAAACAAAGTAATATGTGTAGTGTGCGTGTGTGTAGTGTGCGTGTGTGTGTGTAGTACTGTGTGTGTGTGGACATGGCGGCCGGGGCGAGCTCACCGGCGAGGCGACGATGGAGCGGCGACGAAGGGGCGATGGGACGGGGCGGCGACGACGGGGCGACGGGACGGGGCGGGGCGGCCGGGGCGACGGGACGGGGCGGCGACGACGGGGCGGGGCGGGGCGCGGCGACGGGGACGGGGATGGCCGGGGCGGCAACGTCGACGGGGGCGGCGACGAGGGGCGGGGACGGCCCGGGTCGGCGACGAGGGGCGGGGGCGGCGAAGATCGGGGCAGGGCGGCGCGACGGAGGGAGGAAACAGAGGGAAGAACATAGGGAAACTGAATTCTTTCAAGTGTTGTATATATAGGATGGACCTTTAGTACCGGTTGGAGCCACCAACCGGTACTAAAGGTCTGTTTTGGCTAGGCCAAGCGGCGGGAAGCACACCCCCTTTAGTATCGGATGGTGGCTCCAACCGGTACTAAAGGACCCCCCTTTAGTACCGGTTGGAGCCACCACCCGGTACTAAAGGGGGTGCGCTGGCTCCCGGCGATGTGCAAGTTTAGTCCCACCTCGCTAGCCGAGAGGCTACCGCACTGGTTTATAAGCTCCAGTGCGGTAGCTCTCTCGAGCTCCTCTCCTAGTCAGGCCTACTAGGCCTACCTGTCCTCTTCGCCCAGTGGGCCTACTGGGCCTTAGCGGGCCTGCATCCTGGCCCAACAAAAGATTGTGTTCCTTGTCGTATGCAGGCTGCTTTGGCCCAGTAGGTGGGCTTTTTTATTTTCTAAATTTTTTTTCGCTTTATTTATTTTTGTTTTATTTATTTTTGAGTTGTTTTTTGCTATATTTAGAGTTTCTTTGTGAATATTTTTGCTTTAGGTACAAAAAATTACAAACTTTCTGTTAGTGCCGGTAATTTTCAAATTTGAATAGTTTAAATTTTGAATTATTTGAAATTTGTGTGAATCACTAGTTTGTGAATAACTTAACTTTGAAAAAAGTTTTTTCAGTGATTCTTTTTTCTTATGTTTAATATTAGTGTGTTTTATCATTATATTCAATTTGGTAATGCTTAGGTTATTTAAAAAATGAAATGCCTTTGTAACAGTTCAGTTTTCGTCGGAAACCCTGATACTTCGAAAGAGATTGTCCATTTTGTACACGAAGTGCATCCAGTTTTTGCGCAACCCTCTCTACTTTCTTGCACATGCTATTTGTATGAAATTATGATACCATGCCAACTTTCAACCTTTTCTGAGTTCATTTGAAATGGTTTTCAATTTCAGGGTCATTTAGCTGGAAAAAAAAATCAGTAAATGCATGAAAACAATTTGTTTGCACATAAAATTTCTTCGCGTTTCAAATGCCAAAACACATAACTACCCTAACTATTACAGACATTCCCTCCTGGGTGTGAAACACAGAAGAAAGTGATGATAGTGAAGCCGATCACATCCCAGATCTTTGGGTGTGAAACTTTTTCTTCGCGTCTGTCCCTTTGCGCCATAGCCATGGAAAATCTTCATCATTTAACTGGATGCTCGGGTCAATATTCACTGTGAATGGAGCAATTTCATCAAACTTTTCATAATCTTCTGACATGTCTGTCTTGTCATCCACTCCCACGATGTTTCTTTTTCCTGAAAGAACTATGTGGCACTTTGGCTCGTCGTATGATCCATTCGCTTCCTTATCTTTTCTTTTTCTCGGCCTGGTAGACATGTCTTTCCATAAAAAACCTGCACCACACCATTGGCTAGGACGAATGGTTCGTCTGCATACGCAAGATTGTTGAGATCCACTGTTGTCATTCCGTACTGCGGGTCTTCCGTTACCCCGCCTCGTGTCATATTGACCCATTTGCACCGAAACAAAGGGACCTTCAAATAACCTGATCCATAATTAAGTTCCCATATGTCCTCTATGTAACCATAATATGTTTCCTTTCCCGTGTTGGTTGTTGCATCAAAGCGGACACCACTGTTTTGGTTGGTGCTCTTCTTATCTTAGGCGATCGTGTAAAATGTATTCTCATTTATCTAGTACCCTTTGAAAGTCATTATATTCGAAGATGGTAACTGGGACAACGAGTACAGGTCATTTTGAATATCGCCATCATTCAGGGCACGTTTCTGCAACCAACCGGCGAAAGTCCTCGTTTGTTCGCGTGTAATCCAGTCGTCAGACTTCTCCGGGTGTTTGGATTGTAGAAAATTCTTGTGTTCCTCCATATACGGAGCCACCAAGGCGGAATTCTGTAGAACTGTGTAGTGTGCTTCAGTAAGAGAATGCCCGTCCATACATATTATTTGATGCCCTCCTAGCGTGCCTTTTCCTTCCAGTCTGCCCTTATGTCGCGATTCAGGAACACCAATCGGCTTAAGGTCAGGAATGAAGTCAATACAAAACTCAATGACCTCATCATTTTCATGGCCCTTCGAGATGCTTCCTTCTGGCCTAGCACGGTTATGAACATATTTTTTCAAGACTCCCATGAACCTTTCAAAGGGGAACATATTGTGTAGAAATACAGGACCCAAAACGTTAATCTCTTCGCAAAGGTGAACTAGGACGTGCGTCATGATGTTGAAGAAGGATGGTGGGAACACCAACTCGAAACTGACAAGACATTGCACCAAATCATTCTGTAACATTGGTATGATTTCTGGATCGATTACCTTCTGAGAGATTGCATTGAGGAATGTACATAGCTTCACAATGGCTAATCGAACGTTTTCCGGTAGAAGCCCCCTCAATGCAACCGGAAGGAGTTGCGTCATAATCACGTGGTAGTCATGAGACTTTAGGTTCTGGAACTTTTTCTCTGCCATATTTATTATTCCCTTTATATTCGACGAGAAGCCAGACGGTACCTTCATGCTGAGCAGGCATTCGAAGAAGATTTCCTTCTCTTCTTTGGTAAGAGCGTAGCTGGCCTGACCCTGATGTATGCCGTCTTTTCCGTGCATACGTTGCTGGTCCTCCCGTGCCTCTGGTGTATCTTTTGTCTTCCCATATACGCCCAAAAAGCCAAGCAGGGTCACGCAAAGATTCTTCATCACATGCATCACGTCGATTGCGGAGCGGACCTCTAGGTCTTTCCAATATGGCAGGTCCCAAAATATAGATTTCTTCTTCCACATGGGTGCGCGTCCGTCAGCGTCCTTCGGAACAGGTTTTTCGCCAGGACCCTTTCCAAAGGTTACCTCCAAATCCTTGACCATATCATGTACATCAGCACCAGTACGGTGGCGAGGCTTCGTCCGGTGATCCGCCTCACCTTTGAAGTGCTTGCCTTTCTTTCTTACGGGATGCCTTGTCGGAATAAATCGACGATGTCCCAGGTACACATTCTTCCTACAACTATCCAAATATATACTGTCGGTATCATCCAAACAGTGCGTGCATCCGCGGTATCCCTTGTTTGTCTGTCCTGAAAGGTTACTGAGAGCAGGCCAATCATTGATGGTCACGAACAGCAACGCCTTTAGGTCAAATTCTTCCTGTCCATGCTCATCCCACGCACGTACACCTATTCCATTCCATAGCTGTAATAGTTCTTCAACTAATGGCCTTAGGTACACATCAATGTCGTTGCCGGGTTGCTTAGGGCCTTGGATGAGCACTAGCATCATAATAAACTTCCGCTTCATGCACAACCAAGGAGGCAGGTTATACAAACATAGAGTCACAGGCCACGTGCTATGGTTGCTGCTCTGCTCCCCAGAAGGATTAATGCCATCTGCGCTTAGACCAAACCATATGTTCCTTGGGTCACCTGCAAAGTCCTCCCAGTACTTTCTCTCGATTTTGCTCCACTGCGAACCGTCAGTGGGTACTCTCAACTTTCCGTCTTTCTTACGGTCTTCTGCGTGCCACCGCATCGCCTTCGCATGCTCTTTGTTTTGGAACAAACATTTCAACCGTGGTATTATAGGAGCATACCACATCACCTTGGTAGGAATCTTCTTCCTGGGGCGCTCGCCCTCGACATCACCAGGGTCATCGCGACTGATCTTATAACGCAATGCACCGCATACTGGGCAAGCGTTCAAATCCTCGTACTCACGGCGGTAGAGGATGCAGTCATTAGGGCATGCATGTGTCTTTTGCACCTCTAACCCTAGAGGGCAGACAACCTTCTTTGCTTCATACGTACTCTCGGGTAATTCGTTGTTCTTTGGAAGCATATTCTTTATCATTACCAGCAACTTTCCAAATCCCTTGTCAGATACACCATTCTCTGCCTTCCATTGCAACAATTCAAGTGTGGTGCCTAACTTTTTTTTTGTCAGCTTTGCAATTCGGGTACAACAATTTCTTGTGATCCTCTAACATGCGCTGCAACTTCGTCCTCTCCAGATCACTTGCGCAGTTTCTCTTTGCATCGGCAATGGCCCGACCTAGATCATCAGCGGGCTCATCTGATGCCTCTTCTTCAGCTTCTTCCCGCATTGCCGGCTCAGCTTCTTCCCCCATTGTTGTATCATCGTATTCAGGGAACCCATGGCCAGGATAGCCGTCGTAGTCCTCTTCTTCTTCATTGTCTTCCATCATAACCCCTATTTCTCCGTGCTTGGTCCAAACATTATAGTGGGGCATGAAACCGGACTTAAATAGGTGGACATGAATGGTTTTTTTTGTAGAGTAACTGTGACCATTCTTATAGCCAGCACATGGACAAGGCATAAAACCATCCGCCCGCTTGTTTGCCTCAGCGGCCCGCAGAAAAGTATGCACGCCATTAATGAACTCGGGAGAGCATCGGTCATCATACATCCATTGTCGGCTCATCTTCATTACACAACACCAAATAGACCAAATTAATACAAGTTCATACATATAGTTCATACATAAAGTTCATATACAACACTTAATTAAATGCAACATACAAATAACTCTCTAGCTAAAGAATTTAAATGCAACAACAAATGCGATGAAGATCGCAACTAAGGTAACAATTGATCCAACAGCATAATGATACGAAGCCACACTATCAATGGCATATTTTCTAATCTTTCTAATCTTCAACCTCATTTTCTCCATCTTGATCTTGTGATCATCGACGACATCGGCAACATGCAACTCCAATTCCATCTTCTCCCCCTCAATTCTTTTCAATTTTTCTTTCAAATATTCGTTTTCTCTTTCAACTAAATTTAACCTCTCGACAATAGGGTCGGTTGGAATTTCCGGTTCACATACCTCCTAGATAAAAATATCTATATCAACTTGATGGGCATAATTTGTCATAAACACAAAATGCAACAACTAGTTTTAAAAGAGAATATACCACATCCGAATCATAACAAGGACGAGGGCCGACGGGGACGGATATCAAAACCATGGCACTATGTATAACAAACAACGTACGGGTAAGATAATTATATGAGTAACTATATATCCAAATCACATAAACATCAATTTGGTAATGTAAAACATTCATGAACAAGAGCCTCACCAGAAGGTGGTGCCGGCGACGGGACGGTGCGGGCGATCGACGGTGGTTACGACGGAGATTTAGAAGGCACTAAGTAAAGCACACCTACATATGCAAACTAAGTGTTATTTTTGACCTCAAATTGCATATAAATCAAATACTAGCAAATATAATTATTCCTCCCAAATTAATCACTATACAAAGCATTGCAAGAGCTAATCTAGCAATGAGAGTTGAAACGACAAAGTTGCTAACCTTTGTGATCATTTGAATGGATGGGGGCCTTCAAATCTTGACAAATTTTGGGTAAAATTTGTGAGGAGCTCGAGGAGAGAGGGGGAAGAACAGAGGAAGTGAGGGGAAAGGGGAAGAACAGAGTGGCTCGGGGGGACGAAGGGTTTATGTACGTCGACCTTTAGTACCGGTTCGTGCCACGAACCGGTACTAAAGGTGCTGGACGGACCCCAGACTGACAACACCCTGCCACCACCCTCTTTAGTACCGGTTCGTGCCACGAACCGGTACTATAGGTTCGCCACGAACCGGTACTATGAGAACGGCCGGCTAGCCGTTGGAACCGGCACTAATGGACACATTAGTGCCGGCTCAAAACCAAACCGGCACTAATGTGTCTCATATTAGGTCATTTTTCTACTAGTGTATCCTGCCCTCTTTTAACATTTTTGCTAGAACTCATCTAGATGAGATATAATTTGGTCTCATTCACCTTTTATAGCCATTGAATGTGATGCTATAAGATGCGTGTGTGCTAACGTGTGTTGTATCTGTTCTTGTTTTCCATGTGAATGAGACCAAATTATATCTGACCAAATTATATCTCATCTAGATGAGTTTTAGGTACTCCCCTCTTTTAATTACAGGGAGTAGAGATCCTTTGAATCTGCTTATGCTAAACATATGATCACCAGAAACCTAAGCACGTCTACTTTAGTATTCTTGGTGCAAGTGGCAGGCTCCATTCTCTGAACCATACACATCGATCATAAAGGTGACCGAATAGCAATGGCCAGCAAGGGACAAGGTGGTTGCCCATTTGATCTGAACAGGTTGCAAGTTGGAGGAGGTGAAAATGAGGGGGGCTGGTTGGAGATGGGAACTTGAGCCGGCAAAAACTTGGGTATGAAACTATGTGCTGCCGGTCCAAACCCAGGGAAAATATTTTCCCTTGGATACCCACAAGTTGATGTCCTTCTGGTTCTTGCAAAGAGGTTTTGTGATGCTCATCCATTTTCCCTTGGATTGAATCAGCATCCTGAATTTCAAATCATATGTACTTATCTTTCATGTCATATCATGATATTTTGTAACCCGATATATCAATCAGTTGCCTGATGTCTTTAAAATAACTTTAGAAGTAAACGAATAGTTCTGCATTCTCATTCTTCCTAATAATTATACAACATAAACATGCTCCATACGTTTCATGCGATATGGTTTCTTTGCATAAAGCACGTTACACCTTTTTGTGCCTTCCTCTTTTCTGTTTTGATGGAGCTGAATTCCCTTTCCTAGACAGAGAAAACACCCACAAAAAAGTTTGGAATCCATACGATGCTGAAGTAGATAAAAATTTATAAACAAGACGATGAATCCATCTTGCCAACACCCAAAAGGAGGTGAAAGGTGAGGCGGCTCCGAGGACGTGATGCTTGAGATCAAACTCCTTTCTTGAGGTCGTGTTCTCTTCTATTATTGTAGTACTAGAAGTAAGCATTTTATGTTTGTTCTGGTTGGATAGTCCCATGTAAACATGTATGCATGACATGTTTGCAAGACTTGACGCACATAGGCACGCGGCCGCGGCGGGAACCATTTTCCGATGACCAACGACCATTGACCCCCAAGAAAGTTTTTGAAACCTGACCCCGTCTGAAGTATTCGTGGCCTTGTCGTGCGACTGTGCACGAGTTTTCATTGGCCAGAACAAGAGAGGACAAGCTAGGTAACAGTGCGCGCGCTCTCTCTCTTCACACTCTCAGCTGGTATATACTCCTAGATATTTTGAGCATGCATTGCCTTGCATCATTGTTGTCCATTTACATTCTGAGGATGCATGCATCTGTGAGTCATAGTACGCTGGCCTAGCACTGCTGGAAGAGTGAGTGGAGATGGGACCCATGGCTCTTGGAGTGAGTACGTATTGGCCATTACTACTGATAAATATGTCTCACTAGTACCCAAAGTAGCATGTCTCGAACCCTACGCACAACAGGCGCCACCACCTATACACCTAAATATGGATAGATAGAAGTAGTAGATCGACGCAGGGACTGCCGTACATCCACTTGATTTTTTGGGTTGTTTGGTTTGTGACTAACTTTGCCAAAGGTTACCACGTCTAAGGTTAGGCAAGTTTGACTAACTTAGGTGAGTGTTTGGTCAAGCCACACCTTAGGCAAGCCGCACTAGGGCCCCACATGACATACACACAAAAAGTGTGGCAAGATTCCCTTAGGCTTGTCAACTTGTGGCTTTCATTTTGATGAACTAACTTTAGGCAAACTTGGCAAAAATGTATGGCAAAGTGTGACAATGCAAGGCCTAGAACCAATCTCTGCCGCTATAGCCACAGCGAGCCCTTGTCGTATATGCCCGTCTGATACATAATAATAGAAAATAGTAATCTGCGGTCAAATCAATATGTGGTTGGATGGTTAGAAGGACAACTGTATTTTCAGCCGAGTTTAAATTTTAGTGCTCACATTTTTTTGGATTTATTTCAGAATTTTCGGTGATGCATCTTTAGTGTGAGGAGACGTTTTCATCGACTACGAGACTTATGTGGTGACTTCGTCAGTCTCAAGATGATTAGCCGGCTCGTCGACTTGCGGAGGTGCTCATAGAAATAAAATGTGCATGTGGTCTTATAAGGGTAAGTGTGCACGCGTATATATGAGCGTCTGCGCTACAAAAAAGACAAGTCTGACTCACACCAATTGCTATGTAGCGGGTACCGACAGGTGACCAGTGGGAGAAGACAAGTTACTGCAGCTGTTTTTATGCTAACTCTCCATGGATTTTGGGTTTTTACTTTTTTTCTTTGCATATTAAATATTTTTCTTTAGTTAAACTCTCCAAAGTTTAACCAAGTTTATGTGAAAAATTATTAACACTAGAAACACAAAATCAGTATTATTAGATCCATCATGAAATATATTTTCATATTACATTTATTTAGTATTGTAGACGCTAATAATTTTTAATATGAATTTGGCCAAACATTACAAATTTTGACTTCAAACGAATCTAATACATGAAGTAAAAATAAAAAGGAGAGAGTATTTCTATTTCTTTGATATTCTTACCTTTTTTATGGAACTTTGGTACTCTTACTTGAGTAAACAACAAATACAAAATGCGACTGGTACACGTTGACGGCCTAAGAAACTACTCACTCCGACTCATAACATAGTGCTCATTGGTTTTGGCAAAACTCAAGCTTCACAAACTTTGACCAAGTTTTTAGAGAAAATTATGTGTACACAACGCCAAATATTTATCATATGGAAATATATTTCAGGATGATGTTAGGGAACATAGCGCAATTTCAAAAAAAAAAAAATCTACGCTCACCCAAGATCTATCTAGGAGATGCATAGAAATGAAGGGGGGAGTGTGTCTACGTACCCTCGTAGCCGTAAGCGGAAGCATTTAACAACGTGGTTGATGTAGTCGAACTTTCTTCTTGATCCAATCGATCGAGTACCGAACATACGGCACCTCCACGTTCAGCACACGTTCAGCTCGGTGACGTCCTCGCCTTCTTGATCCAGCAAGTCAGCGAGGTAGTGGATGAGTTCCGGCAACACGATGGTGTGGTGATGGTGATGGTGAAGTGATCTCCGCAGGGCTTCGCCTAAGCACTACGAAAATATGACCGAGGGAGTAAACGATGGAGGGGGACGCCGCACACGGCTAAGATTATGTTGTAGTAGTGCTAGGCGCCCCCCTTCCCACATATATATAGGTGGGGGAGGGGGGGGGGAGGAGGGAGCAGCCAGGAGGCGCCCCCAAGTAGGCCGAATCCTACTTGGGGTCCCTTCCCAATTCGCCCCCCGTACCATAATTACCGGAAGGGAAAAGGAAGAGAGGGGAGAGGAAAGGAAGGGGGAGGCCGACTCCCCCCTTTCCTTCTCCCACTTGGCTGGCAGCCTAGGAGGGGTGCGCCAGCCCCTTGTGGCTGGTGTGCCCCTTCCCCTTTGGCCCATGTGGTCCATTAACCTCCCGGGGTGTCCGGTAACCTCTCCGGTACTCCGATAAATACCTGATACCCTCCGAAACACTTTTGGTGTTCGAATACTATCATCCTATATATCAATCTTTACCTCTCGACCATTTCGAGACTCCTCGTCGTGTCCGTGATCACATCCAAGACTCCGAACAACATTCGGTCACCAAATCATATAACTCATATAACACTATATCGTCAATGAACGTTAAGCGTGCGGACCCTACGGGTTCGAGAACTATGTAGACATGACCGAGACACTTGTCCGGTCAATAACCAATAGCGGAACCTGGATGCTCATATTGGCTCCCACATATTCTACGAATATCTTTGTTGGTCGAACCGTTATGACAACATACATTATTCCCTTTGTCCATCGGTATGTTACTTGCCCGAGATTCGATCGTCGGTATCTTCATACCTTGTTCAATCTCGTTACTGGCAAGTCTCTTTACTCGTTCCGTAATATATCATCCTGCAACTAACACATTAGTCACTTGGCATGCAAGGCTTCTTATGATGTGTATTACCGAGAGGGCATGGAGATACCTCTCCGATACTCGGAGTGACAAATACTAATATCGATCTATGCCAACCCAACAAACACCTTCGGAGATACCCGTAGAGCATCTTTATGATCATCTAGTTATGTTGTGACGTTTGATAGCACATAAGGTATTCCTCCGGTATTCGAGAATTGCATAATCTCATAGTCGAAGGAATATGCATTTGACATCAAGAAAGCAATAGCAATAAACTGAAAGGTCAATATGCTAAGCTAACAGATGGATCTTTTCCATCACATCATTCTCCTAATGATGTGATCCCGTTCATCAAATGACAACACATGTCTATGGTTAGGAAACTTAAGCATCTTTGATTATACAACGACTAGTATAGTAGAGGCCTACTAGGGACACGGTGTTTTGTCTATGTATCCACACACATGTATCAAGTTTTCGGTTAATACAATTCTAGCATGAATAATAAACATTTATCATGAAATAAGGAAATATAAAATAACAACTTTATTATTGTCTCTAGGGCATATTTCCTTTAGATGAATCTAATGGTATTGATTAGTTACTCAAGACGTTGATAAGTTTTTCTATAAATTTGGTCAAGATTCATGAAGTTTGACTCTAAATAAATCTGACCTATATTTTGAGATAGATGGGTTACTAATAAACACTTTGATGTGGCTGATCATCTGTGCATTTGCGTATTGATTGTGACATGGTTGGTTCAACTGTGTTTTCTCATGCAATGCAACTGGTTCAGCTGCTCCACACACAAAAGATGGTTTAACTGCCGTGTGTTCCTATATAACTTGCGTGGGATGTCGATTCATTTTTTCTCTTGATTTTATGTTTTCCCTAACCTATAATCGAAATGGAGCCAAAACCATGACAACTACTAAGTGCAACATCCTTTGCCCTAAAGTGGAAATAGTATCAACTAAGCAAATCACGTGTACAATGTCTATGCAACGATTTAAACCATGCCTTTTACGGCGAGGCCCATGTTTTTATGATAACTATCATGGAATTTGAATATGGACAATATATTGATATTCTAATGCAAAATAGTAATTATGTAGACCACATGAATTACACAAGTATTCCATCTTTTGTACCAAAACACATACCACATGTTAGAATGTAACTAATTAGCAAGATATGTGTACATACAAGTGACCATAACAAGAACAAGATATTCTCCACCAAAAACACACTTACTCACTATAAGAAATATATGGATGATGAAAAAAGAATGAATGAGGTATTTTCACAGGTTTTCTAATAAATTAACACGTACTTTTCTCAACTTTATCTATATAGAATAGCAGAACTATCTTTAGTTATAAGCTCACAAAAGTAGTAGAATGTTTTGATGCTACAACAGTCATTACTAATAAGCTGGAACATTTGACTGTCAGTTAGTGATTGGTATCCAAAACAACTATAGTTGGACCATATATAGCATAGCTACCACTCGGTTTCTGAAACTTGGTTCTGTGCCAACTTTATCTCCCTCCACAGCTGCTACCTGGACTTTTGCAAACATGGAAGTGAGAGGATGCTGCGGTATTTCACCATCAGATGCCACGATATTTTATTCTATATATATATGATGTTTAATTTTTTGTCAGTTGTAGCCTCCGTTATTGATGCTACATTGCAAGTCTTGCCTACAACATACCAATGATATCAATGAAATCTTAAGAAGTCTAACTTAATTATTGCAGTGTTGAGTGAGTACAATGAACCTACCTAGCAGCTCATGTTCATGCAAGTTGGTTGCTGTCATTGCATATCGATCCTGCAAGTTGGCTAGCTAACTAGAAAATTAAACTGGATGTGCAATATTATGACTAATTGGTCCATGTCCTTTCCTGGAATAAATATACTAGTTGTTGAGTGGTATTTACTTGATGGTAGACAACCATGACATATCCATTTTGCAATGGGTATGATCTCTACCATATTGTCTTCACTATAACATAGGCTCAAGATGAGCCCACCTTTGACTTAGCAAAGACATCAAATGACCAGGATTACATCGAACAGTTGAGCGGCTGGAATATCGTATGTATCAATGACCTCTTATGACTTACATTATGACCGGGTAATCCTCCTTTTCGAAAAAACCTACAGATTTGAGCATAAGAGGTCCTCTTAGCTCCGTGGACTAGCAAATCTTGTTCATCCTTGAAATAACTTATGCATCCTTGAAAGAGATACTACCCTTTTTGTTCTAGTTTTTGATAGAGAATGTTATTTGCATAAAGATCATTTATAGAAAATCATTAGTTCACATAACGTGTTTTGAAGCATATGCATACCTCTTGCATACTGGATGTGTATTACTTCTTAGTAGGAAACATGAGAACACAAATGGAGAATTTAGCTATGTGGGTGAACTAATCAACTCAACTATTACACAATCCAAGACCACCTAGCAATTTAAATAAAATACATTATGACTTCTTCTTACCATCCATGCAAACCTAGATAGATTTCAATCTTTTATGCTTCAAATAAATCTCCATAGCTGATATTAACATTGTCATCGCTCATCAATATACTTTTCTGCAACAGTATATGTGCTGTTTACAACTAAAACAAGTCTGGCGAAAAACGATATGGTCAGATTACTAAATAACTCAAAGCCCACAAATAAAAATACAAATTAACATAAATCAATGTGACCCTTGGAATATAGCATGATCATAAGTAGGTTTGTAAAATTTCTGACAATTTTGAAAAAGTGCAGTAGTTAGATGTAATATGATAATTTCAGCAACAAATTGATAGACTATAAATGAAGCTAGAAAGATCATATACAATAGGTTCGTGATGATGAACCTTTTTTTACGGGAAGATAAACATTAATTGACAGCTACATATAAATCAATGCACTCCTCTTGGGTATATGAAATACAAAATCATAGAATAATGAAGTTGAAGCAAACAACCGGAGAGTGACATTTCAATTATAGCCAAATCCACACAAGATGAATGCTCGAACTTATGATCAAGTGAATCATATGATACAGAAATATATGTCAAAATGTCTGAAAATGAAGATGACAGTGACAAATCTAGCCATGTGAGTGTCGGAGTAAATGACCAAGGGTAGCCTAACCAGTTCCCCCTGGCTCTTCAAAAAATATAGGGCCGACTGAGCCCTCGAACATCCAAGACGCAGGGCCGCCTTCTCTTGGCCGGCTGTCCCATCGGCCGGCTGCTGGAAGGCGGTGAGGCTCTAAGAGCTCTCTCGAAGAGGGCCAACTCCTAGCAGCCGGCCACCAGAGTGGCCGACTCCTAGCTGGCGGCCTGACCCATACCCTCAAAGTTTGCACCCACATAATAGCGATAAGACGGGGCGTGGCTACAGTGAAGCCTGCCACCCCTGAATCCCGGAGCGGGCATGGCCACAGTGCGCCATATGGGGCGGCCACTCCCCGTCCGGCGCGACACTATTTCCACGTTGACCATGACGTCGCCCACGACAGGATATGAGTATGGCCCGCAGGCGGCGGGCCCCTCCTGCCAGAGAGATACTAGAAGGCGGCTGGACTTGACCAGTTGACCTAGGGGGAGGCCGCCACCTAGTAGTCGGCCTGCCCCCGCATTGGAAGTTTGGGCACCATTAAGCAGGTAAGATGGGGTAAGGCTATAGTGAATGCCCGCCAAGCGGCGGTACTGTAGCCATGCTTATCCCGACAAAGCCATCGTCATCAGGAGGAAGGCTACAGTAACCAGCAGCTGACAAGACCCCTGGGCGGTGGGCCAGGCCTGCCGGCCAAGAGGCCGGCAGCCGATAGGACCCACCAGTCGGCGGGCCCCAGTCGACGGCGGAGAAGCCGGCGACTACAGACACTGATGGCCTGTACCCGCATCCAGCCGGATTACCATTGTACCCCTAGGGGGTAGGCCTATAGAAACCCCCCAGGACACCCATGCAAAGGGTTGTTCTCTTAAAGTTTTACACACCACATAGAGAGAAGAGGAAAGCTAGCCTTGCGCTTGTTCTTCCTTTAGCTAAACAGCTCAAGGAGCATCTTGTAGCTACTTGTTGATCTAGTGATCACGCGGAGACCCCCCAGAGCAGGATTAGGGGTGTTATCTCCAAGGAGAGCCCCGAACCTGGGTAAGATTTACCGGCGTGCATGTCTTCGACTTATCCCGTTTGCAGGCACCGGCGATGTCTTACTGGCTCCCACAATGATTAGCCACCCGTTGGCATATGTCGCACTACCACCCGATATTTGGCGCTCACCGTGGGGCTAGGTGCACCGTCATACGGTGACCTGCTCTGGAAGGGAACCCTCTTCCTCCCCAGCGAGCGTAGCCATCCTAGCACGCCCGATGGAATTTGCCCCGACGTGTTGCATGGCATCGACGACGCCTGCGCAGCGAGCTGCCTCGTCGATCTTCTCGGCGAGGTCCGCCTCTCCGACAAGCCCGCGCTAGGCACGGGTGCCACCAGCTCCGAGGACTGCCTCGTCGACTTCCTTGGCAAGCTTGACATCACCAAGGAGTGCACCCCCGACCTGGAGTCGATCGGCTCCACCGACCCGATGCTTGTCGACTCCGACACGACATCGCTTGACGCCTTCCCCATGAACGTGGTGGTCATCGACGACCCCCTTCCTCGTGCCGACAGCGGTGGCAGCACCATCGCTGAGGTGCTGGTCATCAGTCACGGCGCCGCCGCTGGTAGAAATGTCCATGAAACCTTGCAAATGGCGCTGCATGACCTGTCTTCCCTCATCCCGGCTGACGCTGACGCCGACACACTGAAGGCCTACCGCCTTGCCCTCATCGAGAACGGCAAGAAGATAGCCTCCATGAGACGCCTCACCGAGGCTTACCAGCGCGAGGTTGATCGTGCCGCCTCTGGCATGCCGCCTGCTGGCGGACCCATCCGGATTGGCGCTATCAAGAAGCACGGTGCGGTGATCGCCAGCATGCTGGGTGCTGACCGCCCAGTCTACGCCACGCCACTCAAGAACGTGCGTGCCGCCTAGGCGGCCTTAGACAAGCTGGAAGGGCTGGAGGGCGACGAGCTTCACTGCATGACCAGACACGTCCAACAGATGATCGACGCAGCCACAGAGCGGCATGAAGCCAACGCGTGCGCTGAGAGTCCTCCCCCATGCCGAGAGCACGGTGCGACATCCCGGACGCCAACTGCAGGTGGCGCCCGCGAGCGAAAAGACAAGGAGCCAACTGCTAGCCGCAGTCGGACGCGCCTCACCATCGAGCGCGATACAGAGGGTCGCCCTCGAGCTGTGGAGCGACGAGGCAACAATCCGCCTCCTCCTCCGCCCCGCGGGAAGAGGTATCCCACCCCGCCGCCTGTCACACACCAGACGTTCAGCGGCCGGCTGGGCCGCCGTGAAGGAATCGGTGAAAATGATGCCCGCCATCGGATCGACCGCCTGGTGCGATCCCTGGCGCTAGAAGAAGAAGACGATGTCGGCCCGCCTTGCTTCGGGCCCCGCATCCGCGACGAGCCTTTCCCCAAAGGGTTCTCGCTCCTAAGAGACACGCCAAAATACAACGGTTCGGTGAAGCCAGAAGACTGGTTGATAGACTTCTCCACTGCAGTCAGCATAGCAAACGACAACAGGCGCGTTGCCGTGAAGTACGTCCCTCTCATGCTTCAAGGCACGACATGCACCTGGCTGAACAACCTCAAGCCTTACAGCGTCAACAGCTGGATGGAGTTCACAGAAGTCTTCATTCGCAACTTCACCAGCACGTACAAGCGGGAACCCAAGCCACGTTAGCTCTCCCTTTGTGTCCAAGGCCCGACCGAGTCCAGCCGCGACTATCTGATGTGCTGGGCCGAGCTCCGCAACTCCTGCGAAGGGGTGCACGAGGTGCAAGCAATAGAGTACTTCACCGGCGGGTGCTGAGAGGGCACCCTCCTCAAGCACCGACTTTTCTGCGACGAGTCGACTACACTCGATGAGCTGCTGATCATAGCAGACAAGTACGCCATGATTGACTCCTCGATGAAGACCGAGCTCCGAGTGGACGCCTCTGGAAAGGTGCTTCCTCCGGCTCCAAAAGCGCCGGCTGGCGACTCCAATTGGCGTCCGCACCAGAACGACAACAAGCGCAAGGCCCCGATGCCGACTTCCACCAGTTGGCAAGTGGCGATGGTCGAAGACGAGCAGCCTGAAGGGCAGCCTATGCCCAAGCATCCGAAAGGCGACAGTCCGGCTTGGCAGCCGGCTTTCTCCTACGAGCAAACCCTTGACGCCCCTTGCAAGTTCCACAGCAGCGCGAAGCCGTCCAACCACACAACCCGGAAGTGCCATTGGCTCACCCGAATCGCCAAGGGCGAAGGCCTGCTGCCTCCTTCGCCTCCTGGCCAGCCGCCTCTGGCTCCTCAGCAGCCGGCCGCTCGCCCACCAGTCGTAGCCATTCAAGATGAGTTCCCTGATGAGCATGCGGCCTACGTCATCTTTACAAGCCAAGCTGAGGACAGGCTCAGCCGGCACCGACAGCACCAAGAAGTCAATGCGGTTGCCTCCAAAGATCCAGAGTTTATGCATTGGTCTGAAAAGCCCATCAGCTGGAGCCGAGCTGATCACCCAGAGGTGATGCCGTCTCCAGGCTCCTATGCATTGGTGTTGAATGCCACCTTTGCAACAAAGAGGCGACTCGTTTCTCCCAAGTTCTGATTGATGGTGGGAGCAGCATCAATATCCTGTACCGTGACACCATGGAGAAGCTGAATATCAAGACGAAGCAGCTCTTGCCTAGTCAGACCGTTTTCCATGGCATTGTACCCGGCCTGTCAGGCTCACCAATCGGCAAGATCAAGATAGATGTACTCTTCGGAGACAAAGATCACTTCCACCGTGAAGCAGTTTGGTTTGAGGTAGTGGATCTAGAGAGCCCTTACCACGCTTTACTTAGCCGACCTGCCCTGGCCAAGTTCATGGCTGTGCCCCACTATGCCTACCTCAAGATGAAGATGCCGAGCTCCAAGGGCATCATCACCATAGTCGGAGACTACAAGAAATCCTCTGCTTGCGCTGCAGCCCGCAGCCAGCTGGCCGAGTCCCTCGTGATTGCTGCTGAGAAGAAGATCCTTGACCGGGTTGTGGCCATGGCCGGCAAGCAGCCGGACCTGTCGCCTGATCCCAAGGAGTCAGAAGCTCAGGGCTCCTTCCAGCCGACCAAGGAAACAAAGAAGATACCTCTGGACCCAGAACACCCGGAGAGGTTTGCTATTCTAGGAGCAAACCTGGACAGTAAATAGGAAAGCGAGCTTGTCGATTTCCTCCGTGAGAATCGGGATATCTTTGCATGGTCCCCCAAGGACATGCTGGATGTTTCGACAGATTTCACCGAGCACAAGCTACATGTCCGAGCAGATGCATAACCAGTCAACAGCCCCACCGCCGACTATCGGAGGAGAAGAGAAGAATTGTTGGTGAAGAGATAGCCCGGCTTCTGGCAGCCGACTTGATTATGGAGGTGTTTTTTTCCAAAATGGCTCGCCAACCCAGTCCTTTTGCTAAAGAAGAACAAGAAATGGCGCATGTGTATAGATTATACTAGCCTCAACAAAGCTTGCCCCAAAGATCTGTTTGCTTTGCCCCGGATTGACCAAGTGATAGACTCCACAGCCGGATGCAAGCTGTTGAGTTTCTTGGATGCCTACTCAGGTTACCATAAAATCAAATTGGATCCAGCCGACCGCCTGGAGACCGCCATCATCAAACCATTCGGAGCTTTCTGCTACCTGACTATGACATTCGGCTTGAGAAATGCCGGTGCCACTTTTCAGCGTTGCATGCAGAAATGCCTCCTCAAGCAACTCGGCAGAAATGCCCACGTCTACATAGACGATATTGTGGTGAAGACGGAGAAGCGTGGCACCCTGCTGGAAGATCTCAAGGAAACATTTGATAACTTGCACCGATTTTAGATCAAGCTCAACCCTGAGACATACATGTTCGGAGTACCAGCCGGCCAGCTCCTAGGCTTCCTGGTCTCTAAATGCGGCATCGAATGCAACCCAGTGAAGATCAAGGCCATAGAGAGAATAGAGATTCCCACCCGGCTTTGAGATGTCCAAAAATTCACCGGGTGCCTGGCCTCCCTTAACCGCTTCATCAGTCGGCTAGGGGAGAAGGCTCTCCCCCTATATCAGCTCACGAGGAAATCCACTCACTTTGAGTGGAACGACTAGGTGGACGAAGCTTTTCACAAGCTGAAGAAGATGTTTACCACGCCGCCTGTCCTGGCGGCACCGACTGAAAAAGAGCCCATGCTCCTTTACATTGCCGCAACTAGCCGGGTGGTCAGCACTGTCATCCTGGTTCAGCGCCCAGAGGAAGGCAGAGCTCAGCTGGTCAAGAGGCCGGTGTATTATCTGAGTGAAGTACTGTCAACCTCAAAGCAGAATTACCACCACTACCAGAAGATGTGCTATGGTGTATACTTTGCTGCCAAGAAGCTCAAGCCCTACTTTAAAGAACACCCCATCACGGTCGTTTGCACTGCCCCGCTTGCCGAGATCATGGGCAGCCGGGATGCATCTGGCCGGGTGGCCAAGTGGGCCATTGCGTTGGCTTCTTACACCATTTTTTACCAGCCTTGCACCGCCATCAAGTCCCAACTGCTGGCTGACTTCCTTGTCGATTGGGCCGAAAGTCAGTACCTGCCACCAATACCCGACTCCACTCATTGGCGGATGCACTTTGACGGATCCAAGATGCGCACCGGCTTGGGAACCGGCATTGTCCTCACCTCTCCCAAGGGCAACAAGCTTAGATATGCGTTGCAAATTCATTTTGCCTCCTCCAACAATGTGTCCGAGTATGAGGCGCTTATACATGGGCTCCGACTGTCCAAAGAACTCGGCATCCGCCGGACCCTGTGCTATGGCGACCCGGACTTGGTGATCCAACAGTCGTCTGGTGATTGGGATGCCAAGGACGCAAACATGGCAAGCTACCGCTTCCTCGTTCAACAACTCAATGGATACGCAGAAGGGTGCGAGTTTCTCCACGTGCCACGGGCCGACAACGAGCAAGCAGATGCCCTGGCACGAATCGGCTCCACCCGACAAGCTATACCAACCGGCGTCTCCCTTCAGCGCTTCCTCAAGCCGTCTGTCAAGCCGTCTCCAGAATCAGACTCCCTCTTCATGCCGCCTGACCCTGATGTAGTCAGATCCGACTTGGGGAACACACCAGGCGGCTCGGGGACTTCGGCAGGCGCACTCGGCCCGAGGACTTCAGAACCCGGCCCGGGGACTGCAGCAGTCGGCCCGGGGAGGATAATTTGGATGTCTGAAGGTACAAGGTACCAGTCAACTGTTGAGGAGTGGGGAAAACTGATAAATGCCCCAAAGGAAAATGCTGATGACCTGGATGTATATGCCAAGAAGAAAATGGGACACAATACCATGGCACATATGTACAAGGAGATCCCAGACAAAGCCCTAGAGACTTTCTTTTTTGGACCAGTCCACTTTCTTCTGTTAGGGCTGCCTACAATCAACTGGATCCTAAGGCACACTCTATTGCCTAAGTCAGGTGACTACAACATGATGAGAGGGCATGCAATCAATATGTTGCATTTATTTGATGTTCCACAGAAATTCAAGGTCATGAGCCTTATAGTTGAAACCATTAAGAGGACCGCAACAGATCATAAGAGGAGTTGTGGATATGCCCCTCAGATTCAGGAGTTGATTAACTCAAAGATGGGCACAGGCAAATATCTATTGGATAGGGAACATTTTCCTCTCTATCCAGACTTTGAGGACAATGAGGTTGTCATGAATGAGGATGATCCATCATCAGTTCAAGCTCAAGAGAAGAAGGAGAAGGCAAGGAAGGAGAAGGCTGCCAAGATGCCAACTCAAGAGGAGGCATCTGAGTATTTCTTGAAGAACAAGCAGGAGCAACTTGGTTACTTGATAGCATCATCTCTGAGGATTGAGAAGGGATTGGCCACCCTCACTCAAAATCAGGAGAGCCTGGAGAGAATCATGGAACAAAAATTCTATGAACTAGATGTCAAGGTAACTGAGATTCAGTCAGTTGTGGAGCAGCTACAGGATGACATGCAGGAGAGGAAGGGCAAGACTACCACTAATGTCTTTGCTAGAGTGCCTAGAGCTCAGAGGTTAGCTGCAGTGCCAGTGCCAGACACCAGAGCCACATCATCTGCACCAGCTACAGCTCCTATAGCTCCAGTGCAACCAGCTCCAGCATCAACTCCAGCACCCTCTACATCAACTGAAGCTTTCGTCCAAGGAGCCATCTCTACACCACCAACTGAAGATCAAGCCTGAGAGTCGATCTAGCACTATGCATTTTCTATGAACTCTTTGGTAACTTGTTGCCAAAGGGGGAGAAAAATGTATAGATCATAGGCTTCGAGAGAGAGAGTGTTGCTTTTATTCTCTCTTGATTTGCTGGTTCAAACTTGTTTGCTTTTGATTGCTTGAGATACTATGCTATTATTTGTGAGACATTGATGATCATGTGTTTGATCATAAGCTACACTTATGCATGTTTGATGATATTATCTTATCTATCCTATGTGATCATTCACTTTGCTTGGTGATGAGTGCATGTATTCAATCTTTATCATTTTGAGCGCTACACCAAGATGTATGTGACATGGAAGAGTAACCCATGAGCCTAATTCCTTGTGCATTTGCAGTCCAAAGCAAATTTTACACTATGCACAAATTTAGGGGGAGCTCTTGCTTATCACATACTTCTCAAAGCGACAATGGTTTTCAATCTTATTATCATTTGTCGAAGCTTTGATCTATATGTTGTCATCAATTACCAAAAAGGGGGAGATTGAAAGTGCAACTATCCCTAGGTGGTTTTGATAATTCATAACAACATATAGCTCATTGAGCTAATGCTATTCCAAGATTATTATTTCAGGAAAGCTCAATGAATGGCATGGCATGGATGATGAAAGTGGATCCCTCAAAATACTAAGGACAAAGGATTGGCTCAAGCTCAAAAGCTCAAGACTCTTCATTTTATATTTTAGTGATCCAAGATCACATTGAGTCTATAGGAAAAGTCAATACTATCAAGGAGGGATGAGGTGTTGCTTAATGAGCCTCTTGCTTCATGTGCTTAGTGATATGCTCCAAAACCCTCAGCTACTTTCTCACATCCACAAATGACCTAAACCCAAAGCCAAAATCGGTCACACCGATTCTTCCAACCCGGCGCCACCGATTTCAAAAGTCATAGCTACTGCCACAAACCCTAGGCAAATCGGTCCTACCTATAGGGATCTCGGTCTCACCGAGATGGGATTGTAATCTCTCTGTTTCCCTTTATAACGTTTCGGTCTAACCGAAGTGAGCGATCGGTCCCACCGAGATTGCAATGTAAACTATTTGTTTCCCTTCTGTAACATTTCGGTCTCACCGAAAAGAGCAAATCGGTCCCACCGAGTTTACCTGACCAACTCTCTGAAAAGCTTATTACCAAAATCGGTCTCACCGAGTTTGTGTAATTGGTCTTACCGAGATTACATTATGCCCTAACCCTAACCGAATCGGTCTCACCGAGTTGCATGTCAGTCCCACCGAAAATCACTAACGGTCACTAGGTTTACTAAATCGGTCCGACCGAGTCTATTGAATCGGTCCCACCGAGTTTGGTAAATTGTGTGTAACGGTTAGATTTTGTGTGGAGGCTATATATACCCCTCCACCTCCTCTTCATCCGTGGAGAGAGCCATCAGACTAAACCTACACTTCCAACTTACCATTTCTGAGAGAGAACCACCTACTCATGTGTTGAGGCCAAGATATTCCATTCCTACCATATGAATCTTGATCTCTAGCCTTCCCCAAGTTGCTTTCCACTCAAATCTTTTTTCAACCAGATCCAAATCCTATGAGAGAGAGTTGAGTGTTGGGGAGACTATCATTTGAAGCACAAGAGCAAGGAGTTCATCATCAACGCACCACTTGTTACTTCTTGGAGAGTGGTGTCTCCTAGATTGGCTAGGTGTCACTTGGGAGCCTCCGACAAGATTGTGGAGTTGAACCAAGGAGTTTGTAAGGGCAAGGAGATCGCCTACTTCGTGAAGATCTACCGCTAGTGAGGCAAGTTCTTCGTGGGCGACGGCCATGGTGGGATAGACAAGGTTGCTTCTTCGTGGATCCTTTGTGGGTGGAGCCCTCCGTGGACTCGCGCAACCGTTACCCTTCGTGGGTTGAAGTCTCCATCAACGTGGATGTACGATAGCACCACCTATCGAAACCACGCCAAAAACATCCGTGTCTCCAATTGCGTTTGAATCCTCCAAACCCTTCCCTTTACTTTCTTGCAAGTTGCATGCTTTAATTTTCGCTGCCTATATACTCTTTGCACGCTTGCTTGAATAGTGTGATGATTGCTTGACTTGTCCTAAAATAGCTAAAATCTGTCAAACTCTAAAATTGGGAAAATGTTAAGTTATTAATTGGTCAAGTAGTCTAATCACCCTCCCCTCTAGACATACTTCAAGGTCCTACAACCCGCATCCAGCCGGATTACTATTGTACCCCTAGGGGGTAGGCCTATATAAACCCCCAGGGCACCCATGCAAAGGGTTCATCTCTTAGAGTTTTACACATCACATAGAGAGAAGAGGAAAGCCAGCCTTGCCCTTCTTCTTCCTCTAGCTAAACAGCTCAAGGAGCATCTTGTAGCTACTTGTTGATCTAGTGATCATGCAGAGACCCCACAGAGCAGGATTAGGGGTGTTATCTTCAATAAGAGCCGCGGACCTGGGTAGGATTCGCCGGCGTGCATGTCTTCGCCTTATCCCGTTTCCAGGCACCGGCCATGTCATACTGGCTCCCACAATGATTAGCCACCCGTTGGCATATGTCACACCTACCACCCGACAGTGAGTGAACTAGTGAAATAAATTGTAACACAATCCAATGCCAGCAAGTAATTCAGCGCCCAAAATGTTTCATGCATGTTGCAAAATACTGGTTTAGCAAACATTTCTAACTGCTTGCTTATATAGCTGCTGAGGGGATATTAATTGGTGTCGCAAAACCAATTTTGCAATATATTGAGCAGTGAACAAATCTTCATCCAAACATACAGGAAACACATCTCTTTATTACATGGAATGGAACTTATTGATGTGCCAACTCATTTTGCAATCGGACTTAAGAATGAGTTCTCCGCAAAACTTAAGAAAAAAAAATCATTCTAATCCACGACCAGATCGACAATTTAACAAGCAGCTAGAAGAAGAGGGACGACAAAAACTCCGGGAAAAATATGGAGGTGTATGTGCAGATGCTATAAGGCGAAGGCACCTAGGGCAGGAGAGTGCTGGCCGGGTGCCACGCATTGCCTCTTGAACAACTCCTGCAGGCCTTGCTCCGCCGTTGCCGTCGCCGCTCGACCCCTCTTCACTCCGGCGATGTCGACCCCGAATAGCCTAACGACGCGGACTTGTTCTCCTTTGGCAGTCACCCCCACCGGCAGTGGCGACGCCGATTTGCCTCCGTTCATGCTAGTGTTCTTCTTGCAGTCGATGAAGAACTGCTTCTCCTGTCCGTACAGCGAGCACGAGAATAGGATGGAGTCGCCGGTACCGAGGCCCTTCTCCCGGACGAAGCGGCTCCAGCCTTTGGTGAGCACGTAGCTCTGGCTGCTGTTCCAGTAGGAGTACCGGAACCTCCACACCTTCCCCTCGCTGTCCTCGAAGTTCAGCAGCACGCCCTTGCCGGTGGTGGTCGTCGTCTCCGGCGTGCGCTTCAGGGGGAAGTGCTTCTCGGCTTGCTGCTTCGGCACCACGAGGCGATTGAGCTTGCCGACATCACTAGGGGTCACGGCCTTCTCGAAAAGGGGCTCCCGCGCCCACGACGGCGTCGGCTGCGCGCGCGCCCCCATGCCACGGCCGCGCCGCAGGCCCTGGCGGAGTTCATCGGCGTATGTCTGCTTCCGGAGCATGTCCACTATCTCAGCCTTGGAGTGGGCCGCCAGGAAGGCGAGCTCCCTCTCCACGGCCGCGCACGGGAAGTTGAAGGCGGCGTCGCGGCCGCGGTACCTGAGCGATGCTACGTCGTAGGCGCGCGCCGCCGAGTCCTGGTCTGGGAACGTGCCGAGCCAGACGCGAGCGTGGCGCTCGTAGATCTGGGCGCCCCATCGCCCGTTTGGCTGCGACACCACGCCCTTGAACCGAGACGACGCCGACCGCGAGGTCACGGACTCGTCGGCGATGGCGACAGGTAGGCTCAGAGGCCTCGGCGGTGTTCCGACGGCGCCTGACTCCGTCGTGGCCGTGGACACGCCGGAAGAGTACTGGAAGGAGTGCTCCACCATGGAGCTCAGGATTTCCACCCCGATGGCTTGTTGCTTTTCGGTGGTTTATTGGCGTGTGTTCTTTGGAGCGTGTTTCTGTGGGCTGTGATACTAGCTTAGCTAAGCTAGGTATATAAGAAAATAATGTTGTGTGTGTATGTGTGTTTACAGTTTAAGATGAGTTGCTATTCTATACCTAGCTAGGGGTGGACAAGATGACGAGATGGTTGCTGTGGGGTGTGTACATACATGTGTTGGTGTATATATAGATATTGTGGCGTTTCTTTTTTGGATGCATCTATAGTGTACACGTTATGTGTGGAAGTGGAGTTATATATGCTGGGGCATATTTAGTTTGTGGTTAATTTGAGGTGATGATGGAGAGTTTCATGTTTGCACCCCTCAGAAAGTTCCATATTACATGTTGTTTCCTGGCGTGTAGCAAGTGGGAGGTATTATTCTATTTTAGCAACTTGGAAGTTGATGTATTGATTTATTTTTTACCTGGTTGATGTATTGGTTTATGGTACAATGTTTTTGATGCATGCAGTACCACATGCTGGCTGTCCATCGCCCACATGAATGAGTAAAATTGGCTTATAGTGTACAAAAAAAAATTGGCTAGAGGATATGCATGAACAATATGCTTTTGGTACATACTAATTTGTTTAAATTCTGGCACATAATGCACAATTAATACGCTAGCTCTACTCCCAAAAATAGCTTGAAGTCAAGTTTCTTTATCTTGGACCACCAAACCCTAAAACCCTACATTTGGATTTCTTAGCTGTAATTGTATCACACATTTCGCACAATAATTTTTTTGTGCAACCCAAAGAAAAAGCTGGCCAATCCAAAATGTGACACAGTTTATTATTTGTCAAAAGTTGCTCATTTGAGAATATGAAAAACCGAAACATCATTTTGTTTAGTAAACACACGGTAGTTTTCTCATGTTTCCTTCCTTCTTGTTAGCTATGTACTTTGTTCTTTCTTACCAAGACCTTTCTTTGATCTTCATGATCTAGGAAGGACATGCTTGCACACCTTCATAGGCCATGTGATAGACAAAGCAAATACTATTGATTCTTTTTTGAAGTCAGACCATTTTCGATTCACACGTCCTCAATGGAATAATTTAGTTCTTGTAATTGAAGTTACTAACTAAATTAATAAAAAATTACTTTCTTGAGTTTGTCGTGCAATTTTCCTTTAGGTCATGTCAGATTAGGTCCCCTATTAGTGTGATTTTGTTGTATTAGGGCTTGGACACCCAATTAAGAATAAAATCTTTCTAAAGAATAGACAAAAACTTGAACATTTTACGAAGCAGAGGATCAACCCCCACTAGTAGAAAAAGACCTAATAGTCCCGGTTCATAAGGGCCTTTAGTCCCGGTTGGTGGCACCAATCGGGACCAAAATGCATCCACGCGTCAGCATTCCAGTTGCTGGGGTTTTTGTGTTTTTTTTGAAAGGAGGGGAGGTTGGGGGTTTTGGGGGGTTAATTTAGGTGTTTCATATATTGTGTTAGCTAGCTAATTAATAGAGAGAAGTGTCCTCTCTTATGTCCGTGCTTGGACGCTACGTACTATATATACATAAGTGATCGAGAGAACCATTCAGTACAGAAGTTTGTCATGCATACCAAGAGAAGTGATCGATCGACCTCTCCTTCTCCGAGAGGTTGGTCGAACAACAAGTTTTCGTATCATGTATCCGACGCTACTGGCTGCATACATGTACAATATGTATAAGATCTCTTAATTACAAACCCCTAGCATTTGAAATCAATTTCCACATGGTATTCTCCGGCTTTACTGATGACGTGGTCAAGAAAGAATCCCGCCAATTCCTCTTGAATTGCTTTCATGCGATCTGGTTCTAGGAGTTCATTCCGCATCTGCCACGTCTAATTTGAAGAAGGGGGTTAATTAATACATATATATGAATGAAACTCAACAGAAATGATGGTGTAATAAAATGAAATTGTGAATATTATTGCTTACGCACTTCATATTGTTTTTCAGAGTAGCCCCGCTTGTTTTTCAAAGTCGCGGTGTGGATGAACTCGCACACGTAGTATCCACAGAAATCATTCCCTTCCTCCTGCCACAAGCACTTTACGAGAAATAGAGGTCAATCAAACTGATAATGAAGCATTATAAATGGCATTGATAAAAGTATAGCTATAGAATCAACGGGAGATGCGCGCAACTAGCTAGCCAGTAGTACTTACTTTTGGGTATGTATATCGCAGCTCCTTCGGCAGTCCCGGAGCTTCTGCGGTGAACTGTTTCCAAACCCTGCAAGACAAAGAAAATAATTATTATTACTTGAGATATCAGGAAATGAACAAAAAGTTACCGATATGGTCCGATAATGATCGATTGAACTTACTTGCTGAGCATTTCAGTCATGCCCGCATAGGTTTTGGGATCTTTCCGTCTCGAGTCTAAGACGGTTACTAGTCCACGCTCAAGCTTAATCTCCAGAAGAATATAGTGGTACCTGCGCACGCATGCATAACTCATCAATTACATTACTATAACCTCGCTTGAGTAATAAGGGAAACCGAATATGCACACGACAGTAACACTCACGGGCCGTTGTAAGGAAAGAGTATGGTATCTTTGTTTTGATTTTTATCAACGATCGTAGCAAGTTGTCCTCGGCCTCTTTGACGTTCTTTTCAACCAGAAATACATCTATGATATTTGTGTTAATGAACCCAATATCATAAATTTCTTGTTTTTTGCACTCGACGATCTTCAATCTGCATAATATATTGAGGATAATTAATTATAAATACATGCAATGAAAGAGCCGAGCTATATATAGAGACTTAATGACAGAAATAGTACTTACAGGCAGTAGCAAAAGACCGATAATTTATCGAGGGCCTTTTGATTGAAGAACTCGAAGAACTCCTCAAATGGAACAGTCAACAGATCATTTGCAATGAGATCGTGCACCTCTTTAATATGCAGATACAAAGCATTCTTACCCTCAGACTCTCTGCAGGTTTCCATGTACCAATTATGGAATCTTCGCATCATTGTTGTCAGAGATTTTTCATCTTTGACGAGAGGCTTCCCGTACTCGTATCTATGTTCGTCCACCTCCAAAAAATCAGGAAGTGCATCGTCAGGCAGGTAATCGTCAAGATTGCCATAACCGGCCACCGTCCCCGGAGCATTAGACACATTGAGCGGGGGGCACGATTGCTGTGCTTGTTCGCCGAGCTGGGCAATTTTTTTCCCCTTTGCTCATTCTTTTGACCTATTAGCACTGACAGTAGTTCCCGACCGCTGGGCTTGGAGATATGTCTGTTCAGTAATGCGCTCATAGTTGGTTCTCGGCGAAGACTTTGGTGGTTTCCTCAGGGCATCGATAGTGCGCTTTGCTTTCACCGGATGTACCTTCTCCTCCGGAGGTGGATGTCTCTTTGCTTTCACCCCTTCAAAGAACTCCTTCACGTGGGCCTGCACAATCGTATCGTTTTCCTCCTCGGACCTCTCGTACGGTAACTTCTCTAGAGGCTTGAGAGATGATGGACCGTATTTGTATTGCCTCCCGCCTCTGGTTGTGCTGCTAGACGCCGGAGCAGACGGAGCGGCTGCGGCGTCTGTCTTCTTTCATGCTTGCTTACGAGGCGGAGGAGAAGGAGTACGACGCGCTGGAGCAGCCAGGGCGGCGGCGGGTCTCTTCCGCCCTTGCTGGCGAGGCGGAGAAGGAGGATGCTGCTGGCTGCTCGGGAGCGCCAGCGCAGGCGGTGAAGGAGGCGGAGTGCCGCCATGCGCCGGAGAAGGAGGCGGAGTGCCGCCACGCGTGCCCTGATCGTCACTCGCCGGAGGAGGAGGCGGAGTGCCCTGACTCGCCGGAGGAGGAGGCGGTGGAGAAGGCGGAGTGCCCTGACTCGCCGGAGCAGGAGGAGGAGGCGGAGGCGTCCAATTCAGAAGGTTGATGAGCTCCTTCTTCCATGCATGGAGTCTTCAGAGCAGAACCGAGCCTAGTCTCCCCTTCACCGGTAGGGTGGTCAAGCACGAGGTCCTCAAATCCCTTCGTTATTTCATCCACCATCACCTTAGCATATCCTTTTGGAATCGACTGGCAGTGATAAGTTGTGCCGGGTCCACTAGGATAAACTTGGCCAACAGCCGCCTTGACCTTGAAATTCATCCATTGCGCCATCATGTGGCAATTTTGAGACTCCGTGATACCATCCACGGGATAGCTGGCAGGAGCCGTCAAGACATGCTCCGGCTGAAGCAGCTCGGTGGAAGCCATGCTGCTTCTCCGCTGAGATGGCGGGGTAGCTTCGGGGGAAGCTTCGGCATGTCGTTTGTTGCGATCTGCTGCTTCTCGTTCCTCTTCTCGATCCTCTAGCCCCATTACCCTTCCAAGCAGCGCCTGCATTTGGTCCTGCTCCAGTTTCTTCCTCCTCTCGTGGGTTTTGTAACCCCCTGCGTCCGGAAAACCAACCTTCCACGGAATGGAGCCTGGCGTGCCTCGTGTCCGTCCAGGGTGCTCGGGATTCCCAAGGGCTATTGTGAGCTCGTCCTTCTCCCTGTTTGGAAGGAACGTCCCTCGTTGTGCTGCATCGATATAGTGTCAAAGGTTCTTGACTGGTGTTTGCAGTTGCTCGTCCGTCCACTGACACTTCCCTGTTACAGGGTCCAAGGTTCCGCCAGCCCCGAAGAACCAAGTCCAGCAACGGTCTGGCCAGCGCATTGTCTCTGGTTCGATCCCTTTTTCAAGCAGATCATGCTTAGCCTTGGACTACTTAGGCCGGGCTTTGAGGTAGCCACCTGACCCCGTGCGATGGTGAAGCTTCTTCTTTGCAACATTTTTCTTGTTTGTCTCCGACATATTCTTACTCTTTTCCGATGTCTTGTGGGCCACAAATGCGGGCCAGTGATCTTTGATCTTCTCATATTTGCCGATGAATTCTGGTGTCTTTTTTTTCTTGACAAACTGGTTCAGCTCTTTCCTCCACCTCCTCATTAGGCCTGCCATCTTCTTAAGAGCACAAGACTTGATTAGTTGCTCTTTAACTGGCTTCTCCGGATCCTCCTCTGGCGGTAGGGTGAAATTTGCCTTCATCTCAGTCCAAATATCTTCTTTCTGCATATCATTGACACAAGACACCTCAGCGTCTTCATCCTTAGCAGGCTTATACCATTGCTGGATGCTGATCGGGATCTTGTCCCTAACAAGAACCCCGCACTGAGCAGAAAATGCCTTCCTTGTCCGGATGGGTTCAATCGGTTCGCCGTCGGGCGCGATTTCTATGATCTCAAACTTTTCATCCGAGCTCAACTTTTTCTTCGGGCCTCGTCTCCTTACCGAAGTTGTGCTCGATCCGGAGGGCTAGAAATTATAAGAAAGAAAGTCGACAGTAATTAATATGTGTACATATACCAAAACAATGGATGCATCAATTAACTAGTCAGCACGGGCTTAACTAATATATATATACCTGGCCGGACTCGGTTCGGTGACCGGAGCAGTCAGCACGGTCTCCTTCGTCTTGTACCTCCATTGTGTCACCGGAGCCATCATGAACATAGTCCTCCTCTTGTACCGGCATTAATGGGTCGAAGCCACCATCAGAAACATAGCCCTCTTCTTCATCTAGCTGACCAACGGTGTCGAGGAGAAATGACGCAACATCATCACTTCCATTTGCGATTATGTCCCCCAACATCGCTTCTGTTTCTT
The DNA here is from genome assembly GCA_963921465.1 of Triticum timopheevii. NCBI lineage: Eukaryota > Viridiplantae > Streptophyta > Magnoliopsida > Poales > Poaceae > Triticum > Triticum timopheevii. The sequence goes on along the minus strand of OY997266.1, from coordinate 42,332,211 downwards.
CGTCTCGGGAGTACTCCATAGTTTCTGCAAATATTTACAACATGTCAATTATTATTAGTGGCAAACATAGAACTAGCTAGCTAATCACAATAAGGAATCATGTTAGTGGCCTCGACGCTGCTTCTCTAGGGTTTGGGGTCGCCTCGACACAACGCTTCAAGGGTTTGGGGTGGCCTCGACGATAACGCTCTTTTAACTTGATAAATTTGGGTGGCCTCGAGAGAGTTAATTTGTCGGGTAGGGGCGCGGCAGGAGGGGGTAGGAGACCAACATCGTTTTCTCTCTAGGGTTTGGGTGTCCTCGAGAGTTTTGGTCGAGCGAGAGGGCCGAGGGGGTTGCTGCAGTTATATAAGTTATCACGGTCGAGAGGGGGTATATATATCGACCGCCCCTCATGTCGAAGTTATCTAGAGGGGGTTATATCGACAACGACGCGACATACATATACATGGGAAAATAATGTTATCGAGGAGGGGGTATCGGTACCACCCCCTCGTGTTGAAGTTTCTTCTTTCTCCTCTATTCCTTTCTTTCTTCTTCTCCTCTTCTTTTTCTTCTTCTCCCTCGAGAAAGGAAAATAATTAAGGAAAAGGAAGAAAAGAGGAAGAAGGAAGAAGGAAGAAGAAGAAGAAGAAAAAGAAAAAAAAAGAGAATTCTATTTTTTCTTCTTCTCCTCTATTCCTTTCTTCTTCTCCTCTTCTTTTTCTTCTTTTTTCCTCTTCTTATTTATTTCTCCTCTTCTTCCTCTCCTCTTTTTCTCCTTTCTTCCTCTTCTTATTTTCCTTTTCCCTCTCATTCTTTTTCTTCTTCTTTTTCCTTCTTCCTCTTTTCTTCCTTTTCCTTATTTTACTTTCTCCTCTACACTAACCTAAAATCGATCGATATCTACTAACAACCTAAATATAAAATTAATACATATATGAAAAAACATATATAAACAAAAAAATGCTATGAACATTATATTCATATATACATATATAGCCACATCCATTCATCATATATATATATATATATAGCTACCACATACATATATACATTATACATATGAAAAAAATGCAATGAACAAAAAAATACACTTATGAAAAAAAAATACTATGAACATGTACACATATATACACATACAAACACATATACACAAAAAAATACAAAAAAATGCTATGGAGGAAAATGCAGGGCAGGGGCGGCGGGGCGGCGCGCGCGGCGGCCGCGCAGGGCAGGGGCGGTGGCGCACCGGCCGCGCAGGACAGGGGCGGCGCGTGGTGGCCGCGCAGGGCAGGGGCGGCGGCGCGGCGGCCGCGCAGGACAGGGGCCGGCGCGCAGGGGCGGCGACGAGGTGGCCGCGCAGTGGCGCGGGACGGGAGGGGCGCGGGAGCAGGCTATGCTCACAGGGGGCGGCGGCGACGGCGAAGGCGAGCAGCCTGACGGCGTCGGTGGCTGCGGCGACGGCAAGGTGGAGCAGGGGCGTCGGGCGGCGATGGCGACGAGGAGGAGCAGGGGACATCGGGGGAGAAGTGGGCGATTTGGCCGGAAACTGCTAAGTGCTGCTTATATAGCACGGCCTTTAGTCCCGGTTGGTGGCTCCAATCGGGACTAATGCCCCCTTTAGTCCCGGTTGGTGGCACCAACCGGGACCAAAGGCCTCTTTTCGGCAGCCCAAAGGGCGGGAAGCTGCGGCCTTTGGTCCCGGTTGGTGGCACCAACCGGGACCAATGCCCCCCCTTTAGTCCCGGTTGGAGCCACCAACCGGGACCAAAGGCCCCTGTGCTGCCCGCATCGGGGCCAATGTTTAGTCCCACCTTGCTAGTTGAGAGGGGCGCGCAGTGGTTTATAAGCCCCACTGCCGCACCCCTCATGAACTCCCCTCTACTGCAGGCTTATGGGCCTACTTGCTACTGCTTTGCCTGATGGGCCTTCTGGGCCTACTGCGGGCCTGAATCCTGGCCCAAAGTAGGGATTCAAGTCGTATTCAGGCCGTGGGGGCCTAGTAGGGGGCATTTTTTTTGTTTTTTTGTTTTTTCTACTTATTGTTGCTATTTTTATTTTTTTCCAGTTTTTTTGTTTTGTTTTCTGCATTATTTATTTTCTTTTGTTTTTTGCTTTATTTTTTAATTCTTTTTGCTTTTAGTTTTAGGAAAATTATAAACTTTTTGTTAGTGCCATTACTTTTCAAATTTGAAAACACTTTTTTTTGTTTTCTTTCTTGGTTTATTTATTTTATTTTGTTTCTACTTACAACAAAATACTTATTGTTGTTTTTTGTTTTGTTTTCTGCATTATTTATTTTCTTTTGTTTTTTGCTTTATTTTTTAATTCTTTTTGCTTTTAGTTTTAGGAAAATTATAAACTTTCCACTTTTTTTGTTTTTTTTGTTTTCTTTCTTGCTTTATTTATTTTATTTTGTTTCTACTTACAACAAAATACTTATTGTTGTTTTTTTGTTTTGTTTTCTGCATTATTTATTTTCTTTTGTTTTTTGCTTTATTTTTTAATTCTTTTTGCTTTTAGTTTTAGTAAAATTATAAACTTTCCACTTTTTTGTTTTTTTGTTTTCTTTCTTGCTTTATTTATTTTATTTTGTTTCTACTTACAACAAAATACTTATTGTTGCTATTTTTAATTATTACGAGGGCCGAACCATAAGACATTAAAGCATTTCAAATGAACTCTGAAAAAGTTGAAAGTTGGCATGGTATCATAAATTGACCCACATATAGCATGTGCATGTACAAAACGGACAATGGTATCATACTCGTCAGTTACAAAGTTGGCATGGTATCATCATAATAGTTGCGGGAGAAAGTCTTCACTTTTTCTTCGCTTGTGTCATTTGCTTATTGCGCCGTAACCATGGATAATCTTCATCGTTTATCAGGATGCTGGGGTCAGCCTTAACTCTAAAGGGAGTAATTTCATGAAACTTTTCATAATTTTCAGACATGTCTGTCTTGTCCTCCACTCCCACGATGTCCCTTTTTCCTGAAAGAACTATGTGGCGCTTTGCCTCATCATATGATGTATTCGCTTCCTTATCTTTTCTCTTTCTCGGTCTGGTAGACATGTCCTTCACATAGATAACCTGTGCCACATCATTGGCTAGGACGAACGGTTCGTCAGTGTACCCAAGATTTTTCAGATCCACTGTTGTCATTCCGTACTGTGGGTCTACCTGTACCCCGCCTCCTGACAGATTGACCCATTTGCACTTAAACAAAGGGACCTTAAAATCATGTCCGTAGTCAAGTTCCCATATGTCCACTATGTAACCATAATATGTGTCCTTTCCCCTCTCGGTTGTTGCATCAAAGCGGACACCGCTGTTTTGGTTGGTGCTCTTTTGATCTTGGTCAATCGTGTAAAATGTATTCCCATTTATCTCGTATCCTTTCCAAATCAATACAGTCAAAGATGGTCCCCTGGATAACAAGTACAGCTCATCACAAACAGTGTTGTCACCTCTGATACGTGCTTCCAACCAACTGCTGAAAGTCCTGATGTGTTCACATGTAATCCAGTCGTCACACTGCTCCGGGTGTTTGGAGCGCAGACTGTTCTTGTGTTCATCGACATACGGGGTCACCAAGGTAGAGTTCTGTAGAACTGTGTAGTGTGCTTGAGACCAAGAATATCCATCCCTGCATATTATTGAGTCCCTTCCAAGCGCGCCTTTTCCAGTCAGTCTCCCCTCATACCGCGATTTAGGGAGACCTATCTTCTTAAGGCCAGGAATGAAGTCAACACAAAACCCGATGACATCCTCTGTTTGATGGCCCATGGAGATGCTTCCTTCTGGCCTAGCGCGGTTACGGACATATTTCTTTAGGACTCCCATGAACCTCTCAAAGGGGTACATATTGTGTAGAAATACGGGGCCCAGAATGACAATCTCGTCAACTAGATGAACTAGGACGTGCGTCATGATATTGAAGAAGGATGGTGGGAACACCAGCTCGAAACTGACAAGACATTGCACCACATCACTCCTTAGCCTTGGTATGATTTCTGGATCGATCACCTTCTGAGATATTGCATTGAGAAATGCACATAGCTTCACAATGGCTAATCGGATGTTTTCCGGTAGAAGCCCCCTCAATGCAACCGGAAGCAGTTGCATCATAATCACGTGACAGTCATGAGACTTTAGGTTCTGAAACTTTCTCTCTGCCATATTTATTATTCCTTTTATATTCGACGAGAAGCCAGTCGGGACCTTCATACTAAGCAGGCATTCAAAGAAGATTTCCTTCTCTTCTTTGGTAAGAGCATAGCTGGCAGGACCTTCATACTGCTTTGGAGGCATGCCGTCTTTTTCGTGCAAACGTTGCAAGTCCTCCCGTGCCTCAGCTGTATCTTTTGTCTTCCCATACACGCCCAAGAAGCCTAGGAGGTTCACGCAAAGGTTCTTCCTCACGTGCATCACGTCGATCGAAGAGCGGACCTCTAGGTCTTTCTAGTAGGGTAGGTCCCAAAATATAGATTTCTTCTTCCACATGGGTGCGTGTCCCCCAGCGTCACTCGGAACAGCTAGTCCGCCGGGACCCTTTCCAAAGATTACGTGTAGATCATTGACCATAGCAAGTACATGATCACCGGTACGCATGGCGGGCTTCTTTCGGTGATCTGCCTCGCCTTTGAAATGCCTGCCTTTCTTTCGACATTGATGGTTGGTCGGAAGAAATCGATGATGGCCCAGGTACACATTCTTCCTGCAGCTTTCCAGGTATATACTATCGGTGTCAAGTAAACAGTGCGTGCATGCGTGGTATCCCTTGTTTGTCTGTCCTGAAAGGTTACTAAGAGCGGGCCAATCGTTGATGGTCACTGAGGGAGTCCTGGATTGGGGGGTGTCCGGATAGCCGGATTACCATCATCAGCCGAACTATCATCGGCCGGACTATCATCATCGACCGGACTCCAAGACTATGAAGATACAAGATTGAAGTCGGCTGCAGGGGCGTCGGTGGCTGCGGCGACGGCAAGGTGGAGCAGGGGCGTCGGGCGGCGATGGCGACGAGGAGGAGCAGGGGACATCGGGGGAGAAGTGGGCGATTTGGCCGGAAACTGCTAAGTGCTGCTTATATAGCACGGCCTTTAGTCCCGGTTGGTGGCTCCAATCGGGACTAATGCCCCCTTTAGTCCCGGTTGGTGGCACCAACTGGGACCAAAGGCCTCTTTTCGGCAGCCCAAAGGGCGGGAAGCTGCGGCCTTTGGTCCCGGTTGGTGGCACCAACCGGGACCAATGCCCCCCCTTTAGTCCCGGTTGGAGCCACCAACCGGGACCAAAGGCCCCTGTGCTGCCCGCATCGGGGCCAATGTTTAGTCCCACCTTGCTAGTTGAGAGGGGTGCGCAGTGGTTTATAAGCCCCACTGCCGCACCCCTCATGAACTCCCCTCTACTGCAGGTTTATGGGCCTACTTGCTACTGCTTTGCCTGATGGGCCTTCTGGGCCTACTGCGGGCCTGAATCCTGGCCCAAAGTAGGGATTCAAGTCGTATTCAGGCCGTGGGGGCCTAGTAGGGGGCATTTTTTTTGTTTTTTTGTTTTCTTTACTTATTGTTGCTATTTTTATTTTTTTCCAGTTTTTTTGTTTTGTTTTCTGCATTATTTATTTTCTTTTGTTTTTTGCTTTATTTTTTAATTCTTTTCGCTTTTAGTTTTAGGAAAATTATAAACTTTTTGTTAGTGCCATTACTTTTCAAATTTGAAAACACTTTTTTTTGTTTTCTTTCTTGGTTTATTTATTTTATTTTGTTTCTACTTACAACAAAATACTTATTGTTGTTTTTTGTTTTGTTTTCTGCATTATTTATTTTCTTTTGTTTTTTGCTTTATTTTTTAATTCTTTTTGCTTTTAGTTTTAGGAAAATTATAAACTTTCCACTTTTTTTGTTTTTTTGTTTTCTTTCTTGCTTTATTTATTTTATTTTGCTTCTACTTACAACAAAATACTTATTGTTGTTTTTTTGTTTTGTTTTCTGCATTATTTATTTTCTTTTGTTTTTTGCTTTATTTTTTAATTCTTTTTGCTTTTAGTTTTAGTAAAATTATAAACTTTCCACCTTTTTTGTTTTTTTTTCTTTCTTGCTTTATTTATTTTATTTTGTTTCTACTTACAACAAAATACTTATTGTTGCTATTTTTAATTATTACGAGGGCCGAACCATAAGACATTAAAGCATTTCAAATGAACTCTGAAAAAGTTGAAAGTTGGCATGGTATCATAAATTGACCCACATATAGCATGTGCATGTACAAAACGGACAATGGTATCATACTCGTCAGTTACAAAGTTGGCATGGTATCATCATAATAGTTGCGGGAGAAAGTCTTCACTTTTTCTTCGCTTGTGTCATTTGCTTATTGCGCCGTAACCATGGATAATCTTCATCGTTTATCAGGATGCTGGGGTCAGCCTTGACTCTAAAGGGAGTAATTTCATGAAACTTTTCATAATTTTCAGACATGTCTGTCTTGTCCTCCACTCCCACGATGTCCCTTTTTCCTGAAAGAACTATGTGGCGCTTTGCCTCATCGTATGATGTATTCGCTTCCTTATCTTTTCTCTTTCTCGGTCTGGTAGACATGTCCTTCACATAGATAACCTGTGCCACATCATTGGCTAGGACGAACGGTTCGTCAGTGTACCCAAGATTTTTCAGATCCACTGTTGTCATTCCGTACTGTGGGTCTACCTGTACCCCGCCTCCTGACAGATTGACCCATTTGCACTTAAACAAAGGGACCTTAAAATCATGTCCGTAGTCAAGTTCCCATATGTCCACTATGTAACCATAATATGTGTCCTTTCCCCTCTCGGTTGTTGCATCAAAGCGGACACCGCTGTTTTGGTTGGTGCTCTTTTGATCTTGGTCAATCGTGTAAAATGTATTCCCATTTATCTCGTATCCTTTCCAAATCAATACAGTCAAAGATGGTCCCCTGGATAACAAGTACAGCTCATCACAAACAGTGTTGTCACCTCTGATACGTGCTTCCAACCAACTGCTGAAAGTCCTGATGTGTTCACATGTAATCCAGTCGTCACACTGCTCCGGGTGTTTGGAGCGCAGACTGTTTTTGTGTTCATCGACATACGGGGTCACCAAGGTAGAGTTCTGTAGAACTGTGTAGTGTGCTTGAGACCAAGAATATCCATCCCTGCATATTATTGAGTCCCTTCCAAGCGCGCCTTTTCCAGTCAGTCTCCCCTCATACCGCGATTTAGGGAGACCTATCTTCTTAAGGCCAGGAATGAAGTCAACACAAAACCCGATGACATCCTCTGTTTGATGGCCCATGGAGATGCTTCCTTCTGGCCTAGCGCGGTTACAGACATATTTCTTTAGGACTCCCATGAACCTCTCAAAGGGGTACATATTGTGTAGAAATACGGGGCCCAGAATGACAATCTCGTCAACTAGATGAACTAGGACGTGCGTCATGATATTGAAGAAGGATGGTGGGAACACCAGCTCGAAACTGACAAGACATTGCACCACATCACTCCTTAGCCTTGGTATGATTTCTGGATCGATCACCTTCTGAGATATTGCATTGAGGAATGCACATAGCTTCACAATGGCTAATCGGACGTTTTCCGGTAGAAGCCCCCTCAATGCAACCGGAAGCAGTTGCGTCATAATCACGTGACAGTCATGAGACTTTAGGTTCTGAAACTTTTTCTCTGCCATATTTATTATTCCTTTTATATTCGACGAGAAGCCAGTCGGGACCTTCATACTAAGCAGGCATTCAAAGAAGATTTCCTTCTCTTCTTTGGTAAGAGCATAGCTGGCAGGACCTTCATACTGCTTTGGAGGCATGCCGTCTTTTTCGTGCAAACGTTGCAGGTCCTCCCGTGCCTCAGCTGTATCTTTTGTCTTCCCATACACGCCCAAGAAGCCTAGGAGGTTCACGCAAAGGTTCTTCATCACGTGCATCTCGTCGATCGAAGAGCGGACCTCTAGGTCTTTCTAGTAGGGTAGGTCCCAAAATATAGATTTCTTCTTCCACATGGGTGCGTGTCCCCCAGCGTCACTCGGAACAGCTAGTCCGCCGGGACCCTTTCCAAAGATTACGTGTAAATCATTGACCATAGCAAGTACATGATCACCGGTACGCATGGCGGGCTTCTTTCGGTGATCTGCCTCACCTTTGAAATGCCTGCCTTTCTTTCGACATTGATGGTTGGTCGGAAGAAATCGATGATGGCCCAGGTACACATTCTTCCTGCAGCTTGCCAGGTATATACTATCGGTGTCAAGTAAACAGTGCGTGCATGCGTGGTATCCCTTGTTTGTCTGTCCTGAAAGGTTACTAAGAGCGGGCCAATCGTTGATGGTCACTGAGGGAGTCCTGGATTGGGGGGTGTCCGGATAGCCGGATTACCATCATCAGCCGAACTATCATCGGCCGGACTATCATCATCGACCGGACTCCAAGACTATGAAGATACAAGATTGAAGTCGGCTGCAGGGGCGTCGGTGGCTGCGGCGACGGCAAGGTGGAGCAGGGGCGTCGGGCGGCGATGGCGACGAGGAGGAGCAGGGGACATCGGGGGAGAAGTGGGCGATTTGGCCGGAAACTGCTAAGTGCTGCTTATATAGCACGGCCTTTAGTCCCGGTTGGTGGCTCCAATCGGGACTAATGCCCCCTTTAGTCCCGGTTGGTGGCACCAACCGGGACCAAAGGCCTCTTTTCGGCAGCCCAAAGGGCGGGAAGCTGCGGCCTTTGGTCCCGGTTGGTGGCACCAACCGGGACCAATGCCCCCCCTTTAGTCCCGGTTGGAGCCACCAACCGGGACCAAAGGCCCCTGTGCTGCCCGCATCGGGGCCAATGTTTAGTCCCACCTTGCTAGTTGAGAGGGGCGCGCAGTGGTTTATAAGCCCCACTGCCGCACCCCTCATGAACTCCCCTCTACTGCAGGCTTATGGGCCTACTTGCTACTGCTTTGCCTGATGGGCCTTCTGGGCCTACTGCGGGCCTGAATCCTGGCCCAAAGTAGGGATTCAAGTCGTATTCAGGCCGTGGGGGCCTAGTAGGGGGCATTTTTTTTGTTTTTTTGTTTTCTTTACTTATTGTTGCTATTTTTATTTTTTTCCAGTTTTTTTGTTTTGTTTTCTGCATTATTTATTTTCTTTTGTTTTTTGCTTTATTTTTTAATTCTTTTTGCTTTTAGTTTTAGGAAAATTATAAACTTTTTGTTAGTGCCATTACTTTTCAAATTTGAAAACACTTTTTTTTGTTTTCTCTCTTGGTTTATTTATTTTATTTTGTTTCTACTTACAACAAAATACTTATTGTTGTTTTTTGTTTTGTTTTCTGCATTATTTATTTTCTTTTGTTTTTTGCTTTATTTTTTTAATTCTTTTTGCTTTTAGTTTTAGGAAAATTATAAACTTTCCACTTTTTTTGTTTTTTTGTTTTCTTTCTTGCTTTATTTATTTTATTTTGTTTCTACTTACAACAAAATACTTATTGTTGTTTTTTTGTTTTGTTTTCTGCATTATTTATTTTCTTTTTTTTTGCTTTATTTTTTAATTCTTTTTGCTTTTAGTTTTAGGAAAATTATAAACTTTCCACTTTTTTTGTTTTTTTGTTTTCTTTCTTGCTTTATTTATTTTATTTTGTTTCTACTTACAACAAAATACTTATTGTTGCTATTTTTAATTATTACGAGGGCCGAACCATAAGACATTAAAGCATTTCAAATGAACTCTGAAAAAGTTGAAAGTTGGCATGGTATCATAAATTGACCCACATATAGCATGTGCATGTACAAAACGGACAATGGTATCATACTCGTCAGTTACAAAGTTGGCATGGTATCATCATAATAGTTGCGGGAGAAAGTCTTCACTTTTTCTTCGCTTGTGTCATTTGCTTATTGCGCCGTAACCATGGATAATCTTCATCGTTTATCAGGATGCTGGGGTCAGCCTTGACTCTAAAGGGAGTAATTTCATGAAACTTTTCATAATTTTCAGACATGTCTGTCTTGTCCTCCACTCCCACGATGTCCCTTTTTCCTGAAAGAACTATGTGGCGCTTTGCCTCATCGTATGATGTATTCGCTTCCTTATCTTTTCTCTTTCTCGGTCTGGTAGACATGTCCTTCACATAGATAACCTGTGCCACATCATTGGCTAGGACGAACGGTTCGTCAGTGTACCCAAGATTTTTCAGATCCACTGTTGTCATTCCGTACTGTGGGTCTACCTGTACCCCGCCTCCTGACAGATTGACCCATTTGCACTTAAACAAAGGGACCTTAAAATCATGTCCGTAGTCAAGTTCCCATATGTCCACTATGTAACCATAATATGTGTCCTTTCCCCTCTTGGTTGTTGCATCAAAGCGGACACCGCTGTTTTGGTTGGTGCTCTTTTGATCTTGGTCAATCGTGTAAAATGTATTCCCATTTATCTCGTATCCTTTCCAAATCAATACAGTCAAAGATGGTCCCCTGGATAACAAGTACAGCTCATCACAAACAGTGTTGTCACCTCTGATACGTGCTTCCAACCAACTGCTGAAAGTCCTGATGTGTTCACATGTAATCCAGTCGTCACACTGCTCCGGGTGTTTGGAGCGCAGACTGTTCTTGTGTTCATCGACATACGGGGTCACCAAGGTAGAGTTCTGTAGAACTGTGTAGTGTGCTTGAGACCAAGAATATCCATCCCTGCATATTATTGAGTCCCTTCCAAGCGCGCCTTTTCCAGTCAGTCTCCCCTCATACCGCGATTTAGGGAGACCTATCTTCTTAAGGCCAGGAATGAAGTCAACACAAAACCCGATGACATCCTCTGTTTGATGGCCCATGGAGATGCTTCCTTCTGGCCTAGCGCGGTTACGGACATATTTCTTTAGGACTCCCATGAACCTCTCAAAGGGGTACATATTGTGTAGAAATACGGGGCCCAGAATGACAATCTCGTCAACTAGATGAACTAGGACGTGCGTCATGATATTGAAGAAGGATGGTGGGAACACCAGCTCGAAACTAACAAGACATTGCACCACATCACTCCTTAGCCTTGGTATGATTTCTGGATCGATCACCTTCTGAGATATTGCATTGAGGAATGCACATAGCTTCACAATGGCTAATCGGACGTTTTTCGGTAGAAGCCCCCTCAATGCAACCGGAAGCAGTTGCGTCATAATCACGTGACAGTCATGAGACTTTAGGTTCTGAAACTTTTTCTCTGCCATATTTATTATTCCTTTTATATTCGACGAGAAGCCAGTCGGGACCTTCATACTAAGCAGGCATTCAAAGAAGATTTCCTTCTCTTCTTTGGTAAGAGCATAGCTGGCAGGACCTTCATACTGCTTTGGAGGCATGCCGTCTTTTTCGTGCAAACGTTGCAGGTCCTCCCGTGCCTCAGCTGTATCTTTTGTCTTCCCATACACGCCCAAGAAGCCTAGGAGGTTCACGCAAAGGTTCTTCATCACGTGCATCACGTCGATCGAAGAGCGGACCTCTAGGTCTTTCTAGTAGGATAGGTCCCAAAATATAGATTTCTTCTTCCACATGGGTGCGTGTCCCCCAGCGTCACTCGGAACAGCTAGTCCGCCGGGACCCTTTCCAAAGATTACGTGTAAATCATTGACCATAGCAAGTACATGATCACCGGTACGCATGGCGGGCTTCTTTCGGTGATCTGCCTCGCCTTTGAAATGCCTGCCTTTCTTTCGACATTGATGGTTGGTCGGAAGAAATCGATGATGGCCCAGGTACACATTCTTCCTGCAGCTTGCCAGGTATATACTATCGGTGTCAAGTAAACAGTGCGTGCATGCGTGGTATCCCTTGTTTGTCTGTCCTGAAAGGTTACTAAGAGCGGGCCAATCGTTGATGGTCACTGAGGGAGTCCTGGATTGGGGGGTGTCCGGATAGCCGGATTACCATCATCAGCCGAACTATCATCGGCCGGACTATCATCATCGACCGGACTCCAAGACTATGAAGATACAAGATTGAAGACTTCGTCCCGTGTCCGGATGGGACTTTCCTTGGTGTGGAAGGCAAGCTTGGCGATACGGATATGTAGATCTTCTACCATTGTAACCGACTCTATGTAACCCTAGCCCTCTCCGGTGTCTATATAAACCGGATGGCCCTAGTCCGTAGGACATACATTACAACAATCATACCATAGGCTAGCTTTTAGGGTTTAGCCTCCTTGATCTCGTGGTAGATCCACTCTTGTAAACATCCACAATATCAATATCAATCAAGCAGGACGTAGGGTTTTACCTCCATCAAGAGGGCCCGAACCTGGGTAAAACATCGTGTCCCTTGTCTCCTGTTACCATCCGCCTAGACGCACAGTTCGGGACCCCCTACCCGAGATCCGCCGATTTTGACACCGACATTGGTGCTTTCATTGAGAGTTCCTCTGTGTCGTCACCGATAGGCTTGATGGCCTCTTCAATCAACAACGATGCGGTCCTGGGTGAGACTTTTCTCCCCGAACAGATCTTCTTATTCGGCGGCTTCGCTCTGCGGGCCAACTCACTTGGCCATCTGGAGCAGATCGAAAGCTACGCCCCTGGCCGTCAGGTTAGGTTTGGAAGCCTAAACTTCACGGCTGATATCTGCGGGGACTTGATCCTCGACGGATCCGAGCCACAGCCGAGCGTGCCGCACTGTCACGATGGGCACGACCTAACTCTGCCGCCGGACAGCACCTTGGAAGCGGCACTCGAATCCGCTCCGATCTATAGTCCGGAGCCGATCGAGGACGGGTGGCTGGACACCGCCTCGGGGGCTGCAACTTCTACGGTGATGGAGCCGAACACTGACCTTGTCCCGCATAAAGCTCATGACTCCGAGGTGCCGGACTCTCTACCGGACTCCGACCCTCCTACGCCCGCGCCAGTCGAATCCGATTGGACGCCGGTCATGGAATTCACCGCTGCGGACATCTTTCAGCACTCACCCTTTGGCGACATCCTAAATTCGCTGAAGCATCTCTCGTTATCCGGAGAGCCCTGGCCGGACTACGGCCGGGATGGTTGGGACGTGGACGACGAAGAAATTCTGAACCCTCCCACCACCCACTTCGTAGACACCGTCGACGATCTAACCGACGTGCTCGACTACGACTCCGAAGACATCGACGGTATGGACGACGATGCCGGAGACTATCAAGAACCAGCGCCTACAAGACACTGGAAAACCACCTCATCATACGACATATACATGGTGGACACCCCAAAAGACGGGGACGACGAAGAAGCAGCAGAGGCAGATTCCCTAAAGAAACAGCCCAAGCGCCGACGTCAGCGGCGCCGCTCTAAATCCCGCCATAGCAAGAATGGAGATTCCGGCACAGGAGATAACAACACCCCAGAAAGTGCCGAGGACAACCCCCTCCAACAAGATTTAGCGCAAGAGGAGGCAGAAGCAAGCCCTCACGAGAGGGCGGCAGACGAAGAGGTCGAGGATGATAATTACATACCTCCCACCGGAGACGAGGCAAGCCTCGACGACGACGAATTCATCGTGCCTGAGGATCCCGTCGAACAAGAGCGTTTTAGACGCAGGCTAATGGCCACAGCAAACAGTCTAAAGAAAAAGCAGCAACAGCTTCAAGCTGATCAAGACCTGCTGGCCGACAGATGGACCGAGGTCCTCGCGGCCGAAGAGTACGAACTCGAACGCCCCTCCAAAAGCTACCCAAAACGCAAGTTGCTCCCCCGACTAGAGGAGGAAGCATACAATCCGGCATCACCAGCGCACAATACGGCAGACCGACCACCTCGTGGCCGCGACAGAGAGGCATGCAAACCCTCCACCAAAACCGTCCCTCGGCACCGCTCAAAAAGCATGAAGTCGCGGGGGAACGCGCCGGACTTGCGAGACATATTGGAGGATAAGGCAAGACAATCCAGATCTATCTATGGATCACGTAGGCGCCCCAAGACCCACGACGAATACCGTCGCGGTGGACATAACCACTCCGGCCGGGCCGAACACAGCAGACAACGCTCTCTCGAGCTACGTCGCGATATTGCTCAATACAGAGGCGCCGCACACCCACTATGCTTCACTAATGAAGTAATGGATCATCAAATCCCTGAAGGGTTTAAACCCATTAACATCGAATCCTACGATGGCACAACAGACCCCGCGGTTATGATCGAGGATTATCTCCTTCATATACACATGGCCCGCTGCGACGATCTTCACGCCATCAAATATCTCCCGCTCAAGCTTAAAGGACCAGTTCGGCATTGGCTTAACAGCCTGCCAGCAGAGTCGATTGGATGCTGGGAAGACCTGGAAGCCGCATTCCTCGACAACTTCCAAGGCACATACGTGCGACCACCGGACGCAGATGACCTAAGCCACATAATCCAGCAGCCAGACGAATCGGCCAGGCAATTCTGGACACGGTTCTTGACAAAGAAAAATCAAATCGTCGATTGTCCGGATGCAGAGGCCCTTGCTGCCTTCAAACATAACATCCGCGACGAGTGGCTGGCCCGGCACCTAGGACAAGAAAAGCCAAAATGCATGGCAGCCCTCACATCACTCATGACCCGCTTTTGCGCGGGAGAGGATAGCTGGCTAGCTCACAGCAACAACCTGAGCAAAAATGCTGGTAGTCCGGATACCAAGGACCACAATGGCAGGTCGCGTCGATACAAAAACAAACGCCGCATTAACGGCGATAGCAATGAGGATACGGCAGTCAACGCCGGATTCTGAGGCTCTAAACCCAGTCAATGGAAGAAGCCATTTAAAAGAACTACTCCGGGTCCGTCCAATTTAGACCGAATACTCGACCGCTCTTGTCAAATACATGGAACCCCCAAAAAACCAGCTAACCACACCAACAAAGATTGTTGGGTATTTAAGCAGGCAGGTAAATTAATTGCCGAAAACAATGACAAGGGGCTACACAGCGACGACGAGGAAGAAACCCAGCCTCAAGTTCGGACAGAAGGGACAGAAGGGATTCCCCCCTCAAGTTCGGACAGTAAATATGATATACACAACGCATATACCCAAGAGGGAGCGGAAGCATGCACTAAGGGACGTATATGCGATGGAGCCAGTCGCCCCAAAATTCAACCCATGGTCCTCTTGCCCGATCACTTTCGATCGAAGAGACCATCCGACTAGTATCCGCCATGGCGGATTCGCCGCATTGGTTTTAGACCCAATCGTTGATGGTTTTCACCTCACGAGAGTCCTGATGGACGGCGGCAGTAGCCTGAACCTGCTTTATCAGGATACAGTGCGCAAGATGGGCATAGACCCTTCAAGGATTAAACCTACAAAAACGACCTTCAAAGGCGTCATACCAGGTGTTGAAGCCAGCTGCACAGGCTCAGTCACACTGGAAGTGGTCTTCGGATCCCCGGATAATTTCCGAAGCGAGGAGTTAATCTTCGACATAGTCCCGTTTCGCAGTGGCTATCACGCTCTGCTCGGACGAACCGCGTTCGCAAAATTCAACGCGGTGCCGCATTATGCATACCTTAAGCTCAAGATGCCAGGCCCTCGCGGAGTCATCACGGTCAATGGAAACACGGAACGCTCCCTCCGGACGGAGGAACATACAGCGGCTCTCGCGGCAGAAGTACAGAGCTGCCTTTTAAGGCAATTTTCGAGTCCGGCCGTTAAACGGCCGGACACGACCAAACGCGCCCGGAGCAACATCAACCAAGACCACCTGGCACGTTCCGAGCACGCGTAGCAATGCGGCCCCAACCCCAGCCCTCGAACAATTGTAAGACAGACTCTCCGCGTACATAATTACGCCCTAGAGATACCATGGGTCCAGGGGAAGGGGCACGACCACAACAAACCCAGTGTGCGGCTCAACCACACCAGGGGCTCCCAAGTGTGTCGCTCTTTTCTTTTTTTTTTTCCTTTTTTATACAGGACTCTGTCCGGCGGCGAACCTGCCGAACTCATGATGCAGCAGCCAGGGAGAGACAAAGGCTGCGACGAACACTCAGGTGGTCTCCATTACGAGCATTAAATTTACACACCATTCCGCGGCCTATCCCTGGAGGGAGACGCCTTTAATTCGTCCAATCCCTTGCTTTTCGCACTATTTGTATCATTCCGCACTCATAGCAGAACTTCTTGAATAAAATGCAGCACCTTCTGCCCATAAATGCATTGCTTTATATATATGTTCATTTACAACATGTTGCATCCGTATATTTTGGTACAGCCGAATACACTAGGGGCTTATGTTCCCCGCATTATGGTGTGATAAGTCCGAACACTTTCACAAGTGCGGCACCCCGAACTTATAGCATTATATGAATCGGCTCCGAATCATGTCTTGGGTCAATAGTTGGGTTTGCCTGGCTCCCATGTTTGGCACCTTACGTTTCCGTTCTATCGGCTAAGGTAGCACTGGGAGAACCACTGCGATTGCGCCCTGGTTGAGCCGGGTTAACGCCTCAGTGGAGAAAGCTAAAACTGACCGTCATGATAAGGCGAGAGACTGGTCGCTGTTCGAGAGGTTTTTTCGGGTCCTTAAAGGCCTACGCCGCTTCGAGCAAAGTTCCGGATAATGTCCGATGAAGGCGTGGATAGCGCCCCAAATTCGGTCTTCCGAATACTAGGGGCTTCGCCGAAATTTAAAATTATAGAATTCTATGACTAAGTGAGAGTGTTCAAGCATTATAAGTCCGGTTGCCTTGTTCGTTGTGTTGAGCGCCTCCCTAGATGGACCCAAATATGGGAACAAGAGTGCTCAAGTTTATCCCGAACACCCCAGCACTAGTGCCATGGGGGCTGAAGCCAACGACTTGCCATCTCTCAGATTTTATAAACGGCCGCACAGAAGGTAATATTTTAAATTAAAACAAGCGTTGCTTAGCGCGTATGAACAACGTTTTCAAGCGTGCAGGATACTACATAGCGAGTCTACTCAATAATTACATCTCGGGGGCACTCATCCGCAATCTTGCGGGCACCCTTCAGGACAGTCTTATAGTACATTTCGGGCGTACGATATTCCTTGCCCGTTGGCGGCGCGTCAGTGATCAGCTTCTGTGCATCCAGCTTGCCCCAATGCACTTTTGCGCGGGCAAGGGCCCGACGAGCACCTTCAATACAGGCGGAGCGCTTGATGACCTCCACCCAGGGGCACGCATCCACCAGCCGCCGTACGAGGCCGAAATAGCTCCCGGGCATGGCCTCTCCAGGCCACAGCCGGACTATGAGGCCCTTCATGTCCTCCTCGGCTACGTTGTGGAGTTCGACCAGCTGCTTCAGCTGGTCGCTAGGAGGCACCGGATGGCCGCCTCAGCATACTGAGACCAGAAGAGCTTCTCCGTTGAGCTTCCCTCCTCGCCACGGTAGAATACGGCGGCATCGGATACACTACGAGGCAAATCTGCAAACGCCCCTGGAGAGCTCCGAATTCGGGTAAGTGTCAGGTAGTTTACATTAACATGCTTGCTTTGCATGAAAAATGCCTTACCCGCCGCTATTTTCTTCACATCTTCCACCTCCTGAAGGGCCTTATGGGCCTCGGCCTTGGCGGCTTTGGCACTTTCGAGAGCCGAGGCAAGCTCGGACTCTCGAGTCTTGGAGTCACGCTCCAAACTCTCATGCTTTTCCATGAGAGCCTGGAGCTCTTGCCGAACCACCGCCACCTGCGCCTCCTGCTTTTCTCGCTCCATCCGTTCCACGGCCGCATTGTGTTCGGCCGCGGACACGGCCTCCTTTAGGGCTGCCACCTCGTTCGTGGCCCCTGCAGTACCCATGTTATCCTTGTTATTCTTTTATTGCAACCTAAATCCTTTTCTATAAGGTAACTATTCAAAGTGGTGTTACTCACCTTATTTGTCCCGGAGCTGCTTCTTGGCACGGCCGAGCTCTTGCTCGGACCGCTCAAGCTCCTGCTTCAAAGCACCGACCTCCGCAGTCAGTGCGGCAGAGGTCAGCAGTGCAGCCTACACACCCATATTGACATAATTTTTTAGCAACCCTGCGTATATCTTTTTTTTCAGATTCTCAGTCCGGCTTTTCTTTCCGAACACCGAACCAAGCATCAGGGGCTACTGTCTATGCGCTATTACAATACATAATTTTAACTTCTTACCTCAAAGCCTGATAGAAGGCTACTGCAGGCTTCGGACAGCCCGCTCTTGGCGAGCTGCACCTTCTGAATCACCGCACTCATGATAGTGCGGTGTTCTTCCTTGATGGAAGCGCCTTGAAGCGCCTCCAACAAGTTGTCCGGCGCCTCCGGTTGGACAGAGGCCGTCGGCGTCACGGTCTTGCCCTTCTTACAAAGGGGCCGCCGGCCGGACTCTGGAGCCCTTGCGGGTTCCGATGTGGAGTCCGGCGCAAAGTCCGGGAGGCCGCCTTGTGGCGCCTCCGGAGCCTCCCCCTGATGGGTCCCTCCTTCGGACCCCACCTCGGCGTCCTCAGTGGCGCGAGGGGTAGAGGCCGTCGGGATGGAATCTACATCCGACGGAGCCAACGACCCGCTTGAGGAAGCGGGAAGATCATCATCGGCCGGACTGCAGGCAGTATGCGGCGTTAGAAGGACGCTATGTGACATAAAAAGAAACCATAAATCATTCAGCGATCCGGATACTTACGATCTCGCCGGAGGCCTGGCCCTTGAAGGCCATTCTTCCTCGCCAACGTTGATGTTGGTGGAGCTGTCCGGGGGGATAGTCCTTCCCCTCTTGGACCCTTCGGCCTCCCCTGTTGGGGAAGCCTTCCTCTTCCTCTCTCCCTCCTCTGGGAGAGAGTCCTATTTCTCCTCCTCGTTTTCGGGGGAGGAGCCCGCCTTGGAGTCGTCGGACACCTAAAAACGGGAACTCTTTCGAGTACCCGTGGCCTCCTTCTTGGCCTTCTTCTCCGGCACCACGTGCGGTGCCGGAACCAGCAGCCTCGCTAGACGGGCGTCTATTGGGTATTCTGGCATGGGAGCCGGGCAGTCGATCTGCTCCGCCTTCCTCATCCAGTCTTGTCAAAGGAAAGGGGGAAATCAAAACCCGCATAGAGTCAAACTATGAAAAGCAAGTGTCCCGTAAAGGGGTAGAATCACTTACCTCGTCAGCTTGGCGTTGCGAGCGAAATCCGCGATCTTCAGTCGCGGATGTGGGGGCTTCGGCGCCCTTAAACAGCACCCTCCAGGCGCCTTCGTACGTCGTGTCAAAGAGCCCGCTCAGCGCCTGGTGCTGTTCCGGATCAAACTCCCACAAATTGAATGCCCGCTCTTGGCATGGGAGGATCCGGCGGACGAGCATGACTTGGACCACGTTGACCAGCCTAAGCTTCTTCACCAGCTTCTGGATACAGGCTTGGAGTCCCGTCACCTCTTCCGAACTACCCCACTGCAAGCCCTTCTTTTTCCAGGAGGTGAGCTGCGTGGGGATGCCAGATCTGAATTCGGGGGCCGCCGCCCACGTAGGGTCGCGCGGCTCGGTGATATAGAACCACCCCGATTGCCATCCCTTGACGGATTCCACGAAGGCCCCTTCGAACCAAAGGACGTTGGGCATCTTGCCTAACATGGCAGCTCCGCACTCCGCTTAAGTGCCCTTCACTACCTTCGGCTTGACATTGAAGGTCTTGAGCCACAAGCCGAAGTGGGGCTGGATGCAGAGGAAGGCCTCGCACATGACGATGAACGCCGAGATGTTGAGGAAGAAGTTCGGCGCCAGATCATGGAAATCCAGGCCGTAGTAGAACATGAGCTCCCGGACGAAGGGGTGAAGTGGAAAGCCCAGTCCGCGGAGGAAATGGGGAAGGAAAACGACCCTCTCATGGGGCCTGGGGGTGGGGATAAGCTGCCCCTCGTCAGGCAGCCGGTGCGCGATGTCGCCGGACAAATAGCCGGCGCCGTGCAGTCTTTCGATGTGCTCCTCCGTAACGGAGGAGGTCATCCACTTGCCTCCCACTCCGGACATGGTTGGAGAAGGTCGAGGCAAGATGCACGAACTTGGGCGCTAGAGATCGAGTGCGCGGAGAGGAATAAGCAAAGGAGGAAGAAGGCGTAGGTGAGAAGGTGAATCCTTATCCCTTATATAGGCGGATGAAGACTATGCGTCCCCGCTAGCCTGGTAAAAC
Source organism: Triticum timopheevii (assembly GCA_963921465.1). Taxonomy (NCBI): domain Eukaryota; kingdom Viridiplantae; phylum Streptophyta; class Magnoliopsida; order Poales; family Poaceae; genus Triticum; species Triticum timopheevii. Next base: position 42,312,136 of record OY997266.1, on the reverse strand, counting down.
TCGCTTATCTCCCAAGCGCCACCATCAATGGCGCGGTTGGGTTACCCACGTTCGTATTGATGAGAATCCCGGATTAAGGGGAAACACGATCTCTGCTTCGACAAGACGTGCCAAGGGAACCGCTTCGCTAAATGCGCTGAGGTGGTATAATAAAAAACATAATGGCTTGGTAGTGGTGTGACGTCACGCCGCAAAAAACGTCAGCAGATTGAACTTGTGTTTATTTATATATTATTCTCTCTACGGTGGAATGTGGAATTTATTTTGCAGAGCCGGACACTATCCTGGTGTTCACAATCTTCTATGAATTATTCGGAGGAGGAACCCGCCTTGCAATGCCGAACAATATGCGCGCCGGACTCATCATCATTGAAGCCTGGTTCAGGGGCTACTGAGGGAGTCCTGGATTGGGGGGTGTCCGGATAGCCGGATTACCATCATCAGCCGAACTATCATCGGCCGGACTATCATCATCGACCGGACTCCAAGACTATGAAGATACAAGATTGAAGACTTCGTCCCGTGTCCGGATGGGACTTTCCTTGGCGTGGAAGGCAAGCTTGGCGATACGGATATGTAGATCTCCTACCATTGTAACCGACTCTATGTAACCCTAGCCCTCTCCGGTGTCTATATAAACCGGATGGCCCTAGTCCGTAGGACATACATTACAACAATCATACCATAGGCTAGCTTTTAGGGTTTAGCCTCCTTGATCTCGTGGTAGATCCACTCTTGTAAACATCCACAATATCAATATCAATCAAGCAGGACGTAGGGTTTTACCTCCATCAAGAGGGCCCGAACCTGGGTAAAACATCGTGTCCCTTGTCTCCTGTTACCATCCGCCTAGACGCACAGTTCAGGACCCCCTACCCGAGATCCGCCAGTTTTGACACTGACAGTCACGACCAGCAACGCCTTTAGGTTAAATTCCTCCTGTTTGTGCTCATCCCACGTACGTACACCATTTCCATTCCACAGCTCTAAAAGTTCTTCAACTAATGGCCTTAGGTACACATCAATGTCATTGCCAGGTTGCTTAGGGCCTTGGATGAGAACTGGCATCATAATGAACTTCCGCTTCATGCACATCCAAGGAGGAAGGTTATACATACATAGAGTCACGGGCCAGGTGCTGTGATTTCTGCTCTGCTCCCCGAAAGGATTAATGCCATCCACGCTTAAAGCAAACCATACGTTCCTTGGCTCACTTGCAAACTCATCCCAGTACTTTCTCTCGGTTTTTCTCCACTGCGACCCGTTAGCGGGTGCTCTCAACTTCCCGTCTTTCTTACGGTCCTCATTGTGCCATCGCATCAACTTGGCATGCTCTCCGTTTCTGAACAGACGTTTCAACCGTGGTATTATAGGAGCATACCACATCACCTTCGCAGGAACCCTCTTCCTGGGGGGCTCGCCGTCAACATCACCAGGGTCATCTCATCTGATCTTATACCATAATGCACCGCATACCGGGCATGCGTTCAGATCCTTGTACGCACCGTGGTAGAGGATGCAGTCATTAGGGCATGCATGTATCTTCTGCACCTCCAATCCTAGAGGGCATACAACCTTCTTTGCTGCGTATGTACTGTCGGGCAATTCGTTATCCTTTGGAAGCTTCTTCTTCAATATTTTAAGTAGCTTCTCAAATCCTTTGTCAGGCACAGCATTCTCTGCCTTCCACTGCAGCAATTCCAGTACGGTACCCAGCTTTGTGTTGCCATCTTCGCAATTGGGGTACAACCCTTTTTTGTGGTCCTCTAGCATGCGATCAAACTTCAGCTTCTCCTTTTGACTTTCGCATTGCGTCCTTGCATCGACAATGACCCGGCGGAGATCATCATCATCGGGCACATCGTCTGGTTCCTCTTGATCTTCAGCAGCTTCTCCTGTTGCAGCATCATCGTGCACATCGTCTGGTTCCTCTTGATCTTCAGGAGCATCACCGTATTCAGGGGGCACATAGTTGTCATCGTACTCTTCTTCTTCGCCATCTTCCATCATAACCCCTATTTCTCCGTGCCTCGTCCAAACATTATAGTGTGGCATGAAACCCTTGTAAAGCAGGTGGGTGTGGAGGATTTTCCGGTCAGAGTAAGACTTCGTATTCCCACATACAGGGCATGGACAACACATAAAACCATTCTGCTTGTTTTCCTCAGCCACTTCGAGAAAATCATGCACGCCCTTAATGTACTCGGAGGTGTGTCTTGAACCGTACATCCATTGCTGGTTCATCTGCGTGCATTATATAATGAAGTGACCAAATTAATAGAAGTTCATCATCACATTAAAACCAAAGTACATACATAGTTCTCATCTAACAACATAAAGCTCTGCAGAGCATCTAAATTAATTAAACCATACACTGAAACTATGTAAAACATTTCAATGCGAAAACAAATGCGATCATAATTGCAACCAATGTAACAACTGATCCAACGGCATAATGATACCAAGCCTCAGTATGAATGGCATATTTTCTAATCTTTCTAATCTTCAAGCGCATTGCATCCATCTTGATCTTGTGATCATCGACGACATCCGCAACATGCAACTCCAATATCATCTTCTCCTCCTCAATTTTTCTAATTTTTTCCTTCAAAAAATTGTTTTCTTCTTCAACTAAATTTAACCTCTCGACAATAGGGTCGGTTGGAATTTCCGGTTCAACAACCTCCTAGATAAATAAAATCTATGTCACGTTGGTCGGCATAATTGTCATAAACAATAAATGAACCAATAGTTATGAAAGGATAATATATACCACATCCGAATCATAGACAAGACGAGGGCCGACGGGGGCAGATACCAAAACCATCACACTATATAAGATGCAATAATAAAAGTAAGAAAATAATACAAGTATCTATCTAAACAAACAAGTAAGAATATTTTTCCTTTCAGAAAGAAGATAAGAACAAGAGGCTCACCACGGTGGTACCGGCGATGAGATCGGCGCGGGTGATCGACGACGGTGAAGACGGGGATGGGGCGTGACGGACCGCTAAACCTAGACAAATATTGAGGAAAATGGAGCTTGGTGGTCAAGCTTGGAGGGGAGAAAGCTTAAGTAGTGTGGCTCGGGCATTCCATCGAACACCTCGTGTGCATAGGAGGTGAGCTAGAGCACCACAAAGCTCTCCCCTTGCCGGCCACGAAAAACAGAGCACTGGGAGTGCTCTGCTCGCGAGCAGGGGGTATATATAGGCACCACCTTTGGTCCCGGTTCGTGCCACCAACCGGGACCAATGGTGGTGGGCCAGGAGCGAGGCCCATTGGTCCCGGTTCGACCCACCAACCGGGACCAAAAGGTCCAGACGAACCGGGACCAATGGCCCACGTGGCCCGGCCGGCCCCCGGGGCTCAAGAACCGGGTCCAATGCCCCCATTGGTCCCGGTTCTGGATTGAACCGGGACTAATGGGCTGGACCGGCCTGGACCATTGCCCCCTTTTCTACTAGTGCCCCCAAAATTGCAAGTTGTGTGCAATTTTCCTCGGTACCAATTTCCGTTTTCTACAACACAAAAAACTGATTTTTTTTATGTAAACGCGCGCACACGCACATGTATTATGTATCTGCGAAATTTCATAACATTTACTTTCACATGTGGCATATAATAAAAGACAAATATGTTAAAAATGAGCCTCATTTTTTGGTTATCGGGCCAAAATTTTATATTTTTTTGTATGGCTTACAAATTACATTTTTCCAAAACAAAATTTCATGGATCCGTAGTGAACATATACAAGTTTCGTCAGATTTTTTTAAATAAGGTTTCTAATTGTTTCAATAAACGGACACCATAAATTCGCACCCATCAACCCCCAGCCTTTTAATCGATTGACGATGCCAAGCAAATCAAAGCTTAAATTCTAAAAACAACATCTTACAAAGTAAAAAACCCAGACGCCATACAAAAAGGATCTACCTCGTGGAAGTATATATACCCATAATCCGACTACAAACTCTATGACATGTAACTAAAAACTAGAATTAAATCTAGTTTATAAAATGAGGTAATATCACTGGTGGTGTCTTAACTTGCCATGGATGTTCAGTTTGGTGCCTCAACTTGAAAAATACATCAAATATGTGCTAAAACTTGGCACTTTGGTTCAAATACGGTGCCAAACACGTTTGTCTACATCTTCGTTGCTGTCTGGGCTTGACAGCATGGCGTGGGGCTCCTTGTCAGCCACTGGAGAGGCGTGCCCGCTGCCTTTTTTTCTAGAAAACACTCTCGCTTCAACATTTTCTCATAGAAAAAGCCTCTGGCTCGGTGGGACAAGGCAGACTGCACATTTTTGTCCATATGGCCTCCCATTTCGTGGCATCTCACAGATGCGTACATGCCTGTTCTTCTGCCTCGAGCGCTCCTCCTCCTCCTCGTTTGATCGTGCGACGGCGCCGCCCCAGTGGAGAAAATGTTGAAAAGGGGCCCTGTACAGCCGAGCCAGGGGCTTTTCCGTGAGAAAATGTTGAAGCGAGGGTGTTTTCTAGAAAAACGACAGCGGGCACGCCTCTCCAGTGGCTGAAAAGGGGCCCCACGCCACGCTGTCAAGCCCAGTCAGAAGCGAAGATGTAGACAAATGTGTTTGGCACCGTATTTGAACCAAAATGCCAAGTTTTAGCACATATTTGGTGTATTTTTCAAGTTGAGGCACCAAACTGAACATCCATGACAAGTTAAGACACCACCAGTGATATTACCTCATTTTATAAACTAGATTTAATTCTAGTTTTTAGTCACATGTCATAGAGTTTGTAGTCGGATTATGGGTATATATACTTCCACGAGGCAGATCCTTTTTGTATGGCATCTGGGTTTTTTACTTTGTAAGATGTTGTTTTTAGAATTTAAGCTTTGATTTGCTTGGCATCGTCAATCGATTAAAAGGCTGGGGGTTGATGGGTGTGAATTTATGGTGTCCGTTTATTGAAACAATTAGAAACCTTATCAAATTTCATCATTGTGAGTCAGCTTTGTCGCACATACATTTAGTTTTGCACGGTTAAGATAAGAACAAAAATTTGATAATCTGGTCGACACATTCAGCTCTTGTTAACTTGGATTATCGGTGGTTGCAAAGAGTATGAATCTTGGATGGAGTTTTATTCACAAAACTAAATGAATCGCTGTCAAAACAAAAATCGATTATCCCGATTCTACCCTTGTTGATATGGTTTGTCCAATGTTGGACATATGATTCTTTCTGTTGGCTAGGGATTATATACCAGTACACTAGTAAAAAAACGGGGCTTTGGTCCAGGCCAGATCAGATCATTAGTTCCGGTTCTTTTATGAACCGGGACCAATGGGTCCATCAGTCCCGGTTCGAGCGGTCAGGGCGCCGGCCGGTCCTCGGCAGGAGCCAGTCCCGGTTCGTCTGACCCCTTTGGTCCCGGTTCCAGACATGAAACGGGACTAAAGAGCCTCGCTCCTGGCGCAGCCCCTTTAGTCCTGGTTGGTGGCTGGAACCAGGACAAAGATAATTTTTCCTATGTATATCCACGTCCTCCATGTTTTCTGGCCATGGAAGGGTGGGAGGTATGCTGCTCTCTGTTTTCACCTACTATGCATATGAGGTGTTCGATGAAATGCTGGAGCCACACTTAAGCTTTCTCCTCTCCAAGCTTGACCTCCAAGCTCCATTTTCCCCAAGATTTGTCTAGGTTTGGCGGTGCACCAACTACAAAAGTGTTCTAAAAGGTTAGCTACTTCATCCTTTCATCTATCACTGCTAGTTTAGCTCATTTCAAATGCTCTAAAAGTAGAGTGGTTTGTGGGTTTTAGTGTAGGAGTGTATGTGGGAGTTCTTTTGATTTAGATGCACAATTTAAGTTCTTAGAGTCTGCACATGTGTAGGGTGCCATCCCGTCCCCGTCCTCACCATCGTCGATCGCCCGCGCCGATCTCGTCGCCGGCCCGAATGTGGTGAGCCTCTTGTTCTTATCTTCTTTTTAAAAGAAAAAATATTCTTACTTGTATGATTTAGATAGATACTTGTATAAATTTCTTACTTTTATTATCGTTTGTTATTATATAGTGCCATGGTTTTGGTACGCGCCCCCGTCGGCGCTCGCCCGATCTATGATTCAGATGTGGTATATTATCTTTTATAACTATTTGTTTCATTTAGTGTTTATGACAATTATGCCGACCAACGTGACATAAATGTTTTTTCTAGGAGGTATGTGAACCGGAAATTCCAACCGACCCTCTTGTCAAGATGTTAAATTTAGTTAAAAAAGAAAATGAATATTTTGAAAGAAAAATTGAAAATAATTGAGGAGGAGAAGATGAAATTGGAGTTGCATGTTAGCGATGGCGTCGATGATCACAAGATCAAGATGGATGCAATGCGCTTGAAGATTAGAAAGATAAAAAAAATATGCCATTGATAACGAGGCTTGATATCATTATACTGTTGGATCAATTGTTACCTTAGTTGCGATTATGATCGCATTTGTTATTGCATTTAAATGTTTTACATAGTTGTATGTTAGTTTCAATGTATGTTTTAATTAGATGCTCTAGAGAGCTCTATGTTGTTCTATGAGAACTATCTATGAACTTTATGTATTTATTTTTTCAGTAATAACATTTGATCACTACTGTTCATTGGTTTTAATGAGATGATGAACTTGTATTAATTTGGTCACTTCTCTATTCATGATGCTCTGTAATGGTTTTTCATACACTTAATTATATAATGCACGCAGATGAACTGGCAATGGATGTATGGTGACCGATGCACCTCCGAGTATATTGAGGGCCCACATAAATTTCTCAAAGTGGCTGAGACAAACAAGCAGAATCATTTTATGTATTTTCCATGTACTATCTATGGGAATACAAAGGATTACTCTAACTTGAAAACCCTTCACATCCACCTGCTTGAGAAGGGTTTCATGCCACACTATAATATTTGGACCAAGCACGGAGAAAGAGGGGTTATGATGGAAGACAACAAAGAACAAGAGGATGATGACAACTATCCCCCGAATACGGTGATACAACAATGGGGGAAGCTAAAGATCAAGAGGCACCAGACGATGTGCCCGATGTTGATCTTCGCCGGGTCATTGTTGATGCACAAAGAGAATGCCAAAGTGAAAGGGAGAAGTTAAAGTTCGATCGCATGTTAAAGGATCACAAAAAAGGGTTGTACCCAAATTACAAAGATGACACCACAAAGCCAGGTACCACACTGGAATTGCTGCAATGGAAGGCAGACAATGGTGTATCTGACAACGGATTTGGGAAGCTACTGAAAATAATGAAGAAGAAGCTTCCAAAGGATAACGAATTGCCCGACAGTACGTACGAATCAAAGAAGGTTCTATGCCCTCTAGGATTGGAGGTGCAGAAGATACATGCATGCCCTAATGACTTCATCCTCAACCACGATGAGTACGAGGATTTGAACGCATGCCCGATATGCGGTGCATTGCGGTATAAGATAAGACGAGATGACCCTAGTGATGTTGAGGGACAGTGCCTCGGGAAGAGGGTTCCTGCCAAGGTGATGTGATACGCTCCTATTCAGAAACAAAGAGCATGCCAAGTTGATGCGATGGCACAAAGAAGACCGTAAGAAAGACGGGAAGTTGAGAGCACCCACTGACGGGTCACAGTGGAGAAAAATCAAGAGAAGGTGGCGGGACCCTGCAGGTGACGCAAGGAACATATGGTTTGGTTTAAGTGTAGATGGCATTAACCCTTTTAGGGAACAAAGCAACAATCATAGCACCTGGCCTGTGACTCTATGTATCTATAACCTCCCTCCTTGGTTGTGCATGAAGCGGAAGTTCATTATGATGCCATTGCCCATCCAAGGCCCTAAGCAACCCGACAACAACATTGATGTGTACCTAAGGCAATTAGTTGAAGAACTTTTACAACTGTCAAATGGAAAATGTGTACGTGTGTGGGATGAGCACAAACAGGAGGAATTTGACCTATATGTGTTGCTGTTTGTAACCATCAATGATTGGACTACTCTTAGTAACCTTTCAGGATGGACAAACAAGGGATACCATGCATGCATGCACTGTTTAGATGATACCGTAAGTATATATTTAGACAAATGTAGGAAGAATGTGTACATGCGACATCGTCGATTTCTTCCGGCCAGCCATCTCTTAAGAAAGAAAGGCAAGCATTTCAAAGGTGAGGCAAATCACCGGAAGAAGCCTGTCCTCCGTAGTGGTGATGCCATACTTGATATTGTCAAGGATTTACATGTAATCTATGGAAAGGGTCCTGGCGGACAATCTGTTTGAATGATGCCGAGGGACGCACACCCATGTAGAAGAAGAAATCTATATTTTGGGACCTACCCTATTGCAAAAGACCTAGAGGTCCACTCTGCAATTGATGTGATGCACGTGACGAAGAATCTTTGCGTGAACCTGCTAGGCTTCTTGGGCGTGTACGGGAAGACAAACTATACACCGGAGGCACGGGAGGACCAGCAATGTGTGCATGCAAAAGACGACATTTATCCAAAGTAGTATCAAGGCCCTGCCAGCTACGCTCTTACGAAAGAAGAGAATGAAATCTTCTTTGAATGCCTGCTCAGTATGAAGGTCCCGTCTAGCTTCTCGTCGAATATAAACGGAATAATAAATATGGTAGAGAAAGAGTTCTAGAACCTAAAGTCTCATGACTGCCACATGATTATGACGCAACTGCTTCCGGTTGCATTGAGGGGGCTTCTACCAGAAAACGTTCGGTTAGCCATTATGAAGCTATGTGCATTCCTCAATGCAATCTTTGAGAAGGCAATAGATCCAGAAATCCTACCAAGGTTAAAGAATGATTTGGTGCAATGTCTTGTCAATTTCAAGTTGGTGTTCCCATCATCCTTCTTCAATATCATGACGCACGTCCTAGTTCATCTAGTCGACGAGATTGTCATTCTGGGTCCAGTATTTCTACACAATATGTTCCCCTTTGAGAGGTTCATGGGAGTCTTAAAGAAATATGTTCGTAACCGTGCTAGGACAGAAGGAAGCATCTCCACAGGCCATCAAACAGAGGAGGTCATTGGGTTTTGTGTTGACTTCATTCCTGACCTTAAGCTGATTGGTCTCCCTCAATCGCGGTATGAGGGGAGACTGACTGGAAAAGGCACACTAGGAGTGGATTCAATAATATGTAGGGCCGAGCATTCTTGGGCTCAAGCACACTACACAGTTCTACAGAATTCTACCTTGGTGACCCCGTATGTCAATCAACACAAGAATATTCTGCACTCCAAATACCCGGAGCAGTCTGACGACTAGATTACATGGCAACACATCAGGACTTTCAGCAGTTAGTTGCAAACACACCTCATGGGTAACAACATTGTTTAAGATGAGTTCTACTCGTTGGCCAGGAGACCATCTTCGGCTGTATTGACTTACCAAGGATACGAGATAAATGGGAATACATTTTACACGATCGCCAAGAATCAAAGGAGCACCAACCAAAATAGTGGTGTCTGCTTTGCTGCAGCAACCAACAGGGGAAAGGTAATATGGTTACATAGTGGACATATGGGAACTTGACTACTGGAACGCCTTGAGACCGATGCGCCAGGTGTCTTCTAGTTATTCGTTGTCTTTGCCATCTCATTCGGTTGCGTGTTGCACTTTGCCATGTCATCATGTGCATTTCATCTACATGTTTTTCAAAACTTGCATCCGTCTGGGCTCTCCCAGTTATCTCCGTTGTCCGTTCTGAGCATAAACACACTCGCACGCGCCCGTTGCACCTCCCAGATCTTGTTTTGTGAGCGGGAGAAAAACATTCTCGGAATGGGCCGAGAGTTGACGAGTGTTCTTGGCATATTACAGGTAGACCGCCTGTCAAAGTTCGTTCCATTAGAAGGTCGTTTGATGCCCCAACGTTTAATCGCGTTAACCGTCGGACCCCTTTCTCTTTGTAGCGCAGCACCTCTTCACAACAGCCCACTAGCCCATCAAACCCCCCTCCATGCTCTTTGCCGTCGGATCACGATCGTGTGGGCGAAAATCGCACCTCAATAGCCCTTCCCTATCTCCCTCTACCTATAAAAACTTCTCCCCTGCCCTAAATCCGGGCAAAACCCTAGCCTACATCCCCTTCCGCCGCCGGATGCATCCGCCCACGCCGGACATGTCCGCCGCCATCGCCTCTAGCCAACCAGGAGCTGCCACATCGCCTCCCCGCTCCTCCCACCTCCCGCGGCCCTGCAGGCCCAGGCACAACCCGCCCGGGCCCGAGCCTCCGCCGCCGCGGCCCGTAGGCGCCCGAGCCTTGCGCAGCCGCCCGACCCCGCCGCCTATCGCGCCTCCCCGCTGGCCACGGCGCGCCGCCCTGCCATTACTCACGCCGCCCCGAGCACCGCCGCACGCCACGCCTCGCCGCCGCCAGCCGCGCCACTGCCTCATCGCCCACGTCCTCGCGCCGCCCTAGCGCCCTGCCCCCGTGCCTCCCCACCGCCACCGCCACCGCCACATCCCTCGCCAGTGAAGGAAATATGCCCTACATGCAATAATAAAGTTATTATTTATTTCGTTATTTCATGATAAATGTTTATTATTCATGCTAGAATTGTATTAACCGGAAACATAATACATGTGTGAATACATAGACAAACAAAGTGTCACTAGTATGCCTCTACTTGACTAGCTCGTGAATCAAAGATGGTTAAGTTTCCTAGCCATAGACATGAGTTGTCATTTGATTAACGGGATCACATCATTAGGAGAATGATGTGATTGACTTGACCCATTCCGTTAGCTTAGCACTTGATCGTTTAGTATGTTGCTATTGCTTTCTTCATGACTTATACATGTTCGTGTAACTATGAGATTATGCAACTCCCATTTATCGGAGGAACACTTTGGGTGCTACCAAACATCACAACGTAACTGGGTGATTATAAAGGAGTACTACAGGTATCTCCAAAGGTACATGTTGGGTTGGCGTATTTCGAGATTAGGTTTTGTCACTCCGATTGTCGGAGACGTATCTCTGGGCCCTCTCGGTAATGCACATCACTATAAGCCTTGCAAGCAATGTAGCTAATGAGTTAGTTATGGAATGATGCATTACGGAACGAGTAAAGAGACTTGCCGGTAACGAGATTGAACTAGGTATTGGATACCGACGATCGAATCTCGGGCAAGTAACATACCGATGACAAAGGGAACAACGTATGTTGTTATGCGGTCTGACCGATAAAGATCTTCATAGAATATGTAGGAACCAATATGGGCATCCAGGTCCCGCTATTGGTTATTGACCGGAGATGTGTCTCGGTCATGTCTACATTGTTCTCGAACCATAGGGTCCGCACGCTTAAAGTTACGATGACAGTTATATTATGAGTTTATGAGTTTTGATGTACCGAAGGAGTTCGGAGTCCCGGATGAGATCGGGGACATGACGAGGAGTCTCGAAATGGTCGAGACGTAAAGATCGATATATTGGACGACTATATTCGGACATCGGAAAGGTTCCGAGTGGTTCGGGTATTTTTCGGAGTACCCGGGAGTTACGGGAATACGGGGAAGAAGTATTGGGCCTTATTGGGCCATACGGGAAAGAGAGAGGGGCTGCCTAGGGCAGGCCGCGCGCCCCCCAAGGCCTAGTCCGAATTGGACTAGGGGGAGGGGCTGCGCCCCCTCCTTCCTTCCCTTCTCCCTCCCCCATCCTTGTCTCCTACTCCTAATACTTGGAAGGATTCCTAGTTGGAAGGATTCCCTGTGGGAGTAGGACTCCCCTAGGGCGCGCCATAGAGAGGGCCGGCCCTCCCCTCCTCCACTCCTTTATATACGGGGGCAGGGGGCACCCCATAGACACACAAGTTGATCTTCGTGATCGTTCCTTAGCCGTGTGCGGTGCCCCCCTCCACTATATATTCCACCTCGGTCATATTGTTGCGGTGCTTAGGCGAAGCCCTGCGTCGGTAGAACATCATCATCGTCACCACGCCGTCGTGCTGACGGAACTCATCCCCGACACCCTGCTGGATCGGAGTCCGGGGATCGTCATCGAGCTGAACGTGTGCAGAACTCGGACGTGCCGTACGTTCGGTGCTTGGATCGGTCGGATCGTGAAGACGTACGACTACATCAACCGCTTTGTCATAACGCTTCCGCTTACGGTCTACGAGGGTACGTGGACAACACTCTCCCCTCTCGTTGCTATGCCATCACCATGATCTTGCGTGTGCGTAGGAAATTTTTGAAATTACTACGTAACCCAACAGTGGCATCCGAGCCTAGGTTTTATGCGTTGATGTTATATGCACGAGTAGAACACAAGTGAGTTGTGGGCGATACAAGTCATACTGCTTACCAGCATGTCATACTTTGGTTCGGCGGTATTGTTGGATGAAGCGGCCCGGACCGACATTACGCGTACGCTTACGCGAGACTGGTTCTACCGACGTGCTTTGCACACAGGTGGCTGGCGGGTGTCAGTTTCTCCAACTTAGTTTGAACCGAGTGTGGCTACGCCCGGTCCTTGCGAAGGTTAAAACAACACTAACTTGACGAACTATCGTTGTGGTTTTGATGCGTAGGTAAGAACGGTTCTTGCTCAGCCCGTAGCAGCCACGTAAAATTTACAACAACAAAGTACAGGACGTCTAACTTGTTTTTGCAGGGCATGTTGTGATGTGATATGGTCAAGACGTGATAAGATATAAGTTGTTGTATGAGATGATCATGTTTTGTTGAAGTTATCGGCAACTGGCAGAAGCCCTATGGATGTCTCTTTATTGCATAAGACGCAAGTGCCAAATAATTGCTTTACTTTATCGCTATACGATAGCAATAGTTGCAAGAGCAATAGTTGGTGAGACAACCATGTGATGACACATTGATATAGATCAAGATGATGAAGATCATGGTGTCGTGTCGGTGACGATTGAGATCATGACAGTACGTTGGAGATGGAGATCAAAGGCGCAAGATGATCATGGCCATATCATGTCACATATTTTGATTGCATATGATGTTTATCTATTATACATCTTATTCTTGCTTTGATTGACGGTAGCATTTTAAGATGATCTCTCACTAATTATCAAGAAGTGTTCTCCCTGAGTATGCACCGTTGCCAAAGTTCGTCGTGCCCAGACACCATGTGATGATCGGGTGTGATAAGCTCTACGTCCATCTACAACGGGTGCAAGCCAGTTTTGCACACGCGGAATACTTAGGTTAAACTTGACGAGCCTAGCATATGCAGATATGGCCTCGGAGCACGGAGACCGAAAGGTCGAGCGTGAATCATATAGTAGATATGATCAACATAGTGATGTTCACCATTGAAAACTACTCCATCTCACGTGATGATCGGTTATGGTTTAGTTGATTTGGATCACGTGATCACTTAGATGACTAGAGAGATGTATGTCTAAGTGGGAGTTCTTAAGTAATATGATTAATTGAACTTAAATTTATCATGAACTTAGTCCTGGTAGTATTTCGCAAATTATGTTGTAAGATCAATAGCTTGCGTTGTTGCTTTCATATGTTTATTTTGATATGTTCCTAGAGAAAATTGTGTTGAAAAATGTTAGTAGCAATGATGCGGATTGGATCCGCGATCTGAGGTTTATCCTCATTGCTGCACAGAAGAATTATGTCCTTAATGCACCGCTAGGTGACAGAGCTATTGCAGGAGCAGATGCAGACGTTATGAACGTTTGGCTAGCTCAATATGATGACTACTTGATAGTTTAGTGCACCATGCTTAGCGGCTTAGAATCGGGACTTCAAAGATTTTTTGAACGTCATGGACCATATGAGATGTTCCAGGAATTGACGTTAATATTTCAAGCAAATACCCGAGTTGAGAGATATGAAGTCTCCAACAAGTTCTATAGCTAAAAGATGGAGGAGAATCGCTCAACTAGTGAGCATGTGCTCAGATTGTCTGGGTACTACAATCGCTTGAATCAAGTGGGAGTTAATCTTCCAGATAAGATAGTGATTAACAGAATTCTCTAGTCACCATCACCAAGTTAGTAGAACTTTGTGATGAACTATAGTATGCAAGGGATGACGAAAACGATTCCCGAGCTCTTCGTGATGTTGAAATCGACGAAGGTAGAAAGAGCATAAAGTGTTGATGATTAACAAGACCACTAGTTTCAAGAAAAGGGCAAAGGGATAGAAAGGGAACTTCAAGTAGAATGACAAGCAAGTTGTCACTCCCGTGAAGAAGACCAAAGCTGGACCAAAGCCTGAAACTGAGTGCTTACATTGCAAAGGAAATGGTCACTGGAAGCGGAAATGCCCTGAATATTTGGTGGATAAGAAGGATGGCAAAGTGAACAAGGGTATATTTGATATACAGGTTATTGATGTGTGCCTTACTAGTGTTTATAGTAGCCCCTGAGTATTTGATACTTGTTCGGTTGCTAAGATTAGTAACTCGAAACAGGAGTTACAGAATAAACAGAGACTAGTTGAAAGGGAAGTGACGATGAGTGTTGGAAGTAGTTCCAAGATTGATATGATCATCATCGCACACTCCCTAAACTTTCGGGATAAGTGTTAAACCTAAATAAATGTTATTTAGCGTTTGCGTTGAGCATGAATATGATTTGATCATGTTTATTGCAATACGGTTATTCATTTAAAGTCAGAGAATAATTGTTGTTCTGTTTACATGAATAAAACCTTCAATGGTCATACACCCAATGAAAATAGTTTATTGGATTTCGATTGTAGTGATACACATATTCATAATATTGATGCCAAAAGATGCAAAGTTAATAATGATAGTGCAACTTATTTGTGGCACTGCCTTTTGGGTCATATCGGTGTAAAGCGCATGAAGAAACTACATAAAGATGGATTTTCGGAATCACTTGGTTACGAATCATTTGATGCTTGCGAACCGTGCCTTTTGGGCAAGATGACTAAAACTCCGTTCTTCGGAACAATGGAACGAGCAACAAACTTGTTGAAAATAATACATACTGATGTATGCAGACCAATGAGTATTAAGGCTCGTGGCGAGTATCGTTATTTTCTGACCTTCACAGATGATTTAAGCAGATATGGGTATATCTACTTGATGAAACATAAGTCTGAAATAGTTGAAAGGTTCAAAGAATTTCAGAGTGAAGTGGAAAATCATTGTAACAAGAAAATAAAATTTCTACGATCTGATCGTGGAGATGAATACTTGAGTTACGAGTTTGGTCTTCAGTTAAAACAATGTGGAATAGTTTCACAGCTCACGCCACCTGGAACACCACAACGTGATGGTGTGTCCGAATGTCGTAACCGCACTTTATTGGATATGGTGCGATCTATGATGTCTCTTACTGATTTACCACTATTGTTTTTGGGTTATGCATTAGAGACAGCTGCACTCACGTTAAAAGGGCACCATCTAAATCCGTTGAGACGACACCATATGAACTGTGGTTTAGCAAGAAACCCAAGTTGTCGTTTTCTTAAAGTTTGGGGCTGCGATGCTTATGTGAAAAAGTTTCATCCTGATAAGCTCAAACCCAAATCGGAGAAGTGCATCTTCATAGAATACCCAAAGAAAATTGTTGGGTACACCTTCTATCACAGATCCGTAGGCAAGATATTCGTTGCTAAAAATGGATCCTTTCTAGAGAAGGAGTTTCTCTTGAAAGAAGTGAGTGGGAGGAAAGTAGAACTTGATGAGGTAACTGTACCTTCTCCCGAATTGGAAAATAGTTCATCACTGAAATCAGTTCCAGTGATTCCTACACCAATTGGTGAGGAAGCTAATGATGATGATCACGAAACTTCAGATCAAGTTACTACAGAACCTCGTAGGTCTTCCAGAGTACGGTCCGCACCAGAGTGGTACGGTAATCCTATTCTGAAAGTCATGTTACTAGACCATGATAAACCTACGAACTATGAGGAAGCGATGATGAGCCCAGATTCCGTAAAATGGCTTAAGGCCATGAAATCTGAGATGGGATCCATGTATGAGAACAAAGTGTGGACTTTGGTGGAGTTGCCCGATGATCGGCAAGCCATATTGTATAAATGGATCTTCAAGAGGAAGACGGACGTTGATAGTAGTGTTACTATCTACAAAGCTCGACTTGTTGCAAAAAGGGTTTTGACAAGTTCAAGGTGTTGACTACAATGAGATTCTCTCAACTGTAGCGATGCTTAAGTCTGTCCGAATCATGTTAGCAATTGCCACAATTTATGAAATCTGGCAAATGGATGTCAAAACTGCATTCCTTAATGGTTTTCTCAAAGAAGAGTTGTATATGATGAAACCAGAAGGTTTTGTCAATCCTAAAGGTACTGACAAAATGTACATGCTCCAGCGATCCATCTATGGACTGGTGCAAGCATCTCGGAGTTGGAATATACGCTTTGATGAGTTGATCAAAGCATATAGTTTTGTACAGACTTACGGTGAAGCCTGTATTTACAAGAAAGTGAGTGGGAGCACTACAACATTTCTGATAAGTATATGTGAATGACATATTGTTGATCGGAAAGCATAAAGGAGTGTTTGAAAGGAGTTCTTTAAAATAAAGACCTCAGTAAAGCTACTTACATATTGAGCATCAAGATCTATTGAGATAGATCAAGACACTTGATAAGATTTTCAATGAGTACATACCTTGATTTTGAAGTAGTTCAAAATGGAACAGTCAAAGAAGGAGTTCTTGCCTGTGTTGCAAGGTGTGAAGTTGAGTAAGACTCAAGACCCGACCATAGCAGAAAATAGAAAGAGAATGAAAAATCATTCCCTATGCCTCAGTCATAGGTTCTATAAAGTATGCTATACTGTGAACCAGACCTATTGTATACTCTGCCCTGGTTTGGCAAGGGAGTACAATAGTGATCTAGGAGTAGATCACTGGACATTGGTCAAAATTATCCTTAGTGGAATAAGGATATGTTTCTCAATTATGGAGGTGACAAAAGGTTCGTCGTAAAAGGTTACGTCGATAAAAGTTTTGGCACTGATCCAGATGACTCTAAGTCTTAATCTGGATACATATTGAAAGTGGGAGCAATTAGCTAGAGTAGCTCCGTCCAGAGTATTGTAGACATAGAATATTTGCAAAATACATAGGCTCTGAATGTGACAGACCCGTTGACTAAACTTCTCTCACGAGCAAAACTTGATCATACATTTGTACTCTTTGGGTGTTAATCACATAGCGATGTGAACTAGATTATTGACTCTAGTAAACCCTTTGGGTGTTGGTCACATGACGATGTGAACTATGGGTGTTAATCATATACAGATATGATTATTGGTGTTAAATCACATGGCGATGTGAACTAGATTATTGACTCTAGTGCAAGTGGGAGACTGATGGAAATATGCCCTAGAGGCAATAATAAAGTTATTATTTATTTCGTTATTTCATGATAAATGTTTATTATTCATGCTAGAATTGTATTAACCGGAAACATAATACATGGGTGAATACGTAGACAAACAAAGTGTCACTAGTATGCCTCTACTTGACTAGCTCGTGAATCAAAGATGGTTAAGTTTCCTAGCCATAGACATGAGTTGTCATTTGATTAACGGGATCACATCATTAGGAGAATGATGTGATTGACTTGACCCATTCCGTTAGCTTAGCACTTGATCGTTTAGTATGTTGCTATTGCTTTCTTCATGACTTATACATGTTCCTGTAACTATGAGATTATGCAACTCCCGTTTACCGGAGGAACACTTTGGGTGCTACCAAACGTCACAACGTAACTGGGTGATTATAAAGGAGTACTACAGGTGTCTCCAAAGGTACATGTTGGGTTGACGTATTTCGAGATTAGGTTTTGTCACTCCGATTGTCGGAGAGGTATCTCTGGGCCCTCTCGGTAATGCACATCACTATAAGGCTTGCAAGTAATGTAGCTAATGAGTTAGTTACAGAATGATGCATTACGGAACGAGTAAAGAGACTTGCCGGTAACGAGATTGAACTAGGTATTGGATACCGACGATCGAATCTCGGGCAAGTAACATACCGATGACAAAGGGAACAACGTATGTTGTTATGCGGTCTGACCGATAAAGATCTTCATAGAATATGTAGGAACCAATATGGGCATCCAGGTCCTGCTATTGGTTATTGACCGGAGACGTGTCTCGGTCATGTCTACATTGTTCTCGAACCGTAGGGTCCGCACGCTTAAAGTTACGATGACAGTTATATTATGAGTTTATGAGTTTTGATGTACCGAAGGAGTTCGGAGTCCCGGATGAGATCGGGGACATGACGAGGAGTCTCGAAATGGTCGAGACGTAAAGATCGACATATTGGACGACTATATTCGGACATCGGAAAGGTTCCGAGTGGTTCGGGTATTTTTCGGAGTACCGGGGAGTTACGGGAATACGGGGGAGAAGTATTGGGCCTTATTGGGCCATACGGGAAAGAGAGAGGGGCTGCCTAGGGCAGGCCGCGCGCCCCCCCAAGGCCTAGTCCGAATTGGACTAGGGGGAGGGGCTGCGCCCCCTCCTTCCTTCCCTTCTCCCTCCCCCTTCCTTGTCTCCTACTCCTAATACTTGGAAGGATTCCTAGTTGGACTAGGAAAGGGGGAATCCTACTCCCGGTGGGAGTAGGACTCCCCTAGGGCGCGCCATAGAGAGGGTCGGCCCTCCCCTCCTTCACTCCTTTATATACGGGGGCAGGGGGCACCCCATAGACACACAAGTTGATCTTCGTGATCGTTCCTTAGCCGTGTGCGGTGCCCCCCTCCACTATATTCCACCTCGGTCATATCGTTGCGGTGCTTAGGCGAAGCCCTGCGTCGGTAGAAAATCATCATTGTCACCACGCCATCATGCTGATGGAACTCATCCCCGACACCCTGCTGGATCGGAGTCCGGGGATCATCATTGAGTTGAACGTGTGCAGAACTCGGAGGTGCCGTACGTTCGGTGCTTGGATCGGTCGGATCGTGAAGACGTACGACTACATCAACCGCGTTGTCATAACGCTTCCGCTTACGGTCTACGAGGGTACGTGGACAACACTCTCCCCTCTCGTTGCTATGCCATCACCATGATCTTGCGTGTGCGTAGGAAATTTTTGAAATTACTACGTAACCCAACAGCCAGAGCGCCGCGCCGCCCGTCCCGGCCCCGCCCGATCTGGCCTCCACTCCGCCGGATCCGGCCTCCTCGGCCCCGGATCCACCCGTCCCCCCGTTTCTTGTCCTCGCCGGAGTCCGCCAGAGCCTCGCCGAAGCTCCTCCACCCCGGATCCACTCGGGTGAACGAGATCCACCAAGCCCTCCATCCAAACGCGCCTCCGCGACCCGGATCTCTCCGTCCCGGAACATCCCTGTCCACTTTCTCGAGGTCTAATTTTATTCTAAGTCCTTGTTTTTCTTGCAGTATGTGAGCATGTTTGAGTGGCTCTATATCTATGCATGTTGCTCTGTTTTGTGTGTACGATATGTCAAAATGTTCATCTCTTGATGCTCTAGATGATGGAATAGTTTTTAGTCATGTTACTTTCCATATTGATGCATTAATCCTTGTTGCAAAATGGCCAAGTGATATAAACTATTGAAATCTGCTGCCTGTTAACATCATGTATGCATCTTGTGAGTGTTTCCACTTTGTCCCTGTTGATCCTATGGTGATGATCTTGATATGCAAGTGTTCATCTCAAAGTGATCTACATGTTGTTGTGCTTTGCATTCATGTTAGGATGAATCTTGACATGTTAATGCCTGTTGTAAAAGTGCTTGCTGATGTTAACTGATGAAAACTTGCCTAAATGATGTTCCAGTAGCAAACGTTTTGATGGCTATGAACTTGCCTAAATGATGTTCCAGTTTTGTGTTAACATCATGTTGCCATGTTGTGAGCTTGATATCAATTAATCTGTGCCTCTTTTGGAGATGCTACAATTACATGAATTGAATTATGCTATGAGTGCTTTGTTCACATGCCAAGTTTAATAATTTTGGACTTCATATGATCTCTGTTTAAAGCTTGCAAACATGCTATCACAATGTTTTTGTTTTACACTTGCTGAAACTGTTTCAACATCTAAACTTGTCTTGATGGTTGCCACTAATCCATGAGCAATATGCATAGGATGCCTTGATGTTATTTTCTCTTTGTTATGTGTACTTTGATTCCATGTCTTTGGTTGCTATGTATAGTTGTTGTAGCATCTTTGTTTCACGCCTTCTACATGTCATCATATTAACTCTGCTCATGCATATGCCTTGTTTTTCACTATCATAATCTGTGTTATTAAGTTGCTTTTTGCATTGATCATCTTGCATTAATCTTGATGCCTACGAACATGAACCTTAATGATAGTTGAAGCATATTATCTTTACTTTGAGTGCATGTCAAGTTTGTGTTCATATGTTTCCTGTAGCATGTTTTTTGACGGTTGCAAAGTGCCTAGTTGCTGTTTTGGGCAGATTGTTGTTGAAACTTGTTTGGTGTGTATGTGTTGCACCGTTGCTCCGTTTTGAGCATGCTCTATATGAAACTTGCTTAGAATTGTATGTAGTTTCATATTATATTGTTGAATCCATGTCTTGGAGTGTTTGTGATTGTGTTTTACTTGCTTTTGCATCAATGCCGTATTTAACTTGTTTTGCTCATATTTTCTAGGCCGTAGCTCTGAATTAAATGAACTTTATATGTAACTTGGCTAGAAATTCATGTAGATCATCATGGTGCATTTTAACTTGCTATGTAACAACTTAAACTTAAATGTTTTTTCAAGTCTGAACCAATTTCGAAATTGCATATGAGGACTTACCGGAATTGTTATATGTTATTTCCAGCCTCATTTAAACTTGCTTTGATGTGATGTTCTTGTATGCTTCATCTCTTGCCATGAGTAGAATCATATAGCCTTGTCATGCATCATACTTGGATGAGCATCATGCCATATTTACGTGTTGTGTGTTTACCATGTTATTTGCTTCTTTCCGGTTGTGCTTCTTCTCGATAGTTCCTGTTTCATTACGATCGTGAGGATTCGTTCGACTACGCTTGGTTCGTCTACGCCCGTCGTCTTCTTCATGGACTCGTTCTTCTTCCTAGCGGGATTTCAGGCAAAATGACCTTTACCCTGGATCTCACTACTATCATTACTATGCTAGTTGTCTCGATGCTATCGCTATGCCGCGCTTCCTACCACTTGTTTATCAAGCCTCCCTATATGACATGAAACAGCCTCTAACCTTTTCCACCATTCTAGCAAACCATTGTTTGGCTATGTTACCGCTTTGGTCAGCCCCTCTTATAGTGTTGCTAGTTGCAGGTGCAGTTGCAGGTTGTTCCATGTTGGGACATGGATATCTTGGGATATCACAATATCTCATATTTAATTAATGCACATATATATACTTGGTAAAGGTTGGAAGGCTCAGCCTTATGTCTGGTGTTTTGCTCCACTTTTGCCGCCCTAGTTTCCGTCATACCGGTGTTATGTTCCTTGATTTTGTGTCCCTAACATGATGAGGGTTTATGGGCCCCTCTTGATAGTTCGCTTTGAATAAAACTCTTCCAGCAAGGCCCAACTTTGGTTTTAACATTTGCCTACATAATAATACTGAATTAATTAATTAATTGTCGTAGGGCGTCATGAACCCGAGGAGTAATTCCACATAAATAGGGGGGCCAGTGCTGTTAGGGTGTCGGCACGCCGGGAGGTCTTTCTAGATTAGTTTTACCATTGTTGAAATGTCTTGTGCACCGGGATCCCGATTCTGATCGGATGTCCCGCGATGGAGGATTGTCTCCGCGGATCATGAGCTTGTCATGATCTAAGTTGGGACACCCCTGCAGGGTTTAAACTTTCGAGAGCCATGCCCACGGTTATGTGGCAGATGGGAATTTTTAATGTTCGGTTGTAGAGAACTTGACACTGGACTCGAATTAAAATACACCAATCGCGTGCGTAATCATGACAGCTTCTTTTCGAGTTGGTCGAGAAGAGAACATAGTGGGGTTATGTTTGAACATAAGTAGTTCAGGATCACTTCTTGATCATTACTAGTTTGCGACCGTTTGCATAGCTTCTCATCTTACTCTTGTACTTGGAAGTTAGCCACCATACATTGCTTAGTTGCTTGCTGCAACCTCACAACTTATCCATTTCCATTCCCTTTCGCTACAAGAAATATGTCAACTAGTGACCTTCTGTCAGTGACCCTGAAAGAATTGGTCATAGATCTATGACCATTTCAGACCAATTGGTCAAAAGCTGTTCGGGGGGCTCCAAACCCTAAACTATAACGACCATTTTGGTACAGAAAGGTCGTAATTTTCTTACATGAGATGGTCATAAAGAAGATAGCACTAATCCACTGTCTTATTTCTAGCTGATCATGACCAATATAGATGGTCATAACCTTGTAAATTGTGGTGGGTTGCCATGACTAGGCGCCACCTCATCAGTTTTGCCTATGTGTCATGTCCATGTGGCAGTTTTTGCCCTAGGTTGTGAAGCAACCTATATTTCTGTCATTCCCAAAATTCCCAAAAAAATCTCATAAATTCTTTGGGTCATATCTTAATCAAATATGTAAAAAACCTTCCTTGACTAGTTCAAAAATAATTCAAAAATATTCATTTTCCTATTCTGTTCAGAAAAACACTTTGTGAAGGAAGTACCACTTTGGCATGTCCAAATGGTATCCAGTTTCTATAGTGCTTTCCTATGCCCAAATAACTATCCTCCACCAAATTCCAGCTCAATCCATTCAATATTTTGAGCCCAGCTTCAACATTCGTATTTATGTCCGGTGTGGTACTTTGCAAAGCAAGTACCACCTAGGGTCCTCCTTTTAAGCTGAAAATTTGTGAAGACGGTCTTCTTAGTAACTGATCATCCTCAGCCAAAGCTCACGCACATTAGCCATGTGCATTTCCCGTACCGCTAATCAAATACTTGGCTGCATATTCATGTTTGAGCATCAATCGGTCTCCTCGTGAGGATCTTATGTTGTGATTTTCTTCCTAGCACCTACCTGGGGAGTGCCCAACCCACTAGACATGCCTAGGCCACCCAGAATACATGGCAATGCCACGGTCACGCGGTGACCATGCGGCGGGCATGCTAGTTTACGCGCTCTAGAGTTGGAGCCCTCGGCCACCATCCAAACCTCGACGTATCACCACCAAACCATGTATTTATGATTAAATAGGTACTTATGTAACTAGAAATGATTTTTGGAACAAATAAATAGCAAACTATGAGGCAGCTACAGTTCAGATTTGACCCGCTTCCTACTGAATCAGTGGGAATTTGTCTTTTTCACCAGAGGTGGATCAAAACTTTTGACACCCAACCATTTTGTAAATTGTGCATTATATATGGCCTAGTATTTTATAAAATTCATTAGGTCCAATTTTGCAACAAATATATGGTAGGTCCTTCACAAAAAAAACTCATTTCAGGCACTCGGAAAATAGAAAATGAATTTTCCGTGCAAAGAAAATGAAAAATTCCTTAGGCAACATTGTTTGCCATTCCAAGATGCACCCTTGTGGATAATATGATATTATTTGAATAAACTATGCCATGAATGTGGCCATAAGATTGATCATTTGGCTTGAAAGCCATGAATCTTCACGCATGATAGCTCATTTTTTAGAACACTTTTTTAAAATAATTTTTGTATTACAAGTTTATTTTTTTCCTAGAAACTTGGTCACATATAATGACACAATATGAAGGTTTTCCATTTTTTGATTTTTTTTGAATTTTTATATGCCCGTTTCAAAATGCGGTCAAAACGACGGGCTTGACCATTCCTAGCTAGTGGTTGAATCTTGGAAATTTTTTGATGTTTCTCTGATTAAATAGATACTTATGTACCTAGAATTTTTTTTGGAAAAAATAAAGAGCAAACTATGAGGCAGCTGCAGTTCAAATTTGACTCGCTTCCACCTGAATCGGCAGAAACTTTTCTTTTTCACCAGAGGTGGATCAAAGCTTTTTACACCCAACCATTTGGTTAGTTGTGCATGAAATATGGCCTAGTATTTTAGAAAAACGATTTGGTCCAATTTTGCAAGAATTATTTGGTAGGTCCTTCACAAAAAAACCTCACTTGGGGCACTCGAAAAATGGAAAATGGCTCTTTTGTGCAATGAAAGTGAAAACTCCCTTAGGCAACATTGTTTGGAATTCCAAGATGCACCCTTGTGCACAATATGATATTATTTGAAGAAACTATGCCATGAATGTGGCCATAAGATTGATCATTTGGCTTGAAAGCCATTAATCTTCACGCATGATAGCTCATTTTTTAGAACACTTTTTTAAAATAATCTCCGTATTACAAGTTTCTTATTTTTCCTGAAAACTTGGTCACATATAATGACACAATGCGAAGGTTTTCCATTTTTTTGATTTTTTTTTCAATTTTTTTATGCCCGTTTCAAAATGCGTTAAAAACGGCGCGCTTGACCGTTCCTAGCTAGTGGTTGAATCTTGGAAAACTTTTGATGTTTCTCTGATTAAATAGATACTTATGTAGCTAGAAATAATTTTTGGAAAAAATAAAGAGCAAACTATGAGGCAAGTGCAGTTCAAATTTGACCCACTTCCAACTGAATCGGCGAAAATTTGTCTTTTTCACCAGAGGTGGATCAAAACTTTTTACACCCGACCATTTGGTCAATTGTGCATTAAATATGGCCTAGTATTTTAGAAAAATGATTTGGTCCAATTTTGCAAGAATTATTGGGTAGGTCCTTCACAAAAAAACCTCACTTGGGGCACTCGAAAAATGGAAAATGTCTCTTTTGTGCAATGAAAGTGAAAACTCCCTTAGGAAACATTATTTGGAATTCCAAGATGCACCGTTGTGCACAATATGAGATCATTTGAACAAACTATGCCATGAATGTGGCCATAAGATTGATCATTTGACTTGAAAGCCATGAATCTTCATGCATGACAGCTCATTTCTGAGAACACTTTTTTAAAATAATTTCCATATTACAAGTGTATTGTTTTTCCTGGAAACTTGGTCACATATAATGACACAATGCAAAAGTTTTCCAATTTTTTTTTATTTTTTATGCCCATTTCAAAATGTGTTCAAAACGGCGGGCTTGACCGTTCCTAGCTAGTGATTGAATCTTGGAAAACTTTTGATGTTTCTGTGATTAAATAGATACTTATTTACCTACAAATGATTTTTGGAAAAAATAAAGAGCAAAGGTAGCAGCAGTTCAAATTTGACCCGCTTCCAACTGAATCGACGGGAATTTGTCTTTTTCATGAGAGGTGGATCAAAACTTTTTACACCCAACCATTTGGTCAATTGTGCATTAAATATGGCCTAGTATCTTAGAAAAATGATTTGGTCCAATTTTGCAAGAATTATTTGGTAGGTCCTTCATGAAAAAACCTCATTTGGGGCACTCGAAAAAATGGAAAATGATTTTTTTTTGCCAAAAACACTCATTTTTCATGGCACCTTTTTAAAGATATTTATCTCATTTCATGTTTATTATTTTTCCTGGAAACTTGTCCACATTTGGTGGCAAAGTGAGAAGGTTTTACATTTTCTTGTTGAATTTCCCGGGTCATAAAATAGCTGACATGATTTTAACTCATTATTTTTAGTGAACTACGACCAATTTAGATGGTCATAACGTCTTACTGCACTCTGATTGGTCCGTGGACGTCTCACGCGGATCATGCAGCGCACACCGTCGGATGCTCGCGGATCCAACGGCAGTCCTTGACCCTTTCACACCAATCCCGAAACCCTAGCTATGTCCTCGTGCTCATTTTCCATCCACCCCCCGCCTTGTTTCTTTTCCTCTCCTCCTCTCCCCTTCTAGATCCGGCGGAGCTCCTTTCCATCGCGCCCTTCCTCACCACCCCAGCGGAGCTCCTCTCCATCGCGCCCTTCCTCCTCTCCACCACCCTGACCCCCCTTCCTCTCGCGACACATCCACAGCATCCGCCAACCCCTCGCTTCCTTCTCCACCAAAACTGATCCAAGCCACCGGCGAGCCCCTCTACTGCCCGCGCATGCATAGCCTCGCCTCCTGCTGCTCTCCATCGACCCCCTCCACGTGCTCACCGTCATCGCCTCCCTCCGCCACATCGACCCCAAGGTAACCAACCTCCTCACCTGCTAGTTTACGGTTTGTCCGTCGTGTCCGTTTTCTGCGATGATGCGCTAATCGATGGTTCCAGGGTGAGCCGATGAAGAGGCGGAAGGGAATTTGGATCAAGATCAACAACTGTGAGGAGGGGGAGGAGAGCGAGAGGGGCAGCGTGGTGGCCAGCAAGGGGAGCACCATCATTGGAGCCGCGTCCTCCCGGTCCACGGCCACGTCGGGGAGATGCGGAGGGCGGACTTGATCATGAAGTCGCTCTCGTGGTCCAAGGCGGCGCCAGTCACAGAGACGGCCATCCGCGCCACCGTCGGCGACAACGCTGTAACTAGAATGGCTGTGCGCTGGTGAGTAGGACACTTCCGCTAATCCAACTATCATCTCTGAAGATGTTCTGAAATTTGTTGGCTGACTCTCTGTTTGGAATTCGCAGGTTGCTGAAGCAGAAGAGAGGGTTGCGTCGTGCAGGCACTGGTGGCCGCTCGGATCCGTATGTGTACATGGTACATGAAATCTGTGCCACACAGTTTGCATTTGGATGATGATTTGATTTCTGAAAGTAGCTAAATGTAAGCTATGACTGAATCAGTATAACTGAGAGTCAGTGTCCAACTTCTAGATGGAGTTAGGGAGTTGTTACTTATTGGAGTAGTAATTTCCAGTTATTCAGTAGAGAGTAAGTAGAATCTGAAAGCAATTGTTAAATCTTATTAATTTATCCTAGTTCCACTCACAGCCTTAGTTCTATAATTCTGGAAGCCAGTTGAATCCTGAACACTACACATTTCAAAAAATGCTTCCAAACCACATAATTTCATCCCTTGATACAGAAAGTACAACAAGTTCTGATATACATCGATCCTGCTTTCCTCGTACCAATAAAGCATGTCCATAACTTTGGATTATAGCAAAAAAATTGCTAAAAGAACAAACACCCAGTCAAAGCTCTGAATGATTAGGTACTGTAAATTGGATCTCCTGCATAACTACACTTTGCCATTTGCTTCGGGCACTTCTTGTTCCGCCAATCCACGAGCAGGGAGCGAAAGGCGCAGCCAGTGACCAGCGAGCGCATGGGTGGCTCAAGTGGTGGCGGAGAGCGGCCGGAGACTGCCAGTGATGAGCGGCGATGGCAACCCCGAGACCAGCAAGTAGGCGACGGTGACCTCATTGTGAAGTGGCTGAATCGACTTGAGGCGGTTTCTTTGAAATTCTTGGAAATGCTTTGGTAGTTTCTTTTGGCGAGAAACTGTTTCATACTGAAGTTTACTGGTACATGTGTGGTTTGCTACTGTTGTTTTGTTTGGGTTGGGTTGGTTCCAGCAGGGAGATGTGCATGCACACTGGCAGCATGAGCTAGCAGCCATGATTGCCAGCCAGCCAGCACCACGTAAATGTATTGCTTCTCCAACCGAGCAATGTCGAACTTATCTAGCTGGGTGGCCCTGACCTACCATACCTGCACTACATGCACAGTAGAGAAGAGGAGCAAAAAATACTATCCTGCAGCTAGAGAGAGTTATCCAATGAGCAAATTAGGGAATCCAATCATCCCAATGAGAGAGCAGAACTGAAGTTTTCTCTAATTTAGATTTCTCAAATCTCTCTCTGAACTTCCCTAACCAATTTAGCTGTTGTGTTGTATAAATGGAAAGTGAAAAACCTTTATAAGTAAAACCCAGGTGCATGATTTTATAGTTGATCTGACTTGCTTTTAAACTGTACCTGTGTACTAAACCCAGATTTTAGTTGACCTTGTATTTATATTTTCATCTAGGTTGTCCTTCTGCTAGTCTCACTACAGTTAGCTCTAACAACCCAGTTCAGTATTTGAATTACGGAGTGGCCTGTCCTATGCTGTGTCCTGCCACTCAAACGTATTTTGGGGGCATGATCAATCATTTTATCATGATTGAAAGAATAGCCCATAATTTGCTTCTACTTTCAAGCTAAAAAATGTTTGTGCAGTAAACATTATATGCAAGATTGTTACTGCCATGCATGCACATTATACATTTTTTATCTGGTTAATGTTAATCAATACCGATCTAGGTGACTGGTCAATCAACATTTGCTGGGATCGTGCACCGTGCTGGTGTTAGTCACAATGATCAGCTTCAATAGCATGACCAGTACCTGAACAAGATGCATAATTATTAACAAAAATGGTAATGCATTTTGCTAGTCTGTTGCGAATGATAATAGACCATGATAACTTGCATATTGGACCTGTCCCCTCTCTCTGTTTGACTCGCTCAATCTCTCTCTATCTTTCTGCAGGCGCCGCCGGATTCGAGGGTGGAGCCCGAGCCTCCACTGGAGCATGGATCAGACATGCAGGAGGTGGAGCTCCGCATGGATCACGACGTGGTCGTCGTGGGGGCCTGGATCGTCAAGTCCGCAGGCAGCGTCGGGGGCGGTGCAATGCCAGCTGCTAGACATAGTTCACCCTGGGTTGGTGCTGATGCACAAGGTTAGGAGGCATTCTGGCCTGATTGATCTGTTTTGGAGCATTGCACTTAGGCGGCTTGGCTTAGATGGCTGCGATGCGATGCTCATTTTTGGGTGTTTTGCAGGTGAATTTCGATGCCAAGACGGAGTACGACATGATCCAGAACTACAAGATTCTCCTGGATGTGTTCAACAAGTTGCAGATAGGCAAGGTACGGGTGGTGATTCTCCTGGCTTAGGTCTCTACTCGTGGATTTATCCGTGATTGTGTCTTGCATTTTGTCATCTGGGAAAGCAAATGTGAGCTGTCTGTACAGTAGTTCGGTTTATATATGCGGTGTGTGGGGATTCAATCTAGAACAGTTGTGTGTGATTGATGTCAGCATGTGGTATAGCCACAAGGTGATTTGATAACTGACTAAATTTGCTGTGCAATATTGAAGTTATGCTCATTGCTGTGTACAGTACTAAACTTGTACAATTCTTGTCTTGTTTCCACACAACATTAAGATTAGAGTCGTGCTTTTTGAATGTTGAGCCGATTTTTATGGCCTGTGTGCTAGCAAACTGAGCTTAGGGTGCTTCATCTTTGTCCTTCGACTTCTATTCTTATGACAATTAAATAGAGGATCTATTTTGCTCCCTGCTCTGATTTGTTTCAATCGATATTTATCTCATCCAGCACTCTGAGTATCAATGTGTTGTTTTAATCCTGATGATGACGTGGTAGTATGAAGTGGACACCATATTCCTGTTTAAATGCACAAGGAATAATTTGTTTCATCATGTCCTGGTTTATCCATGCCAGATTTGTTGCTTCCGGAACTCTTGGTTATCTAAAGTTTACATGTACTATAGAAGCTCTACTTTATGCTAATACCTGCTTGTGTAACATTTTGCATGGTATACTTCTAAATGGACAAGTACATTCGGCGTCCATCATCAATGATGGTGCGGACTGATGTTCAACTGCAGAACCATCCATCATATCAACACAAAGTCAGGTATGTTCTTGTCTTGTTGAACAGATAAGGGCATGATGCTTCATGGCCTTCTTCTTGATGCATATATCATTTGACACACACATTAGTAAATCTGAATTAATTTTGACATAGTTGCTTATTGATTGAATATGAGTATTGTTCCTTATACTCAAATGGAACTTTGATCTGCTGTAACTTTGAATGATTGTTTTCAAACCTTGTCGTGTATGTGAAACATTCAATGCTTATTTCTTGCTAAGTTTGTCATGTGTGCCAATTCAATTCCCAGTTTTGACGAATATGCCTATTTCAGATAAGTAGAATGATCTTGGTAAAATAATAATAAGTAGAATGATAAAATACTGGTGTGTCTTTAGTTTTTATTTTAAAAGTATTTGCGTAATATTTCTTCTATCAGTGACATACTTCTTGTTCTCTTTTGAATGTCCAGATGTTTTGCAAAAGGAAGAAGCAGTACTTGAAGAAGCAGATTACAATGTTTTCTCGTCGTGAAGCACTAGATAGGCTATCTTGTTCTATTTATTTTTCCTGTTCTGGAGTATTCCAACACCTGAATGGTTGACGACAACATGTCGTAGGTTGCTTGGATCTGTATAATATACATATGTGATGGAAATTTGTAGAATGTGTGTTTTGAGATATTTCTGTAATATTCAGCTAATTCATGGTAACTTGATTCATATTGTTATTCAAACTGGTTTGAAAATGTTTGTTAAATGGGTTGGAGTTGGACCTTAAAGAGGCCAAGGATGAAATTATATTGGACAAATATTTTGGGTAAAAAAGTAAAACGAAAATACATGAATGTGGAAAGGCCAAGGCCCAGGAAAGAAAAACCTGGAAAACATTGGGCTGGACTCATTTGAAAAAAAAAGATAAAAAGGCTGCAATGTTGGGCTTGGCCCATGAAGTTGACCAAAAATTGACAAGAAACAAATATAGAAAGGCTGAATTGTTGGGCTCGGCCCATGTAAAACACCTAATCGGACCGGGCTAAATCTTGTCAACAACCTTTTCAATTGGTCGCAATTTTTCCACATCAGATTGCCACGTCGGATCTGACGTGGCCTGGGCAGACAGCCAGTGACCAAAACAAAAGGGCATGTGTTTAACAACCTTTTGTTTTGGTCGTAAACATCTACGACCTTCTCACAGAGAAGGTCGTTAATTTCAGTTTACGACCGCCAGCTTTTGACCTTCTATTTTCGGTCACAAAAAGGTCGCAAATGAAAAACAATGACCTTTCAGTGACCAATAGTCAAGGTCACAAGTTGACATATTTCTTTTAGTGTCTAAGCTTTGCTAGTCTTGATACCCATGGTAATGGGATTGCTGAGTCCTCGTGGCTCACAGATTACTACAACAATAGTTGCAGGTACAGGTAATGCGATGATCTGACGCGAGAGCGATGTATGCTTGTCTTGGAGTTCTTCTTCTACTTCTTTTTCGTTTAGGGGTTAGGTTCTTGGTCGGCAGCCTGGGCTAGCAGGGTGGATATCGTTTGAGTTTCTGTTTGTGTTTCATCCGTAGTCGGATGTTGCTCTCATGTATGATGTTGTTGTATTCATGTGGCATTGTATGCCTTTTGTATGTATCCCCATCTATAATGTAATGGTACGATCTACGATGTAATGATATCCACCTTGCAAAAGCGTCTTCAATATGCGGATCTATCCTTGGTGGGACCTTTGAGTTCCTCTCGGATAGGATCGCATATTGGGTGTGAAAACTACAGACCTAATTTTAAGGTCCCTTTGTTTTGGTGCAAATAGGTCAATCTGTCAGGAGGCTGGGTATAAGTAGACCCGCGGTACGGAATGAAAGCAGTAGATCTCAACAATCTTGGGTACACAGACGAACCATTCGTCCTAGCCCATGATGTGGTGCAGGTTTTATATGTGAAGGACATGTCTACCAAACTGAGAAAAAAAAGATAAGGAAGCGAATACATCATACTATTAGCCAAAGCGCCACATAGTTCTTTCTAGGAAAAGAGACATCGTGGGAGTGGAGGGCAAGATAGACATGTCTGGAGATTATGAAAAGGTTCATGAAATTCCTCCCTTCAAAGTGAAGGCTGACCCAAGCACCCTGTTAAATGATGAAGATTATCCATGGTTACGACGCAATAAGCAAGGGACACATACGAAGAAAAAGTGAATACTTTATCTCCACAACTATTCTGATGATGGCTTTGATCTAAAATATCAGTGCAGTTACATGTCAAAAAATGAAATCCCCTGTGTAATAGATGAGTTTTCGTCGAAAAATCTGATACTTCGAAAGAGATTGTCTGGTTTGTACATGAAGTGTATCTAGTTTTTCCCGTAACCCTCTCAACTTTTTAGCACATGCTATGTGGGTGAAATTTTGATACCATGCCAACTTTCAACCTTTTCAGAGCTCATTTGTAGTGTTTTTCAATTTCAGAGTCATTCAGCTCAAAGAATGAACTAATAGCAAAAAGAATGAACTAAAAAGCTTTTATAGAACTCTAATAGTAAAAAGATAAACTAAAAAGCTTTTATAAAACTCTAATAGCAAAAAGAATGAACTAAAAAGAATCAATTAATTATAATATTCTTCAATAGCAAAAAGAATCAACTAAAAAGAATCAAAATAATATTTACTAAAATTATCAAAGTATTTATTTGTTAAAAACTTTAATAGTAAAATGAATTTTGATAAAGTATTATTTGTTACAAACTTTAATAGAAAAATAAAAAGCTTTTATAAAACTCTAATAGCAAAAGGAATCAACTAAAAAGAATCAATTAAAAATAAAACTTATGAAACTTAAATTATATAAAATTTATGCAACTAAATTATATAACTAAAAATAACATATGCAAAAATAACATTAAAAAATTGAAAACATAAAATATGCAAAAAATAAAAAAAGGCCCACCTACTAGCCACCACAGCGTGCATACGACTAGAAACCCTAGAAATGGGCCAGGATGCAGGCCCGCAGTGCAACCAGGCCCAACAAGGCGTAAGATAGGCATGTAATGCCTGTTGGGGAACGTAGTAATAATTCAAAATTTTCCTACGTGTCACTAAGATCAATCTAGGAGATGCTAGCAACGAGAGAGAGAAAGGGAGTGCATCTTCCTACCCTTTAAGATCGATAAGCGGAAGCGTTACAAGAACACAGTTGATGGTGTCGTACTCGCGGCGATTCAAATCGCGGAAGATCTGATCTAGCACCGAATGGATGGCGCCTCCGCGTTCAACACACGTACAGCCCGAGGACGCTCCTCCTTCTTGATCTAGAAAGGGGAGAGGAGAAGTTGAGGGAGAGCTCCAGCAGCACGACGACATGGTGGTGGAGCTTGTGGTTCTCCTGCAGGGCTTCGCCAAGCACTACGGAAGAAGAGGAGGTGTTGGAGGAGGGAGGGGCTACGCCAAGGGAAGGGTTGTGGCTGCCCTCCCACCCCCTCACTATATATAGGGGAAAGGGGAGAGGGTGCTGGCCCCTCTAGATGGATCTAGAGGAGGGGGCGCTGGCCAGGGGAAAGCCTTAGATGGGTTTGGGATGCCCCACCCCTAGGAAACTTGCCCCCAAGCCGGGAGGGGCGGCTGCCCTAGGGGTGGTGCCCCCACCTCTCCAGGTTAAGTGAGATGGGGTGGAAGGGGTTCACAAACCCTTACTGGGCTGGTGTGCCCCTTCCCCTTGGCCCATAAAGCCCCCCAACACTTGTCGAGGCCTCCGAAACTCCTTTCGGTCACACTGGTCGTCACCCGGTACCCCGGGAAAAATTCCGGACTCTAATACCCTTCGTGCAATATATCGATCTTCACCTCCGGACCATTCCGGAGTTCCTCATCACGTCCGAGATCTCATCCAGGACTCCGAACAACCTACGGTAAGCACATACTATATCCCATAACAACTCTAGCGTCACCGAACCTTAAGTGTGTAGACCCTATGGGTTCGCGAACCATGCAGACATGACTGAGATACCTCTTCGATCAATAACCAATAGCGGGATCTGGATACCCATATTGGCTCCCACATGTTCCACGATGATCTCATCGGATGAACCACTATGTCGGTGATTCAATCAATCATGTACACAATTCCCTTTGTCCATTGGTATGCTACTTTCCCGAGATTCGATCGTAGGTATCCCCGTACCTCGTTCAATCTCGTTACCGGCAAGTCTCTTTACTTGTTCCGTAACGCATGATCCCTTGGCTAACTTGTTAGTCACATCGAGCTCATTATGATGATGCATTACCAAGTGGGCCCAGAGATACCTCTCCGTCATACGGACTGACAAATCCCAGTCTCAATTCGTGCCAGCTCTACAGACACTTTTGGAGATACATGTAGTGCACCTTTATAGCTTTCCAATTACGCTGTGATGTTTGGTACACCCAAAGCATTCCTATGGTATCTGGGAGTTGCACAATCGCATGGTCTAAGGAAATGATACTTGACATTATAAAAGCTCTTAGCAAATGAACTACACGATCTTGTGCTATGCTTAGGATTGGGTCTTATCCATCACATCATTCTCCTAAAGATGTGATCCCGTTATCAACGACATCCAATGTCCATGGTCAGGAAACCATAGCCATCTATTGATCAATGAGCTAGTCAACTAGAGGCTCACTAGGGACATGTTGTGGTCTATGTATTCACACATGTATTACGGTTTCCAGTTAATACAATTATAGCATGAACAATAGACAATTAACTTGAACAAGGAAATATAATAATAACCATTTTATTATTGCTTCTAGGGCATATTTCCAACAGTCTCCCACTTGCACTAGAGTCAATAATCTAGTTCACATAACTATGTGATTGTAATGAATCCAACACCCATGGGGTTTGATCATATCTTTCTTGTGAGAGAGGTTATTACTCAACGGGTCTGAACCTTTCAGATCTGTGTGTGCTTTACAAATCTCTATGCCATCTTGTAGATGTAGCTACCACGCGCTATTTGGAACTATTCCAAATAACTGCTCTACTATACGAATCCGGTTTACTACTCAGAGTCATCCGTATTAGTGTCAAAGTTTGCATCGACATAACCCTTTACAACAAACTCTTTTACCACCTCCATAATCGAGAAAAATTCCTTAGTCCACTAAGGATAAGATTGACCGTTGTCCAGTGATCCATTCCTGGATCACTCTTATACCCCTTGACTGACTCATGGCAAGGCACACTTCAGGTGCGGTACACAACATAGCATATTGTAGAGCCTACGCCTAAAGCGTAGGGAACGACCTTCATCCTTTCTCTCTCTTCTGCCGTGGTCAGGTCTCGAGTCTTACTCAATACTCACACCTTATAACACATCCAAGAACTCCTTCTTTGCCAATCTATTTTGAACTCCTTCAGAATCTTGTCACGGTATGTATTTATTTGAAAGTACTATTAAGCGTTTTTGATCTATCCTTATAGATCTTGTTGCTCAATGTTCAAGTAGCTTAATCCATCTTTTCCATTGAAAAACACTTTCAAACAACCCTATATGCTTTCCAGAAATTCTACATCATTTCTGATCAACGATATGTCAACAACATATACTCATCAGAAATTCTATAGTGCTCCCACTCACTTCATTGGAAATACAAGTTCCTCATAAACTTTGTATAAACCCAAAATCTTTGATCTTCTCATCAAAGCATATATTCCAACTCCGAGATGCTTACTCTAGTCCTTAGAAGGATCACTGGAGCTTTGCATACTTGTTAGCATCTTTTAGGATTGACAAAAACTTTCTGGTTGTATCACATACAACCTTTCCTCGAGAAAATTGTCGAGGAAACAATGTTTTGACATCCTATCTGCAAGATTTCATAAATAATGCAGTACCTGCTAATATAATTCCAATAGACTCTAAGCATTTCTACGAGTGAGAAAGTCTCATCGTAGTCAACTCCTTGAACTTGTCAAAAAGCATCTTAGTGACAAGTAGAGCTTTCTTAATGGTGACACATACCTTTATTGTCTGTCTTCCCTTTTTAAATCCATATCTACCCAACAGCCCTACGACCATCAAGTAGTTCTTCCAAAGTCTACACTTTGTTTTCATACATGGATCCTCTCTCGGATTTTATGGCCTCGAGCCATTCGTCGGAGTCCGGGCCCACCATCGCTTCTCCATAGCTCGTAGGTTCATTGTTGTCTAGCAACATGACCTCCAAGACAGGATTACCGTACCACTCTGAAGTAGTATGCGTCCTTGTCGACCTACGAGGTTTGGTAGTGACTTGATCCGAAGTTTCATGATCACTATCATCAGCTTCAACTTCAATTGGTGTAGGCGCCACAAGAACAACTTCCTATGCCCTACTACACACTAGCTGAAGTGACGGTTCAATAACCTCATCAAGTCTCCACCACCCTCTCACTCAATTCTTTCAAGAGAAACTTTTCCTTGAGAAATGACCCATTTCTAGAAACAATCACTTTTGCTTTCGGATCTAAAATAGGAGGTATACCCAACTGTTTTGGGTGTCCTATGAAGATGCATTTATCCGCTTTGGGTTCGAGCTTATCAGGCTAAAACTTTTCCACATAAGCGATGCAGCCCCAAACTTTTAAGAAACGAAAGCTTAGGTTTCTCTAAACCATAGTTCATATGGTGTCATCTCAACGGAATTACATGGTTCCCTATTTAAAGTGAATGTGGTTGTCTCTAATGCCTAACCCATAAATGATAGTGGTAATTTGATAAGAGATAGCATGGTATACACCATATCCAATAGGGTGCAGCTATGATGTTCGGACACACCATCACACTATGGTGTTCAAGGCGGTATTAGTTGTTAAACAATTTCCACAATGTCTCCATTGTGTACCAAACTCGTAACTCGGATATTCATCTCTATGATCTGTTGGGGAACGTAGTAATTCCAAAATTTTCCTACGCACACGCAAGATCATGGTGATGCATAGCATTGAGAGGGGAGAGTGTGTTCACGTACCCTCGTAGACCGAAAGCGGAAGCGTTAGCACAACGCGGTTGATGTAGTCGTACGTCTTCACGGCCCGACCGATCAAGCACCGAAAGCATGACACCTCCAAGTTCTTGCACACATTCAGCTCGATGACGTCCCTCGAACTCCGATCCAGCCGAGTGTCGAGGGAGAGTTCCATCAGCACAACATCATGGTGAGATGATGATGTTCTACCGACGCAGGGATTCGCCTAAGCACCGCTACGATATTATCGAGGAGGACTATGGTGGAGGGGAGCACCGCACACGGCTAAGAGATCAATGATCAATTGTTGTGTCTATGGGGTGCCCCCTGCCCCCGTATATAAAGGAGCAAGGGAGGAGGAGGCCAGCCCTAGGAGGGGCGCACCAAGGGAGTAGGATTCCTACTCCTAGTAGGAGTAGGTTTCCTCCTTTCCTAGTCCAACTAGGAGAACGGGGAAAGGGGGGGAAAGGGAGAAGGATGGGAGAGGGGGGCCGCGCCCCAAACCCTTTGTCCAATTCGGACTGGGCTTGGGAGGGGCGCGCGCCACCTCCTGGCTGCTGCCCCTCCTTCCCAATAAGGCCCATCAAGGCCCAATACTCTTCCCCATATTCCCGTAACTCCCCGGTACCCCGAAAAATACCTGAATCACTCGGAACCTTTCCGATGTCTGAATATAGTCATCCAATATATTGATCTTTACGTCTTGACCATTTCGAGACTCCTCCTCATGTCTCCGATATCATCCGGGACTCGGAACTACCTTCGGTACATCAAAATACATAAACTCATAATATAACCGTCATCGAACTTTAAGCGTGCGGACCCTACGGGTTCGAGAACTATGTAGACATGACCGAGACACATCTCCGGTCAATAACCAATAGAGGAACCTGGATGCTCATATTGGCTCCCACATATTCTACGAAGATCTTTATCGGTCAAACCGCATAACAACATATGGTGTTCCCTTTGTCATTGGTATGTTATTTGCCCGAGATTCGATCATCGATATCTCAATACCTAGTGCAATCTCGTCACCGGCAAGTCTCTTTACTCATTCCGTAATACATCATCCCGCAACTAACTCATTAGTTATAATGCTTGCAAGGCTTATAGTGGTGTGTATTACTGAGTGGGCCCAGAGATACCTCTCCGACAATCGGAGTGACAAATCCTAATCTCGAAATACGCCAACCCAACAAGTACCTTCGGAGACACCTGTAGAGCACCTTTATAATCACCCAGTTACGTTGTGATGTTTGGTAGAACACAAAGTGTTCCTCCGGTAAACATGAGTTGCATAATCTCATAGTCATAGGAACATGTATAAGTCATGAAGAAAGCAATAGCAACATACTACACGATCAAGTGCTAAGCTAACGGAATGGGTCAAGTCAATCACATCATTCTCCTAATGATGTGATCCCGTTAATCAGATGACAACTAATGTCTATGGTTAGGAAACATAACCATCTTTGATTAACGAGCTAATCGAGTAGAGGCATACTAGTGACACTCTGTTTGTCTATGTATTCACACATGTATTATGTTTCCAATTAATACAATTCTAGCATGAATAATAAACATTTATCATGATATAAGGAAATAAATAATAACTTTATTATTGCATCTAGGGCATATTTCCTTCATGATCATATCATAGACATTTTATCCTCTTGTAATGACGATCTTCAAGTTCACTCTAAAATTACTTGAACCTTTCAATAATTCAGACTTGTGTTTCATCAAGTAAATATACTTAGCATCTACTCAAATCATCTATGAAGTAAGAACATAACGACATCCACCGCATGCCTCGACACTCATTGGACTGCACACATCAAAATGTATTACTTCCGTCTCACTGAAAACGAGGCCTTTCAGTCATCTTGCCCATGTGGTATGATTTGCATGTCTCAAGTGATTCAAAATCAAGTGAGTCCAAATGATCCATCTGCATGGAGTTTCTTCATGCGTATATACCAATAGACATGGTTCACATGTCTCAAACTTTTCAAAAAATGAGTGAGTCCAAAGATCCATAAACATGGAGCTTCTTCATGCGTTTTATACCAATATGACTCAAATGGCAGTGCCACAAGTAGGTGGTACTATCATTACTATCTTATATCTTTTGGCATGAATATGTTTATCACTACGATCGAGATTTAATAAACCATTCATTTTAGGTGCAAGACCATTGAAGGTATTATTCAAATAAACAGAGTAACCATTATTTTCCTTAAATGAGTAACTGTATTGCGATAAACATAATCCAATCATGTCTATGCTCAACGCAAACACCAAATAACAATTATTTAGGTTTAACACCAATCCCGATGGTAGAGGGAGCGTGCGATGTTTGATCACATCAACCTTGGAAACACTTCCAACACATATCGTCATCTCACCTTTAGCTAGTCTCCATTTATTCCGTAGCTTTCTATTTCGAGTTACTAACACTTAGCAACCGAACTGGTTCTAATACCCTGGTGCTACTAGGAGTACTAGTAAAGTACACATTAATATATTGTATATCCAATATACTCCTGTCAACCTTGCCAGCATTCTCATCTACCAAGTATCTAGGGTAGTTCTGCTTCAGTGACCGTTCCCCTCATTACAGAAGCACTTAGTCTCGGGTTTGGGTTCAACCTTGGGTTTCTTCACTAGGGCAGCAACTGATTTGCCATTTCATGAAGTATCCCTTCTTGCCCTTGCCCTTCTTGAAACTAGTGGTTTTACTAACCATCAACAATTGATGCTCCTACTTGATTTCTACTTTCGCGGTGTCAAACATCGCGAATAGCTCAAGGATCATCATATCTATCCTTGATATGTTATAGTTCATCATGAAGCTCTAGTAGCTTGGTTGCAGTGACTTTGGAGAACCATCACTATCTCATATGGAAGATTAACTCCCACTCGATTCAAGCGATTGTAGTACTCAGACAATCTGAGCACATGCTCAACGATTGAGCTTTTATCCCTTAGTTTGCTAGCTAAGAAACTTGTTAGAGGTCTCATACCTCTTGATGTGGGCACGAGCCTGAAATTCCAATTTCAGACCTTGGAACATCTCATATGTTCTGCGATGTTTCAAAAACGTCTTTGGCACCTCAATTCTAAACCGTTTAGCATTATGCACTGAACTATCACGTAGTCATCAAAACGTGTATGTTAGATGTTTGCAAAATCCACAGACGACGCTCGAGGTTCAGCACACCGAGCGGTGCATTAAGGACATAATCCTTCCGCGCAGCAATGAGGACAATCCTCAGTATACGGACCCAGTACGCATAATTGCTACTGTCAACTTTCAACTAAATTTTCTCGAGGAACATATCTTAAACAGTAGAAATAAAGCGTAAGCTACAACATAATTTGCAAAGACCTTTTGACTATGTTCATGATAATTAAGTTCATCTAACCAAATTATTTAATGAACTCCCACTCAGATAGACATCCTCTAGTCATCTAAGTGATACATGATCCGAATCGACTAGGCCGTGTCCGATCATCACGTGAGATGGACTAGTCATCAA
Source organism: Triticum timopheevii (assembly GCA_963921465.1). Taxonomy (NCBI): domain Eukaryota; kingdom Viridiplantae; phylum Streptophyta; class Magnoliopsida; order Poales; family Poaceae; genus Triticum; species Triticum timopheevii. The sequence goes on along the minus strand of OY997266.1, from coordinate 42,272,070 downwards.
CGGTGAACATCTCCATGTTGATCGAATCTACCATACGACTCATGTTCGACCTTTCGGTCTCTCGTGTTTCAAGGCCATGTCTGTACATGCTAGGCTCATCAAGTCAACCTAAGTGGTTCGCGTGTGTAAATTTGGCTTACACCCATTGTTGCGAACATTAGAATCTATCACAGTTGATCATCACATGGTGCTTCGAAGCAACGAACCTTCGCAACGGTGCACAGTTAGGGGCAACACTTTCTTGAAATTTTAGTGAGGGATAATCCTACTTATGCTACTGTTGTTCTAAGCAAATAAGATGTAAACATGACAACATCACATGAAAATCATAAAGTGACATGATATGGCCAATATCATTTTGCGCCTTTGATCTCCATCTTCGAGGCGCGGCATGATCACCATCGTCACCGGCATGACACCATGATCTCCATCATTGTGTCTTCATGAAGTTGTCTCGCCGACTATTACTTCTACTACTATGGCTAACAGTTAGCAATAAAGTAAATTAATTACATGGCGTTTTCATTGACACGCAGGTCATACAATAAATTAAGACAACTCATATGGCTCATGCCGGTTGTCATACTCATCGACATGCAAGTCGTGATTCCTATTACAAGAACATGATCAATCTCATACAACACATATATCATTCATCACATCCTTTTGGCCATATCACATCACATAGCATACCCTGCAAAAACAAGTTAGACGTCCTCTAATTGTTGTTGCATGTTTTACGTGGCTGCTATGGGTTTCTAGCAAGAACGTTTCTTACCTACGCAAAAGCCACAATGGTGATATGCCAATTGCTATTTACCCTTCATAAGGACCCTTTTCATCGAATCTGATTCGACTAACGTGGGAGAGACAGACACCCGCTAGCCACCTTATGCATCAAGTGCATGTCAGCCGGTGGAACCTGTCTCACGTAAGCGTATGTGTAAGGTTGGTCCGGGCCGCTTCATCCCACAATGCCGCCGAATCAAGATAAGACTAGTAACGGTAAGTGAGGGAGTCCTGGACTAGGGGGTGTCCGGATAGCCGGATTACCACCATCGGCCGAACTATCATTGGCCGGACTATCATCATCGACCGGATTCCAAGACTATGAAGATACAAGATTGAAGACTTCGTCCCGTGTCTGGATGGGACTTTCCTTGGCGTGGAAGGCAAGCTTGGCAATACGGATATGTAGATCTCCTACCATTGTAACCGACTCTATGTAACCCTAGCCCTCTCCGGTGTCTATATAAAACGGATGGCCCTAGTCCGTAGGACATACATTACAACAATCATACCATAGGCTAGCTTTTAGGGTTTAGCCTCCTTGATCTCGTGGTAGATCCACTCTTGTAAACATCCACAATATCAATATCAATCAAGCAGGACGTAGGGTTTTACCTCCATCAAGAGGGCCCGAACCTGGGTAAAACATCGTGTCCCTTGTCTCCTGTTACCATCCGCCTAGACGCACAGTTCGGGACCCCCTACCCGAGATCCGCCGGTTTTGACACCGACATTGGTGCTTTCATTGAGAATTCCTCTGTGTCGTCACCGATAGGCTTGATGGCCTCTTCAATCAACAACGACGCGGTCCTGGGTGAGACTTTTCTCCCCGGACAGATCTTCTTATTCGGCGGCTTCGCTCTGCGGGCCAACTCACTTGGCCATCTGGAGCAGATCGAAAGCTACGCCCCTGGCCGTCAGGTTAGGTTTGGAAGCCTAAACTTCACGGCTGATATCCGCGGGGACTTGATCCTCGACGGATCCGAGCCACAGCCGAGCGTGCCGCACTGTCACGATGGGCACGACCTAACTCTGCCGCCGGACAGCACCTTGGAAGCGGCACTCGAATCCGCTCCAATCTATAGTCCGGAGCCGATCGCGCAGATCGAGGACGGGTGGCTGGACACCGCCTCAGGGCTGCAACTTCTACGGCGATGGAGCCGAACACTGACCTTGTCCCACATAAAGCTCATGACTCCGAGGTGCCGGACTCTCTACCAGACTCCGACCCTCCTACGCCCGTGCCAGTCGAATCCGATTGGACGCCGGTCATGGAATTCACCGCTGCGGACATCTTTCAGCACTCACCCTTCGGCGACATCCTAAATTCGCTGAAGCATCTCTCGTTATCCGGAGAGCCCTGGCCGAACTACGGCCGGGATGGTTGGGACGTGGACGACGAAGAAATTCTGAACCCTCCCACCACCCACTTCGTAGCCACCGTCGACGATCTAACCGACGTGCTCGACTACGACTCCGAAGACATCGACGGTATGGACGACGATGCCGGAGACTATCAAGAACCAGTGCCTACAAGACACTGGAAAACCACCTCATCATACGACATATACATGGTGGACACCCCAAAAGACGGGGACGGCGAAGAAGCAGCAGAGGCAGATTCCCTAAAGAAACAGCCCAAGCGCCGACGTTAGCGGCGCCGCTCTAAATCCCGCCATAGAAAGAATGGAGATTCCGGCACAGGAGATAACAACATCCCAGAAAGTGCCGAGGACAACCCCCTCCAGCAAGATTCAGCGCAAGAGGAGGCAAAAGCAAGCCCTCACGAGAGGGCGGCAGACGAAGAGGTCGAGGATGATAATTACATACCTCCCACCGGAGACGAGGCAAGCCTCGACGACGACGAATTCATCGTGCCTGAGGATCCCGTCGAACAAGAGCGTTTTAGACGCAGGCTAATGGCCACGGCAAACAGTCTAAAGAAAAAGCAGCAACAGCTTCAAGCTGATCAAGACCTGCTGGCCGACAGATAGACCGAGGTCCTCGCGGCCGAAGAGTACGAACTCGAACGCCCCTCCAAAAGCTACCCAAAACGCAAGTTGCTCCCCCGACTAGAGGAGGAAGCATACAATCCGGCATCACCAGCGCACAATACGGCAGACCGACCACCTCGTGGCCGCGACAGAGAGGCATGCAAACCCTCCACCAAAACCGTCCCTCGACATCGCTCAAAAAGCATGAAGCCGCGGGGGAACGCGCCGGACATGCGAGACATATTGGAGGATAAGGCAAGACAATCCAGATCTATCTATGGATCACGTAGGCGCCCCAAGACCCACGACGAATACCGTCGTGCTGGACATAACCACTCCGGCCGGGCCGAACACAGCAGACAATGCTCTCTCGAGCTACGTCGCGATATTGCTCAATACAGAGGCGCCGCACACCCACTATGCTTCACTGATGAAGTAATGGATCATCAAATCCCTGAAGGGTTTAAACCCGTTAACATCGAATCCTACGATGGCACAACAGACCCCGCGGTTTGGATCGAGGATTATCTCCTTCATATACACATGGCCCGCAGCGACGATTTTCACGCCATCAAATATCTCCCGCTCAAGATTAAAGGACCAGCTCGGCATTGGCTTAACAGCCTGCCAGCAGAGTCGATTGGATGCTGGGAAGACCTGGAAGCCGCATTCCTCGACAACTTCCAAGGCACGTACATGCGACCACCGGACGCAGATGACCTAAGCCACATAATCCAGCAGCCAGACGAATTGGCCAGGCAATTCTAGACACGGTTCTTGACAAAGAAAAATCAAATCGTCGATTGTCCGGATGCAGAGGCCCTTGCTGCCTTCAAACATAACATCCGCGACGAGTGGCTAGCCCGGCACCTAGGACAAGAAAAGCCAAAATCCATGGCAGCCCTCACATCACTCATGACCCTCTTTTGCGCGGGAGAGGATAGCTGGCTAGCTCGTAGCAACAACCTGAGCAAAAATGCTGGTAGTCCGGATACCAAGGACCGCAATGGCAGGTCGCGTCGATACAAAAACAAACGCCGCATTAACAGCGACAGCAATGAGGATACGGCAGTCAACGCTGGATTCCGAGGCTCTAAACCCGGTCAATGGAAGAAGCCATTTAAAAGAACTAGTCCGGGTCCGTCCAATTTAGACCGAATACTCGACCGCTCTTGTCAAATACATGGAACCCCCGAAAAACCAGCTAACCACACCAACAGAGATTGTTGGGTATTTAAGCAGGCAGGCAAATTAATTGCCAAAAGCAATGACAAGGGGCTACACAGCGACGACGAGGAAGAAACCCGGCCGCCGAACAACAGAGGACAGAAGGGATTCCCCCCTCAAGTTCGGATAGTAAATATGATATACGCAACGCATATACCCAAGAGGGAGCGGAAGCGTGCACTAAGAGACGTATACGCGATGGAGCCAGTCGCCCCAAAATTCAACCCATGGTCCTCTTGCCCGGTCACTTTCGATCAAAGAGACCATCCGACTAGTATCCGCCATGGCGGATTCGCCGCATTGGTTTTAGACCCAATCGTTGATGGTTTTCACCTCACGAGAGTCCTGATGGATGGCGGCAGTAGCCTAAACCTGCTTTATCAGGATACAGTGCGCAAGATGGGCATAGACCCTTCAAGGATTAAACCTACAAAAACGACCTTTAAAGGCGTCATACCAGGTGTTGAAGCCAGCTGCATAGGCTCAGTCACACTAGAAGTGGTCTTCGGATCCCCGGATAATTTCCGAAGCGAGGAGTTAATCTTCGACATAGTCCCGTTTCGCAGTGGCTATCATGCTCTGCTCGGACGAACCGCATTCGCAAAATTCAACGCGGTGCCGCATTATGCATACCTTAAGCTCAAGATGCCAGGCCCTCGTGGAGTCATCACGGTCAATGGAAACACGGAACGCTGCCTCCGGACGGAGGAACATACAGCGGCTCTTGCGGCAGAAGTACAGAGCAACCTTTTAAGGCAATTTTCGAGTCCGGCCGTTAAACGGCCGGACATGACCAAACGCGCCTGGAGCAACATCAACCAAGACCACCTGGCACGTTCCGAGCACGCGTAGCAATGCGGCCCCAACCCCAGCCCTCAAACAATTGTAAGACAGACTCTCCGCGTACATAATTATGCCCTAGAGATACCATGGGTCCAGGGGAAGGGGCACGACCACAACAAACCCAGTGTGCGGCTCGACCACACTAGGGGCTCCCAAGTGTGTCGCTCTTTTCTTTTAGTTTTCCTTTTTTACAGGACTCTGTCCGGCGGCGAACCTGCCGAACTCATGATGCAGCAGCCAGGGAGAGACAAAGGCTGCGACGAACACTCAGGTGGTCTCCATTACGAGCATTAAATTTACACACCATTCCGCGGCCTACCCCTGGAGGGAGACGCCTTTAATTCGTCCAATCCCTTGCTTTTCGCACTATTTGTATCATTCCGCACTCATAGCAGAACTTCTTGAATAAAATGGAGCACCTTCTGACCATAAATGCATTGCTTTATATATATGTTCATTTACAACATGTTGCATCCGTATATTTTGGTACGGCCGAATACACTAGGGGCTTATGTTCCCCGCATTATGGTGTGATAAGTCCGAACACTTTCACAAGTGCGGCACCCCGAACTTATAGCATTATATGAATCGGCTCTGAATCATGTCTTGGGTCAATAGTTGGGTTTTCCCGGCTCCCATGTTTGGCACCTTACGTTTCCGTTCTATCGGCTAAGGTAGCACTGGGAGAACCACTGCGATTGCGCCCCGGTTGAGCCGAGTTAACGCCTCAGTGGAGAAAGCTAAAACTGACCGTCATGATAAGGCGAGAGACTGGTCGCTGTTCGAGAGGTTTTTTCGGGTCCTTAAAGGCCTACGCCACTTCGAGCGAAGTTCTGGATAATGTCCGTTGAAGGCGTGGATAGCGCCCCAAATTCGGTCTTCCGAATACTAGGGGCTTCGCCAAAATTTAAAATTATAAAATTCTATGGCTAAGTGAGAGTGTTCAAGCATTATAAATCCGGTTGCCTTGTTCGTTGTGTTGAGTGCCTCCCTAGATGGACCCAAATATGGGAACAAGAGTGCTCAAGTTTATCCCAAACACCCCAGCACTAGTGCCATGGGGGCTGAAGCCAACGACTTGCCATCTCTCAGATTTTATAAACGGCCGCACAGAAGGTAATATTTTAAATTAAAACAAGCGTTGCTTAGCGCGTATGAACAACGTTTTCAAGCCTCACTTACCATTTTCAAGCGGACTATGAGGCCCTTCATGGCCTCCTCGGCTACCTTGTGGAGTTCGACCAGCTGCTTCACCTGGTCGCTAGGAGGCACCGGATGGCCGGCCTCAGCATACTAAGACCAGAAGACCTTCTCCGTTGAGCTTCCCTCCTCGCCACGGTAGAATACGGCGGCATCGGATACACTACGAGGCAAATCTGCAAATGCCCCTGGAGAGCTCCGAATTCGGGTAAGTGTCAGGTAGTTTACATTAACATGCTTGCTTTGCATGAAAAATGCCTTACCCGCCGCTATTTTCTTCACATCTTCCACCTCCTGAAGGGCCTTATGGGCCTCGGCCTTGGCGGCTTTGGCACTTTCGAGAGCGGAGGCAAGCTCGGACTCTCGAGTCTTGAGTCACGCTCCAAACTCTCATGCTTTTCCATGAGAGCCTGGAGCTCTTGCCGAACCACCGCCACCTGCGCCTCCTGCTTTTCTCGCTCCATCCGTTCCACGGCCGCATTGTGTTCGGCCGCGGACACGGCCTCCTTCAGGGCTGCCACCTCATTCGTGGCCCCTGCAGTACCCATGTTATCCTTGTTATTCTTTTATTGCAACCTAAATCCTTTTCTGTAAGGTAACTATTCAAAGTGGTGTTACTCACCTTCTTTGTCCTGGAGCTGCTTCTTGGCACGGCCGAGCTCTTGCTCGGACCGCTCAAGCTCCTGCTTCAAAGCACCGACCTCCGCAGTCAGTGCGGCAGAGGTCAGCAGTGCAGCCTACACACCCATATTGACATAATTTTTTAGCAACCCTGCGTATATCTTTTTTTTCAGATTCTCAATCCGGCTTTTCTTTCCGAACACCGAACCGAGCATCCGGGGCTACTGTCTATGCGGTATTACATTACATAATTTTAACTTCTTACCTCAAAGCCTGTTAGAAGGCTACTGCAGGCTTTGGACAGCCCGCTCTTCGCGAGCTGCACCTTCCGAATCACCGCACTCATGATAGTGCGGTGTTCTTCCTTGATGGAAGCGCCTTGAAGCGCCTCCAACAAGTTGTCCGGCGCCTCCGGTTGGACGGAGGCCGCCGGCATCACGGTCTTGCCCTTCTTACGAAGGGGCCGCCGGCCGGACTCCGGAGCCCTTGCGGGTTCCGATGTGGAGTCCGACGCAAAGTCCGGGAGGCCGCCTTGTGGCGCCTCCAGAGCCTCCCCCTGATGGGTCCCTCCTTCGGACCCCACCTCGGCGTCCTCAGTGGCGCGAGGGGTAGAGGCCGTCGGGATGGAATCTACATCCGACGGAGCCAACGACCCGCCTGAGGAAGCGGGAAGATCATCATCGGCCGGACTGCAGGCAGTATGCGGCGTTAGAAGGACGCTATGTGACATAAAAAGAAACCATAAATCATTCAGCGATCCGGATACTTACGATCTCGCCGGAGGCCTGGCCCTTGAAGGCCATTCTTCCTCGCCAACGTTGATGTTGGTGGAGCTGTCCGAGGGGATAGTCCTTCCCCTCTTGGACCCTTCGGCCTCCCCTGTTGGGGAAGCCTTCCTCTTCCTCTCTCCCTCCTCTGGGAGAGAGTCCTATTTCTCCTCCTCGTTTTCGGGGGAGGAGCCCGCCTTGGAGTCGTCGGACACCTGAAAACGGGAACTCTTTCGAGTACCCGTGGCCTCCTTCTTGGCCTTCTTCTCCGGCACCACGTGCGGTGCCGGAACCAGCAGCCTCGCTAGACGGGCGTCTATTGGGTATTCTGGCATGGGAGCCGGGCAGTCGATCTGCTCCGCCTTCCTCATCCAGTCCTGTCAACGGAAAGGGGGAAATCTAAACCCGCATAGAGTCAAACTATGAAAAGCAAGTGTCCCGTAAAGGGGTAGAATCACTTACCTCGTCAGCTTGGCACTACAAGCGAAATCCGCGATCTTCAGTCGCGGATGTGGGGGCTTCGGCGCCCTTAAACAGCACCCTCCAGGCGCCTTCGTACGTCGTGTCGAAGAGCCCTCTCAGCGCCTGGTGCTGTTCCGGATCAAACTCCCACAGATTGAATGCCTGCACTTGGCATGGGAGGATCCGGCGGACGAGCATGACTTGGACCACGTTGACCAGCCTAAGTTTCTTCACCAGCTTCTGGATACAGGCTTGGAGTCCCGTCACCTCTTCCGAACTACCCCACTGCAAGCCCTTCTTTTTCCAGGAGGTGAGCTGCGTGGGGATGCCAGATCTGAATACGGGGGCGGCCGCCCACGTAGGGTCGCGCGGCTCGGTGATATAGAACCACCCCGATTGCCATCCCTTGACGGATTCCACGAAGGCCCCTTCGAACCAAAGGACGTTGGGCATCTTGCCCAACATGGCGCCTCCGCACTCCGCTTGAGTGCCCTTCACTACCTTCGGCTTGACATTGAAGGTCTTGAGCCACAAGCCGAAGTGGGGCTGGATGCAGAGGAAGGCCTCGCACATGACGATGAACACCGAGATGTTGAGGATGAAGTTCAGTGCCAGATCATGGAAATCCAGGCCGTAGTGGAACATGAGCCCCCGGACGAAGGGGTGAAGTGGAAAGCCCAGTCCGCGGAGGAAATGGGGAAGGAAAACGACCCTCTCATGGGGCCTGGGGGTAGGGATGAGCTGCCCCTCGTCAGGCAGCCGGTGCGCGATGTCGCCAGACAAATAGCCGGCGCCGCGCAGTCTTTCGATGTGCTCCTCCGTAACAGAGGAGGTCATCCACTTGCCTCCCGCTCCGGACATGGTTGGAGAAGGTCGAGGCAAGATGCGCGAACTTGGGCGCTGGAGCTCGAGTGCGCGGATAGGAATAAGCAAAGGAGGAAGAAGGCGTAGGTGAGAAGGTGAATCCTTATCCCTTATATATAGGCGGATGAAGACTATGCGTCCCCGCTAGCCTGGTAAAACTCGCTTATCTCCCAAGCGCCACCATCAATGGCGCGGTTGGGTTAACCACGTCCGTATTGATGAGAATCCCGGATTAAGGGGAAACACGATCTCTGCTTCGACAAGACGTGCCGAGGGAACCGCTTCGCTAAATGCGCTGAGGTGGTATAATAAAAAACATAATGGCTTGGTAGTGGTGTGACGTCACGCTGCAAAAAATGTCAGCAGATTGAACTTGTGTATATTTATATATTATTCTCTCTACGGTGGAATGTGGAATTTATTTTGCAGAACCGGACACTATCCTGGTGTTCACAATCTTCTATGAATTATTCGGAGGAGGAACCCGGCTTGCAATGCCGAACAATATGCGCGCCGGACTCATCGTCATTGAAGCCTGGTTCAGGGGCTACTGAGGGAGTCCTGGACTAGGGGGTGTCCGGATAGCCGGATTACCACCATCGGCCGAACTATCATTGGCCGAACTATCATCATCGACCGGACTCCAAGACTATGAAGATACAAGATTGAAGACTTCGTCCCGTGTCCGGATGGGACTTTCCTTGGCGTGGAAGGCAAGCTTGGCGATACGGATATGTAGATCTCCTACCATTGTAACCGACTCTATGTAACCCTAGCCCTCTCCGGTGTCTATATAAACCGGATGGCCCTAGTCCGTAGGACATACATAACAACAAACATACCATAGGCTAGCTTTTAGGGTTTAGCCTCCTTCATCTCGTGGTAGATCCACTCTTGTAAACATCCACAATATCAATATCAATCAAGCATGACGTAGGGTTTTACCTCCATCAAGAGGGCCCGAACCTGGGTAAAACATCGTGTCCCTTGTCTCCTGTTACCATCCGCCTAGACGCACAGTTCGGGACCCCCTACCCGAGATCCGCCGATTTTGACACCGACAGTAAGCAAATTGAACAATTCATCGCCCACAACTACTTGTGTTCTACTTGTGCATAGAATCTATGCATAGACCTAGCTCAAGATGCTACTGTTGGGGAACGTAGTAATAATTCAAAATTTTCCTACGTGTCACCAAGATAAATCGAGGAGACTGAAAGTGTAACTATCCCTGGGTGGTTTTGGTAATTCCTAACAACATATAGCTCATTGAGCTAATGCTATTTCAAGATAAATATTTCAGGAAAGCTCAATGATTGGCATGGCATGGATGAAAAAGTGGATCCCTCAAAATGCTAAGGACAAAAGGATTGGCTCAAGCTCAAAGCACAAGACTCTACATTTTCTATTTTAGTGATCCAAGATCACATTGAGTCTATAGGAAAAGCCAATACTATCAAGGAGGGATGAGGTGTTGCTTAATGAGGTTCTTGCTCAAAATGCTTAGTGATACGCTCCAAAGCCCTCAACTACTTTCTCACATCCAAACATGACCCAAACCAAAAGTCCAACTCGGCCCCACCGATTCTTTCTATCCGGCGCCACTGAGTTCAGATGTCATAGCCACTGCCACAAACCCTAATCAAATCAGTCTCACCGATAGGGATCTCGGTCTCACCGAGATGGGATTGTAATCTCTCTGTTTCCCTTCGTAATGTTTCAGTCCTACCGAGATGAGCGATCGGTTCCACCAAGATTCCAAAGCAAACTCTCTGTTTCCCTTTCATAACGTTTCGGTCCAACCGAGATGGGCGAATCGGTCCCACCGAGTTTGCCTGACCAACTCTCTGGTTAGCTTATTACCAAAATCGGTCTCACCGAGTTTGTGTAATCGGTCTCACCAAGATTACGTTATGCCCTAACCCTAACCATATGGGTCCCACCGAGTTGACATGTCGGTCCCACCGAAAATCATAACGGTCACATTATTTGCTAAATCGGTCTGACCGAGTTTTACGATTCGGTCCCACTGAGATTGGTAAGTTGTCTGTAATGGTTAGATTTTGTGTGGAGGCTATATATACCCCTCCACCCGCTCTTCATTCATGGAGAGAGCCATCAGAACATGCCTACACTTCCAACATACATTTTCTGAGAGAGAACCACCTACACTTGTGTTGAGGTCAAGATATTCCATTCCTACCATATGAATCTTGATCTCTAGCCTTCCCCAAGTTGCTTTCCACTCAAATCTTCTTTCCACCAAATCCAAATCCTGTGAGAGCGAGTTGAGTGTTGGGGATACTATCATTTGAAGCACAAGAGCAAGGAGTTCATCATCAACACACAATTTGTTACTTCTTGGAGAGTGGTGTCTCCTAGATTGGCTAGGTGTCACTTGGGAGCCTCCGACAAGATTGTGGAGTTGAACCAAGGAGTTTGTAAGGGCAAGGAGATCGCCTACTTCGTGAAGATCTACCCTAGTGAGGCAAGTCCTTCGTGGGCGACGGCCATGGTGGGATAGACATGGTTGCTTCTTCGTGGAACCTTCGTGGGTGGAGCCCTCCGTGGACTCGCATAGCCGTTACCCTTCGTGGGTTGAAGTCTCCATCAACGTGGATGTACAATAGCACCACCTATCGAAACCACGACAAAAACATCCGTATCTCCAATTGTGTTTGCCTTCTCAAACTCCTCCCCTTTACCTTCGTATGCAATTGTTTTACATTCCACTGCTATACTTTTAGAATTGCATGCATAGGTTGATTGCTTGACTTGTGCTAAGTTGCTAAAATCTGCCAAGAACTAAAATTGGGAAAAGGCATGTTTTTTTATTTGGTCAAGTAGTCTAATCACCCCCCTCTAGACATACTTTCTATCCTACAAGTGGTATTAGAGCTTTGGTGTCCATTTGCTTTGATTTCCATAGCTTTTGGTAGTCATGGCCTTGGTTTCACAACCTAGGAGAGTATGGCGTCTAGCGAGGGAAATTACCACAGTAGAGGTCCTTACTTTGATGGTACTAATTTTGCTAGTTGGAAGCATAAGATGAAAATGCATATTCTTGGACCTAACCCCGCCGTTTGGGCTATTGTGTGTATTGGCTTGCAAGGTGAATTATTTGATGGGAGAGAACCAAACCGTGAAGCTACCGCGGAAGAGTTGAAGATGCTGCAATACAATGCTCAAGCTTGTGATATCCTCTTCTACGGATTGTTCCCTGAAGAATTCAACAAAATCAGCCGTCTTGAGAATGCAAAGGAAATTTGGGATACTTTGATTGACATGCACGAAGGTACCGACTCCGTCAAGGAATCCAAATTGGATGTGCTTCAAAGTCAACTTGACAAGTTCAAAATGAAGAATGGTGAAGGCGTCGCTGAAATGTACTCTAGGCTTGCTCTCATCACAAATGAGATTGCTGGCTTAGGAAGTGAAGAGATGACCGACAAATTCATCATCAAGAAGATCCTAAGAGCCTTGGATGGAAAATATGATACCGTGTGCACATTGATCCAAATGATGCCCAATTACAAAGATCTCAAGCCAACAGAAGTCATTGGAAGTATTGTTTCTCATGAGATGTCACTCAAATATAAGGAGGAGCTCCACAACAAGTAAAGTGGTGCTTAAAAAGCCTCATCTGAAGCTCCCACATCATCAAGTGAGAAACAAACCTTCAATGAAAAATTGAGCCTAATGGTGAAGAACTTCAACAAGTTCTACAAGAGTAGAAGCAAGGAAAGAAGTTTCAAGACAAGGTCCTACAATGACAAAAGATCTTCTAGTCATGAGCGTAATTGCTACAATTGTGGAAGACCCAGACACTATTCCAATGAGTGTGCGGCTCCCTACAAAAGAAGAGAAGATTCTCCAAAAAGAAGAAGTAGAAGAGAAGAATCACCCTATAGAGAAAGAAGGAATAGAGATGATCACTATGAATGAAGAACATCCCGGAGAAGCAAGGATTCGGAAAGGAAGGACAAGTCATCAAAGGGCTACTCAAAACAAAGATATCAAGCTCATGTTGGTGAATGGGTATCCGGCTTCGACTCCGACAATCACTCCGAGAGAAGCTATCACTCCGACTCCGAATATACTCAAGATGAAGGTGTTGCCGGTCTAGCACTTATGTCAACCAACTCCTACGACATATTTGACTCACCAAATGAAGGATTTGGAAGATGCTGCATGGCTGAAGGCCCAAAGGTATCACACCCTGAGTATGTTGATTTCAATAGTGATGAAGATGACTTGTTAGGTGATGATGATTTACTTGTTGACAACTCTAGTGATGAATACTATGATGAAACATCAAATAATCATGCTAGTCAAGATAAAACGAATGACAATGATAAGGAAAAGATTGATCTCCTAACTAAAGAAATAAACACTCTTAAGTTAGCTCATGAAACTATCTTAGGAGATCATCGAGAACTTTTAAGGACTCATGAGAAGTTACGCTTTGAAAAGCTCAACACTGAGCAAGAGCAGGAGTTTTTAAAGGCAATCAATGATGATCTTCGCAAGAAAAGTTCTTCTTACATTGCCAAGCGTTTACTCTTATCTACTTACATGCCTCAAGTCAAGTCTAGTAACAAGAACAAGAAAGATTCTTCTTCTAGTAGTAACAATAATCATGCTAAATCCAATGTTGTTGCTTCTAGTAGTTCCCTTGATTCCACTAATGATTCTCTTAGACAAGTTACACTTGAGCAAGAAAATAGCCTTTTGAAGGGAATTATAGAGAAAGGTGTCTACAAGAGCCTTGCCGGGAGTAAGCAATTCGAGGAAATTATACACGAGCAAGGAAGGCACCGGAAGAACCAAGGTGTTGGTTTTGAATGAAAGTTCAATGCCAATGGAGTTGAGTGGGAAGAAGATCAATACCCCAAGACGAAGTTTGTTCCACAACAAGAGAAGTATGATCCTACTTCTTTCAAAGGGACACAAGCTCAAGATGATCTTCCACCACAAGACCACAAGCAAAAAGGCAAGGACAAGCTTCAAGAGCAGATTGATGCATTTGAAGAAGCTCCTAAGGTCTTGGTCAAGTGGGTTCCCAAGACTACATCAAGTTCTACTTCATCAAGTATGACTACAACTCCAAGGATTCCCATCAAGATGATGTGGATCCCGAAGAAGAAGAACTAGATAGTTCTTGAGGGTGACTCCGCCAACATACTTCACTCTTATCATTTTGGCGAGGACAAGTGCAATAAACTTCCACATCTTGCACTAGTTCATGGAGTCACAAACCCTCTTGTTGGTAAGATAAGGGACAAGGTAACCTAATGCATTCATGGACATCTTTTTGTGTGTGCATCACTCTATGTCTATGAATATCCTTGTTTGTTCCTTGTGGGACTAACCCGTGTAGGTATTGAAAGCGCAACTCACTCCAATGGATTGCTCCAAATGATATACATCAACATTAAGCATCCACATCTTCAACACCTACATGAAGTCATCATCGACAAAACCCAAGGTTAGTTCAACCCTCTTAGGGGGGATCTCACATCTAGGGGGAGCTTTACTCTAGGAATTGAGCTAAAGCAACTCTAATGGTGTGAACACAACAATGCTTTATGTAAAAGTGGTAACCCCACTTGTGCTCAAACGATGAGTATGACCTATGATCAAATGTTCTCATTTGACTCCTAAGTCAATATACTCATATATAGATGACCTATTCATCGCCAATTGTTTGATAGATGCTAGAACTGTTTGTGCATGCTTTGTCACATATTTCATTTGCCATTTTATTGTGGGAGCATGTTGGTTGCATATTTTACTCATTCGATGACATCCACTTGTTGTTTTGATTGTTTGGTTTCTTTTGACAAGTGGATGGACAAGAATGCCTAATCTTCTCTAGCTATCTATGCTTTTCTTGTCTCAAACTCTATTCATGCTACATCACAAAGTTTGATCATGTCAGATTCGAACCACTCTCTGTGAGGAGCACTCGGAGTCCCCGATTCGTCATAGACTTAAACTTCCAAAACCTCTTTGTGCGTTTCGGTCTGACCGATTCATCCATTTCAGTCTTACCGACATCACTAAGTTGATCTAGGTTTTCAACCTCAGTGACCGATTAGAGCTTTTCGGTCACACCGAGTTGCAGTAACTGCTTGCAGTTTTGCATCTCGGTGCCACCGAGTTGTTCCACTCGGTCACACCGACAGGGTCAGGCTATATATACTCACGGGTCAAATTTTGGAAATTTTTCTGAAACTCTTCGCCCGCGCACAGCCTGCTTTGCCTCGTCGGGTCTCCGGATCGTCCTCCTCGTCGCCAGTGACCTCCTGCTGCTGGTCTCCGCCACCGTCAACGGCATTCTGCCCCGCTGTTGCCGCCGTAGCATGTCCACCGCCGCATTAGGGTATGGACTTGAACTTTATGCTATTCTTAACTCCGATTCCTAGCACATTGCATTGCCATGAATCTTGCCACGTTTGAAATCATGCTATCCAGTGAAAACACTCCGTAGATTAGAGTTGATTTGAAAATTTAGGGTTAGGTTTTCGCCGAATTCATCTCGGACCGATCGAGTTGTAGAAATCGGTTTCACCGATTTGGCCTAGGCCATTGCACATGATTCTCGGTCTGACTGAGAATTGCAAATTGGTGTGACCGAGATTGGTTCTTTGTGAAACCCTAGCAGTCTCGGTGCCACCTAAATATGACTCAGTCTTACCGAGTTCACTAGTTTAGGTTCCAAAAGCTGCTTCGGTATCACCGAGTTTACAAATCGGTAGCTCCGAAATGCTTTCTATGGAAAACTAAAACTAAGTTTTTGACTCAATTATTTTGCAAAAACCTCTGTGCTTTGTGATGCTCATCTACTCTACCTCATCTACATCTATTCACGGGATCTGCTATCAGTGAGTGTGCAGAATGTCTGATCAAAGTGATAGCCAGAACAAGTCAGAGGAACAAGCTCATATGAGTGAGAGCACTAGTCCCTCTAGTACCTCAGATGAGGGTAGCAGGAGCACATCCAGCAATTTGCCAAAAGCAGCCACCAGAACAAGGAAGAAGAAAACCTCAGATTCTGAAGATGAGGACTATGTGGTTGTTGATGATGATGCCACTTCTAAGAAGAAGGTGTTGAAGAAGGAGTATGGCACAGCTGTCACCACAAAGCCAGGCATGAACAGAAAGGCATCTACCAAGAGAGTGCCCACATCCAATCCTAGGAAGGTGGCCACTGGTGAAACCATGAAATTCACCATGGAGTCTGATGAAGAAGCTGTTGGCCAAGATAAGAAGAAGAAGAGGGTCAGAACCACTACTGCCAAAGTACTTGGCAAGCCCTCTATGAGGAGAGACTCTGATGCTGAAGTAGAAGAGGAACAGCATGCTGCACCAGCACCTAAAGCTCAAAAGCTCATGGGAGATGCTATCAAGTCAGGGGCTGCTCCATCAAAGCCCAAGTCTGCTCCCAAAGCTCTAGCACAAAAGACTGCACCCAAGAGGAACACCAGAAGTATTCATGCATCAGAGAAGAACAGGGCCCCAGTGCATGAAGCTGCTGAAGAAGATGAAGATTCTCTTGTTCTGAGAAAATTGAAGCCCAAGATTCCTGACCACAATGATGCTCATCCAGTTGTAGAAGACATGCATATCAGAAAGGATGCTGGACTGAGATTGTGGATACAATCAGATCCTTATGCTGTGAGGAGAAGGACAGCAGTTGACTACAGATTTCACACAAAGGATCAACAGGAATTTTATGAAACTATTTTGCTTGACAGGAAGCCCATTGTATGTGACATGAGATGGATCAACTGGGAATACATCAAGGAAAATGAAGAGAACTTCCCAGGAGTATATGACAGCTTCAAGGCTTGTGGAGTTGATGACTGTCGGTGTCAAAACCGGCGGATCTCGGGTAGGGGGTCCCGAACTGTGCGACTAGGCGGATGGTAACAGGAGACGAGGGACACGATGTTTTACCCAGGTTCGGGCCCTCTTGATGGAGGTAAAACCCTACGTCCTGCTTGATTAATATTGAAGATGTGTGTTACAAGAGTGGATCTACCACGAGATCAAGGAGGCTAAACCCTAGAAGCTAGCCTATGGTATGATTGTTGTAATGGTTGTTCGTCCTACGGACTAAAGC
Organism: Triticum timopheevii; assembly: GCA_963921465.1. Lineage (NCBI taxonomy): Eukaryota > Viridiplantae > Streptophyta > Magnoliopsida > Poales > Poaceae > Triticum > Triticum timopheevii. The sequence continues at coordinate 42,255,175 of OY997266.1, read as the reverse complement.
CCTCCGGTTTATATAGGCACCGGAGAGGGCTAGGGTTACACAAAGTCGGTTACAATGGTAGGAGATCTACATATCCGTATCGCCAAGCTTGCCTTCCACGCCAAGGAAAGTCCCATCCGGACACGGGACGAAGTCTTCAATCTTGTATCTTCATAGTCTTGGAGTCCGGCTGACGATGATAGTCCGGCTGTCCGGACACCCCCTAGTCCAGGACTCCATCAATGACTTTGTTGCCCAGAAGCTCACCAAATGGAATGATGAGCCCATCATGCAGTTTTACTCTACAGCTCACTTCTACCCAGATGGGAAGATTGTCTAGATGTCTGAAGGTACTAGGTACTAATCCACAGTTAAACAATGGTCTGAGTTGATCAATGCTCCAAAAAAATCTGAAGATGACTTGGATGTATATGCAAAGAAGAAGAAAGACCACAACACTATGGCTCACATGTACAGAGAGATCCTAGATAAAGCTTTCGAAACACACAAGCTTGGATCTGTACACTACTTGTTGTCTGGTCTGCCTATAATCAATTGGATCCTTAGGCACACATTGCTGCCAAAGTCAAGAGATCACAAGATGATCAAAGGTCATGCTATCAACTTGCTGCACTTGTTTGATATACCTCAAAAATTCAAAGTCATGAGTCTGATTGTGGAAACAATCAAAAGGGCTTCTGCTGATCAGAAGAGGTGTTATGGGTATGCTCCACACATTCAGGAGCTCATCAACTCAAAGATGGGCACATGCACATATCTTTTGGATAAGGAGCATCTACCCCTATACCCTGAATTTGAAGATAGCACTGTTGAGATGAATGAGGAGGAACCATCATCTGTGCAAGCACATGAAAAGAGAGAGAAAGAAAGGGTTGAGAAAGCTGCAACAATGCCAACTGCTAAAGAGGCACCTCAAGTGTTTCTAAAGAGCAAGCAAGATCAACTTGGCTACTTGATTGCCTCCACCTTGAGGATTGAGAAGGGCTTGGCCACCCTAACTCAAAACCAAGAGAGCTTGGAGAGAATCATAGAGCAGAAATTCTATGCACTTGATGTGAAAGTCACTAAGATCCAAACTGCAGTTGAGAAACTTCAGGAGGATGTGGAGGAGAAGAAGGGCAATTCTACTACATATGCATTTGCTAGAGTGCCCAGAGGACAGAGATCTGCCACAGTGCCTGTTCCAGACACCAGAGCTACATCATCTGCACCAGCTACAGCTTCAGTGCCACCAACTCCAGCAGCCACTCCACCAGCTCCAGCTACATCAACTGATGCTTTCGTCCTTGGAGTCATCTCTACACCACCTCATGAAGACCAAGCCTGAGAGTCATTTAGCGCTATGCATTTTTTGTGAACTTTTTGGTAACTTGTTGCCAAAGGGGGAGAAAAATGTATAGATCGTAGGCTTCGAGAGAGAGTGTTGCTTTTGTTCTCTCTTGTTTTTGGTGGTTGAACTTCGTTATTTGTGTGTTTGCTTGATACATTATGCCTTTGTGAGATACTTGCTTGATCATGTGTTTGATCATATGCTATGGTACTTTATGCTTGTTGGATGATATTATCTCTTGTATCTTCATATGATCATTCACTTTGCTTGGTGATGAGTGCATGTGTTCAATCATTATCATTTTGAGTGCTCCACCAAGATGTATGTGCCATGGAAGAGTAACCCATGATCCTAACTCATTGTGCATTTGCAGTCCAAAGCAAATTTTAAATAATGCACAAACTTAGGGGGAATTCTTGCTTTTCACATACTTCTCAAAGCGACAATGTTTTTCAATCTTATTATCATTTGTCGAAGCTTTGATCTATATGTTGTCATCAATTACCAAAAAGGGGGAGATTGAAAGTGCAACTATCCCTGGGTGGTTTTGGTAATTCCTAACAACATATAGCTCATTGAGCTAATGCTATTTCAAGATAAATATTTCAGGAAAGCTCAATGATTGGCATGGCATGGATGAGAAAAGTGGATCCCTCAAAATGCTAAGGACAAAAGGATCGGCTCAAGCTCAAAGCATAAGACTCTACATTTTCTAATTTAGTGATCCAAGATCACATTGAGTCTATAGGAAAAGCCAATACTATCAAGGAGAGATGAGGTGTTGCTTAATGAGGTTCTTGCTCAAAATGCTTAGTGATATGCTCCAAAGCCCTCAACTACTTTCTCACATCCACACATGACCCAAACCAAAAGTCCAACTCGGCCCCACCGATTCTTTCCATCTGGCGCCACCGAGTTCAGATGTCATAGCCACTGCCACAAACCGTAATCAAATCGGTCTGACCGATAGGGATCTCGGTCTCACCAAGATGGGATTGTAATCTCTCTGTTTCCCTTCGTAATGTTTCGGTCCAACCGAGATGAGCGATTGGTTCCACCAAGATTGCAATGCAAACTCAATGTTTCCCTCTCATAACGTTTCAGCCCAACCGAGATGAGCGAATCGGTCCCACCGAGTTTGCCTGACCAACTCTCTGGTTAGCTTATTACCAAAATCGGTCTCACCGAGGTTGTATAATCAGTCTCACCGAGATTACGTTATGCCCTAACACTAACCATATCGGTCCCGCCGAGTTGACATGTCGGTCCCACCAAAAATCCTAACGGTCACATTATTTGCTAAATCGATCCGACCAAGTTTCACGATTCGGTCCCACCGAGATTGGTAAGTTGTGTGTAATGGTTAGATTTTGTGTGGAGGGTATATATACCCCTCCACCCACTCTTCATTCATGGAGAGAGCAATCAGAACATGCCTACACTTCCAACATACATTTTCTGAGAGAGAACCACCTACACTTGTGTTGAGGTCAAGATATTCCATTCCTACCATATGAATCTTGATCTCTTGCCTTTCCCAAGTTGCTTTCCACTCAAATCTTCTTTCCACCAAATCCAAATCCTGTGAGTGAGAGTTGAGTGTTCGGGAGAATATCATTTGAAGCACAAGAGAAAGGAGTTCATCATCAACACACCATTTGTTACTTCTTGGAGAGTGGTGTCTCCTAGATTGGCTAGGTGTCACTTGGGAGCCTCCGACAAGATTGTGGAGTTGAACCAAGGAGTTTGCAAGGGCAAGGAGATCGCCTACTTCGTGAAGATCTACCCTAGTGAGGCAAGTCCTTCGTGGGCGATGGTCATGGTGGGATAGACAAGGTTGCTTCTTCGTGGACCCTTCGTGGGTGGAGCCCTCCGTGGACTCGCGTAGCCGTTACCCTTCATGGGTTGAAGTCTTCATCAACGTGGATGTACGATAGCACCACCTATCAGAACCACGACCAAATAATCCATGTCTCCAATTGCGTTTTCCTTCTCAAACTCCTCCCGTTTACCTTCATATGCAATTGTTTTACATTCCACTTCTATACTCTTAGAATTGCATATGTAGGTTGATTGCTTGACTTGTGCTAAGTTGCTAAAATCTGCCAAGAACTAAAATTGGAAAAAGGAAAGTTTTTTTATTTGGTCAAGTAGTCTAATCACCCCCCTCTAGACATACTTTCGATCCTAGGGAGATGCTAGCAACGAGAGAGAGAAAGGGAGTGCATCTTCATACCGTTGAAGATCGCTAAGCGGAAGCGTTACAAGAACGCGGTCGATGGAGTCGTACTCGCGGCGATTCAAATTGCGGAAGATCCGATCTAGCGCCGAACGGACGGTGCCTCCGCGTTCAACACACATACAGCCCGAGGACGTATCCTCCTTATTCATCTAGCAAGGGGAGAGGAGAAGTTGAGGGAGAGCTCCAGCAGCATGATGGCGTGGTGGTGGAGCTTGTGGGTTTCCTGCAAGGCTTCGCCAAGCACTACGGAGGAGGAGGAGGTGTTGGAGGAGGGAGGGTCTGCGCCAGGGGAAGGGTTGTAGCTTCCCTCCCACCCCCTCACTATATATAGGGGAAAAGGGAGAGGGGATCGGCCCCTCTTGATGGATCTGGAGGGAGGGGCGGCGGCTAGGGGAAAACCCTAGATGGGTTTGGGGCGCCCCTACCCCTAGGAAACTTGCCCCCCAAGCCGGGAGGGATGGCTGCCCTAGGGGTGGTGCCCCCACCTCTCCAGGTTACGTGAGATGGGGTGGAAGGGGCGCACAACCCCTTAGTGGGCTGGTGTGCCCCTTCCCCTTGGCCCATAAGGCCCCCGAACGCTTGTCGGGGCCTCCGAAACTCCTTTCGGTCACATTGGTCGTCACCCGGTACCCCCGGAACAATTCCGCACTCCAATACCCTTCGTCCAATATATCAATCTTCACCTCCGGACCATTCCAGAGTTCCTCTTCACGTCCGAGATCTCATCCAGGACTCCGAACAACCTTCGGTAACCACATACTATATCCCATAACAACTCTAGCGTCACCGAACCTTAAGTGTGTAGACCCTACAGGTTCGGGAACCATGCAGACATGACCGAGATACCTCTTCGGTCAATAACCAATAGCAGGATCTGGATACCCGTATTGGCTCCCACATGTTCCACGATGATCTCATCAGATGAACCACTATGTCAGGGATTCAATCAATCCCGTACACAATTCCCTTTGTCCATCGGTATGCTACTTGCCCGAGATTCGATCATCGGTATCCCCGTACCTTGTTTAATCTCGTTACTGGTAAGTCTCTTTACTTGTTTAGTAACGCATGATCCAGCGGCTAACTCCTTAGTCACATTGAGCTCATTATGATGATGCATTACTGAGTGGGCCCAGAGATACCTCTCCGTCATACGGAGCGACAAATCCCAGTCTTGATTCGTGCCAACCGAACAGACACTTTCGGAGATACCTGTAGTGCACCTTTATAGCCACCCAGTTACGTTGTGACGTTTGGTACACCCAAAGCATTCCTACGGTATCCGGGAGTTGCACAATCTCATGGTCTAAGGAAATGATACTTGACATTATAAAAGCTCTTAGCAAATGAACAACACGATCTTGTGCTATGCTTAGGATTGGGTCTTGTCCATCACATCATTCTCCTAATGATGCGATCCCGTTATCAACGACATCCAATGCCCATGGTCAGGAAACCATAACCATCTATTGATCAACGAGCTAGTCAACTAGAGGCTCACTAGGGACATGTTGTGGTCTATGTATTCACACATGTATTACGGTTTCCAGTTAATACAATTATAGCATGAACAATAGACAATTAACTTGAACAAGGAAATATAATAATAACCATTTTATGATTGCCTCTAGGGCATATTTCCAACAATGCCTGCAAACAAGAAGTATCACCATGTTACGGGGTCAGGTGGCTACAGCAAAGCCTGGCCTACGTGGGACAAAGTTGAGCAAGACCTTCTTGCTAAAGGGGTCCAACCAGCGACATTGCACTGGCCAGATCGGTCAAGGACTTGGTTCTTCAGGGTTGGGGGAACTTTGGACCCAAAATCAAGGAAGTATGTTTGGACGAAAGCTCGACTTGCAATACCAATCAAGAAGATTGAGGAAGAAATCAAGGCAGCACAGGAAGGGAGGTTTCATCCCGACAGAGAGAAGGACGAGCTGACACAGGACATTTGGAATCCTAAATACCATGGACGAACATGAGGCACATCAGGCTCCGTTTCACGGGTGCATGGGTTTCCCGACAGCAGTGGTTATAGAAGCCAGGAGAGAAACAAGAAAGAGGAAGCAAGCGAAATGCAGAAGATGAATGCAAGATTAGCGAAACTAGAGGAACTTGACAGCCAGTGAGCTATCGGCCAACCATCTCAGCGGCACGAAGATCCTTCGTTCGACACTGCCCCCGAAGCTACCCCACCATCTCAGCAGAGAAGAAGCATGGCTTCCACGAAGCTCCTTCAGCCTAATATCACAGCTCCTAGCTAACCCGTGGATAGTATCACAAAGAATGAACATAGTGTGCTAATGGTGAAATGCCATAACCTGACCTTCAAGGTGGCGGTCGGCTCTGTCTTACCTCCTCAAGTTGAGGGAACTTTCCATTGCCATTCGATTCCACATGGCTTTGCTATTGTCGGGGTGGATGAATTAATGGAGGGATTTGAGGGGCTGGAGCTTGAGTACCCTATAGGTGAAGGGGAATTTTTCTGGAAAATGCCTTAAGGAGTACCAGCCTATCGAGAAAGGAGAACATGAAGATTCCAAACTGGACACTGCCTCAGTAGACTCATTTGGATCCTGAGCAGACTCCTCATAGTCCAGCTCAGCCTTCTCAGCTGCATGAGTCGTCTCCGGCATGTGAGCTGTCTTCGCCGCCACAGCGGACTCCGGTGGAGGAGGCCCCTCAGCAGAGTCCTCTTCCACCTTAGCTGTCTCCGGCGCGTCAGCGGACTCCTCCTCCTTCTCCTCCTCCGCCTCCTCCGGCGCATCAGCGGACTCTGCCTCCTGCTCCGCCTTCTCAGCAATGGCGGAAGAGAGCCATCACCGCTCTGGCGGCTAGCAGTACAACAAGCGGGAAGGAATTCAGAGCCGGTCCAAGCCTCATGGCTCCTCCAAAGTTACCATATGAGAGGACTAATGAGGAAACCAAGGACATCACTGTTGCCAAAGTGCAGGCCCATTTTGAACGGAAACATCCATCTCAGAAGGAAATAGTAGATCCGGTGAAAGCAAAGTGCACTCTAGATGCCCTTAAGCGTCCACCACCGCCTTCGCCGCAATCCAACTATGACCGTTGTATTGCAAAGACATATGATGAAGCGTGGCAGTCAGGAAGTACTACCAGTGCTGCAATACGAAGTGGGAAAACAATTCCCCAGCTCAGCGAACAGGAGAAGGAATCGTGCCCCCCGCTCAAGGTGTCTAGCGATATCGCTAATCATTCGGGACTAGCGCCTGGTACCACTTTTGGTGATTACGTGGGTGATGATGTACAATTTGAAATTGCTAAGGTAGTAGCGGCCTTTCGATACGAGCACAAGAAGCCTCTTCAAACCTGATCAGCTAACGCATCTACCAATGATGATGCGAAGATTGCATGACTGTTACTTGGAAACCTACAGCAAGGATTGGATCGACAGTATATCGCTAAGAATTAAAGATGAGCACGACTTCATTGGAGTTGAGGTGATGCCTGTTGAATTTGTGGAATTATTTCAATTATTCAATCAAGACGCCCTCAACAAACAACTCATATCTTGCTACTATCTGTAAGTATTATATATTTCTATAATTAAGTCTCTAGCTCAGCTCGTTCATTGCATGTATATATAATTATCCTCACTATATTATGCAGATTGAAGATCGTCAAATGCAAAAAGGACAAATCTATGACATTGGGTTCATTAGCCTAAATACCGTAAATAAATGGACGGTACAAAACAGACTTGAAGATATCGAGGAAAACTTGCTAAAAGTGTTCCTTTGACATCAAAACAAAAGGGGAAATACTCTTTCCTTACAACTTCAAGTGAGTGTTACTATCTTGTGCATATTCAGTTTCACTTACTCAAGGTTAAGTACTGTAATTGATGAGTTATGTGTGTGTAGGTTCCACTTTATTCTGATATTCATTAAGCTTGACGGGGGAGTAGTAACTGTCTTAGACTCAAGACGTAGAGATACTATGGATTATGCATGCGGACATGAGTGAAATGCTCCAGAATTAAGTTCAATCATTATCACACCATATCGGCAACTTTCGTTCATTTCCTGATATCAAGTAATCATTTTCTTTGCCGGGCAGGGTTTGGAAAAAGTTCACCAGAATGGTTCCAAGTATGAAGGAGCTGCGATTTACGCACCCCAAAGTAAGTAGTACTAACTAGTTCAGTGCATCTCTCATTGATTCTAGTTTTACCAATACCATTATCATGCTTGATTGAACTCTATTCAGTGCTTGTGGCAGGCAGGCGGGAATAATTTACGTGGATACTATGTTTGCGAGTTCATCGCCACTCGACCTCTGAGCGGGGCTACTTTGACAAACAATTTGAAGTACGTAAACAATAGTCACAACTTTATTTTATTACCATCAATTGTGTTGAGTTTCATTCATATATATGTATTGACCCCTTTCTTTCAATTAGAAGTGGGAGATGCGGCAAGGACTCCTACCACATAATCACATACGAGCAATTCAAGAGGAATTGGCGGGATTCTTTCTTGACCACGTCATACATGAAAAGGGGGAATACCATATGAAAATTCAAATGGATTTTCGGTAGATGATATCAGGCATTGTAAGAGATGTTATATTGTATATATGTAGCAGCTTCGGATAGATATACGAAAACTTGTTGTTCGACCAAGCATGGAGAAAGAGAGGTCACTTCTCTCTATATATGTTCATGACGATCTTGTGTAATTAATGGTTCCTTCATTTGCTTACTAGCAAGCGTCGAGTTCTCTCTATACGTAGTAGCTAGCGTCGACCAAGCACGGAGAAAGAGAGGTCAATTCTCTCTATGTAGTAGCGAGCTAACACAATACGAATCCTTTAAACCCTCCAAAACCCCTACCCCCCCCCCCCCCCCCAAAAAAAAACCTGCGCCTAGGAGCTGCTGACGCGTGGCTACCTTTTAGTCCCGGTCGGTGTTACCAACCGGGACTAAAGGCCCCCCTGCCTGGGCGCCCCACAACGGCCACATGGAGCTTCTTTAGTCCCGGTTCGTAAGCCAACCGGGACTAATAGTAAGGGGCTTTAGTCCCGATCATTTTGTCCCGGATGCAGAACCGGGACTAAAGGCCCTCTGAAACCGGAACAAGTGCCATGTTTTCTACTAGTGGTACACATGGATTAATTGAGTCTAATCCAACTCTGGAAAATATAGGTGGTTGCGAAGAGTGTGGATCTTCGATGAAGTTTTAATCACAAAACTAAATGAATCGTTGTCAAAGCCAAAACTCTTGTTAATGGAGGAATACTTTTTCTGTAATGGTATGGTATTTGGAGTCACGACACGCCCTCTTTTGTTGTACTTAAATGGGTGCCACACGTGCCTAAACAAAACTAGCAGCCTAATAATTAGTTTATTTGATAGTTGTTGCTTTTCCACACATAGGATTTGTCTGCATAATATAATGACAGCAGATGCTAACAGTCTTCACAACGATACAGACACAGTATGCTATCTCATTTGATGTGCACGTGTATGAAGAAAGTCAAGGTCGGTGTCGTCACAGTATGCTATCTCATTTGATCACGTCACCGTTTTTCTTGAGTTTGATTGTCAGCTTTTTATAGGCAACTAACTGTTGGCAATTTCACTGGCAAGTGATGGACTAAGTTGCAAAAATGTCTGCCCAGGAGACAGCAGGTATACTGAACAAGGGGAGCCAAAAATTGTGAAATGTTAGGAAAATGTTACTATTATTAACAGTATGTAAGAGGGAAAGCATATTTAATTTCTCAAAGAAATAAAGCTTTACTTTTGTGTGGTCACTACTAGTATTGGATTTGATGCCTTGAGAAAGCGGAGACAGGTCAACTAACTGAATTAACTAATTATTATTTTAGGCGAGTGAGAGAGAAGAAGGTTCTTAGAAAGAGAGATGTGCCGAGGATTTTGAACACCAAAAAGTCTACTAAATTCTCTGGTTGTATATACTTGACTAGGTGACGTTACTTCTCCATGCACAGTGACGGATGGAGAAAAACATTAGGTATGGCAGAATTTATGAAGAAGAAAACCATGTATAATACAACTATGAGCTCAAAATACCCTTAACAAATACAACCCAAATATAAAAATGAAGTGTTGGCACTCAAAATACCTCACTAGGCGAAGATTATATGATGAACAAGCACTAATTAATCATCTATACACTAATAGAAAAAATGCCTTTGGTCCTGGGCAGATCAGAGCATCAGTTCCGGTCATGTTACGAACTGGGACTAATGGAAGCGTCAGTCCCTGTTCGAGAGGCTAGGGCGCCGGTCGGGCCTCGGCAGACATCTATCCGGTTCGGCTGGGACCTTTAGACCTGGTTCCAGCCACCAACCGAGACTAAAGGGGTTGTTGCCCTTTAGTCCCGGCTGGTGTCTGGATCCGGGACTAAAGGGTAGGCCATTAGTCCAGGTTTTAGACACAAATCGGGATTAAAGTTTTGCCTATATATATCCACCCCCCCCCCCCCCCATTTCCTCTGTTTTTTGGCCGTCGAAGGGTGGAGGTATGGGCTACTCTGTTTTTGCCTGTATATGCACATGAGGTGTTCGATGAAATGCCGGAGCCACACTTAAGCTTTCTCCTCTCCAAGCTCGACCTCCAAACTACATTTTCCCCAAGATTTGTCTAGGTTTGGCGGTGCACCAACTACACAAGTGTTCTAAAAAGTTAGCAACTTCATCATTTCATCTCTCACTGCTAGTTTAGCTCATTTCAAATGCTCTAGAAGTAGAGTGGTTTGTGGGTTTTAATGGAGGAGTGTATATGGGAGTTCTTTTGATTTAGATGCACAATTTGAGCTCAAATTAGCTTCTTAGAGTCTGCATATGTGTAGGGTGTCGTCCCGGCCCCGTCCTCACTGTTGTCGATCGCCCGCACTGATCTTGTCGCCGCCACCACCATGGTGAGCCTCTTGTTCTTATCTTCTTTTTAAAAAAACTTACTTATATGATTTAGATAGCTATTTGTATATTTTTCTTAATTTTATTATTGTTTGTTATTATATAGTGCAATGGTTTTGGTATCCACCTCATCGGCTCTCGTCCGGTCTATGGTTCGTACGTGGTATATTATATTTTGTAACTATTTGTTTCATTTAGTGTTTATGACAATTATGCCAACGAATGTGACATAGATGTTTTTATCTAGGAGGTATGTGAACCGAAAATTTCAACCGACCCTCTTGTCGAGAGGTTAAATTTAGTTGAAAAAGAAAACAAATATTTGAAAAAAAATGAAAAGAATTGAAGAGAAGATGAAATTGGAGTTGCATGTTGCTGATGTCGTCGATGATAACAAGATGCAGATGGATGCAATGCGCTTGAAGATTAGAAATATTAGAAAATATGCCATTGATAATGAGGCTTGGTATCATTATGTTGTTGGATCAATTGTTACCTTAGTTGCGATTATAATCGTATTTCTTGTTGCATTTAAATGTTTTACATAGTTGTATGTTAGTTTCAATGTATGTTTTAATTAGATGCTCTACAGAGTTGTATGTTGTTCTATGAGAACTATGTATGAACTTTATGTATTTATTTTTTCAGTAATAACATTTGATCACTACTGTACTCTTGTTTAATGTGATGATGAACTTGTATTAATTTGGTCACTTATCTATTCATGATGTTCTGTAATGGTTTTTGATATACTTAATTATATAGTGCACACATATGAACTGCCAATAGATGTACGGTGACCGACGCACCTCCGACTACATTGAGGGTCTGCATAATTTCTTGAAGTAGCTGAGGTAAACAAGCAGAATGGTTTTATGTATTGTCCATGTACTGTCCGTGGGAATACGAAGGATCACTCTTCCTCGAAAACCCTTCACTTCCACCTGCTTGAGAAGGGTTTCATGCCACACTATAATGTTTGGACCAAGCACAGAGAAAGAGGGGTTGATGGAAGACAACGAAGAAGAAGAGGATGATGATGACTATCCTATGTTCCCTGAATACGGTGATACTGCAACAAGGGAAGATGAAGATTAAGAGGCACCAGCCGATGTACCCGATGATGATCTTCGTCGGGTCATTGTTGATGCACATAGAGAATATGAAAGTGAAAGGGAGAAGTTGAAGTTCGATCGCATGTTAGAGGATCACAAAAACCGGGTTTTACATAAATTGCGAAGATGGCAACACAAAGCTCGGTACCCCACTGGAATTGCTGCAATGGAAGGCGGACAATGGTGTATCTAACAACGAATTTGGGAAGCTACTGAAAATTATGAAGAACAAGCTTCCAAAGGATAATGAATTGCCTAGCAGTACATATGAAGCAAAGAAGGTTCTCTGCCCTCTAGGATTAGAGGTGCAGAAGATACATGCATGCCCTAATGATTGCATACTCTATCGCGGTGAGGAGTACGAGAATTTAAATGCATGCCCGGTATGCGGAGCATTGCGGTATAAGATGTGACGAGATGACCCTGGTGATGTTGAGGAAGAGCGCCCCAAGAAGAGGGTTCCTGCCAAGCTGATGTGGTATGCTCCTATAATACCACGGTTGAAACACCTGTTTAGAAACAAAGAGCATGCCAAGTTATTGTGATGGCACAAAGAAGATCGTAAGAAAGACGGGAAGTTGAGAGTACCTTCCGACGTGTCGCAGTGGAGAAAAATCAAGAGAAAAGTAGCGGGACTTTGCAGATGACACAAGGAACGTATGGTTTGGTTTAAGTGCAGATGGCTTTAATCTCTTTGGGGAGCAGAGCAGCAATCATAGCACCTGGCCCATGACTCTATGTATCTATAACCTTCCTCCTTGGTTGTGCATGAAGCGGAAGTTCATTATGTTACCAATGCTCATCAAAGGCCCTAAGCAACCCGACAATGGCATTGATGTGTACCTAAGGCCATTAGTTGAAGAAATTTTATAAGTATGGGATAAAAAAGGTGTACGTGTGTGGGATGAGCACACACATCATGAATTTGACCTACGAGCGTTGCTGTTTGTAACCATCAATTATTGGCCTGCTCTTAGTAACCTTTCAGGACAGACAAACAAGGGATATAACGCATGCACGCACTGTTTAGATAAGACTAAAAATATATATTTGGACAAATGCAAGAAGAATGTGTACCTGGGACATCGTCAATTTCTTCCGACCAAGCATGTCTTAAGAAAGAAAGGGAAGCATTTCAAAGGTGAGGCAGATCACCAAAAGAAGCCCGTCCTCCATACTGGTGCTGATATACTTGATATGGTCAAGGATTTACAGGTAATCTTTGGAAAGGGTCCTGTCGGACAATCTATTCTGAATGACGCTGAGGGACACACACCCATGTGGAAGAAGAAATCTATATTTTGGGATCTACCCTATTGGAAAGACCTAGAGGTCCGCTCTGCAATCGATGTGATGCACATGACGAAGAATGTTTGCGTGAACCTGCTAGCTTCTTGGACGTGTATGTGAAAACAAAATATACACCAGAGGCACGGAAGGATCAGCAATGTGTGAACAAAAAAGTTGGCATGCATCCAAAGCAGTATCAAGGTCCTGCCAGCTATGCTCTTACCAAAGAAGAGAAGGAAATCTTTTTTTAATGTCTGCTCAGTATGAAGGTCTCGTTTGGCTTCTCGTCGAATATAAAGAGAATAATAAATATGGCGAGAAAAAAAATTCCAGAACCTAAAGTCTCATGACTGCCACATGATTATGACGTAACTACTTCCGGTTGCATTGAGGGGGCTTCTACCAGAAAATGTTTGATTAGCCATTGTGAAGCTATGTGCATTCCTCAATGCAATTTCTCAGAAAATAACCAATCCAAAAATTCTACCAAGGTTACAGAATGATTTGGTCCAATGCCTTGTCGGTGTCGAGCTGATGTTCCCACCATCATTCTTCAATATTATGATGCATGTCCTAGTTCATCTAGTCGACAAGATTGCCATTATGGGTCTTGTATTTCTACACAATATGTTCCCTTTTCAGAGGTTCATGGGAGTCTCAAAAAAATATGTTCGTAACCGTGCTAGGCCAGAAGGAAGCATCTCCACAAACCCTCAAACATAGGAGGCCATTGGGTTCTGAGTTGACTTTATTCCTGACCTTAAGCCGATTGGTGTCCCTCAATCGCGGTATGAGGAAAGACTGAGTGGAAAATGCACGCTAGGAGAAGATTCAATAATATGTAGGGATGGGCATTCTTGGGCGCAAGCACAGTACACAGTTCTATAGAATTCTACCTTGGTGGCCCCGTATATCAATGAACACAAGAATATTCTACGCTCCAAACACCTGGAGCAGTCTGAGAACTTGATTACATGTGAACACATCAGGATTTTCGGTGGTTGGCTGCAAAGACATCTCATGTGTAACAACACTGTTGGAGATGAGTTATACTTGTTGGCCAGGACACCATCTTCGATTGTATTGACTTACCAAGGATACGAGATAAATGAGAATACATTTTTACACAATCTTCCAAGATAAAAAGAGCATCAACCGAAACAGTGGTGCTTGCTTTGATGCAGCAAACACTAATAAGGCAAAGGACACATATTATGGTTACATAGTAAAAATAATAATGATTTTTTCGATGATATATATATATATATATATATATATATATATATATATATATATATATATATCTGTGTGTGTGTGTGTGTGTGTGTGTGTGTGTGTGTGTGTGTGTTAATCAAGCAATTGAAGAATTGTTGAACAAATATTTGTAAAATGTTGATCAAGCATTTGAAAAATGTTAAATGTGTATATAAAAATGTTGCCCATGTATTAAAAAAATGATGATTTTTTGACGATGTGTATAAAAATGTTAATCAATCATTTGAAAAAAATGTTGAACAAGTATTTATAAAATGTTGGTCATCCATTTGACAAATATTAAATGTGTATAAAAAATATTGACTATGTATTAAAATAATAGTGATTTTTTATAATGTATATAAAAAAGTTTAATCAAGCATTTGAAAAAAAAATGTTGAACAAGCATTTGGAAAATGTTAAATGCGTATAGAATTTTTTTTGATCATGTGTTCAAAAATTGTTAATATTACATTCGGAGAAAAAAAATGTTATTCAAGCATTTAAAAAATGTGTACAAAAATATTAACCGTGTATTAAAAGAATGTTAAATGTATATTAGAAAGTTGTTGTTGACATATACAAAAAAATGTAGAAATGAAAAACACTAGACAAAAAAAGAAAAAATGAAAAAATAAACCAAAAATATATAATAAAAAAACCAAAGAAACAAATGAAAAGAAACTGGAGAGGAAGACATAGAAAACAATCAAAAAAAAAGGAAAACTATGAAAAACTGGAAATAACCGGGTCGACTTCCTTCAAGTAAGTCACGCCCCCTATACTTAACACTAACAGTTGGTGGGCGAGACGGCTAGCTGCGCTCGCTTGGTTCGATCCCTCGTTCTCCCATATTTTCTTCTTGTTTTCTCAATAACTATGCGCGAAATGGACTGACCCTACTATTACTAAAAGAACGCCCGTGCGTTGCAACGGGGCCACATTAACTTTAAGAGTTCAATATTACGATATTGGCGACCTTTTTACCATCAAATCCTCACACACATACTCTCTCCCTCCCTTTTTCTCACTCTCTCTCCCCCTCTCCCTCTCTCTAACACACACACATATCCATCTTATTGGATATGGGACCATAATCCATCTATTTCACACACACACTAGTGCATAACAATATGAATTATGTGTATTATATTTGTCACCAGAACTAAGGGAATTAATTTAATGTAAATCGGCGAGCCACAGCTCCAAGAATACGCGGAGGAGGTGGCCCGGGTCAGCGCCGGCGCCGTCCGACGCGGGCCATGGGTTCGCTTCCAAGTGCACGTGCAATGCACGTCTTCACAAATATTATAACCAGATGTAAGAAATCACATACTAACACGATGTTGCAATCAATTTGTAATTAAAGAAGCCAAAAGTCTTTTTCTTAAAGCAGAATTCCTTATGATGGAGTTTAAACAAACCCCACAATAACATGATCAATTTTTCTTGCTCTACTTATCACCTAATTAAGCAAATGCATGACTTATGAAGCGGATAAGAAATCATGTTAACTTGCAACTAAAATTCCAACAATAGAGTGAGGAACAAACCTTTTTATCATTGCTCTGAAATCTGAACCTCCCCCTATTTGTTAGTGAAATGTGAGTATGCTTGGAAGATAATAATTTCTTATGCAACATATGCTTTTACATCTGAAAGAGCTACAAAATATGTTGACCTACCTATGTGCACTTCCTAAATCAAGCGGATAAAATTATTTTTAACGGCAATATAAAATACTAAACATTAGAAAGAAAGGGACAACGTCCACTAACCATGCAAATATTCTGACCATGGGATATTTAGGCTGGCGTATATGGAAAATCAAAGCTAAAAATGACTCGATAAGTTAGAGATACATCAATAAATATTGTAAAAAGTGATAAAAACAAATCTGCAGCAACTCGTGACCCCACGAACTCGTATTCGCAATGAGCAAGTTAGTGAGGCCGCCACGGTAGGCTAGCACCAAGGGACAAGCGCAACAACCGCCTTCCCATCCAACCTACTGATTCTGCTGGCGCTACTTTCATCCTAAGCCCATGAGTACCGCTAGTGTGTTGCCACGTACGGAGAAACTACGAACTGAAATTTTCATCCAAATCATGAAAAATGTTAATGTTTCTCTCCTCTCCCATCCCTCGTGTGAACATACCCAATTCATGGTTGGCTCGCTACATTCAGCGTAGCTCTGATGTGCACTGCCCTCGCTCTTGATTAGTTGCAGCAGTGCCACGCATCTACGCCAACAAGCTGGGGAAACAAATGCAAATGTTACACCGAGTCAAAATCAACCATCCATGTTCACAACCGGGCTCCCAATCGGCCGCTGCCTCGCCGACCTTGACGACGAAGTAGTCCCTCCCTTCAACCCCATTCGCAACGGAGGCAACACCCATCCCAGTGGACGGGTCCGCGGTGAGATCCCTACTGGATTGTGGTCGCGCCTCCCCAAACCT
Source organism: Triticum timopheevii (assembly GCA_963921465.1). NCBI lineage: Eukaryota > Viridiplantae > Streptophyta > Magnoliopsida > Poales > Poaceae > Triticum > Triticum timopheevii. The sequence goes on along the minus strand of OY997266.1, from coordinate 42,238,570 downwards.
CACCGCGGGACACATGAGAGGGCTTCGTTGCCATGGTCAGGCTTGGATGGGGAAAGGAGGCGACATAGCAGCAACGGCGCCTTCGCCGGGATTGGTGGCGACGGCGACGGCGAGCGAGCGGGAGGACGGCGGCGGCGAGAGAGTAGGAGGGTGGTGGCGGCAGTCCATCGGACGCTGTGACGTGAGAGGAGGATGGGGATGGGGCCGCGATCTGGACGTATGGAGCGGTCAAGAGGAGGGGAAGCAGGCGGCTGGGTTTTTCCATCGTGCGGGGTTTGGGGGAGGTCAAACGAGAGGGTTTTTTCGTGCGGGAGGCAGAGCAACGAGGGCGGATGTAGGGAGACGGGACGCGGTCGGTTGGCAGGAAAAGGAAAGCTACGCATTTTTTTAGGCAGTAGAGATGATTGATTGTAAGAAAGGGAAAATCACATCAATATAAGGAAATATCCAATCAATACTTGATTGATTGCGATTTATTTTTTATATGATAACTAATCTGATGGGTTTATGTGGGTGGTGAAGCGAAAAGGCAGGTGGGAGAGAGACGAAATAAAACCAGCGAAATAAAACCAACGAAAGTGGTGAGGTGAAATAAAACCAGCGAAAAATAACCGGCGGACTATTCACCAACTGCTCCATTAGGAGTAGAGATAGATGCTTAAGCGAGACATCGTATGGTCTCGCTGGAGGCCAGATATAGTCACGGCGGGCGACTCATGTGGCTAGGCAACGATGCCGGTCTAGATTTTTTTTTAAACAAAGACATCTGAAGGCTAAAGGGCATCTTAGATCTGATTAATATAGAGAAAAACAAAGACCAGCACAATGAATAGGCAACTGCACGTAACATTTTCAGCTCTGCAATAAAGTGCCAATAGGCTTTCCCTAAATAAAAGACAGTTGCACATAGAACGACCAGTAAAATAAGTTACATTCAAAACATATTAATGTTCTTCTTCCTTTGATTGTATGCCCCCCGGCGGAGATTAAAAATTGCATTGTACCAACAACAAAGAAAAATGACACTTGCAAACACCCTTGCCATACCAGCCTTTGAAGACCGCAATAGCCACTCGCCCCTTGAGACAAGATCTAAAAGTCATTGAAGCAGCATTGGCTGGAGCATCACCCCAAGCAGACAGACTTGCACTCCATCACCACCAATTCAGAGGGTTAGAGAAATTGGACGAAGCCACAGAAAAACACAGAAGAAGATGTCAAAGTCGCCAAACCAATAGACAACCAAAATATCTCCTTGAAAAAAACACAAACTTCCAAGATAAGAAGGGAACCAACATAGGGGAGACAAACTCTCACGTGCCTTTCGCAAAGCTGGATCAGTCGGAGATTTAGGGAGGAACCGAAGATACCTTATTCTGACACGTCATCGATGCCATCACCTTGTCGATGTCGTCGGAGAAGCAAAACCTAAGAAAAAACGAGAAGGACGGGTCCCCACTACTCTTGCCGCCGGCGAGGCCGTCAGATGGGGAAGAGGAGGAGGGCCGAGGTGGCGGCGGGAGCTATGGTGGTTGCAGTGGCTTTCCACAAGACTTTATAGCGATGACCTAGATTTGGTAGCACAGGTGGACGACCGCGAGAGCTATATCTAGCTTATAGCAAGATGGTTCTCTTAGGTATTACTTTTCTTTACTTCGTTATACGTTCGTTTTTTATTATTTCTTAGTTTTCTCCTGTTTTCTGTTTCTTTTGTTTCTTATTCTTTTTTGCACTAGGTTTTCTCCGGTTTTCTTGTTTTCTATTTTGGTTTTCATCTTTTCATTTTGTTTTTTGTTTTATTTATTTCTAAGTTTTATTTTTAACACAAGCCTGCATTTTTTATACATTATGTACATTTTAAAACGTATTTAACCATTTTCAAATACCGGATTAAAAATTTTCAATTAAATATTTTGATGTCCATTTTATTTGTTATAAACATATATTTTTCATATACACCAGGAACATTTTTATGTACATAATTAACATTTTTAAAAATATTTTTTATGCCTATTTTTTTACAATCACATTTCACATCTTTTGTATAATTAAGTAACATTTTTTTTATACATGTTAACATTTTATAAATACATGATTAACCTTTTTTCATACTTTTATGTTTTGACATCTACTTTTCTCATTCACATTATACATTTATCGTATACATTAGAAATAGTTTTATACATGTTAACATTTCTGAAATATATGATTAACATTTTTCACTTTATGTTTTGACGCCTACTTTTTTCATACACATTGTACAATTTAATACACCTAGTTTATTTTTTGTATACGCTAGGAACAATTTTTTATATTTTTCAATATTTTTAAATACATGATTAATATTCTTTCATATTTATGTTTTATATCTACTTTTTTCATACACATTGTACATTTTAATAGACCTAGTGTATGTTTTATGGCCAGGGACATTTTTTTACATGCATAAATTTTGTTAAATATAGGATTGACTTTTTTTCAATTTATGTTTTGATATCTATGTTTTTCGTACACATCATAGATTTTTCGTGTACATTAGAAACATTAACATTTTTTAAATGCACCATTAACATTTTTTTCAAAAAATTTATGTAAATTAATTTTTGTAATGATATTTGAAATATTTCCAAATATAAACAAAAGGTAAAAGGGAAAGAAAAATGCGAAAATTAGAAAGCAAAAGGGAGCGCTTAAGTCCCCGCGCGCTGGGCCAGCCCATTGGCGCAGTCACTTAGGGCTAGTTTGGTTTGTACCCTCGGCCACATGCCTGGGTGAAAGTGCTGCCTGAACAATGCTTGAGATTTGGCAGCCTGGGCTGACAATTGTTTGGACCGGAGGTCAATATTCCACTAAAATAATAATATAATATTGACAATCGGCCAATAACCTGCGTACAAACTGCTGGATCAGTGCCAGGATAATCTCGTCATCCACCCAGACAACCAAAAAGGAACGCCTGGCAGGTAATCACACGCCTAAGTTGTCTAGGCTAGGCTTGCTCCAATTTTTTCAGGGCATGAGGCAGGAATAATTTCCAGGTGTGGCGAAGTTTATGAATGAAAAAAATCATGTACAACTCAACTATGGAAGAGCTCACTAGAATATTAGATAAATATTACTTTGTGTTGAACAAATACAACCAAAATCCAAAATTTAAGTGTGGGCACTCTACATACCTCATTTGATGAAGATTACATGGATGATTGATTGCCAATGTATCATCTATATTAACTAGACTGGCATAAAGATGACCTATAAAACATAAAAAACACAGATAAATCATGAATTAATAACTGGTAGGATATAATGATAGAAACCACATTATGCAAGTGAAGATAGTTAGAAAGAATACGTACCCAATGAAGGTTTACTTTCATTAAGTAGACTGTGGCAGTGACATTCTTCTACTGGTGTCGGCAAAAATACACATTAAATCTGTAGAAACCACAAGAAACATTAATTGGTTAGTGAACAATTGAATAATGTCCGTTCATGTGATTCGAGCAAGTAATATGACAATTTTCATCTAATGCGGCCAAGGGGAAGAAGGACAATGAAATTACATCTTTCATTACATACTTAATCCTTTTCTTGGGTGGCGTCATCTGCAAACCCTAGCGGACTCGGCGAGATGCAGTCTTCGCCGATCGCGGCCTCTCGGTGTCCTTGTCGCCAGTTGCTGCCTCGCCGCTTGCAGGTCCCGTCCTGTGCGCTCACAGCCTACTGACTGCCGACTGCTGTGCGCCCGTGCGGTGGTGCCCTAGCTAAGTGCTGCCGCCTCTCCGTCCCTCGCGAACAAGTCCTAGGCAGCCAAGCAGCCACCACTCAATAGGCATCAACCAAGCCCAACACAAGGCACACTCCCAAATCCTGAAAATTATGCTGATGGGCTAATACTAGTCGTATATATACGTATTTTCACGGCAGTTTAGGTATGGCGTTCACCAAACCACGCCAGATTGCTAGCTTCGCCCCTGGGCATGAACCATACAATGATGCGGCAGCTCCCAGGGAAGGTCCAAGCCAGGCGTTTCCAAGCGTGGAAGTGAACCAAAGTAGCCCTTAAGGCGAGAGCTCCTACTGCCTCGCTATATGTGAGGCATAGTCGCGCTCGTGTAGGACATGAACGGAGACGAGGAACGCGGAGTAAAACAAAAGGTGCAGGAGGCCGAACGTGCCATTCTGCTCCCAGGTGGAAATGCATTTGTGTGAATAGTAAATTCCAAAAACTAAGAAGAAAAGAATCAAAAAATAATTTTTATTGCTAGAGAAACATATTTTAGTATTCTCCATACGTATAAATTTTTGTGAAGAGATCACATCCGTGACTCTTTGGGTGAAAAAACAGGCAACCCAAAAATGCTTCAAAAAAGACCTTTCCTCAGAGTATTGATTTTGTTTCGTTGTCCTAAGCACATCGAATGTTTTTTCTTCATGAAATTTTGTGGGAGTAGAACATCCAGACTTGTATGTTGTAAAAACAAAATCAGTTCTTTCAATATTTCTAATATTATTTCAAATTTTCTGTTCATCTGGGTGTATATGCACCCGTCAGCAGAAACTCCATCAATTCCAGGAAATTTCAAGCCATCGGGTTCTGAATTTGCGGAGGCCTGCGCGAGTGTCCGGAAAAAACGCTTGGATATAGATCCTGATTTGTCAACGTCCAGACGGGCCCTTGAGGAATCATGATTCTTAAGGTAATGAATTCTTGTGGTGCAGTGTTTTAATTTCCCCTGGTGCCTATTTTCTGCTATTTTCCATTTGTTAAATTTTTCTGTGGGGTTTTTTTGTTAAATTTTTGTTGTGCTTTAGATTTTTTTAGCACTGTTGTGCTTTAGATGATAAAATTCACTAGCATGTAAGGGCATGTACAATGGTTCTATCTTAACAATGCCACGTAGGATAAATGATGAGGTGGAGGAGAGAGAAATTATAAAAAAAGACTTGTCTTCTGTTATTTAAGAGAAGACAAGAGATGATCTCTTAGCACAATATGTCTCACCATGTTTTTAGGAATAACTAATTATTGAAGATAAGACTAAGAGATGATACATTGTTTTTTTTCTCGAATACGCTAAGCTAGCGTATCATTGCATTGATAGAAGGAGAGAACAAAGTACATGATTGGGAATCATAGCCTCGTGCGCACGAATGGGGAGCCCATGATCCCAGTGCGAGCATAGGGCAGGGGGTTGCTCAGCCCCAAAGATTACAAGTTTAGGTTACAAAATTACTCGCAGCGAGTCCTTGAGCTCCCGCGGCAGCCCAGGAGCGAGCTTCATCTTTGATCGCAGCAATCGGGGAGGAGGAGGAGGGGGTAATCTTGTCGAAGATGATCGCGTTCCGGTGTCGCCAAAGGGACCATGCAGTGAGGGAGGCGATGGTGGCGAGGCCTCGGCTCCGCGCAGCCGGGAGGAGGAGAGTGGCTTCAGAGAGCCAAGCAAAGTAGCCGGTGTTGCCGTTCGGCGGAATGGTTGTCGGGGAGCACCACGAGAGGATTTCGTGCCAAGTGATGCGCGCGAACACACATCCCACCAGGATGTGGTGGAGCGTTTCGGGTTCTTGGCAACAGAAGACGCACGCCGGTTCGTGCGGCAGGCCGCGCCGGGCCAGTCGATCGGCAGACCAACATCGGTTGAGGGATGCTAGCCAAATGAAGAACTACACAGAAGTAGGGGCGCTGGTGTGCCAGGTGAGGCGCCAAAACTCAGAGGCCGTGGAGCCATGGAATAAGGCGCTGTAGCAGGAGGAGGCAGAGTAGACACCGTTATCAGTCCAGCGCCAACGCAGCAGGTCCGGGCGCGGGGTGAGCTCGACGAGCTGTAGGCGGCGCCAAAGCCCAACATAATCAACAACAGCAGCAGGGCCAAGGGGGCCTTGGATGTCGGATATCCAGCAACGGTCGGAAAGCGCCTGGGCCACCGTGCGGGATCGCTGGACGCCGCGGGGGACCAACGTCACCAGGGCAGGGGCGCTATCAAGGAGCGGTTGCCCATCCAGCCACGGATCAACCCAGAAACGGTAGGTGTTGCCATCCCTGATGATCCACGACGTGGAAGCCTAGAAGAATTGGAGCGCCTCAGGGTCGCGTGGGAGCTGGAGGTGGGACCACGGCCGAGAAGGATCGGTGTCCTGAAGCCATAGCAACCGAATCCGGAGGGAGATGCCTGTGCGGTGAAGGTCGCCGATGCCAAGACCTCCCAGCTTGATCGGGCGACAAGCCCGTGCCCACCTGACTAAGCAGGAGCCAGCGCGCGCATCATTTCTTTCGTGCCAAAGGAAGTCGCGAAGGATGCGGTTGGCCTGCTTGAGGATAGCGGGGGAGAGAGCCATGGCAAGGAGGATGTGGATAGGCATGGCGCTCAAGACTTGCCGAACGAGATTGAGTCGCTCACCACGGTTGAGCAGGGCAGCTTTCCAGGTAGCGAGCTTGCGGGCGAGCTTCTCAATTAGGGGTAGAAGGTGGGAGGTGGGCACTTTTCTGAGCGAGAGGGGCAGACCCAGGTACTGGATGGGGAAGGGCACCACCGGGCAGGCGAGGGCCACGCCGACGACGCTGGCATCATCGGCGGAGCACTGGATTGGAGCGGCCAGGCACTTAGCAAAGTTGGTGCGCAAGCCCGAGGCAGTGCCAAAACGATCGAGCAGCGAATTGATAGTGGAGAGTTCAGACCTATCAGGATGGCAGAAGATAATCATGTCGTCAGCGAAGAGAGAAACGCTCGACGGAGCATGTCTGCGCGTGAGCCGCTTGAGAATCCCAGACTGCATGGCGAATTGGAGCAGCGTGTTGAGCGTGTCAATGGCCAACACGAACAACATGGGGGACACCGGGTCACCTTGACGAAGGCCTTGTCCGTGCGGGATGGGGGGGAGGGGTTGTGCCGTTGGTCAAGACACGCGTCGAGGCCGTCGAGATTAGGATGGAAATCCACTCGCGCCACTTTGGGCCAAAGCCCATATGCTGCAACACCTGGAGCAGGACCGAATCAAAGGCGCGTGCAATGTCGAGCTTGAGGAGGACACAAGGGTGCTTGAGCTGATGCAGCTGCCGCGCAGTCTGCTAGACGAGGAGGAAGTTGTCGTGGGCGCTTCTACCAGCGATGAAAGCGCTCTGGTTGGGGGAGAGTTCGCCAAGACGTGGTGCCAACCGAAGCGAGAGGACCTTGGCAAAGAGCTTCGCGATCAGGTGAATGAGACTGATCGGCCTGCAATCGAAGAGGGAGGCGGCGTCGGGCTGCTTGGGCAGCAAAGTGATGTAAGCCTCATTGAGCCACTGGAAGGCCTGGCCATTGAGCGCGTAGAGCTTGTTGAAGACGTCGCATAGGTCGTCTTTGATTATGTGCCAGCAAGAGCGAAGGAACTCGGCCGTGAAACCATCGGGGCCGGGCGCTTTGCCAGAAGGAAGCCGCTTGATAGCCTCCCAGATCTCTGCTGAAGAGAAGGGATGATCCAGGGCAGAGAGATTGAAAGAGTGCTGGCCAATGGCTGCCAGGTCGAGAGTGAAGCCACGCTCCACAGGAGCGCCGAGGACGGAGGAGAAGTGCGCAAAGGCAGCCTGGGCCATATCTGCCTCACCCGACACATGCACTCCGTCAACAAGTAAGCTGAGGACGCGATTCTTATTGCTCCGTTGAGACGCCTAGATTTTTGAGATAGCGACCGCAGCCTCGCCAGCCCGGAGCCATCGCAGGCGAGCACGCTGGCGGGCGATCGAGCGCGCAAGGGAGGCAAGCCCTAGGTATTTGCGCTTTAATTGTCGGCGGAGCCAGGCCTCGGGGGGAGATAGACAGCGGGTGTCTTGGGCCTCATCAAGGCGGGCGATGAGCTCGCGGGCAACCCCAAGTTGGGCGGCGAGATTGGAAGCGAAACGGGAGCTCCAGCGCTGGAGGCTGCGCGCGGTGGCCCTGAGCCTGGCAAATATGCGCCTGAATGGGTCGTGTTCCGGGGCAGTGGAATGCCAAGCGGATTGGACGGTATGTTGGAAGCCCTCGAGGCCGGGCCAAAATCTTTGAAATGGAAGTGCCAGCCGCCGGCCGCCCGTGATGCACAATCAAGAAAGAGGGGGGAGTGGTCCGAAGCCGCCGACGCCAGACAGCGCAGGAGACAGTGAGCATGGCCGAGCTCCCAAGAGGGTGTACAGAGCACACGGTCATTGCGCACTAGGGTCGGGTTGTCTTGTTCGTTAGACCAGGTGTAGCGACGCCCACGAAGGTAGATGTCATGGAGACCATGATCCGAGATGAAACGACGGAATCTGTTCATCATGCACCTATTGATCCGGGCATTGTTTTTGTCGCGGGCCGAGGCGATCATGTTAAAATCCCCACCTAGAAGCCAAGGCCCGGCCATGGAGGAGCGAAGCTGCTGGAGTTCGTCGAGGAAAGCTAGCTTGGCATCGTCGCCTTGGGGGCCATAGACGCCAGTGATCCACCAGTGGACGCCGCCGGAAGTGGCGGTGACCACAGCCGAGACATGGTGATCCCCAACGATCGGGTTAGACAAGGAGATAAGGGCACTATTCCAAGCGAGAATGACGCCGCCACGAGTGCCCTCCGCGGGCAGCCAGAAGAACCCATCGAAGGCGGGACCAAGAGTTTCGCAAATAAGCGCGGACAAGACCAAAGCAAGTTTGGATTCCTGAAGGCAAACGATACATGGTGATGCCAAAGCGATAACAGAACGGACTGCCGTGTGCTTGGCCGCGTTATTGAGCCCGCGCACGTTCCAGAAAATCACTTTGAGGTTGTCATCCATAAGGAAGGGTGGGGAGGGGGCAGGTTGGCGACACGGGCGTCGCACTCATGCCGCGGAGGGGCATGAAATGGAGAGGGGCGTCAGGAGGCCGTCGAGGACAGACTGCGGAACTTGCCATCCGTAGAACTCCGCGAACGCACGAACCACGTCCACTGCAAGGGGCTGCTCGAACAACTTATTGTACTTGTCCAAGATCACGTCAGACAGCGGTTCATCATTCTTGATGAAGCCCAGGCGAAGGAGAAGGACACGCTTGGCCTTGGACTCCGAATCCAAGCCCCGGTCAGCCTTGGCGATGCGCGTACTCCGGCGGGGGGTGAAGTTGGGAGGGAGCGCTGCCCTGCCGCGGCGAGGCCCAGGAGCTGGTAGGACCGGTGAGACCGCGGTGCAGATTGAGGTGAGGAAGCCGGAAAGGGGCGGGGGCGCGGTGATGTCGTTGTGCTAAAGAGGAACGCTAGGGTGGGGCGCATGCATGCCCTCGGGAGCAGGTGATGGGACGTGCGCATGCAGAGGTGGGTGGTGCACCACTTGTCCCACGGGGTCCACCTGATCCGCAACCACCAAAACATCCACAGGAGTAGCGGGGTCCGCCAGATCTGGCAGAGAAGCGAGATCCTCCTGGGAGGCCGTGCCATCAGGACCGGCCTGGTTGCCGCTGGGATCCGAGGATCGGGCCTGGAATTCCGCCGGCGCAACGCGATTGGCCAGCCGCGGTGAGGCGGGGCCACCATCGGTGCATGGGCTTCCGACCAAGGGGCAGGTGGGGGTGAGGTTGGCGTGAACAGATGGTAACACAGGCACTGCCAAAAGCGGGGAGGCAGGGGTGTCGCCAGCCAAAGGCTGGATGGGAGTGGAAGGCGACAAATCGGCCCCGGGGGTGCGCGCACCAATCAGGGGCCAAGGGAACGTTCTGGAGTCCCCTCGAGTGAAGCCAGGGCGTCGCGTGGAGAGTCCGGAGAGGGCGGGGCGAGAAGCAGCGCCGGGGCGGGAGAGTTGGCGGGCTGGGCGGTCAGCGAAATCGTTTGAACCGCAGCAGCACGGGGGCCCACCCGGTCTGACACGGGATCAGCAGGTGACGAGGGCGTTGCAGCCTTGTCCGAGGCGGGACCCAGGCGCAGGGAGGCAGGGATCCGATGCATCGGCGGCGAAGCACTGGGGAGAGGGCCCAGCACGCCTTGCCAGCCGCGATGAGGGGGCGGCCGGTGACCGGGGGGGGGGGGGGGGGGGGGGCGGCGCCGCCGCGGCCGGCGCGACGCGAGGAGCCAGGAGAGCGCCAGGGAGGGAACTCATGCCTGCGTGGCCACAACCCAGGGATAGGCGGCGAGCCAGGAGGGTCACCATCCCCATCTCTGGGTGGAGCCTGCGGCGGCGGAGATGGGAGGCGGTAATCATGGGTCTCGGAGACGTGGATCGACAACGGGAACCGGATGAGGGAACGCGCGAAGTGCGAGACGTGGTCCGGGTCGGCATCAAGCTCAATACCATCATGCGGCGGAAGGAGGAGCTCAGTGGAGCGGGGGATCCCATCGGGGTTCGCGGTCCAAGCCGAGAGGCGGAACACGGACATGTCGCGGCCGGAGCGAGTTTCAGGAGCAAGATCCTCGATGAGGCAGAAAGGGGCCAGGAGGAAATCAGTGGAGGCACGGTTCCACACATGATCCGGAATGCCGCGGATCTCGATGAGGACGCGCATGCGAACCGTGACAGGCTCACCGCCGGCAATGGGGCTCCAAGGGGTGAACCGCAGGCGGAAGCGCAGAGAGTGCAGGCTCGTGGCTGCAACACGCGCTCGGGAGTCGCAGGACCGAAAGCGGATGAGGAAATCGCCTGGGTGGTGAGGATGGACTGAGAATTCGTCGGGCGGAAGACCAAAACGCGCCCGGAGGGCCTCGAACACCTCGCTGGGGGAGACGCCGTGGCGATTGCCAGCGGGCTCGGCCAGCAGGGAGAGAGACTGGAGCTCGTCCTCCGCGTCCCCCATCTCCGCAGACCACGGCAGGTAGCACACGGCCCCTGCCAGGCGGAGGGAGGGGTGCCCGGAGAGGGGGGAGACGGCGGCAGACGGGCCGGAGCTAGCAAGGAGAGCTTGTGAGGACGTAGTCGGCGTGGTGCGGGATGAAAAAGCGGGCCGGGAGGACTCCGATGGCGGCATAGGCGCAGAGGGCGCGAACCCAGCCCCGAAGAACACGGGGCCGCTGGGTCCGGCAACGCTCGCGTCCGAGGAGCCAGGGGAGCGGGGGTGCAGGCGCTTCGGTGGCGGCGAGCCAGAGGAGTGACGGTGGAGAGGGGTGGTGCAGAAACGCGCGACGTGGCTGAAGAAGTGGCATCGCCGGCAGCAGATATCTCGGCGACGCTCGGACCGGGGGTGCCACAGCCGGGCGAGGTAGCGCGGGCACTCATCGACCCGACGGGAGGGCGCGTCCGGGCCACAGCGACGGCGCCGAGGACGGGGATGCGAACGGCGCTCCTCACGGCGCGCCTGGCGGCTCCGGACGGTGGTCCAGGCGGCGCCATCCGCGTCGGGGGCCGGCTCCGCCACCGGGGAGACGCGGTGGATCTCGGAGCGAGGGCCGGGCCTGGGGGCGGCAACGGGGGACGTAGAGGCGACCACCAGGGCGTAGGAGGTGGCAGGCCAAGATGGGCTGGGCGAAGGAGAAGGGCTACGGTCTCTCCAGCGGACCTCGCGGGTCCGTCCAGGGCCTGAGGGAGGGGGGGACAGCGAGGCCATGGCGGCGGGCTCCAAGGGCGCAAGGCTCGGGCGGCGGTGGATGCCGGGGTCGGAGTGGCCACCGGCGGAGCTAGGCACGGGCGGGGCTAGGCACGAGCCTCTCTTTAGACACGGGCGGAGCTAGGGAGGGGGAGCCGGCCCAAAACATAGATGATCCATTGTATACATCTTTTTTTGTCATCTCTAAATTACATGCAAAAGTTAAAATAAGACTACCTTATCAATCATTGTACATGCCTTAAGACTCCTTTTCTTTCTTTGCCCTCTCTTGGACCCGGTGGCGTGGGTACCGGGCTACCTGCAACGAACCTGAAGCATGTAAGCTCCACTTGGCAGCTGCACTCTACCTTATCCTGTGGATTCAATGGCAGGGGACATATTTACCACCTTTGAATTTTAGTTTGGTACGTACGTCGCTCAGATGCAGACGCTAGTTACTCTCTGCATCTCCATTAAGTTGGCACTGCAAAACTTACAAGTTACAAGCGACAGTTATTGCATTATTGCTACCGACATGACCTAAGCTCCCTGACGTACTTCGGTGAGCTACAGTATGCAAGAGCTTTCATCGGTCCAGTCAAGAAAGCACAATCTTAATTTCTAGAAGGTCCTAATAGTCATAAAATTCCACAGCGATTAGGATCAATGATGGCGATTATATGTATATGCTAGCGCCACCGATGTATATGCTTTCTCCCTTTTCTCTCGATTGTGAAGGAGATGCACGCAAGTCCTTTTAACACACACATTTGACGAGTGGAGTCGTGCCCTGACAACTCTTGCCTAGCGCATGTTTTCATTGACTCTTCTTCTCTTAGATGCGCATTTTGGAAAACCAAAATTATTAGAGAAGGGACCAACGTGTCCAATTGTGCATATACATACACAAGAAGTATGTAAAGCACAAAACACAAAAGAGTTTTTTTTTTTTGCGAGGGCACAAAAGAGGTTCATGCATGCATGTAGACAGGATATGTCCTTCTCACCTATAATAATTTAAATCCACTTGGTGATTCAACTTGGAGCGCCTTTCCATGTCTTGGCAGGTTTCAAAACCTGCCAAGTGGACAGCCTCCCATGGTGAAAGAAAATCACGGGTAGCTAGTGCTAGCTCCTTATTTTTCTCCGAGGTACCGCCAGTTTGATGGCGTGCCAAGATATTCCAGCTGCAAATGACAACAAACAAACTGTAGTACGTACACCATTATTAATTACTCCCTCCGTCCCATAATGTAAATGTTTTTTGACTTTAGTGTAGTGTTAAAAAACGTCTTACATTGTGGGACGGAGGGAGTAATAAATATAAGATGCTAAGAACTGACCAGCGTGGACAGGATATTTGATTATATTAATTTCAGTCACGGGACACCATGAATCAGTTACTTTGTGCATTTTACCCCAAATTGCAGCTTCATACATACAGTTCTGCACAGTACACCAATCCATTTTTCTTTTTTGCAAATTTCCATAAAAAAATAATAATACGGGAGATGTGATTTGTGGTGCAGGTTTGTATCATCAAACCAGGAATAGGAAGCATGTCCTTGCGTTTTACTAGAACATTATTTCAAGCTTACCGTGAGTTACACCTGCTTGTGTTATTAAAAGAAATATGAAACTGGAAAATTAATTTGTACTCCTAAGAGTATGTATTTCCATTCATCTGATACCTTTTAGCTAGATGAATCAAGTATAACTATCTATCATTTCTAATATACTCCATAAGTAATTAGTGGATACCAAAAGACAAACTTTTCATCTACTATCACCTAAGATGCGACGGCTACTGACCTAGTTCCCTCATTTTGCTCCATACGGATGTATGTAGACATAGTTTAGAGTGTAGACTCACTCATTTTGCTCCGTATGTAGTCCATATTGAAATCTCTACAAAGACTTATATAGGAACGGAGGGAGTACATGGTAAAAAAATATTTCCCAAACTTCTAGGTGTGCATGGCGCACCCGGCGCACCCGCTAGGTACGCCACTAGCGGTAGTGGTCATCCAATGGTCTAGGAACCGCTATATATTTTTTCTTATGTTTGGGGTGTTTGTACTTCTAGTGAACTTTGGTAGATATGACCCCTTTCTCACAAAAAAGTAATTACTAGATACCCCAAAGTGATTTTTTTTGAAAATTTTCTGTCTGAGTCTATATATTTTACATAGTTTGTGTATATACTTTTTTCATAAGTAAAAATGGCATACTACCAAAACGAGGGGTCACGGTTTTATTTTTCTGTACTACTTATATTGGGGCATCTTAAAATCATTAGAGATGTACTGGAAATGATTTCGTTTAAGTGGTATATTGAATGTGGGAGAACATACTCCCGGTAGTATATAAAAGGTGCATTTTTAACATTTTGCTAATGTTTTCCATAATTGTTAGTTATTACCATTTTCATCTTATTTAGAACCCAAGATCTTTTTGTAAAGATTACTAGTCAAAGCTAAGTTTGATTGCACGTTTTTCAGGAAGCCATCTGTTTGCGAAAACTGACTGAGTATTTGTGTTGCTAAAATAACAAGACGCCCATGAAATGCACGAACAAAGCATGTGGGCAACGCGAGGCAGCTAGTATGTTGCAACAAGTTAACTCCAAACTCGAGGCATGGGAGTTCCTGTCAAAGTCTACTCTCCATATGCTCTGAGTGGATTCCGTGTACTTGACCAATTACCAACCCAAGTTGCAGCAGGCGATATCATCAAAGTGATATTAAAATAAAAAGGTGTGAATTTTACAATGATTATCTATCCATCCATGCAGCTGTGACGCCATCCACAGAATTATCCTGCCCTCTTTTAATTACAGGGGGCAGAGATCCTTTGAATCTGCTTATGCTAACATACGATCACCAGAAACCTGACCACGTCTACTTTAGTATTGTAGGTACAAGTGGCAGGCTCCATTCTCTGAACCATACACATCGATCATAAAGGTGACCGAATAGCCATGGCCAGCAAGGGACAAGGTGGTTGCCCATTTGATCTGAACAGGTTGCAAGTTGGAGGAGGTGGAAATGAGGTTGGTGATGGGAACTTGAGCTGACAACTTGTTGGGTATGAAACTGTGTGCTGCCTGTCCAAACCCATGGAAAATGTTTTCCCTTGGATACCCACAAGTTGCTGTCCTTCTGGTTCTTACAAAGAGGTTTTGTGGTGCTCATCCATTTCCCCTTGGGTTGAATTAATGCCTTCTGAAACAATTATCCATGCATGGATCCACATCTAGTCCGATTCAAATGTATTCTAAGCACGGTTAGTGATGAGGATACAGATCTGGGGTAGGGTCATAGGCCTGACCTATACGTCCTGCCCAAGGTCACTATCCTAGAAGAAAAGAAGTCCAAGAGGCAACAAGAGACTCCAGTCAAAGGTGTCGAGTGCAATCCTCTCGACCAGTCATGTCACTCGGGAGTCCTCCTACCTATTGTCACTCGACCACCCAAGGAATCACTCGGCCTACCGAAGATCAGGAGTCACTCGGCATTGTAACGGGCAGGCGTTCCTCTGTAGTCTTTAAGGTCATTAATAGCACTTAAGGCTGTCGTTATCAGTAACACCCCTACTTTATGTACATTAAGCCCCTTGTAATGGAGGATGGCTGGGGTCCTGGCGCACTCTATATAAGCCACCCCCTCCTCTGGGACAAGGGTTCGCACCCCCTGTAACATCACACACATATATCCATTCGACTGATACGTCTCCAACGTATCTATAAGTTTTGATTGCTCCATGCTACTTTATCTACTGTTTTAGGCAATATTGGGCTTTATTATCCACTTTTATATTATTTTTGGGACTAACCTGTTAACCGGAGGCCCAACCCAGATTTGCTGTTTTATGCCTATTTCAGTGTTTCAAGGAAAAGGAATATCAGACGGAGTCAAAACGGAACGAAATCAACTGGAGAAGTTAATTTTGGAAGGAAATCAACCTGATAGTCTTGGAGTGCACGCCAGGGGAGTCCCGGGCTGCCCACGAGGGTGGAGGGCGCCCCCTGGGTGCGCCCCCCTACTTCATGAGCAACCCGGAGGTCCACCGACGTACCCCCTGCACCCATATGTACCTACATACCCTAAAACTTCCAGAACAGAAAATAGATCGGGAGTTCCACCGCCGCAAGCCTCTGTAGCCACCAAAAACCAATCGGGACCCTATTCCGGCACCCTGCCGGAGGGGGATCCCATCACCGGAAGCCATCTTCATCATCCCGGTGCTATCCATGACGAGGAGGGAGTAGTTCACCCTCGGGGTTGAGGGTATGTACCAGTAGCTATGTCTTTGATCTCTCTCTCTCTCTCTCTCTCTCTCTCTCTCTCTCTCGTGTCCTCTCTCGTGTTCTCCAAGGCACGATCTTGATGTATCCCGAGCTTTGCTATTGTAGTTGGATCTTATGATGTTTCTCCCCCTCTACTCTCTTGTGATGAATTGAGTTTTCCCTTTGAAGTTATCTTATCGGATTGAGTCTTTTATGAACACTTGATGTATCTCTTGCGTGGGATAACCGTGGAGACAATGGGTTATTCTATAGATCCACTTGATGGGTGATCAACTTGCGGGTTTCGTGACACTTGGGAACCTATGCATAGGGGTTGGCACACGTTCTTGACTCTCCGGTAGTAGCTTTGGGGCACTCTTTGAAGTACTTTTATGTTGGTTGGATGAATCTGAGATTGTGTGATGCATATCGTATAATCATGCCCATGGATACTTGAGGTGACAATGGAGTATCTAGGTGACATTAGGGTTTTGGTTGATTTGTGTCTTAAGGTGTTATTCTAGTATGAACTCTTTTATAGATCGATCCGAATGAATAGCTTTGTGGTGGTTTCGTCCCCGACCATAATCTCTACATTTGTTCTCCGCTATTAGTGTCTTCGGAGTGACTCTTTGTTGCATGTTGAGGGCTTGTCATATGTTCTATCTATGTTATTATTGTTGAGAGAACTTACACTAGTGAAAGTATGAACCCTAGGCCTTGTTTCCTATCATTGCAATACCGTTTACGCTCACTTTTACCGCTCGCTACCTTGCTGTTTTTATTATTTGAGATTACAAAAACCTTTATCTACTATCTATTTTGCACTTGTATCTTCATCTCTTCGCCGAACTAGTGCACAAGAGACTCTTGTATTGGGTGTGTTGGGGACACAAGAGACTCTTTGTTATTTGGTTACAGGGTTATTTGAGAGAGACCATCTTCATCCTACGCCTCCTACGGATTGATAAACCTTAGGTCATTCACTTGAGGGAAATTTGCTACTGTCCTACAAACCTGTGCACTTGCAGGCCCAAGAACGTCTACAAGAAGAAGGTTGTGTAGTAGACATTAAGCTCTTTTCTGGCGCCGTTGCCGGGGAGGTTAGCGCTTGAAGGTATATCTTTAGATCTTGCAATCGAATCTTTTTGTTTCTTGTTTTAGCACTAGTTAGTCTATAAAAGAAAATTACAAAAAAAATGGAATTAAGTTTGTCTCAAACGCTTCACCTTTTTAATATCTTTCGTGAGTATGCTGGAAAGGATAATTGTGCTCAAGTGCTAGAAAAAGAAATCTCTAAAATGTTTGGCACTAAATCTTTGAATGATGAGCATGATTGCAATGCTGTTAGTATGAATTCCTTGAATATCCATGATGCTAATGATATACAAAGCCACAAGCTTGGGGAAGCTATGTTTGATGGATATGATATTTTTTGTCCCCCAAGCTTTGATGAGCAAATTTACTATGATGAAAGCAAGCCTCCTATTTATGATGATTATTGTGATGATACGTATGCTATAAAGAAGAAGTTTGCTTACGTGGAGAGTAGAAAATTTTCTATGCTTGTAGATTATGAAAAGAATGCTTTAGGTGCTGGTTATATTTTTGAATTCATTCATGATGCTACTGAAAATTATTATGAGGGAGGAACATATGCTTGTAGGAATTGCAATAATATCAAGTTTCCTCTCTATGTGCATAAAGTTTTGAAGTTATGCTTGTTTTACCTTCCTATGCAAGTTGATTATTGTTTCCATAAGTTGTTTGCTCACAAAATCCCTATGCATAGGAAGTGGATTAGACTTAAATGTGCTAGTCGTATGCTTCGTGATGCTCCCGTTATGTTTCAATTCTTATCTTTTATGTGAGCATCATAGTCATCATCATGCCTAGCTAAAAGGCATTAAAGAAAAGCGCTTATTGGGAGACAACCCAATATTTATCCTTACTGTTTTTGTGTGTCCACATGATTATGCTACTGTATTAATCATGTTTTATAGCTTTTGTTTCAATAAAGTGCCAAGTAGAACCTTTGAGAAGACTTGGGTGAAGTTTATGTGATCTTGCTGTGAAAAACAGAAACTTTAGCGCTCACGAGATTAGCTGCCATTTTTTACTGGAGAGTGATTTTAGGTTGATTCTTTTTGAAGATGATTAATAGACAAATTGCTCAGATCCAGCAATTTATTTCATAATTTTTGAGGTTCCATAAGTATACGTTTGATACAGATTACTACAGACTGTTCTGTTTTTGACAGATTCTGTTTTCTATGTGTTGTTTGCTTATTTTGATGCATCTATGAGTAGTATCGGAGGGTATGAACCATAGATAAGTTGGAGTACAGTATATATTACACCAATATGAATTTAGAATGAGTTCATTACAGTACCTAAGTGGTGGTTTTATTTTCTTATACTAACGGAGCTTACGAGTTTTGTGTGGTTGAAGTTTTCCAGTTTTGGGTAAAGATTCGATGGACTATGGAATAAGGAGTGGAAAGAGCCTAAGCTTGGGGATGCCCAAGGCACCTCAAGGTAATATTCAAGGACAACCAAACAACTAAGCTTGGGGATGCCCCGGAAGGCATCCCCTCTTTCGTCTTCGTTCATCAGTAACTTTACTTGGAGCTATATTTTTATTCACCACATGATATGTGTTTTGCTTGGAGCGTCAATTTCTTTTGTTGGTTTTTGCTTGCTGTTAGTTAGAATAATGTTTTGCCTCTTTAGTTTCAAGAAAGAAGTCGAGGATAGCCTTTTCCATGCTTATTTCGCTAGTTTGCATGTTGCTGTTTGAAAACAGAAAGTTTACCGCTGTTGCAAAAATTCCCTAGAAAAGTCAGAGCATGGTCTAACGTTGAATCTTTTTGCATATTGAGCTATGATAAATTTATTACAGTGGAAATTTTAGTTCATAATTTTTGGGGTCAGGGAAGTATTGTTACTCTTGCATTCTTTACAGGCTGTACTGTTTTGACAGATTGCTGGGCTTGTTGCAGGACCCTCATATTCAAGAGCTGCTTCTCAAGCAGACGGATAACGCAAGAGCTGCCGCCCGAGAGAAAGCCAAGCTGGATCAACTGGAGATAGACGCGGTTACTCCATTGTATGAAGGATGTAGGCCCGAGGATACCCGCCTGAAAGTAACGCTCATGGCTCTGGAGATGAAGGTAAAACACAAAATGACCGACGCATGCTTCGACGAGAACATGTCATTCTGGCACGAACGTCTTCCCAAGGGGAACAAGTGCCCGACCAGTTTCGAGGAGGCGAAGAAAATCGTGTGTCCTCTGGATTTACCGCACGTGAAATAACATGTGTACATGAACAATTGCATCATTTATCAGGACGAGCACGCGGAGTCTACCATATGTCCGGTGTGCGGCGTCACTCGATACAAGAAGAGGAAGAAAGCTCCTCGAAAATCGGTGTGGTATTTTCCGATCACTCCTCGTCTGCAGCGGTATTTCGCGGACCCTAAGGTAGCAAAGCTCCTGCGTTGGGCATCAAGCAGGAGCTTCACGCTAATGATGATGATGATGATGATGATGATGAGGCGAAGCAGGACACAGAAAGTCGTCACAAAGGCAAAAAGGACAAGAAGACCATAAATGACTACCCTCCCGCGTGCTTCACTCTAAGTTAGGAGGAGATCGAGCAGTTTTTTACCTGCCTCCTAGGAGTAAAACTTCCTTACGGTTACACCGGGAAGATAAGCAGATACCTAGACCCAGCGAAGCAGAAGTTTAGCGGGATGAAGTCTCACGACTGTCACGTGCTGATGACGCAGATACTTCCAGTTGCAATCCGTGGGATCATGGACGCGCACGTCCGTGAAACGCTATTTGGCCTATGCAACTTTTTCGACGTCATCTCTCGGAAGTCGATTGGCGTGAGGCAACTCAGAAGGCTACAGGAAGAGATCGTGGTGATACTATGCGAGCTTGAGATGTACTTCCCTCCCTCATTCTTCGATGTTATGGTGCATCCGCTGGTCCATATCGTGGAGGATATCATCCAACTCGGGCCGACGTTCCTGCACAGCATGATGCCGTTCGAAAGGATGAATGGTGTCATCAAAGGATACGTTAGCAACATGTCACGTCCAGAGGGAAGTATAGCCAGGGGCTTTCTGACCGAAGAGTGCATCTCCTACTGCTCGAATTATCTAGGCATCGAGAACCCCATTGGTCCACCCGTCAACAGGCACCTAGGCAGGCTCGCTGGATGGGGTCACCGTGAGGGTCGCCGCGAAATGCATGTCGACTTCGAGGGTCGACTCGCCGACTTTGAAAGAGCAAACCTAGTCGCGCTACAACACATAGACGTGGTCGATCCTTGGGTGGTAGAGCACAAAACCTTTATTGAGAAGACGTACAATGACTGAGGCCAACAGAGGACGGACGGAGATATAATCAAAGAGCACAACTCATGTTTCACGCGTTGGTTCAAGCAGAAGCTTCTGTCGTACCCTTTACACGAGGATTCTTCCACGGAAGAACAACTCATATTCGCCTTGTCACAGGGCGCCGAGCACAACGTGATGACCTATGAGGCGTACGATATCAACGGCTACACATTCTACACCAAGGACAGATACTACGGAAGGAACGAGGAGATCTGGGAGCTGAGCTACGTTGGAGAGAAGGTCCCGATGTTCCGTGTCAGATGGGCCAAGAGCATCCTAAAAGAAGACCGGTATTTCACCACCATGGTTATACCCGAAGCCAAATCCAAGACCGCGGGCGCAAACGTCACCGCGAAAAATGAGCCATGGGTACTGGCTTCCCAAGTTGACCAATGCTTCTTCATTACCGACCCGTCAAAGCCCAGTCGTGTTGTCGTGAGGAGAGGCAAAAGGAAGATCATCGGAATGGATGGAGTAGCCAATGAGCAAGACTTCGACAAGTACGGTGACCCGAAGATCGAACATGATGACGACGATGAAGTAGCAGCACACACCACAAGAAGAAGCAGGACAACCCTACCTAAAGGACGTCTGTTCCATAGAAGAACTCCATTTGCCAAAAAGAAGGGCAAGAAGATTGTGAACAGATAGCTAGCTAAGATCGATTGTATTTAAATCGTAGTCTTCATTTCGCGATTGTATTTCATGGGCACTTTTTGATATCATGAATATTTTTAAATTTCATGGACACTTTTTGAATTCATGAGGACACTTGATCTCGATCCCCCTCCATCTCGATCTCGATCCCACCCCCACCCTCCCCCGCTAGCTCCACTGCCCGCACCCTCCCCCGCACCCTCCCCCGCTCCACCGCCGCCAATGGGCACCCCCCGCACCCTCCCCCGCTCCACCGCCGCCGACGATGATATTTTCAAGTAACAAATTTGAACATATTTTTAAAAAAATTATTACTGTTTTTATAAAAAAATATTACTGTTATGATTTAAACAAGTTTGAACATATTTAAACACAAAAAAATATCAAACAGGATTTAAAATGCATAAAATAATATTGGGGAGCCTGGGAATCGAACCCAGGACCTCCTGGTGTGGGTGCTACATACTGACCAGTTGGGCTAGTGGGTAGGTTCTGTTGTATATAGGGTTAGGTGGTATATAACCTGACAAGTCAGGCTAAATTACTTATGGCGCACCCCTCGGTGGTGCGCCATTGCTATGGATGTACTTATGGTGCACCCCTGGGTGGTGCGCCATTGCTAAGCCTCCCCCCACACTAAATTAAAATCCCCAATCCCCTCACATTTCTCTCTAATCCCTCCCCTGCCCGTGCTCGCCGTCCCCCCACACCCGACCGTGCTCGCCGTCCCCGGCCGTGCTCGCTTCCCCCGCCGCACCTGACCACCTCCCTCACCGTCCCCCCTCCGCCCGCGCCCGCGCCCTCACCGCCCCCCTCCCCCCGCTGCCCCGCCTGTGTCAACCTCCCTCCCGAGCGCGACAGCTAGGGTTCCTAGCCGCCGCGGCGCGCCCAGCCGGCCGAACCCGACGCTACCCAGCTGCCCCTGCCGTCCTCCACCACCGGTCACCTCCGCAGCAGCCGGCGAGCCAAGGAAGTACTCCTCCGACGACCTCGCCGCCCACACCTCCCTCAAGCCCAGGTAGGTGATTTCAAATTCAGCAATCGTCTTTCCCTACCCTCGTGGTTCAAATCGAATCGTCCGTCCGGCCTGGTTAGAGATCTCGCGCCCACGCCCACGCCGTCGTTGGAATTTGGGTTGGGGGCGGGGAAAGGGTGCTAGGGTTCCTCGGCCCTGGGGACACGGGCTCCAGATCGGGGTGTCTTGCCTCTTCCATCTCCGCGCGGTAGAATTGCTGGCCCTGGGGACATGGGTTCAAAATGCATGCGCACCTGAACGTACTCACTGAATTTTAATTGACAGTAAAATTCAGTGTAATTTTGGTTAACTGAATTAAATGTCAATTCAGTTAACTCATAAAATTAAGTGAAACATTTGGTCTGATTGAAATGCAGCAAGTTTTTTGGGGGTCCTAATCAGTTTTCTTACAAAAACTTGCTTAAATAGCAGCAAGTTTGAATACAGTGTATGTTCTGTAGCTTGTTTAGAAAGATCACTGAATACAGTGTATGTTCTGTAGTTTGAATTGTGTAATGTTCAGGGTTGTGTAATATTCAAAGTTGACTAGTTCTAACCCCATACAGAAACCCTAAATCCCCAATCCCTTCTACTCACCACGTATGCTCATTTATTTTTCCTTTTGATGAACAACAGGTTAGTGGATTGGTCAGCGGATCTGAAGGTCAGTGGACTCCAAGCAGCCAGATCAAAGGTAACTGAAGAAAACACCATTGCTCTGTTATGCTTGTGATGGCCTGAATGATGGTGTATAGATGTTCTTTTGATTTTTGTGATGGTCAAATTTGTTACATCAGATCAACTAGACATGATTTGTTACATGGTTGTAGACATGTTCTGTTGATACTTGTGATGGTCTGATAGTTGTAGACATGTTCTTTCGCCATACCCCAAACACCATGAATTGGTAAGCTACTAGTTAATGCCATACCACAAACAAGTACTTGGAGTTCTAGCTTCCATGCACTAGCCTATCAATGGCGAAAGAGAAAAAACACTGACTAAGAATATCAACATTTGTGTCCATGCTTCGATGCAGAAAAAACATTTGTGTCTATCTTCCATGCACTAGCCTATCAAAGCTCTTTTTACCAGCTGTAAGGCAGTGTGCAATGCAAGACATCCATTAGTTAGTGGATGAGGCCACAAGACCAGCTTTAGGGTTTAGGGCTTAAGCCAGGAGGAGAAAGAAAGGGCTGTCCATATGAAAAGATACCATCATTATTGTTTCCATGAATGTGGTGTAATATATGTGGCATGTGTTTGTTCATCTTTTCTGCAGGAGCATCTTTGAGTCCTGACACCTTCTAGTGGTGCTGGTGTCTTCACCCAAGAAGATATATTGCTGGGTTTTGTCTCCGACCATCGTGTCGTGATGATTTTGCAGGTACCCCGAGAGGCCCTTGAGTTTGCCGGAATGTCGATTAACTTCCGTTCTGGCAAATTCGGGTACTCCATATGTCCTATTTTCAGCAAAGGTCATGCTGAAATTTTCCGTGAATTTTAGCATGACTTTGCTAAAAATAGGACATATGGGGTACTTGCGACTAATGCATGGTCCGGGGTATCTTAGTACTTAACTAAGTAGATCAACTGCCCCTTTATTCTTGCTGTATTAAACCATAGGTGGCAATAGTGCCAAGTGATTAGGCCCAACTTAGAATTCTCCTTAGCATCAATAAACCCTAGATGATAAACCCAACATAGGTGGCAATAGAGCCAAGTGATTAGTGCCAAGTGATTAGGCCCAACCTAGGGTGCCTCGGCATCGATAAACCCTAAATGATGAAAACTTAACTTGGCTGCCCCGAATGCCTCGGTGTCGATGAGAACCTAAATGATGCACGCTTAGGCTTTTAGGGTGCCTCGGCGTCGACAAACCCTAAATGATGAAAGCTTAGGCTTTTAGGGTGCCTCGGTGTCGACAAACCCTAAATGATGAGACCATGATCTTGTTCCTTGACAATAACCAACTTTTTGACCAAACTTTTTTCCTATTTAGAGCGAAACAGGGCCCACAACAATGAGGCCGGTGGTTTGGGCGGCAAGCAATTCTGGGAGTTGTCCCAGGAGATGGAGGAACAACCTCACCGCTATGAGGGCGCCGCGAAAGACACCGATCTTGATTACACAACCCCTAGTGGCGTTGGGGATGACACCACTGATGGTTCCGCCGAGGATGCCACCACTGATGATGGCGGTGCACACACAGATGGCAGCCAACCGAAGAAGCAAAGAAAGGACCGGCGCCCGAATGCGCTCCGCACCCTCAAGGAGGAATTCACTCAAGTGGACTCCAACGGGAATCCAACGGAGCCGAAACATATAGTCAAGGGGTACGCGCTTCAGCTCGGGTGCATTCTCCAGAGCACCGTCTCGATCAACACCGATAACCTTAGGAATAAGGACCACGGGAATTTGCGCAACCTCCTCTTCATGAAGCTGCACGAATGATACAAGTTCCCCGCCGAATTTGAAAACAAACGCCTCTCAGGGAATAAAGTGAACAGTGCCACCCTCACGAAGATGAGCACGGCCCTGTCTACTTGGAGAAGCACGGTGAAGAGAATGATTGATAAAGGTGATACTTATGAGAAGATCAAGGCGAAATATCCTTTGATGAGTGAAGATGAGTACAAGGAGTTCAAGATCAAGTGCGAGAGCAGCGCAACCTCCGAATCAAGTCAGTGGGGGAAAGAAATGCGGGAGTTGAACTTAGGGGAACACAAACTTGGTCCCGGCGGTTACAGAGTGGCGGAGCCTATATGGGACAAGGAGGACGCGGAGCGTGCCGAGCAAGGCCTACCGCCCCACTTCGAGAAATACAACGGTAACAAGCAGACCAGGAACTATGTCAGGGCCCGGTACAAGGAGGACCCGATAACAAAGGAGCTTACCACGGATCCGAAGACCAGGGCACTTGAGCTTGTTCTGGTAAAGAATACACCCCCGTGTAATTAGCTCCATATGGTTGCATTCTAATTAATCCCCAATATTTCTAAATGGTTCACGTTCCTTTCGCAGGACACTGAAAGCAGTAGCGCGGGGTCGTCTTAGAGCTCCCCTTTCGACACCCCTTTAAATAGGGCGTTGAATGTAATGAAAAAGAAGGATAAGCTCACTAAGCCGACGTCAGCTGGTCGTGTGGCCGGCAAAGGCTTGTCCACAAAATGGGGGTCATACTATACCGCTGGTGTGCGGAAGGAGAAAAAGGCCAGCTCGGAAAGCCAGACCCGCGAGGTTGAAGCACTCAAGGCACAAGTGGCGCGGATTCCGGAGCTTGTCCAAGAGCAAGTGGAACAACAACTGGGAACGAAGCTCAATGCCATGGTGCCTACGTTGATTCATGGGCTGACGACGTGGATTGCGGGCGGCCAACAGGGGCCTCCCTCGGTTCCCAGCTTCACGGCCAGCAACTCGCACAGCGTGCAGGCGGCACCATTGGTGTCTCCGGCGGCGGCGCCATTGGTGTCTCCGGCGGAGGCAGTATTTGTGTCTCTGGAGCCGGCACGGGCATTGGAGCTTAATGCACCCGGGTGTACGCCGGCCGGCACCTCGCCAGCAAGCACCCCCTCTGTCAGTTGCACGCCCGCCGTTGGCGGTGCCTCGACATTAGCCGAGCTCGACGGCATCACGCTAACTAAGCCTCTCGGCTGATGACTTCATCTCCTTGCCTTTGACTGGGCATCCCTGACGCCCTGTACATGTTTTCGCAGGGCACCGCCGACGTTCCTTGCACTCTTCTGCACTTCGTGGGCGCCGATTTGATCGATGTCACCAAGGGCAGAATCGTTCAACCAGGCAACCCCATGTTCCACGGTAATCCGATGCCACCCACAATGTATAGGGTTGAAGTGGTTCAGGTGCTGCCAGGCTGCGACGAGCTGTTACCTCCGGTTCGACCCGCTGGGGCCGACGAAGAAGATGAGATGACCCTCAGCGCCTGCGTAAAGTGGCCCCTGCTTTGGCCGAAGAGCCAGATTCGTTTGGGGGCGGGGGACACCACCCCACAGACAAGACCGCCAGTCGTGCCAGCGCCAAGCCATGGCAAGAACGCCGCAACGCTACCGGACCTGCCGGACATCCCTATGTCGCACATCCCTATGGCACAGGATCCGGACAGCCCTATGGCACAGGATCCGGACGACAACGACAACGACGACTGTACATTTACCAAAGTCAATAAGTACTTTGCCGAACATGGGTACACTGACGAGTTTTACAGGCCTCTTTCTCAAGAACCCAACCAAGACGACCGCAATCTAGCTGGTACGGCGGAGAAATCCAATTGCAACAAGCGTCGTCTGGCATTCAGTTCTCAGGAGACGCCTCCAGCTCCCGCCTTCACCGAGCCTCAGATAGCTGAGGTGCGAAATATTATCAGCCCCAACACACTCAAGAAGGCGATCTGTGAGCAGAACTTGGTCCCATTATAGGAGATCAAGAAGAAGGGACGGAAACGAAAGACTAACAAGGGCGCCGGTGCGAGCCAGCCGGCACCGAGTTCGATCTGTGCTCAGGACGGGCCACCTTCACCTAAGGATATCTCGAGGAGGGTGCATGTGACGGGTAGGGCGATGCTACCGCCAAATATGCTGAATGCTGCAACCGGTGCTATAAGGAGTCTGCACGACAGTGTTCTTTCTTTGGAGAAGCAGCGTCTCAGAGAGAAGGATGTGGCATACCCGGTTTTCGTGGCCAAGGTGCCAGAGGGCAAGGGCTTTGTGGATGGAGACATCGGGGGTACGATCGTCCTGCAGTTTGATGACATCTTTGCTATGTTTAACCTTCATCCGCTGCACTACACCTTCGTTCGCCTGTTTTCGCTGAGTATGGAGATGCGGATCATTAGAGACAAGACCCCGGACATCGTGATAGTCGACCCCTTCTACATGTGTGCCAAGCACTTGAGCAGCGTTGGGGACCGCCAAGTTGCGAGTTCACACCTCGAAGGCGTCATTCTGGCAAACCCAGATAAGGATAACTTCCTTGTGGCTTACTTTCCCGAGTAAGTCATCCCTTAACCGCCCGGTAACATATGATTTCTTAGATTTCGATCGTTCTTTCTTTTTCTAACATTCTGTGTTCTGTGCAGTGACAGACATTGCACACTCGTCCTCTTAAGCCCGAAATATTCCATGGCCACGTATTTCGACCCGAACCGTAACTCCAAGATAGACTACACAAATGTCAAGAAAGTTCTTGATGATGTTCTCCCCGGCTACGCCAAATCTGGAGGCACCTTCACCAGGACTGTTCGTAAGTACGACAAGCACATGTTCTCACACAATACGAAGTTCTGCTGCGTCAAGCAGCCGCCTGGCGGTCAGAAGGATGCCTACTACGCCCTCCATCACATGCGGGCGATCGTAAGGGACCATCATCAACTTCTGCTACCAGATAATCTCAAAGATTGGGCCGCGAACTTGTCGGCAATCGAGGACGCGGACCTCGGACAAGAATTCTTTCGCATCCAGTAAGACTTTGCGGACATCATCCATCAAGATGTCCTTCATACGTCGGGGCAGTTCTACCTCAATATCAACCGTCCAACAATGAGATAGATGGAATGCTACAAATGCAGGGTGACAACAACCGCGATTTCATGACCATCACGACAGACGGCGGCTTCATCCACGCTCCTGTCCGATGAGTCGAGTCGAAAGTAGTCATGTGTAGTTCTGAAACATTGATTGGCTCATGTTGTAATTAAACTTTAATGAATTCGTATGTCTCTTTGGTTTGGACAGTCGTTCAACTTAGATGTAATTGATGCTATTTATTAGTAGGACCATGAATCGTGCTATTAATGTCTTGCTTTTCTCTTCCGATCCTTTTGTTGCATACTTACATATTGCTTATGTATTGTCTGTTGTTTGGCTTGTGCATAGAGATGCCGTCGTATGTCGTGTACAAGGGTAAGGTTCCCGGAGTCTACGACGACTGGGAGGAGTGTCGGAGACAGGTTCACCGTTTCAGCGGTAACAGTTACAAAGGGTACACCACTAGGGCGGAGGCCGAATCTAGATATGCCCGCTATCTAGCGGGAGAGAGGAGGGAGCGTTGGAGGAACCGGATGAAGACCAGTTTGATCATGATGATGCTCATCGTGATGACCACAACTCTCTTCTATGTGATGGTAGTTTAGATGATCGATATCGACTTGTAATGTCAAGACAAACTTGATACTCGCGGTCTTGAGACTTGTATTGTTTTATCTTTGTTCGGTCTTTTGAATTCGGAGACTAATATGATTAATTGTATACGGAGACTAATCTTCTATTGTATTCGATGAATCTGATGTTGCTGTGTGCTGCTGTCTATATTCTGTCCAATAATATATTTTGTAACCTGTGCAAAAATAAGAAAAGTAAAAAAAACCAAATATTTATACTAATGGCGCATCACAACTAGGTGCGCCATTAATATCCCAAAGGATACTAATGGCGCATCAACATAGCATGCGCCATTAGTATGACAAAGCACATGCTTAGGTATGGCTCCCGGGAGGCACACTAATGGCGTATTGTGTAACATACTAATGGCACACTTCTTGGTGCGCCATTAGTATACCAGATACTAATGGTGCACCAGTGGTGCGCCATTAGTAAAATATACTAGTGGCGTGCTACTAATGGCGCACTGGCAATGCGCCATTAGTAGGCAAAACCAATGCACCATTAGTAGGCCTTTTCCTAGTAGTGTATCTCACGAGTTCTTGTTGAGTTTGTTGTGAATGAAGCTTTTTATAAAAAGAGAAACCATGATATGAGAGGAATTAAGGAGACACAAAAGTTCAAGCTTGGGGATGCCCAAGGCACCCTAAGATAATATTTCAAGAAGTCTCAAGCATCTATGCTTGGGGATGCCCCGGTAGGCATCCCACCTTTCTTCTTCAACAACTATCGGTTAGTATCGGTTGAACCTAAGTTTTTGCTTCTTCACATGAGTTGTGCTATCCTTGCATTGTCATTTTATTTTGTTTTGATTGCTGCTTGAATACAATACCAAGATCTGAATTCTTTAATGAGAGAGAGCCATACACAAATTATAATTTTCTAGAATACTCTATGTGCTTCACTTATATCCTTTGAGCGTGATAATTTTTGCTCTAGTGCTTCACTTATATCTTTTAGAGCATGGTGGTAGTTTTATTTTGAAGAAATAGATGAACTCTCGTGCTTCACTTAGATTATTTTGAGAGTTGTTAATAGCATGGTAATTTGCTTAATGTTAATATACTTGGTATTCAAGATATGTGAAACTTTCTTATGAGTGCGTTGAATACTAAGATAAATTTGATGCTTGATAATTGTTTTGAGATATGGAGGTGATAATATCAAAGTCATGCTAGTTGGGTGATTATGAATTTAAAGAATGCTTGTGTTGAATTAGCAAGTCCCGTAGCATGCACGTATGGTTAAAGTTATGTAACAAATTTGAAACATGAAGTGTACCTGGCTTGTGCATCCTTATGAGTGGCGGTCGGGGACGAGCGATGGTCTTTTCCTACCAATCTATCCCCCTAGGAGCATGTGCGTAGTACTTGATTTTTGATGACTTCTAAATTTTTGCAATAATTATATGAGTTCTTTTGACTAATGTTGAGTCCATGGATTATACGCACTCTCACCTTTCCGCCATTGCTAGCCTCTTCGGTACCGTGCATTGACCTTTCTCACCTTGAGAGTTGGTGCAAACTTCGCCGGTGCATCCAAACCCCGTGATACGATACGCTCTATTACACATAAACCTCCTTATATCTTCCTCAAAACAGCCACCATACCTACCTATTATGGCATTTCCATAGCCACTCCGAGATATATTGCCATGCAACTTCCATCATCATCATCATGACATACATTACTTTTGTCATATTGCCATTGCATGATCTTGTAGTTGACATCGTATTTGTGGCAAAGCCACCATGCATTATTTTCCATACATGTCACTCTTGATTCATTGCACCATCCCGGTACACCGCCGGAGGCATTCATATAGAGTCATATCTTGTTCTAAGTTTCGAGTTGTAATCCTTATGTTGTAGTCAATAGAAGTGTGATGATCATCATTATTAGAGCATTGCCCAAAAAAAATAAAGGCCAAAAAAAGAGAAAGGCCCAAAAAAAAGAAAAAGAAAAAGAAAAGGGCAATGCTACCATCTCCTTTTCCACACTTGTGCTTCAAAGTAGCACCTTGTTCTTCATGTAGTGAGTCTCATATATTGTGCTTCAAAGTAGCACCATGCTTTTCATGTAGAGAGTCTCATGTGTTATCACTTTCATATACTAGTGGGAATTTTTCATTATAGAACTTGGCTTGTATATTCCTACGATGGGCTTCCTCAAATGCCCTAGGTCTTCATGTGCAAGCAAGTTGGATGCACACCACTAGTTTTCTTTTGTTGAGCATTCATAGCTCTAGTGCATCCATTGCATGGCAATCCCTACTCCTTATGTTGACATCAATTGATGGGCATCTCCATAGCCCGTTGATTATCCTCGTCAATGTGAGACTTTCTCCTTTTTTTGTCTTCGCCACACAATCCCCATCATCATATTCTATTCCACCCATAGTGCTATATCCATGGCTCACGCTCATGTATTGCGTGAAGGTTGAAAAAGTTTGAGATTATTTAAGTATGAAACAATTGCTTGGCTTGTCATCGGGGGTATAGAAGTTGGGAACATCTTTGTGTGACGAAAATGAAGCATAGCCTAACTATATGATTTTGTAGGGATGAACTTTCTTTTGCCATGTTATTTTGAGAAGACATGATTGCTTTGATTAGTATGCTTGAAGTATTATTATTTTTGTGTCAATATGAACTTTTGTCTTGAATCTTTCGGATCTGAATATTCATGCCACAATTAAGAAGATTTACATTGAAATTATGCCAAAGTATCACTCCGCACCAAAAATTCTTTTTTATCATTTACCTACTCGAGGACGAGCAGGAATTAAGCTTGGGGATGCTTGATACGTCTCCAACGTATCTATAATTTTTGATTGGTCCATGCTACTTTATCTACTGTTTTAGGCAATATTGGGCTTTATTATCCACTTCTATATTATTTTTGAGACTAACCTATTAACCGGAGGCCCACCCCAGATTTGCTGTTTTATGCCTATTTCAGTGTTTCGAGGAAAAGGAATATTAGACGGAGTCAAAACGGAACGAAATCAATTAGAGAAGTTAATTTCGGAAGGAAACCAACCTGATGGGCTTGGAGTGCACGCCAGGGGAGTCCCGGGCTGCCCACGAGGGTCGAGGGCGCGCCCCCCTGGGCGCGCTCCCTAGCTCGTGAGCAACCCGGAGGTCCACCGACGTACCCCTGCACCCATATATACCTACGTACCCTAAAACTTCTAGAACAGAAAATAGATCGGGAGTTCCGCCACCGCAAGCCTCTGTAGCCACCAAAAACCAATCGGGACCCTATTCCAGCACCCTACCGGAGGGGGATCCCATCACCGGAGGCCATCTTCATCATCTCGGCGCTATCCATGACGAGGAGGGAGTAGTTCATCCTCGGGGCTGAGGGTATGTACCAGTAGCTATGTGTTTGATCTCTCTCTCTCTCGGGTTCTCTCTCATGTTCTCCAAAGCACGATCTTGATGTATCCCGAGCTTTGCTATTGTAGTTGGATCTTATGATGTTTCTCCCCCTCTACTCTCTTGTGATGAATTGAGTTTCCCCTTTGAAGTTATCTTATCGGATTGAGTCTTTTATGAACACTTGATGTATGTCTTGCGTGGGATAACCGTGGAGACAATGGGTTATTCTATAGATCCACTTGATGGGTGATCAATTTGCGGGTTTCGTGACACTTGGGAACCTATGCATAGGGGTTGGCACACGTTCTTGACTCTCCGGTAGTAGCTTTGGGGCACTCTTTGAAGTACTTTTATGTTGGTTGGATGAATCTGAGATTGTGTGATGCATATCGTATAATCATGCCCATGGATACTTGAGGTGACAATGGAGTATCTAGGTGACATTAGGGTTTTGGTTGATTTGTGTCTTAAGGTGTTATTCTAGTATGAACTCTTTTATAGATCGATCCGAATGAATAGCTTTGTGGTGGTTTCGTCCCCGACCATAATCTCTACATTTGTTCTCCGCTATTAGTGTCTACGGAGTGACTCTTTGTTGCATGTTGAGGGCTTGTCATATGTGCTATCTATGTTATTATTGTTGAGAGAACTTACACTAGTGAAAGTATGAACCCTAGGCCTTGTTTCCTATCATTGCAATACCGTTTACGCTCACTTTTACCGCTCGCTACCTTGCTGTTTTTATTATTTGAGATTACAAAAACCTTTATCTACTATCTATTTTGCACTTGTATCTTCATCTCTTCGCCGAACTAGTGCACCTATACAATTTACCATTGTATTGGGTGTGTTGGGGACACAAGAGACTCTTTGTTATTTGGTTGCAGTGTTGTTTGAGAGAGACCATCTTCATCCTACGCCTCCTACGGATTGATAAACCTTAGGTCATCCACTTGAGGGAAATTTGCTACTGTCCTACAAACCTGTGCACTTGCAGGCCCAACAACGTCTAGAAGAAGAAGGTTGTGTAGTAGACATCATCGACCGCCTCCGGGCAGCGATACGTAGGGCTGTTACTTCCTCCGAGAAGGGCCTGAACTTGTAAAATCCGTGTGTACACCTTCATCATAGCTATGATCTTGCCTCTCCATACCTACCCCCTTTCTACTGTCAGTCTTAGAACCACGACAGTTGGCGCCCACCATGGGGCTGGCATCTTAGCGACTTGTTGGTGAAGTTGCAAATTTTTCCGATCATCATCATCATGGTTTTCAGTGGCGGATTGGCTGAGGGCCGCGAGACCCGTCTCGGCGTGCTTGTTTTCATCGCTGACGACTCTGTTTGGCTTCAGGAAGCTCCCCTTGACGTTGAGGCGTTCCCCCTCCGAGGGGCGACGCACTTTCACGCGTGCGTTCACGGCGTCCTTCTCCGGCAGCCGTCGACTCAGTATCGGTTGGCTCCGATGGTGTCTTCCCTCCTCGATGTTCGCTGTCGCAAGCAATATGGTCGGTCACGGCTTCAACGGTGGGTGAAACACGCGGTGGCTCGATGTTCGTCCACCCATCAAGTCGCCGCAATCGAGCCCGATGAAACTCTCCATGGCCTGTTCGACCTGTCGACTGGCTCCATGGAGACCGCATCCGAGTGCGATAGCAGCGACCCTGCGGCTGAAGTCTTGATGGTCGATGGACCACGTGGTCCACCTGGTTTCCGCCATGAAGACGGCAAGGATGGTGGCGGCGATCCGTCACGCGTCCATGAGGAATAGCATCCTGAGCCACTTTCTTCGCAGCTGAGGGAAGAACTTTGTCGCCGCAACATGGATGCACTCCACACGCCCATCGTTGGAGAAACCCCCAAGGCTCGGGCCTTGGAAGAGGTGCGCCTGGCTAATTTGGATGAGCACACTCGACTGGAGAACCTTCAGCGTGCTCTCGATGAGCATGCTCGAGAGCGGGTCCCTGAGTCCAATCGACAACAGCTTTTTCCGCCTCCACCTAAGGTATACTGCACTCCAATCCAAAATCTCACAGCTGCAGCCCGAATAGCAGAGTCAATTCAACCTTCCCAGTCAGAGGCCGATAGAGGTTTGATGCAGATCCGGGCCTTGCTCCGGGTAGCAGGAGAGCAGAACACAACAGTGTCTTAGTCACGGAATAGGATTCACAGCAGATCCATAGTAGCGGATAAAGTTCAGTCGACCCATAGTCCAAGATCGCCCCTGCGGCGTGAGGGCTATGGACAGTATGATCATCGGCTCGACCGCGACAATCATCGTCAAGTGCCCACGCCTCCTCGAAGGAGTGCATCATATGTGCCTCGGCAGAATGATGATAGACGTCGTCACAGTGGCGAGCGCAGAGCACCAGTCGACCCAAGAGAGCCGAGCTTCGATGTGAGATCTATCCTCGTTCAGGGTCTAGTCGACCGGAACAGAGCGCATAGAGAAGTCCCTGGCAGAAATCGTCCGAGTGGCAACAGAGTGCATGTTTCCAGTCCAAAGTGTTTCAGCAGAGCCATCAGGGCAGCGGTGATTCCTCCCAACTTCAGGTTGGCGACCGGAGTCAGTAAGTTCACTGGAGAGTCCAAGAATGAAACTTGGCTTGAGGATTACCGAGTGGCTGTGCAGATTGGCGGTGGAAATGATGATGTAGCGATGAAACATCTTCCTCTGATGTTGGAAGGGTAGGCCCGAGCTTGGTTGACTCAGTTAGCTCCAGGCAGTATATATAGTTGGGAAGAGCTTGCTCGAGTGTTCGTTAGGATCTTTGAGGGCACTTGCAAGCGGCCAGCAGGGTTGACGGAGTTGCAACATTGTGTGCAGAAACCGAGTGAGACTTTAAGGGATTTCATTCAGAGGTGGACCACTTTGCATCACACCGTTGAAAGTGTTTCTGAGCATCAGGCCGTGTGTGCCTTCAAGGAAGGCCTCAAATACCGAGAGTTGGTCCTGAAGTTCGGTCGGACTGGAGATATGACTCTGACTCGGATGATGGAAATAGCCACTCAGTACGCTAACGGAGAAGAAGAGGATCGACTCCATAGTGGAAAGAGTAAACCAGTCGGCCAAGAGGCCGGTGGAGGTAATTCCAATCGGAAATAGTAGCGTAAGGCCGAGCCCGCAGCACCCGGTGAGATTGCAGCTGTGGCTCAAGGAAAGTTCAAGGGAAAACCTAAAGGGCCCTGGCCCCTTAAGAAAGTGAAGGATCAAGCAGGAAATGATGTGTTGGATTTACCGTGTCACGTCCACACAAAGAAGGACGAAGAGGGAAATCTGATTTACCCTAAGCATACCACTCGACAATGTCGACTCCTGATCCAGCAGTTCCAAGAAAAACAGTCCGGTGAGAAGGAGAAAGAGTCGGACAAAGACGAGGACGAAGAGGAAGACGATGGTTATCCCAAAGTCAATTCCACCCTCATGATTTTTGCTAATGTTGAGAGCAAGAGTCGGTTGAAGGTTATCAAGAGAAGTGAATATGGTCGCTCCGGCGACGACGACCACATACATGAAATGGTCCCAGACAGCCATCTCGTTCGACCAGTCCGATCATCCTGCTCACATAGCCACCACTGGGAGGCAAGCGTTGGTGGTCGACCCAGCGGTCGAAGGCACTAGACTGACCAAAGTGCTAATGGATGGTGGAAGCAGCCTGAACATCTTGTATACTGAAACTTTGAAGGGGATGGGCATTCCGATGTCCAAACTTAGCAAGAGCAACACGTGTTTCCATGGCGTTATCCCTGGAAAGAAGGCCGAATCAGTCGGCCAAATCGCCCATGACGTGGTTTTCGGTGATTACAAGAATTACCGTATGGAAAAATTGACATTTGTAGTTGTGGATTTCCAGAGTGCTTATCATGCCATTCTGGGCAGGCCTGCCTACGCACGTTTTATGGCTCAACCATGTTACGTGTAACTCAAGTTGAAGATGCCTGGCCCCAGAGGCGTGATCACAGTTACTCACAATCGGCAGAAGGCGGAGGAGTGCTTCCAGAAAGGTTCCAAAATTGCTGATGCGCAAATGGCAGCAGTTGAATTTCAAGAATATCAGAAGAAGGCAGATCTGAGTGATTTGCTCCGAGCTAAGAAGCCTGCCACAGATTCTGCATTCCAGTCGTCTGGTGAAACGAAGCCGATTCATATTCACCTGACCGATCCCAATGCTGCACCGACTCATATATCAACGACATTCGACAGCAAATAGAAAGAAGCGCTCATCCAGTGTACCCATGGGGCTGGCTGAGCACCGTTTGCATGTCGACCCCAAGATAAAACCCGTCAAAGAGCATCTTCGGCCGTCCACCGTACAGAAGAGAAAAGAAATTGGTGAGGAAGTTGCTCGGCTCCTAGTAGCAGAGTTCATCCGTGAGATCTTCCACTCCGAGTGGCTTGCCAATGTAGTCATGGTCCCTAAGAAGGACAATTCACTTCGTATGTGCATTGATTTCAAGCATATCAATCGGGCCTGCCCGAAAGATCATTTCCCTCTCCCCCGCATCGATCAGATTGTTGACTCGACGGCGGGGTGTGAGCGCTTGTCTTTTCTAGATGCATATTCCGGGTATCATCAGATCTGACTGTATGGTCTGGATGAAATAAAAATAGCCATCATCACCCTGTTCTGGTGCTTTTGCTATATCACCATGCCATTTGGCCTAAAAAATTCCGGAGCCACATTCATGAGAATGATTCAGAAGTGGCTGCTCACTCAAATCAGTCGGAATGTAGAATCATACATAGATGACATTGTGGTCAAGTCTCGCAAAGGTTTCGACCTACTAACTGGCCTCGCAGAAACCTTTGCCAACCTAAGAAGGTACGATATCAAGCTTAATCCGTCAAAGTGCATATTCGGAGTTCTAGGTGGAAAGTTACTCGGTTTTCTCGTTTCCGAACGAGGGATTGACGCCAATCCAGAAGAAGTTGATACCATCCTCCGAATGAAACGCCCTGTGCGTGTGCATGACGTTCAGAAGCTAACTAGTTGTTTGGCCGTCTTGAGTCGATTCATTTCTCGTCTCGGTGAAAAGGCCTTACCTCTTTACTGATTGATGAAGAAATCCGATAAGTGGACTGAGGAAGCTGATGCAGGGTTTGCAGAGCTCAAAACCCTGCTTTCCACCCAGCCGGTGCTTGCTGCGTAGATCAGCAAAGAGCCTTTACTGCTTTATATTGCAGCCACTAGACAAGTTGTCAGTACAGTACGCACGATCGAGCGAGAAGAAGAAGGAAAGGCTTACAAGGTTCAGCGCCCAGTATATTATCTCTCTGAAGTTTTGACTCCATCCAAGCAACGATATCCACATTATCAGAAGCTTTTCTATGGAATATACATGGCCATGAAGAAGGTTGCACATTATTTCTCTGATCACTCCATTACAGTCGTCAGCGATGCACCATTATCTGAAATTCTGAACAACAGAGATGCAACTGGTCGAGTGGCAAAATGGGCGATTGAACTCCTTCCATTGGATATCAAGTTTGAGGCAAAGAAAGCTATCAAGTCCCAAGCAATCGCAGATTTTCTTGCCGAGTGGATTGAGCAGCAACTGCCGACTCAAGTTCACTCAGAACATTGGACTATGTTCTTCGATGGCTCCAAGATGCTGAATGGTTCAGGTGCTGGGGTAGTGCTGGTATCCCCCCGTGGAGGCAAGCTTAGCTATGTTCTCCAGATTCATTTTGATTCTGCCAATAACGAAGCTCAATATGAAGCACTTTTGTACAGGTTGTGTATGGCCATTTCACTCGGTGTGTGTCGCCTTATGGTCTACGGCGACTCGGATTTGGTGGTTAATCAAGTGATGAAAGAATGGGATGTCAGGAGCCCAGCCATGACTGGTTATTGCAATGCGGTAAGAAAGCTGGAAAAGAAGTTTGAAGGGTTGGAGCTTCACCATATACCCCGACTGAAAAATCAAGCTGCAGATGAATTGGCAAAGATAGGGTCTAAGAGGGAAGCCATTCCCAGCAATGTGTTTTTGGAGCACATTCATTCACCTTCAGTTCAGGAAGATCCTTTCACTGAAGAGCCCCCACAGCCTAAGAGCGCCACATATCTGACTGAATTCGAAATCCCAGCCGTGGTCGACTTAGTCATGGAGGTTTTGGTCATCACTCCCGACTGGACAGTGCCCTACATTGCATACATTCTTAGGAAAGAACTTCTAGAGGATGAAGAAGAGGCTCGACAGATCGTCCGATGATCTAAAGCCTTTACCGTGATAAAAGGTCAGTTTTTCAGGGAAAGTGTAACTGGAGTCTGCTACAAATGCATCACGCCGGAAGAAGGCCGAATGATCCTCAATGATATTCACTCGGGGACTTGTGGTCACCATGCATCCTCTCGGACCATCGTGGCCAAAGCATACCGAGTCGGATTTTACTGGCCACATGCCAATGAGATGGCAAAGGAAATAGTGGACAAATGTGAAGGCTGTCAGTTTTACTCCAACATGTCCCATAAGCCTTCATCAGCTCTGAAGACTATTCCACTCATCTGGCCTTTTGCTGTCTGGGGATTGGACATGGTCGGACCTCTGAGAACTGGCAGGAGTGGATTTACTCATGTACTGGTGGCAGTCAACAAGTTTACCAAATGGATCGAAGCCAAGCCCATTAAAAACCTTGAAGCAAGTACAGATGTAAGTTTCATCAGAGAATTGATATTCAGATATGGTGTTCCGCACAGCATCATCACAGATAACGGGTCAAACTTCGAGTCTGACGAATTCAGAGCCTTTTGTGCCTCCCATGGTACGAGGATCGATTATGCTTTGGTCACCCATCCTCAGTCGAATGGACAGGCTGAAAGAGCGAATGGATTGATTCTCAAAGGACTAAAACCCCGGTTGATGCGTTACCTCAAGCATGCAGCAGGGGCCTGGGTTGATGAACTTCCGTCAGTACTTTGGGGATTGAGGACAATTCCTAATCGGTCGACTGGGCGAACTCCATTCTTCCTAGTCTACGGAGCTGAAGCCGTACTACCAAGTGACCTACCCCACAATGCGCCCCGAGTCGAGCTCTTCTCAGAAGAGGAAGCAGAACAGGCTTGGCAAGATGCGGTCGATCTCCTAGAGGAAGAAAGAGAGATGGCCTTGATCCGGTCGACCATTTATCAACAAGACCTGCGTCTATTCCATGCTAGAAATGTAAGGGGTCGCGCATTTCAAGAAGGAGACTTGGTTCTTCGAGTGGACCAGCAGAAACCACACAAGCTTGCTCCTGCTTGGGAAGGCCCTTTCGTCGTCACCAAAGTGCTCCACAACGGAGCATATCGTCTTTTCAACGTCGAGCACAATAAAGATGAGCCACGCGCTTGGAATGCGGAACTGCTCCGCCCCTTTTACTCTTAAAGTATGTAGACTTTTGAGATGTAATAAGAAGTACCTTTTAGTTTGATTATCAAAAGACATGATTTTATAGTCTTCCCAATGATTGTTGTTCATTTTTTGCATGTTCTAAAATCCCCCAGTGGGTGCCTTAGCTGCGAATCCATTTCGCCTAAGTTGAAGAAAAAATCCTACCGAGTGGTGAGCCAGCCTCTCACTCGGAGGCTTAGCTGTGAATCCGTTTCGCCTAAGTATTAAAAAAATCCTACCGAGCGGCGAGCCAGCCTCTCACTCGGGGGCTTAGCTGCAGTCGCCTAAGTGTTAAAAAATCCAACCGAGTGGTGAGCTAGCCTCTCACTCGGGGGCTTAGCTGCAGTCCAGCACTCGCCTATGTATAAAAAATCCTACCGAGTGGTGAGCAATCCTCTCACTCGGGGGCTGAGCTGCAGTCCAGTACTCGCCTAAGTATAAAAAATCCTACGGAGTGGTGAGAAATCCTCTCACTCGGGGTGTCGGTGTCAAAACCGGCGGATCTCGGGTAGGGGGTCCCGAACTGTGCGTCTAGGCGGATGGTAACAGGAGACAAGGGACACGATGTTTTACCCAGGTTCGGGCCCTCTTGATGGAGGTAAAACCCTACGTCCTGCTTTATTGATATTGATATTGTGGATGTTTACAAGAGTGGAACTACCACGAGATCAAGGAGGCTAAACCCTAAAAGCTAGCCTATGGTACGATTGTTGTAATGTATGTCCTATGGACTAGGGCCATCCGGTTTATATAGACACCGGAGAGGGCTAGGGTTACATAGAGTCGGTTACAATGGTAGGAGATCTACATATCCGTATCGCCAAGCTTGCCTTCCACGCCAAGGAAAGTCCCATCCGGACACGGGACGAAGTCTTCAATCTTGTATCTTCATAGTCTTGGAGTCCGGTCGATGATGATAGTCCGGCCAATGATAGTTCAGCCGATGGTGGTAATCCGGCTATCCGGACACCCCCTAGTCCAGGACTCCCTCAGTAGCCCCTGAACCAGGCTTCAATGACGATGAGTCCGGCGCGCATATTGTTCGGCATTGCAAGGCGGGTTCCTCCTCCGAATAATTCATAGAAGATTGTGAACACCAGGATAGTGTCCGGCTCTGCAAAATAAATTCCACATTCCACCGTAGAGAGAATAATATATAAATATACACAAGTTCAATCTGCTGACGTTTTTTGCGGCGTGACGTCACACCACTACCAAGCCATTATGTTTTTTATTATACCACCTCAGCGCATTTAGCGAAGCGGTTCCCTTGGCACGTCTTGTCGAAGCAGAGATCGTGTTTCCCCTTAATCCGGGATTCTCATCAATATGGACGTGGGTAACCCAACCGCACCATTGATGGTGGCGCTTGGGAGATAAGCGAGTTTTACCAGGCTAGCGGGGACGCATAGTCTTCATCCGCCTATATATAAGGGATAAGGATTCACCTTCTCACCTACGCCTTCTTCCTCCTTTGCTTATTCCTCTCTGCGCACTCGAGCTCCAGCGCCCAAGTTCGCGCATCTTGCCTCGATCTTCTCCAACCATGTCCGGAGCGGGAGGCAAGTGGATGACCTCCTCCGTTACGGAGGAGCACATCGAAAGACTGCGCGGCGCCGGCTATTTGTCCGGTGACATCGTGCACCGGCTGCCTGACGAGGGGCAGCTCATCCCCACCCCCAGGCCCCATGAGAGGGTCATTTTCCTTCCCCATTTCCTCCGCGGACTGGGCTTTCCACTTCACCCCTTCGTCCGGGGGCTCATGTTCTACTATGGCCTGGATTTCCATGATCTGGCGCCGAACTTCATCCTCAACATCTCGGCATTCATCGTCGTGTGCGAGGCCTTCCTCTGCATCCAGCCCCACTTCGGCTTGTGGCTCAAGACCTTCAATGTCAAGCTGAAGGTAGTGAAGGGCACTCAAGCGGAGTGCGGAGGCGCCATGTTGGGCAAGATGCCCAACGTCCTTTGGTTCGAAGGGGCCTTCGTGGAATCCGTCAAGGGATGGCAATCGAGGTGGTTCTATATCACCGAGCCGCGCGACCCTACGTGGGCGGCGGCCCCCGAATTCAGATCTGGCATCCCCACGCAGCTCACCTCCTGGAAAAAGAAGGGCTTGCAGTAGGGTAGTTCGGAAGAGGTGACGGGACTCCAAGCCTGTATCCAGAAGCTGGTGAAGAATCTTAGGCTGGTCAACGTGGTCCAAGTCATGCTCGTCCGCCGGATCCTCCCATGCCAAGAGCGTGCATTCAATCTGTGGGAGTTTGATCCGGAACAGCACCAGGCGCTGAGTGGGCTCTTCGACACGACGTACGAAGGCGCCTGGAGGGTGCTGTTTAAGGGCGCCGAAGCCCCCACATCCGCGACTGAAGATCACGGATTTCGCTCGCAGCGCCAAGCTGACGAGGTAAGTGATTCTACCCCTTTACGGGACACTTGCTTTTCATAGTTTGACTCTATGCGGGTTTTGATTTCCCCCTTTCCTTTGACAGGACTGGATGAGGAAGGCGGAGCAGATCGACTGCCCGGCTCCCATGCCAGA
This sequence comes from Triticum timopheevii, assembly GCA_963921465.1. Lineage (NCBI taxonomy): Eukaryota > Viridiplantae > Streptophyta > Magnoliopsida > Poales > Poaceae > Triticum > Triticum timopheevii. The sequence goes on along the minus strand of OY997266.1, from coordinate 42,197,263 downwards.
AGACCCAGTAGACGCCCGTCTAGCGAGGCTGCTGGTTCCGGCACCACACGTGGTGCCGGAGAAGAAGGCCAAGAAGGAGGCCACGGGTACTCGAAAGAGTTCCCTTTTTCAGGTGTCCGACGACTCCGAGGCGGGCTCCTCCCCTGAAAACGAGGAGGAGAAAGAGGACTCTCTCCTAGAGGAGGGAGAGAGGAAGAGGAAGGCTTCCCCAAC